>OY757944.1:13635062-13680062 GCA_963585895.1 Sepioteuthis lessoniana
GGGAGCAAGATTTAAATTTCGAGAGTATCGTTACAGAGGTGCCGAAAGATCCAGACCAGCAGCAAACCGGTTATATCAGAAGACGTCCAAAATGAAACATCTGCGAGAGAGTTCTACCATTATTTCTGGGGTTTTTTCTTTCTTTTTTCTTGCCTTTTTTTTTTCGTTTACCATTTTCTTTCTTTTTTTCTTTCTTTCTTTCTTTATTTATTCGTTTATTTATTTTTCGACTACTATTTTCTTTTTTCTCTTTTTCTCTTTTATTTTAATTTTTTTAATCTTTTTACGATTCGGCAACCATTTTTTTTTCTTTCTTTCTTTATTGATTTATCTATTTTTTTATCTTTTTATTTACTTTTCATCAATTATTTTCTTTTTTCTCTTTTTGTCTTTTTTTTACGTTTCGGAGGAAACCAATTTCATTTGATCTTTCTATCTTTCTTTTTTCTTTCTTTCTTTCTTTCTTTATTTATTTATTTTATTTATTATATTTTTTAATTATAATTTTTTTTAATTTTAATTTTTTCTTTTTTTAAAATTTTGACAACATTTTCATTTTTCTTTCTTTCTCTCTTTCTTTATTTCTTTCTTTATTTACTTATTTTCTTTTCGACTACCATTTTCTTTTCACTTTTTGTCTTTTTTTACGTTTATGCAACAATTTCATTTTTCTTTCTCTTTTTCTTCTTTTTTTTCTTTCTTTCTTTCTTTTTTTATTTATTTATTTATTTTATTATATTTTTTTAATTATAATTTTTTTAATTTTGATTTTTTCTTTTTTTTACGTTTTAGCAACATTTTCATTTTTCTTTCTTTCTATCTTTCTTTCTTTATTTCTTTCTTTCTTTCTTCCTTTCTTTCTTTTTTTTATTTTATTTATTTATTATATTTTCTTTTCGACTACCATTTTCTTTTAACTTTTTGTCTTTTTTTTACGTTTATGCAACAATTTCATTTTTCTTTCTCTTTTTCTTCTTTTTTTCTTTCTTTCTTTCTTTCTTTATTTTTTTTATTTATTATATTTTTTTAATCATAATTTTTTAAATTTTAATTTCATTTTTTTTTAACATTTTGGCAAGATTTTTCTTTTTCTTCTTTCTTTCTTTCTTTTATGTTATTTTTTTTTTTCGACTACCATTTTCTTTTAACTTTTTTTTTTCACGTTTGTGCAACAATTTCATTTTTCTTTCTCTTTTTCTTCCTTTTTTTCTTTTTTTCTTTCTTTCTTTCTTTCTTTATTTATTTTATTCATATATTTACTTTTCTCTTTCTGTCATTTCTTTTTTCTTTTTTTTTTCTTTTTCTTTTATTTTTTTGCATTTACTTTCATCTACCTATTGTTATTATTCAAAAGGCTATTTATTATGCATATGTAATATAATGACCGAGGGATTTCGTTGTATATGTCTTGCCTTTGGGTTTAGTTGGGCTGAGAACCTTTCAGCTCAGTGCGTAGGTTAGTTGGGTGCAGACATAAGCACAGGTGTTCACGCGCACGCGCGGAGCGGACGTGTCATTCAGAGATGTCACAATAAGAATCCCAGATAGAGGATGTGACCAGGGGCGTGTGTGACGTCACGCACCGGAAGCGTGGGCTGAGATTTGAAAAGTCAGTTAGTTGAGTCTTGCTGTCCGAAGAAGAAGGGTGACTTTCGCTTGCTCGCCGAGGCCTTGTGTCGGGTGCCATCCGTGGTTTGGGGCAGATGAAAAAGTCAACATAGAAAGATGGTATCTCTCTCCTTATGTCGAAAAGCCTTTTAACTCAAAGGTAATAAAAAAGTTTCGTACCTGAACGTGTTTTTTGTGTTTCGGGATTTCTATGTTATATATACATGTGCGTTATGGACATTATGAACGTTTTGTGTACCGGTATGAATATGTGCATTTCACATATCCGTATCATGGGTATGTTACACAGATTAAAAGTATTATCATTCTTATTATTCATTATATTAATTTCATCACGTTTAATATGAACTCTTTGTTTCACAAAATAATTATTTGCAATAAATTCAAAACATATTTGTTTCATTAAAGTATTCCTTGCGATTACTTCCGGTTACATTGGTATGAATACAATATGTGTAGTTGTAATCAAGACTTGTTTAACTAACATCACACCTCGTAAATATAGCCAAAGCTGTACCATTTTCTTAATAATTTTACTAATAACTAATTTTTCTAATAACTAATTTGGTTTGGTTCGGTTTTATGGCATATCAACCATTGTAGGTTATTTAATGCTAAATCATCTTTGTACATATAGATCAAATATATAGGATTTGGTTTGGTTGGGTTTTATGGCATATCAACCATTGTAGGTTATTTAATGCTAAATCCTCTTTGTACATATAGATTAAATATATAGGATTTGGTTTGGTTGGGTTTTATGGCATATCAACCGTTGTAGTTTATTTAATGCCAAATCCTCTATATATGAAATATACAGGATTTGGTTTGATTGAGTTTTATAGCACATCAACCATTGTAGGTTATTTAATGCCAAATCCTGTTTATACATATATATCAAATATAAAGGATTTGGTTTGGTTTGGTTTTATGGCATATCAACCATTGTAGGTTATTTAATGCCAAATCCTGTTTATACATATATATCAAATATAAAGTATTTGGTTTGGTTTGGTTTTATGGCATATCAACCATTGTAGGTTATTTAATGCCAAATCCTGTTTATACATATATATCAAATATAAAGGATTTGGTTTGGTTTGGTTTTATGGCATATCAACCATTGTAGGTTATTTAATGTCAAATCCTGTTTATACATATATATCAAATATAAAGTATTTGGTTTGGTTTGGTTTTATGGCATATCAACCATTGTAGGTTATTTAATGCCAAATCCTGTTTATACATATATATCAAATATAAAGTATTTGGTTTGGTTTGGTTTTATGGCATATCAACCATTGTAGGTTATTTAATGCCAAATCCTGTTTATACATATATATCAAATATAAAGTATTTGGTTTGGTTTGGTTTTATGGCATATCAACCATTGTAGGTTATTTAATGCCAAATCCTGTTTATACATATATATCAAATATAAAGTATTTGGTTTGGTTTGGTTTTATGGCATATCAACCATATGTAGTTGTAATGAAGACTTGTTTAACCAACATCACATCTCGTAAATATAGCCAAGGCTGTACCATTTTCTTAATAATTTTACTAACTATTTTTTCTTGATTTGTGCCGCAGACATTACGGTGAATCTTATACACTCGAATGTCTTATATGCCGTCTCAAACGGTACTCTTGTTTTTTTGGTCGTCTTTTTACGTTCCGGCAACCAGTTTCTTTTACCTTTCTATCTTGTTTTTTCTTTCTTTAAAATTATTTGAAATAGAACTGACCATTTGCATAAAAATAGATTTGGCATTAAATAACCTACAAATGTTATGCCATAAAACCCCAATAACCAATCAACCAAATCTTTTATATATAAAATATAGGATTTTGTTTGGTTGGGTTTTAGGGCATATCAACCATTGTAGGTTATTTAATGCCAAATCCTGTTTATACATATATATCAAATATAAAGTATTTGTTTTGGTTGAGTTTAATGGCATATCAAGCATTGTTGGTTATTTAATACCAAATCCTATTTGTACATATATATTAGATATATAAAATTTGGTTTGGTTTGGTTTGATGGCATATCAACCATTGTAGGTTATTTAATGCCAAATCCTCTTTGTACATATACATTAAATTTTATAGGATTTGGTTTGGTTTGGTTTTATGGCATATCAACCATTGTAGGTTATTTAATCCCTAATCCTCTTTATACATATATATTAAATATATAGGATTTGGTTTTGTTTGGTTTTATGGCATATCAACCATTGTAGGTTATTTAATGCCAAATCCTGTTTATACATATATATCAAATATAAAGTATTTGTTTTGGTTGAGTTTAATGGCATATCAAGCATTGTTGGTTATTTAATACCAAATCCTATTTGTACATATATATTAGATATATAAAATTTGGTTTGGTTTGGTTTGATGGCATATCAACCATTGTAGGTTATTTAATGCCAAATCCTCTTTGTACATATACATTAAATTTTATAGGATTTGGTTTGGTTTGGTTTTATGGCATATCAACCATTGTAGGTTATTTAATCCCTAATCCTCTTTATACATATATATTAAATATATAGGATTTGGTTTTGTTTGGTTTTATGGCATATCAACCATTGTAGGTTATTTAATGCCAAATCCTGTTTATACATATATATCAAATATAAAGTATTTGTTTTGGTTGAGTTTAATGGCATATCAAGCATTGTTGGTTATTTAATACCAAATCCTATTTGTACATATATATTAGATATATAAAATTTGGTTTGGTTTGTTTTGATGGCATATCAACCATTGTAGGTTATTTAATGCTAAATCCTCTTTGTACATATACATTAAATTTTATAGGATTTGGTTTGGTTGGGTTTTATGGCATATCAACCATTGTAGGTTATTTAATCCCTAATCCTCTTTATACATATATATTAAATATATAGGATTTGGTTTTGTTTGGTTTTATGGCATCTCACTATTTATAGGTTTTTCAATGACAAATCCTTTTATACACATAAAATATATAGGAATTGTAAACGCATTATTTGTAGGTAACATTTTACAAGCGACCCCAGCTCTTTTTTTGGCCTTCAGTAAATGATTTCAAGTATTACAAAATAACACTAACAATTAAATTTTACAGTCATTTGTTGAACACAGTTTTCTACTCAGTGTCAGAATGGACCTGGCAGTAACGCCAATGAAGGGGTACTCTGCATTCTTAAGCGTTGCAGGAGCCTTACCATCAAATGTTTTTGTGTCATACCCAGGATACTAGTTCTATTCCGTCGATAAACAGGACCCTGACAGGTACTACCACTTCTGGTCAAAGATGACCAGACAGTAACGGTAATGAAAGGGTACCCCACATTCCCTAAAGATCAAGTACTGGAGCCTCAACATCAGATGTTTTTTTGTCATATCCAGAACACGCGTTGCAGATGGTTCTTACCCCTCTGCAGAGATGAAGTTGTTGTATTCTACACTCCTAACCGATTGGGGTGAAAGATTTGTTGAATTCATACCTTTCCCAAGGTAATTAATGATATGTGAAATTCAAGCAGCCTCGTTCAGGGATTGAACTCGGGTAGTCGTGCCCATTTCCTTCAACGAGAACAGTTATACTAAGAGCACTTTGGAGGTGCCCATGGTGTAATGGTTACCGTCGTAGAAAATGGACACGGTGACACGAGTTCAAATCCTTGAAGAGACTGATTGTATTTCACATAGCACTAATATCCTTGGGAAAGGTATGAATCTAATTATTCTCCTTCCAGTTATGGGTAAATAGTAGGGCAGACAGGGTTCTTCAGCCTTGGTTTGGCAACTAGTCTAGAAGAAGGACAACTCTGAATTCAAACCTGTTAAACTCCTCTTAAAAATTGACCTTGTGTCATATCATGCCCGAGCGGAGGGGTTGGTAAATATGATACTAAGAGCACTTTAAACTTATCATATAATATTTTGTTGATTATGGTATAAAATTAAGCTAATGATGCTTTTATATTAATTATTTTTCGTTTATTATATTTTATTATTAAGTTTGGTAAGGCTTTGAACTACTCGGTATGTGCTAATTCAGGTGCCATATGTTTTTTATAGCATATCAACCATTGTAGTTTATCTTTCATAGCATATAGCCTGCGCGAAAAGGATACGTCAATCATCATTTGTCATAATAAACCCCCAGACAAGAAATAGGGCTGGATTGCCTTGGGAGTGAATTGAGTAGGTGGATGACGTCGTACTCGGAAGAGATGGTCCTGAGGATTTTGAAAAGACGGGTAGTTGAGGTTCGACCGTTGAAGCGCGCGATTGGGTTTTTCGGATCTGATCAAAGCAGATCAGTTGACCAACAGAGATCAGTTGAGATCTTAGACACCACAAGATGCCCCGTGCATGTGTATGTGGTGGTGGTGGTGGTGAAGGGGTCAGCATTGTATGGTTAGCACAGTCTTTTATGATTTATGTCTCTCTCCTCGTATCGCCAAGGACTGACGTTAGAAAGAAATAAACTCCTTCGGATTCGAAACGATAGAGTCGACCTGTGTTATTATTATTATTATTATTATTATTATTATTATTATTTTATACATGATTATATTATATTATATTATATTATTAATTATATTATATTATATTATTATTCAATTATATTATATTATCGACACACGACTGACGAAGGCATGGACAGCTATCGATAGGCTCTCGATCATATGGAAGTCGGACCTAACTGATAAAATGAAACGCAGTTTCTTCCAGGCAGCGGTTGTGTCGATACTGCTATATGGATGCACCACATGGACGCTTACGAAGCGGCTGGAAAGGAGGCTGGACGGAAATTATACAAGAATGTTGAGAGCAGTATTAAACAGGTCCTGGCGACAACACCCCACGAGACTCCAACTATACGGACACTTGCCCCCCATCACAAAAACTATACAAGTTCGACGAACCAGACACGCAGGACACTGCTGGAGAAGCAAGGACGAGCTCATAAGCGATGTACTCCTGTGGACCCCCACACATGGAAGTGCAAGAGTGGGACGACCAGCACGAACTTACATACAGCAGCTATGTGAGGACACGGGATGTAACCCTGAAGACCTGCCGGAGGCGATGAATGATAGGGAGAAATGGCGAGAGACGGTCAGGGATATCCGCGCAGGCGGCGCGACATGATGATGATGATGATATTATATTATATTATTAATTATATTATATTATATTATTATTCAATTATATTATATTTTATTGTATTATATTATATTATTATTGAATTATATTATATTTTATTATATTATATTATATTATATTATTAATTATATTATATTATATTATTATTCAATTATATTATATTTTTTTATATTATATCATATTATATTATTAATTATATTATATTATATTATAATTGAATTATATTATATTTTATTATATTATATTATATTATATTATTAATTATATTATATTATATTATTATTGAATTATGTTATATTTTATTATATTATATTATATTACTAATTATATTATATTATATTATTATTCAATTATATTTTATTTTTTTATATTATATTATATTATTAATTATATTATATTATTATTCAATTATATTTTATTATATTATATTATATTATATTATTAATTATATTATATTATATTATTATTCAATTATATTATATTTTATTATATTATATTATATTATTAATTATATTATATTGTATCATATTATATTATATTACATTATATTATATTATAAGTAAGTAGTTAGCGACCATAGTCGAGGGTGACCCGAAGGCTCCCTTTTCGATAGCTACTACACCAAGGTGTAAGGGAGGGCGCTACTCCATTCCCAGGATTGCTCCACTTTACCCTTGAACCGTACCTTATAATGCTGAGTGTTAAGCAAGGTGGTATCAAGTTCCATTTTTAAAGTCTTTGGTATGACTCGACCTGGGATTGAACCCAGGTCTCCCGGGCCATTGGCGAACACTCTAACCGCTGGGCCATATATTATATTATATTATTATTAAATTATATTATATCATATTATTATATTATGTTATATTATATTATATTATTATTATATTATATTATATTATATCATGTTATATTATATTATATTATATTATTATTAAATTATATTATATTGCATTATATTATATTATCATTATATTATATTATATTATTATCAAATTATATTATATTATATTATATTATTATATTATATTATATTATATTATATTATATTATACAACAATTACATATAAAAACCGGCATTAACGAGTTGCATTAAAAAGGTAATATTAAACTGCTTTAAAATTTTCAACGGGAACATTGTCAATCTACAAATTCCATTTAATTTTAACCGTATATCAACCACTGCCAGTTTTTTTTTTCATGCCAAGAGGTTAGGGAATCACGTTCTTGTTATCATTTTTGTATAGATGATTTTTAAGATTGGTTTGTAGCCCAGTCCGCTAAGGCAGCAGAATACACCGACTGCAACTCTGCAGAGGGGTAAGACTCCCCCAGCGAGTATCCTGATATGACCCCAAACAATCTAATGGTGAGGCTCCAGTAATGCTGGAGCTTAGGGGAATGCGGTGTACTCCTCTATTTCCATTGCTCCCAGGTCCAGTCTGGTCTGGAATGGTAGCACCTGATGGGGCCCTATCCATGGGTTAAATAGAAGTAAACAATGTATTTATGCTATACTGAATCGTTTGAAATAGAACTGTTTTGAAATTTATGGCATATCAACCACTGTTGGTTATTTAAGCTAAATCCTCTCTATACATGTATATTAAATATATAGGACGGTACTCATTCTAAACTGAATTGTTTAAATAGAACTGTTAATATGAATAAAAATGGATTTGGTATTAAATAACCTACAATGTTTGATATACCATAAAACAAAACAAAACAAAACAAAAGTAAGATTGGTTTCTTTGATTGATGTCATATCAACTTTGTTTCTTAAGTTTCTGTTTTTGCAAATGGTTTTATTGAATACGAATAATTTGAAAATAGATCTATTTGACCCAGAGATGGGGCCCAAACGGAGTAGACCTGGGAGTAATTACTATAAAAGGGGCACTTCACATTCCTCCAAATTTCCAGCATTGTAGCCTCATTATCAGATGTAATTTAGTGTCATATCCAGGACACTAATTCTAATTGATCCATTGATAGGACTTTAACAGGTACTTTCTCTTCGGTTGAGAGTAGACCTGGAAATGATGGCAATGAAGGGTTTCCCCACATTCCACATTACACAAAGCTCTATGACTGGATCCACACCATCAGTTGCAGGTTTCTCTCATCTCTAACTCACCCTCTTCGTTGTCGGGTGGGGGTATTATCTCTCTGTTGCCTGGATATTTTTGCCCCGCAAACTGAGCATGATGTGAAAGTTTGAATAGCACACAACGATAACTAAATTCGCCCTAGGAAATATGCCATTTCAGCCGACAATCTTTGCAAACTAAAAACAAAATATCTCTGAAATAGGCGTTATATTTTTTTATTACCTTTCATTTCCTTTTTCTTTTTGTTTTTTAAGTTTTTTCTTTTTTTTTTCCACATAGTCATTATAGAAATTTGTCGACAGTTTCCAGATCAATGTGTCAATTGCCGACACTCTTTAAATTTGATATAAAAATTAAAAAAAAGAAGAAATTTTTGAAAGAAAAGAAAAAAAAATTCGAACGAAAATGTCGAATAGAATTATTTAAAAACAAAAACAAAAAAGAAATGGAAATAGTAGCCAACCCCACCCATCTTTTACTTCTCATAAATAAACAACTTAACTCTTCTGTCAATCGTGTGTCTCGATTTGAACTCTTTTCTGTGCGTTTTTCTGTGTGTGTCATTCATAAACAAAACGATTCATTATTAATGAGATTAATTACGCTTAATTTGGCTGGTAATTATTTAAGAATTATTATTATCATTATTATAAGAAAGAAAGAAAGAAAGAAAGAAAGAAAGCGAGGTGAAGACAGAGAGAGAGAAAGAGAGACTATTTATTTACGTGGCTATATTGTATTAATTTTGCGATTTGTTAATTCAGTTACTCGATTATTATTATTATTATTATTATTATTATTATTATTATTATTATTATTATTATTATTTAATTGAATAATTAATTGAGTAACGATGAATAAGGAGTAAATTAATTAGGTAAAATCATAATTAATATAGAGACTGAATGGTAAAAAAAATACACGCACATGCTGCCCTTCCCTGAAAATAAAGTGAATATTGGGGGGAAAAAGGAAAGAGTGAGTAAGATTATGGTCACGTAGAGAAGAAGAAGAAGAAGAAGAAGAAGAAGAAGAAGAAGACAACAACAACCACATGGACAAGAAGAAGAAGAAGAACAACAACAACAACATGGAAAAGATGAAGAAGAAGAAGAAGAAGAAGAAGAAGAAGAACAACAACAACAACAACAACAACAACAACATGGACAAGAAGAAGAAGAAGAGCAACAGCAAAATGAAGAAGAATCAGAAGAAGAATTTCATCTTTCAAAATTCCAGTTTTTACCAAGGCTTGAACGTCTCGCTTGACTTCGGGGTTGGTTCTCCGAAATAAGTTTAAAATGCAACACAGCTTAGAGAGAGAGAGAGAGAGAGAGAGAGAGAGAGAGAGAGTCATTTGAAAAAAAAATAAATGGGCAAAATGGAAGACTTGCGGGTGTTGTAGAAAAACAGGCACTTGTTATGTGGGGTGACGTCAAAGGTCAGACTAATGGATGTAATAGAATATCAAAAATAGTAAATTTGATACAATTTTAGGCGACAAGAAGAAAGATTTAAACGAAGATTTAGAAAAAAATGCAAGTATTTATTTAAACAAACATACCTAGAGACAGATAGATAGACGAAAATCAGAAGATTAAAAAAATAGAAGCCTAAAACGTCAAAGACTGAGATTGAGACATTAACTAACATAAATAGAAAGAAAGGAAAAAGGACATTAGTTTATATTTATATATATCTATATATATATATATAGAGAGAGAGAGAAGGATGCTGTGTCAATTCCTCTGTTCGATTTCTATGAATAACTTAAATGTGACACCAAAGCGACTACTCCAGTATTTATCTGGCCGCAAGAGGAACGTGACACAAGGTCAATTTTCAGACGGAGACCCTTCCAGACACGAACGCACGAAAATGAGTAGTATTAGAAATATCTTATTTTTCATCACCAACGCCCTCTAAGGAGGCGCCTCAGGCATCAGCCAACCTGACCCTTGCCTTTTTTAAACAAGAGGGTAGGTGCCGTCAGGCGGAAGAAAAGACGACCACCTGAAATCAAATTATTCGATACAGCGTCAAGAACTTGAAGGTCCCGCCAACTTGAGCCTCAAATAATAATTAGAGTCGGGGAAGAGTTACTCAGACATAGTGGCAAATTTACTAGACACAGACATCGTAGTAAGCGAGTTCGAACGCCAGTCGCTTCGTCATGTTCACTTTCGGAATAATATCTTTTTAACCCCGTTGACAAGTTCACCTACCTAGGAAGCAGTATCTCACCAACCGAGACAGACATGAACACGTGACTAGCAAAGGCATGGACAGCTAACGATAGGCTATCGGTCATATGGAAGTCAGACCTGACCGATAAAATAAAACGCAATTTCTTCCAAACAACAGTCGTGTCGATACTGCTATATGGATGTACTACATGGACGCTAACTAAACGGTTGGAGAAAAAGATTGACAGCAACTACACAAGAATGCTGTGAGCAATATTGAACAAGTCCTGGTGTCAACACCCCACAAAGCAGCAGCTGTACGGCCACCTACCACCCATCACGAAAGCTATCAAAATTAGATGAAACAGACATGAGGTACACTGCTGGAGAAGTAGGGATGAGCTCATAAGTGATGTACTCCAGGGGACTCACTCACATGGCTGAGCAAATGCATGACGACCAGCAGGAACCTACATACAGAAGCTCGGTGCCGATACGGGGTGTAGACCTGAAGACCTGCCGGAAACAATGGACGATAAGAAGGGGTGGCGAGAGAGGGTCAGGGATATCCATACTGATGGCGCGACATGATGATGATTGGTTAAATAGCGCCATTGCTATTTTTCTACGCAGATAGCTTTCCTATAGTTATAACTTTGAAAGGGAACATAATACCGTAAACAGAGTTTGAACTCGTCATTCTGACAAGCACCATCCCTAATCTTCCAAAATCAAGCTACTTCCAGCCGCAACTCACTTGGCTCGTCTCTCTACGACAACGAGAAACAGTGCTCATCAGAAACATGATAAAATCATAAGTTCTGGAAAGGATTAACGAATTTATATATTTAGGATCAGTGATAGCAGAAAGTTTCTCTGATTAAAGACGGATAAGTAGAACTTGTTCAGCTTTGGGCAGACTTAAAGAAAAAATTAAGAATGAAGGGATATTTCAAAGGCAATCTAGGTTCGTGTTTACTACGCACGAATAGTGCCCAGTCATTGAAACTTAAGATTCGAAGGGGAAAGACAAAGAAAACTGAATTGGTTTGGTTTGGTTTGGTTTTATAGCACATCAACACTTATTGGTTATTTAATGCCAAATCCCTTTTCACACTAATAAAAAACAGTTCTATTTCAAACAATTCAGTTTAGCATACAAAAAACAGTTCCATTTCAAACAATTCAATTTAGCATTAGTACGCAGTTTAAATATCAAAACAGTTCTATTTAAAGTAATTTAGTTTACCGTAAGTACGCAGTTTATATGTCAAAATAGTACGCTGTTTAGTTTTATTTGGCCTATAGGTAGGACCCTATCAGGTATTACCTCTTCGATCCTGTGATGACCTGGGAACGATGACAGTGAAGGAGTACTCTTCATTCCCCAAAGTTCCAGCATTACTAAAACCTCACCATCAGAATTTTTAGTGTCATATCTATGACACTCGTCAGAGGCGGGCCTTACCCATCCGCATAGAAGCATTCGATGTATTCTACAGCCTCAGCCGAGCGGACAAAGAAAACTGAATCTATTTGAGAAAGATTGTTACAGAACAATTGTAACACTATCATAGTGTTTTCAAGTTGACCTGAGATATTAAATCAAATACAGAGGACTAACTGGATAATTTGCTGAAGATTAGTTATAGTCTTTTGGTAAGGTAGTGTAGAAAAATATAATAATAACGAACTCGCACCTGGCGACACCGTGTGTGAGAGTGGGTCAAGGTGACAAGGAAACCGGGATTGTTTACAGGGTGGAACGATAAAATTGTCACCCTAGAAAAGACGACATGATCCCATTTCCGTTTAATGAAAAACGGTTTTCTTTTTTTTTTGTTGCAGACCATATATTAGTTGGCCAGTTGTGTACAAATTCCAAGAGCGATAACAGCCTTCTACAGGGTGGAACGATAAAATTGTCACCCTAGAAAAGACGACATGATTCTATTTCCGTTTAATGAAAACCGGTTTTCTTTTTTTGTTGCAGACCATCTATTAGTTGGCCAGTTGTGTACAAATTCCAAGAGCGATAAGAGCCTTCTATCATGTTTGAAAGTGACACAATGTTCAACAAGCGAGACCAGAGATGCGCCGCTGTACAACTCATGCTCTCTACTGATCCAACTTATGATAACAGGACCATTGCCAGTACCATCAAAATGCAAATCCGGACGGTTCAACGCTTGAGGGCACAGCTCAACGCATCGGACGACCCTTTGGAGGTGGTGGAGCGGACGGTCACATCATGCCATCTCATATCTTCGAAGTCGGCTTGAAAGTCAACACCAAAGTGTACCTGAATGTGCTGAAGAGTGGGATGATCCCCTGATGCAATCAGCTGGCCGGTGGCACATCCTTGGTGTGGCAGCAGGACTCGGCGCCGGCCCACAAGCCCAAAGTACCAAAGCTTATCTTCAGAAGGAGTGCTACGACTTTGTAGCCTTCTCTCACTGGCCCCCTCCTCCTCCGACCTGAACCCACTGGACTACTTCGTTTGGTCATACGTCGAGAACATCACCAACATGACCTCCCACAACACCAAAGCCAGCTTGATCGCCGCCATCCGCCGAGTATTCGTATCGAAGCGGTGATTGAGGCTGAAGGCGGCTACATTGAACAGATGTCAGCTCTACTACATTATCAAGTTAGCTAGGTTCTACATAATCAAGTTAACTAGGTTCTTCAACCTTGATAAGGTAACTAGTCTAGGAGAAGGAAAACTCTGCATTCAAACCTGTTAAACTCTGCTTAAAAATTGACCTTGTGTCGTATCCTGCCCGAGCGGAGGGGTTGGTAAATATGATACTAAGAGCACTTTAAACTTATCATATATTTTGTTGATTATGTTATAAAATTAAGCTAATAATTTTTTTTATATCAATTATTTTTCGTTTATTACATTTTATTATTTAGTTAGTTAAGGCTTTGACCTACTCGGTGTCTCTTAGTTCAAGTGCCATAGTTTTTTTTCATAACTTATCAACCATTGTAGTTTTATAGCCTATAGCCAGCGCTATTTTTATAGCATGTAGCCTGTGTGAAAAAGATATGTCAATCATCCTCTGTCATAATAAACCCACAGACAAGAAATAGGGTTGGACGCCCTTGGGAGTGAATTGAGTAGGTGGATGACGTCGTACTCGGAAGAGATGGTCCTGAGGATTTTGAAAAATCCTACAATGTTCGATATGTGATAAAAACCAAACCAAACCAATCCAAACCACTTTATCTAGCAATGTTGAATTAAACCAATAATGATTAATCCTGGAACGTAAATAACCGTCTTAATTCTCCCTCTAACTTGGTATTTATATTAAACTGATGGTGCATCACCCTTTCCATTTCATCGGAACAGGAGTGGTAATTTACGAAGCTTTTTCTTAGATATAGCACAAGGCCGTATGAATGGGGCACCTAATGAGAACAGGAGTGTGTGCTTTGGTTTGATTTCTTTGTTTAATGGCATATCAACATTTGTTGGTTATTTAATGCCAAAGCCATTCTCCTAGAAGAACAGTAGAGGTACTATTTAACCCATAGATGGAAGGATAACGGAGTTCATACCTTTCCCAAGGGTATTTGCCCGAAAGTGAACGTAATAACGCGACTGGAGTACGAACTCGCTTACTACGATTCCGCAGTCCATCACTTTAACCATTACACCACGAGGACACCCCTTCAATGTGTTTGCACACAATTAGATAGTTTCAACAACTGATATTTAACATTCAAACATTTTATCAAGTTTTCTTTTCCAGTTTGACATTAATTATTTGCTTACACACAGTTAAAGGATTTCATGAATTTGGTTGGTTGGTTGGTTGCAACCAACCAACCAACCAACCAACCAACCAAATTATGGCATATCAACCTTTCTAAGTTATTCAACGTAAAGTCCATTTTTATACAAATAGTCAGTTCTAATTCAAACAATATATTTTAGCATGAGTACACAGTTTAATTGACAAAAATATTAATATTTCAAGTTATTCAGTTTAGTCAAACTGTTCTAATTTTAAAAAAATTAGTTTAGCGTCAAAAACAGTTCTATTTTTAAAAAATTCAGTTTTGCATAAATATGCTGTTTAAATATCAAACCATTTTTATTTCAAGTAATTCAGTTTAACATAAGTACACAGTTTAGATCTATGTGACCTATAGAGAGGATCCTATCAGGTGCTATCACTTCGGGAAAGAGTGGATCTGGGAGCGATGGCAATAAAGGGGTAATTTGCATTCCCTAAACATTACTTGAAACTCACCATCATATTGTTTAGTGGGATGTCCTGGACACTCTTTGTGGGGGGTATTTTCCCTCTGCAGAGGTGCAGTCGGGGTATTTACAGCCCCAACCGACTGGGCATTTCAAGTTTTTCTGTCTAATACTAATAATATTATTAGATATTAATCATTTATTTGCCGATAGGTTAAATGTATTTCCATCCAACGCAAGTAATTCTATTTTACACTAACTTTTAATTGGTACACAGTGAAATGGTAATAGGTATTGTCATTGAATATTAATAATTCTTTTTTTTCTCAACTATTCCTATCAAATACAAATAATTTGCATGCAGCTAAAGGTTGCCCAGTCGACTTATGGGGGGAGCTGTAGAATACACCGACTGCACCTCTGCACAGGGGTAAGACCCCTTTCCAATGAGTGTCCAGATTATGACACTAAACAGTCTGATGGTGAGGTTCTAGTAATGCTGGGGCTTTGGGGAATACGGTGCACCTCTTCATTGCCAATGCTCCCTGGTCCACTCTGGGCCGGCGTGGTAGCACCTGATAGGGTCCTATCAATGGGTTAATTAGAACTAACTGCATACTTATCCTAAACTGAATTGTTTGACTAAACTGAATAGCTTGAAATATAAATGTTTTTGATAATTAATCCTTACTTTCATTTAAACTGTGTCCTCATGCTAAAAGGAATTATTTGAAATGGAACTGTTTTTTTGACATTGAAACTCTACTTACACTGAACTGAATTGTTTAATATAGAACAGTTTTGACATTTAACTGTGCGTAAACAAAATCAGTACTTATACTAAACTGAATTGGCTGAATTAGAACTGCTTGACTAAACTGAATAGCTTGAAATAGAAATGTTTTTCACAATTAAACTGTACTGATATTTAAACTGCGTACTTATGATAAACTGAATTGTTTGAAATAGAACTATTTTCATATAAATGAATTTAGCGTTAAATAACCTTCAAAGGTTGATATGCCATAAAACCCAACCAACCAACCTGCAGCTGAAGGGTTTTAAATAACTGATATTGATAATCCTTAGTAAATGCTTTGCCCAGTTGGCTGGGGTTGTAGAATTCACCGACTGCTTTTCTGCAGAGGGGTTACATCCCTCCATCTAGTGTCCTGATTATGACACTAAACAATCGGATGGAGACGTTCCAGTAATGCTGGAGCTTTGGGGAATGCGGAGTATCTCTTCATTGCCATCCTTCCCAGGAGCACTCTGGCCCGGAGTGGTAGCACCTGATGGGGTCCTATCAATGAGTCAAATAGAACTAAACTATATACTTATGCTAAACTGAATTCAGTGTTTGAATGCGGTGTTTTTCCTTCTCCTAGACTAGTTGCCTCACCAAGGCTGAAGAACTGTTTTGGCATTTAAACTGCGTACTTGTGCTAAACTGAATTGTTTGAAATAGATATATTTCGACATTTAAACTGTGTCCTTATAACCTACAAATGTTGATATGCCATAAACCCAAACAAAGAAGCCAACAAATTAATAAATGATTAAACAGTTCTATTTGACACATAGATGGAACACTAATTGGTACAACGCACATGGGACAGGGTGAACCAAAAGTGATGAAGAGAATTACTCCACTTTACCCAAACTCAAGATCTGGAACCTCACCATCCGATATAGTTTTCCGTGTTTTGAACTGGCCCTATAAGATCCTCTCCAGACCATAACCAAGAGACGCAAAAGACCCAAACATACAATGTAATCCCAGGGGTATGATAAATCTCAGTCAAGGAGTGTTTTAATCCTCGCATATTTTAATTAAAGATCTAGAACAGAAATGTGTTCATTTAATTGTTTATGAGACTCATTATCTACCATCCCACAACTCAATGGTGTTTTAAGGATAGCTTAGTTCGATGATAACGTTATTTGAGGACAGGGTTTAAATTCATTTATTAATTTATCTTGTGTTTCTAGGGGAAACGAAATATTATATAATGCGTTTTTTTTTCATTCTTTATTATGGTGGTGAAATAGGAATCTCTGTTTGTTGTATATTGACCTACGACCCAGCCAGGCTGTCAAAATAGGAAATGCACCTGTGTAAATAACAGGTGCATCCGTTCGAGGAATATCAGGATATTATGACCTTGACCGTGGACAGGCTGAATGAGTGCGAAATTGTGACGCCCACAAGAAGAAGGTGGGCGTGGAACTATTATATATAACTCAGTGCACAGGAAATTCAATCAGTTTGGAGATCAGACGAGTTGGAGGTAAGATGCGGTAGAGAAAACCAGCACCCAGAGAGGCTGGGCCGCAAGGCCCCCGGTTGAGCAGCCCAGGAGAACGGGAAAGAAACGCGGTTATGGCCAATAGAGTGGGGGTCAATATGTTGCAGTTCTGTTCAGTCTCCAACTCCCTTTCACACACAACCCTTTCAATAAAGTGAGAGGTATATTTTTCTAAAGAACTGTGTCGCACGTTATTATGGTGTCGTCGTTATGATTCTGCATGCATGTAGATGTATATGTATTATGTGGTTATACAACACGTTAACTTCATTTGATTTGGAATGTTGGTAATGGTTTATTTTAACGTAGAGTTCCTAGTTTGGTTTGGTCTGGTTTGGCTTAGTTTGCTTTGGTTTGGCTTGGTTTGGTTTGGTTTAACTACACAATAGCCCTTGTAGGTTAGGGTTAATACCAAATCCATTTAAAACAGTTCTATTTCAAACAATTCATTTTAGCATCGGTACAGCTTTTTCTTGACACACAGTTAAATGTAAAAAAAAGTTCAAGGGCCTCTTCTGCTGGGTGGTGGCTTTCTCTACCACATCTTGTCACCAACACATCTGATCTCTAAACTCCATCGGGGGTCCCGAGGACCCCTTCTCCTGGGTGGTGGGCTTTTTCTACCACATCCTATCACCAACGGGTTTCCAAACTCCAAACTGACTTCCTGTCTTAACCGAGTTATATGATAGTTCAATTGCCTATTCAATATCTCCCCATGACTGGCCACCGGGATATGTCATTTCCGCCGTCCTTGGAATGGCATGGTTGATCGTCATCAAGCGGAAATAACTGTCATGCACTTCACAGGTCACTCCCTTCCGGTGCATCAGTCTGTGAGTGTACCGCGGGATTTTACCTTGTTGTATATTGTCAGTCAAGCCCGCCTACTCCAATGAAATATGCAACTTCTGCGTCTTTGGAATGGCATGTCTGGCCGGGTTGAAGGTCAATACACAACATTGAGACCCTATAGCGGATTTGTAAAGAGCTTAACTACTGATTCGACGTGAGCCATGTGACAGATGGTGCACATATTGAACACTTATAAAATGAGTGCCAGAACAAATTTATGATGTAATACACGGAAACTGTTCAATTACATGTAACTAGACTTAATAGTTTTCAAGATTACTACTTTTAAAATGATGTCATTTGTGGGGGGCACCCTGTATACATATATATATATACATATATATATATATATATTGTTATCCACAGATAGACTGTTTCGTTCTATCAGAACTCTTCAGTGTGGCTAGACACGCAAGACACTCGAAGCCGGGATCGAAATCCGTCCAACTTTACGTTAGACTAAGTCTCAGACTTCTCGACCAACAAGCGGACCACGTTGGCTAAGGGAATTTTTAAGGTATCTTTTTAGCAACAGCAGCAGCAGCCGTTTGTTTACATCTTTTATACCCTATCGGCTACCAGAGTGCTCAATTCTTTCGAAGAGCTTTGCATTATGCGAGCGGCGGCCGACAATTCCTTCGCCAGAGTGCTCAACACCCATGGGGGAGCGTATATATTGTCATCCAATTGTGTGTGTGTGTGTGTGGAAGTAAATAATGGAAAATAATCAGATTATATGGAAAAAAATACTGAAAAACAAAGTAATCAAAAGAGAAGAATTTGATACGAAAGAAAGTCGATGTTATAACGTTTCGGTTTCAATAAACCATCACCAGGGCTTAAAAGTAATTTTAGTCTTAATAATCTTTTTTTTTAAAACCAAAATGTTATAAAGTCGACTTTCTTTCATATTAAACTTTTCCCTTTGGTTAACTGTTTTTCAATATTTTTCTCCACACAAACAAACACACACACACACACACACACACACACACACACACATATATATATATATATATATATATATCGTGGATGACTATATAGAGATATATACTCCCCTACACAAAAAATTGGAGGTGCCCGTGGTGTAATTGTTATCGTCGTAGGAAATGGACACGGCGACACGAGTACAAATCCTGGACAAGACTGATTGCATTTCACATAGCACTAATACCCTTGGGAAAGGTATGAATCCAATTATTCTCCCTCCAACTATGGGTAAATAGTAGGACAGACTAGGTTCTTCAGCCTTGGTGAGGCAACTAGTCTAGGAGAAGGAAAACTCTGAATTCAAACCTGTTAAACTCCGCTTAAAAATTGACCTTGTGTCATATCCTGCCCGAGCGGAGGGGTTGGTAAACATGATATACTCCCCTACCCCCGTAGGATTGAGTTCTCTAGCGAAGAAGTAATCGTGTTGCCATTAGCGTATATTGCAGATCTGTCTGTGAATGACTATATATATATATATATATATGTAGATAGGTTATTTTTGTGGGTAATATGATGGAAACTATATATATATATATATATCAAGCTTACCGTTTTTTGACACAAAGCCAGAAGTACAGGACACTCAGAAAGACTAAAACTCAGTAATCACCAGCAATCTAGATATTATTATTATTCGGAGCTCCAATTTGAAATCATGCAACACCTCCGCCAATAACTGAAGGTGACACAAAGACAATTTGGCCCAGTTGGCTGGGCCTGTAGATTAAATTGACTTCATTTCTGCCGAGGGGTAAGACTCCAAAACGAGTGTCCTGTACATGACACTAAAGAATCTGATGAAGACCTTCCAGTAATGCTGGAGCTTTGGAAGAGTACCCTTTCATTTCCATTACTCCCAGGTCCACTCTGATCCAAAGTGGTAGCACTTGATAGGGTCCTATCAGCGGATTAAATAGAACTAAACTGTGTACTTATGCTAAACTGAATTATTTGAAATAGAACTGATTTTAATATTTAACTGTGTGTAAACAAAAAACTGCGTTTATGCTAAACTGAATTTTTTAAAAATAGAACTGTTTATATGTTTAAAAATGGATTTGGCATAAAATAACCTGCAATGGTTGATTTGCCATAAAACCAAACCAAACCAAACCCAGACAATTCTTTGGCGGATTTTAATTCAGAATTTTCCTTCTATAACCAAAGAATACCGTCTACCAAATATCTACTTATTACTGAGGGTAGAAGTTATGGGTTTTTACTTTTCCCAAAGGCATTTGTGAAACATACGCAGCTGCCTCTTCTGGAATTAAAACGCAGGCTACTGACTCTCTGACGATTACTGTTCAGCTAATGAATCAGGTGTAGTACCGGTTGTTTTTCAACCGTATTCTCTTCCAAGAGTTAGAATCAACAAAAACCAGGATATTTGAAACTGGAAGCATTACGGTCTCAACATTCATGAGGACTTCCGGTTACTGGTAAAAGAAAGATATTGCGCTATCGCTCAATTAATCTATCTATCTATCTATCTATCTAGAAAAGGTTCCACTGACAACTTAAAAACAAAATGTAAGAAATAATTAAAACAATAAAACTCAAACTACACGATCCCAAATGACGATAAAAAGTATGGTCGAAAGCGGATGGGCAGAGACAATTCCTTTACCGCCTAAATTCTGATAAAAGAAAAATAACAAGAAGACTTGAAAAATTATAATTAAGAATAATAAACAGTGTTCCATCGTCTTTAATAAAAACTGGCCTTACTGTATATATATATATATATATATATATATATATATATATATCTTAGCTGGTTCCTATCTCTCGCTCTCTCTCTCTCTCTATATATATATATATATATCTGACCGAGGACTAAGCAAACGAAGAAAGTGCTTGATACAATATAGAGAAAATGTCAATATGAATACCAATATATATATATATATATATATATATATATATATGAAATTTACTTAAATCGCGAGTTGGAAATCTTCTACTAAAGTTTCACCTTATCGGATCATCAGGAAGCCGAACTCCAACTAATGCTAAAGGAGAAAGCACCGTCTTATATTCACCGTATTAAGTTAATTCTATAATAGGCTCCACTTGTGTTGAGCACTTTTGTAATTGTAGCATTGTAGGATTCGCCGAAGGTTTTTAGTTTTCTGTTGAACAACTGACTGCGTATCCCTTGATTATTTTCAAGGGGTCGGACGAGGTTGGCCTTTTCTTTCTTTTTGACCTATAATTTTTTTCTTTTCCCCCCGGGCAGTGATTCGAGATACTTTTATCTCTTGTTCTTGGCGGGGGGCGGGGGTGGGGTTTCGTTTGTTTTTTTCTGGTACCGTGAATGCTAGTAGATATTAGATTAGTAAATATATATATATATATATATATATATATATATATATATATATATGTATATCATAGTAGGTTCCGATCTATCTATCTATCTATCTATCGATGTCAGTCTATTCATACATATCTCTTTATCTATGTCAGTCAATTCATTTCTATCTATCAATCTATCTCAGTCTGTTAACGTCTATCTATCTATCTGTTAACTCTGACAGAACGGGGAAAAAAACAACGGATGCAACTTGTGAAATACAAATGCACTAATTGATATCTGGGAAAAAATTCCACAAAAAGAGAAAAGTTTAAAAACATACGTATTGTCTGAATAAAATTAGAAAATATTGTAATGTCTAGCAAATAAAAAAATCTAACCGAGGACTAGGCAAACGAAGAAAGTGCTCGATACAATATAGAGAAAATATCAATATGAATGCCAATTGGGTCAGATGAAATCTATCTCGGTTTCACCTTTCCTGATGCTCCAGAAAGGTGAAACCAAGGTAGATTTCGAGCGACCCATTAGGTACTTATATATATATATATACTTTTTTCTTTAAGAAAAAACAACGAAACCGGTCACATAGGATTATAAATTTTGAGCTCTTTACCAGGAAAATTTAAATATTCATTCATGAATAATTTCTTGTCCTGATGGAATTATTCTCCTGTCCTTGATGGAATTATATATATATATATATATATATATATATTACTGAAGCGACTTATATATATATATATATATAAGTCGCTTCAGTAATATATATATATATATATATATATATATATATATATATATATATATATATATATATATATATATATATATATATATATATATATATATATATATATATATATATATATATATATATATATATATATATATATATATATATATATATATATATATATATATATATATATATATATATATATATATATATATATATATATATATATATATATATATATATATATATATATATATATATATATATATATATATATATATATATATATATATATATATATATATATATATATATATATATATATATATATATATATATATATATATATATATATATATATATATATATATATATATATATTATATATATATATATATATATATATATATATATATATATATATATATATATATATATATATATATATATATATATATATATATATATATATATATATATATTACTGAAGCGACTTATACATATATAAGCGGCTCATTGGCCCAGTGGGTAGAGTGTTCACCAATGATCTGGGAGACCTGTGTTCAATCCCAGGTCGCGTCATGCCATAGACTTTTAAAATGGTACTTGATACCTCCTTGCTTAACACTCGGCAATATAAGGTACGTATCGAGGGTAAAGCGGAGCAGTCCAGGGAAAGGAGTAGCGCCCTCCCCTACCCCTCAGTGTAGTAGCTATTGAAAAGGGAGAGTTCTGGTTGCCCTTGACCACGGTTGCCAACTTTACTTTTACTTATTAGAAGTCGTTGTGTGTTGCCAGAACAACTTCAATGTTCCGCTTTGGCTCATCTTTCAGAGTGAGGTTTATTGCTTTCTGAAAGACCTTCGTATATATATATATATATATATATAAAAGCCATGTTGCTCAAAGAATCAATGAATAATGTGTCCTAATCCGCAGATTTCACAATATTCTCTTTTTTGCAGAGGGTTTTTAGTTTTATAATGATGACCGGAGGCAACGGAAAAGACCCGTAAAGCATATGGTTCGCGCACGTTGTTAAAATCAACAGAAAAAAGTTAGATAAGCATGATGAAACAGTGAGGATGTGATTTACATAGGAAAGACATGAGAAAGAAATATGGACTGTCAGTAGAATAGATAGACAAATACCGCGCAAAACAGGAGAACGAAATATTAAAAGAAAATCATAAAAGAAGTAGGAAAAAAAAATTCACTAAATAATACAGGAAAAATTTAGTGTAAAAGCGAAAAAAAAAAAAAGTAAAAGAAAACAAAATAAATAAATAAATAAATAAATAAATAAAGGCGGAAAACGAAAGAAAAAATTTTTTTAGAATAATGAAAACACGCGAAAACAAAGAAGACACACCCCACTTCAAACAGCCACACCTTTACCAACAGATAAACCCGAGGTGCGAGGGAGGCACGTGCAGAATGAACAGATTTTTCACAAAGCAATTCGTCGCATTATAGAAATTAACTTTGTCTTTAAACTGTCAAATACCGAGATCGACTGAATGTGCGCAAGAAACCAGTTCTACTTTCACTTTCACTTTTACTCTTCTAATCATTTCTTAAAAAGAACACACACATTTTTGTCTTATGTCTTCTGTTCCCATCTCCTCTTTCTCTCTCTCTCTCTCTCTTTCTTTCTTTCTATCCTCATATTATCTATCTATCTATCTATCCATCGCTTCCTTTCTAACTCCTCTATTCTTGTTTCTAACTTAATCGTCCTTCTCTCTCACTCATTCTCTCTCATATTATCTATCTATCGATCTATCTCTGCCTTTCTAACTCCTCTATTCGTGTTTCTATCTTTATCGTCTTTCTCACTCACTCACTCACTCACTCTCTCATAATATCTATCTATCTATCTATCTATCTATGCCTTTCTAACTCCTCTATTCTTGTTTCTATCTTAATCGTGTTTCTCTCGCACTATCTCTCTCTCTCTCTCTCTCTCTCTGGTATATTATCTATCTATCTATCTATCTATCTATCTATCTTTGCCTTTCTAACTCCCTTATTCTCTCTCTCTCTCTCTTTCTCTCTCTCTCTCGTTTTTTTCTCTCTCTTATCTCTTTCTATATTTACTACCCTTATCTTTCGCTTACATGTTCACTTTAACAAATATTTTAAAACCCTATTCTCTTATCTCATTATCTGTGCTCTCTTCTTTCTCGTTTTCCTTTTTAAAAATACTTGGTGTTTATTTTGTTTATTTTCACTTTCACTTTGTCAATTCTTATTAATTCTAAAAAATGTCATTCTTTCTCTCATATAGTCTCTCTTTGTCTAATATCCTTTATTCTTGTGTCTATCTTTTGCAATGATAACTTTCCTTATCTTTCTCTGTAGTTTTCATTTTTGCAATCACTTTAAAATCAAGCTTCTCTTATCTCATTCTCTTTTCGTTTTTTCTTGTTTTGTTTTGTTTTTTTTTCATTAATTTTTCATCTTTTTAATATTCAGTGACCATATCTCTTAATTCAAGTTTCTCTTTCTCTGTTCCAATTATTTCTAAGAACCTCAATCTTTCGTTCATTTCACATTTTTACAAACATCTTGAAAAGCTTTATCCCTCTCCATCCTCTCTCTTTCTCTCTATCTTTTTTCTCTCTTTTTCTCTCTTTCTTTTTCTCTTTCTCTTTCTCCCCCCCCTCTCTCTCTCTCTCTCTCTCTCTTAATCTCAAGTCTCTTTTCCTTATACTTGTCTCTTTTTGTATCCTCTTCTCTTCTCTCTCGTTCTTTAAAAATAATTATCTTTCACTTTTTGATAATCATTTTCTTTTACAAACATCTCGAAAAGCTTTATCCCTCTCTCTCTCTCTCTCACTCTCTCTCTCTCTCTGTCTCACCAATATTTTTCCATATCAATAACTTTACCTTTCATTTAGATTTTCACCCTCATGAATATTTTCTCTTTCTCTTCTCTGTTTTACCTCGTTTTCTCTCTTATTATTACTTTTATTTTTTGAAAGTATTTTGTAAGAATATCTTTCGTTTTTACTTTCGCTTTAACACGTTTTCTAAAACCCATTTTCCGTCACTTTCATTTTCTCTCTTATGTTTATTTCTATCCGTCTCTTTTTTTCATCTTATACGTTTCTTCATCGCTCTCACTCTGTCTCTGTCTCTCTCTCTCTGTCTGTCTGAGCACTTCGAAAACTTACTTGGAAACCCACCAAAAATAACGCATGAACCAATCACCAGAATAATTAGCAAACAATTAGACATTAAACTAGGACCGTTCACACAAGAAGAACTCGACTCGGTTCTCAGAAAAATTAAAAATAGGAAAGCTGCAGGGCTGGACGAAATTCCACCGGAAGTATGGAAGACCAGACAATTCGACGACATACTGCTCCGCCACTACAACGCAGTATACAATCAAAATCCGATAGATAGATGGATGAAGGGATGCATACTCCCCTTCCCTAAAAAGGGGGACCTCGGATTAGCCAAAAACTACCGAGGCATAACACTTACATCCATAGCTGCCAAAATCTACAATGCCCTACTACGAAACCGAATAGAACCCAAAATCGACATCATACTTAGAAAAAACCAAAATGGCTTCCGAAGAAATAGATCCACGACCTCACAAATATTAACCATCCGCAGAATCCTTGAAGGTGTACGGGCAAAGAACCTACAAGCGACATTAATATTTGTCGACTTTACCAAGGCTTTCGACTCCATTCACAGAGGAAAGATGGAACAAATCCTACTAGCGTACGGCATACCTAAAGAAACCGTAGCGGCAATAACGATTCTCTATAGAAACACTAAAGTAAAAGTACGATCACCGGATGGAGACACAGAATACTTTGACATTGTAGCAGGAGTACTACAAGGGGACACGCTGGCCCCGTACCTCTTTATCATTTGTCTAGACTACGTACTTAGAACATCGATTGACCAAATCAAAGAGAATGGCTTCGAACTGACGAAGAAAAGAAGCAGAAGATACCCCGCAACAACAATTACCGACGCCGACTACGCCGATGACATAGCGATACTAGCAAATACACCTGACCAAGCCGAAACTCTTCTGCATAGTTTGGAACGAGCAGCAGCAAGCATAGGCCTCTATGTTAATGCACACAAAACGGAATATATGTGCTATAACCAAACGGGGGACATCTCCTCTCTAGAAGGAACCCCACTTAAACTAGTAGACAAATTCACGTACCTAGGAAGCAGCGTCGAATCAACCGAAAAGGACATCGAAACGAGGCTAACGAAAGCATGGACAGCTATCAATAGGCTATCGATTATATGGAAATCAGACCTAACCGATAAAATGAAACGCAGCTTCTTCCAGGCAGCGGTCACATCGATACTGCTATATGGCTGCACTACATGGACGCTAACAAAACGGCTGGAGAAGAAACTGGATGGCAATTACACAAGAATGCTGCGTGCAATCCTGAACAAGTCCTGGCAGCAGCACCCCACAAGACACCAACTGTACGGCCACCTGCCCCCTATCACGAAAACTATTCAAGTTAGACGAACCAGACATGCAGGACACTGCTGGAGAAGCAGAGATGAACTGATAAGAGATGTACTCTTATGGATCCCCACACATGGCCGCGCAAAAGCAGGACGACCAGCTCGAACGTACATTCAGCAGCTATGTGAGGATACAGGCTGTTGTCCTGAAGACCTACCTAGGGCGATGAACGATAGGGAGGAGTGGCGAGAGAGGGTCAGGGATATCCGTGCTACCAGCGCGATATGATGATGATATATGCATATATATATATATATATATATATATATTTGTATATATATATATATATATATATATATATATATATGAATATATATATATGTATATATATATATATAAATATATATATATATGTATATATAAATGTATATATATGTATATATATGTATGAATATATATGTATATATATATGTATATATATATATATGTATATATATATATACAGGCTTATGTGTATATATATATAAGTATATATATATGTATATATATTCATATATATATGTGTTTGTGTGAGTATATATATACATAAATATATATATATGTATATATATGTATACATATACATATATGTATATATATGTATATTTATATATGTATATACATATATGTGTATATATATACACATATATATAAGTATATATATATATGTATATATATGTATATATATGTCTATACATATATATGTGTGTTTATATATATATGAATACATATATAATATATATATATATATATATATATATATATATATATATATATATATGTATATATATATATTATTCTTTCGTGATGTAAAGGCTAATCTTTTAAACTGTGACATCATAGCAAATGAATCTGAACTCATCACACCAATGCATTCATTTTGGACAGAAAGTTTTTTGAACGGTAAGAAACCCCTTTATGACACCTGCTATGGGTTAAATAGTACCGCTACTGTCATCTAACAGGGAGGTTAAACAACGAAACTAAGAACCCAAACCTTTAATTCATATTCTTATACTAATAATCATACATTTAACATTTATTTTCACTTTCACTATCCTGATTATTTCTGAAATCTCTTTTTCCCACCATCTCTCTTTCTCTATCTCTCTATTTATCCCTCTCTCTCTCTCTCTCTCTCTCTCTCTCTATATATATATATATATATATATATCTTTGTGCTGCTATATATCTGTTTTTCTATACTCTTTTTTATATTTACTCACCTAACATTTTACTTAGATTTTGATTGTTACAAGTATTTTCAAACCCTTTTCTCACTTTTCTTATTCTCTTCTCACTGGGTGCCAGAACCATATCGAAACTAAGCGTTAAAAGATGGGTGATCTATCGTTTTGTAATGGTTTGGGAGTTAGACTACCACACTATCGTTAGTGAGTTCGATTCTCAATGAGTGCCTTATACTTTCGGCCTTCTGTTTCTAATAAACTAAGCTTAGTAAGAAACGATTGGCAAAGCATCATATTCTGGAAAATTGTTCGGGGAGTCTTACCCCCTCTGCATTCTGTATTCTACTGCCCTATCCGACATGGTTAAAGTTGGCATTAAATAACCTACAATGGTTGATATGCAATAAAACCAAATTATACTAAACCAAACCTATAAAGTAAAGTTGGCGAACATTGTCGAGGGTGACCCGAAGGCCCCCTTTTCGATAGCTACTACACCAAGGTGTAGGGGAGGGCGCTACGCCTTTCTCCACTTTACCCTTGAGCCATACCTTATAATGCTGAGTGTTAAGCAAGGAGGCATCAAGTACCATTTTTGAGTCTTTGGTATGACTCGACCTGGAGATTGAACCCAGGTCTCCCGGGCCATTGGCGAACACTCTAACCATTATGCCAATGTCCGGTGTATAAATATAAGCCAAACCTACACTAATACCTAAATACTATACTCGGTATTTAAAATTTTAAAAAAAGAGCAAATAATTATTCAAAGATAAAAAATTAAGGTTACCAAATATCATATGATTTTTTTTTATTAGCTTTTTTTAATTTTTTATTACTGTGTTCCTTTAATTAGATTCTCCTGTCATTATATCGGGAATAGTTGTCTCTTATCTTTAAAGAGTCTGTTGGTAGTCACTAGCTGAAAATTGAACCCCCCACCTTTTATATGCCACCCCCGGGCAATAAAACAACAGCATGGTGTCGCCGAAAATTTTCTTCGATGTTTTGTTATTTGTTTATGTTTTTTTTTTGTATTTTTTTTCAAATTCTTGATTATTAATTTTAAATTGTGATTATTGGCTGATGGTGTAGTGGCAAACTACTATCCAAGAACTAAACTCAAACTTTTGATAAAAAAAATCTAATAATTTCCTTTTTCTTTCTTTCATTTCTCTATTTTATTTATTTATTTATTAATTTATTTATTTATTTTGAAGAGATAACTTCGATTGTACAATAAAAAAAACTGGCGCCTGCTATAGAGTACTAATTGAGAAATTAGTCTCGCATGTCATTGATAGAATGTTTTTCATCTTATATACTCAAAGACAGAAGATACTCGTAGGGTAAGGGGAACCGTGATTAAAAATGGACCGGGCGGCCAGTGTTCAAATGCAGGACGAATTTGTTTGCTTTTCACATAGTTCTTATAGCCTTGAAAAAAGAATGAATCCAACGATTTTTCATCTAGTTTTTTTGTAAATAATAGGGCAGACTGAGTTTTTTTTCATTTCCGTGAGGGAACCAGTCAAGGAGAAGGAAAAAACTGAATTCGAAGCTTTTAAACTCCGTTAAAAAACTGACTACGTATCCCAACCTGTTCGCGTGTAGGGGTTGGGTAAATACTTATATACCCCAAATTGCTTTCTTTGGCAAAACTAAGCGAAACTTTGCAATATACGCCGACTGCTTCTTCTTGAAGCAGGAATAAGACCGCAACCCCACCCGCAACCAAGAAGGGACATCCTGTATCGGGCTCTTTTCTGTACGGCTTGAAAAAATTCTAAAACTTGATGTGATGAAACGACTTGTAAATACAATGACTTCCATGTTCTGTCGGTGGGGCCAAGAATATGCAGACTGTATCCCCTAAAAAGACCCCCCTACATACAAAAAAATTATTAAACAAACATATGTCTGAAAAGATATATACCCGTAAACCAGTTGAAATGAAAATTAACGAATATGGTGAGCTATGTTTAGGATTTATGGCATATTAACCCTTGTTGGTTATTAAATGCCAAATCCTGTTTATATATATATATATATATATATATATATATATATATATATATATATATATATATATATATATAACGAAAAATATATATGATTAACGAAAAATGATTAATATAAAAAATCATTACATTAATTATAAAACACACGCACACATACATATATACATATATATATATATATATGTATACATGGTGCATTCAATACGTTTACAGACTTTTTTGAACAGGCGTATCGTTGACTCTTGAAAATTCACTATGTTATTGCTATACATCTTTTAAGATGACTGACCAATTTTTATGATTTCAGCTTCAAATGAACAGCTACAGCAGCAATTGGAATATACCCTACTAAGTCCTGATTGTCACAGCTGGTGAATTTCAAAAATGCAATCTGGACGGGAAGACACTTTAGAAGAACGATATGCAATAAAATTATGTTTTAAATTTGGAAATAATGCCACAGAAACGTATGAAATGCTTCAGATTGCTTTTCGGCCATGTTACATGAATCGAGCATCAGTTTTTGCGTGGCATAAGAGATTCAAGGAAGGCAGGCAGTCTGTGAGGGATGAGGAAAGGTGTGGGAGGAGTAAGGAAGTTACTATGTTGAGGTTTTAAGGGAGTTCAGGTAGAGATCAAGTCGGAAGAGGCCAGCATTCTTCAAATCGGGTCAGTGGCACTTCCACCAGGACAATACACCAGTCTACAACTCCATCCTTATCACAGACTATTTGACCAAAATGGGCATCAAGACAGTTCCTCAGCCTCCCTACAGTCAAGACCTTGCTCCTTGTGAGTTTTGGTTATTCCCTAAGCTCAGAGGCTGTCGTTATGAGACAACTGAGGAGATGAAAGAGGCTGTGACGAAGGTCATTGACACGCACACACAAGAGGACTTCCATGGGACCTTCCATAAGTTGTTGGAACGGTACAACAAGTGCATTGCAGCCGGAGGAGATTACTTGGAAGGTTATTAGAGTTTCATGTGTGTACTCTCAATAAACATGCCCATACGAAAAAAACCTGAAAACTTATTTAATGATCTTCGTATATATATATATATATATATATATATGTGTGTGTGTGTGTGTGTGCGGGGAGTTATTATAATGAAATGATTTTTATATTAATCATTTTTCGTTGATTTTGCCAATAACCCCAGAGACCTGGATTCCATCGGGTCAATCCTGGGAAAGGAGTAATGCCCTACCCTACACCCTGGTGTAGTATCTATCGAAAAGAGGGCCTTTGGGTCACCCTTGGCTACGGTCGTCAACTTTACTTTTTATTTTATTTGGTAATGCTTTAAACTACCTGGGTTTCTTAGTCTAGGTGCATAGTCAGATGTTGCAGTCTTACGCCCGTGCGGAAAGGATACGACAATCATTATTTGTCATAATAAATTCCCAGACAGTCCTGAGAATTTGATGATTTTGAAAAGATATAAGTTTTTTACCATGGAGGGTAGCGGTTGAGTTTTTTGGATCTGATCAAATCAGATAAGAATTTCGAATCTCGACCGGCAAAGAAGAATTGAGACCTTAAAAACCACAAGATGCGCCACGTATTGGGGAGGCATCATGGTATGGTTAGCATAAACTTTTAAGAATTGTGTCTCTCTCCTCGTTTGAAATTGTTTGAAATGAAACTGGTTTTTTTTTACGTTAAAACTGTATACGTATACTAAACTGAATTTTTTAAAAATAGAACTATTTTGACATTGAAGTGTGTAACCAAAAAAAACTATACTTATACTAAACTGAATCGTTTAAAATCGAACTGTTAACATAAATAAAAAATGGATTTTGCATTAATAAGCTACAATGGTTGATGTGCCATAAAACCAAATCAAATCAAATCTAATCAATTTCTTTAGGGATTCTTTATTTAGTTGTATTTCACTGGAGTTTGAGTGACAGCAAGTCTCCTCAAGTCTCTAGGACTCTTCTCAGTATTCTGACCGTTCTCAGTAATGCTGTAGTTTTGGTGGTCTCCACTCGTCCGCTAACTTCCAAGTCCTCCAGACCCTTTAATAATCCTTTAGTTACAGTATCAAAAGCGCCAATCACAATTCGTATTATTGTTACCTTCATGTCCCTTTGTTTTTTAAATTTCCTAGCTATGGTTGATGTGCCATAAAACCAAATCAAATCAAATTCAATCCAATCAATTTCTTTTTTTTAGGGATTCTGTACTCGTGTGGTGCATTCATTTTTTTACAGGCATTTAAAATTGTCGTAGACTCTTGAAAATACAGAATGTTATTGCTATCCATCTTAGGAGACCTTGTCGAGACCTTGTTCCCTGTGACTTTTGGTTATTTCCTAAGCCCAGAGGCTGTCGTAATGAGACAAAAGTCTGGAAACTTATTTAATGATCATCGTAGTTGTGTACGAGCAACAAAATATGTTAAATTGTTGTACGTATTGTTCTTGAGTTCATTCTTGTAGGGGAATTCTTAAAACAATTCTCCACGAAAATACAAAAACATGAAAAGGCCCCATACCGCACAATTATGTTTATTTCCGGAAAACCTCTTTCTTCATATTGTTATATACTCACATAATAAATATGCTTATATACACATATAAATGTTCATGCAGTATCACAACGACACCATAAATAATTAAACAGACGCACAATGATAAAGTCGCAGTGTTATATAGTCATTTACACGTTCATGCAGCATCACAACGACACAGCGATAAAGACGCAAGAGGGAAAACGCAGGAAGACTTCTTGACAATTATATTTACCTCTCACTTTATTTGTAAGGGTTCGAAAGGGTTGTTCAATTTTTGCATGTGAGAGGGTGCTGGAGACCGAACATAAACTTCATATTTTGACCCCACTGTTATGACCGTCACGTTGTGTCTTTCTTGTTCTCCTGATGTTGGGGTCTACTCCATCGGGGCTTTCCGAGGGACCCCTCGGTCGGGTGTGGCCTTCCCTACCACATCTGGTCTCTAGCTGTCTGGAATTCTACTGGCAACTGCTTTGGCACCCAACTCAACTCAATTATATAATAATTCAACGCCCACTCGATCGCCCACTGGATCTTTGAAATCGAATGTTTAATCGTCATCAAACGGAAATAACTGTCATGCAGTTCAGAGGTTACTCTCTTCCGGTGCATCATTGTAGTGGCACAATGGGACCTTCACCTTGTCCCATATCATAAGCCTTAATCCACCCATGCGATCTCTTTCGATTACTGGCCATTGGAATGTATCACTTCCTTCCGGTGTATCACCTTGGAATAGCATTTTTGGGCCGGGGCGAGGGTCAAAATATAACAGCAGAAATAAACGACGCACATAGGAAGGAAGACGCAGGAAGACTTCTTTATAAAATATTTTACCTCACATCTTTATTTGTAAGTTTCGAAAGGGTTGTTCCCCGTTTGCGTGTGAGAGGGAGCTGGGGACCGAACATTACTGAAATATTTTGACCCCGAAGTCATGGCCGTCAGCGTTGTGTCTTTCTCGTTCTCCATGGTTGCTCAACTGAGCACTGGAGTAAACTCTTCTGTGTGCTGGCTTTCCCTACTACCTCGCGTCTACCACCGTCTTCCACTGTACTGCTTGCCCTCCTTCTCGCCTATCTCCAACTGTCCTCAATTCGTCAGCCTTATATTACCTTCAAACTCCCACGCAATAATATAGACACGCCTCAACGCCTGCGCAACCTCTTCCGGTTTCCAGCGACCGGGATGTGTCACTTCCTTCCGGTGCACCACCTTGAATAGCATTTTTAGCCGGGTCAAAAGGTCAAAACATAATATTTCTTAACCTTCCCCAACTGTTTTTTTTGAAAATTTTGGATATTCTTATTACTTATTCGTGATAATCCAAGGTAAAAAAAATCTTCCATCGGCGTTGCGGTGCTTGGACCCAATTGGTTATTAACGTCATCAACTGCAGATTTGATGTCATCATTTGAACTTTTCAATCTATGAACATCCTCGTATATATCAAATGATATATATATATATATATATATATATTGATATTATTAATATTATTATATAGATATATATTATATTTATATACTAGAGTGTTCACCAATGATCCGGGAGACCAAGGTTCAATCCCAGGTCGAATCATACCAAAGACTCAAAAAATGGTACTTGATGCTTCCTTGCTTTTTACTCAGCACTATAAGGTAAGGATCAAGGGTGAAGTGGAGTAATCCAGGAAAAGTAATAGCACCACCCATACACCTTGGTGTAGTGGCTATCGAAAAGGGAACCTTCGGTTACTCTTAACTATGATCGTCAACTTTTTTACTTATATATATATATGTATATATATGATACTAATAATTATACAGTTTGAAGTAATTATTTCTCTATAAGCTTAATCATTTCTTTACACACAGTTATATGGTTCAAGTAACAAATAATAATTTTAATAAGCAATTATAGATTCCTGTAACCATTCCTAATACAAATAATTTACACGTATATGATATGAAAAATTCCAATTTGATAACTGCTCAGTCAGCTGGGGCTGTAGAATACACCGACTGCTTCTCTGCAGAGGGGTAAGACCCGCCATCAACGAGCGTCCTGGATATGACACTAAACAATCTGATGGTGAGGATCCAGTAATGCTGAAGCTTTGGGGAATGCGGAGTACCCCTTTACTGCCATCGCTCCCAGGTCCACTCTGGCCCGGAGTAGTAGCACTTGAAAGGACCCTATCTATGAGTTAAATAGAACTAACGACATACTTATGCTCAACTGAATTGTTGAATAGCTTGAAATAGAAATGTTTTTGACAATTAGACCGTACTTACATTTAAACTGCATACTTATGATAAACTGAATTATTTGAAATGGAACTGTTTTTTGGCATTGAAACTGTACTTACACTGCACTAAACTGAATTGTTTTATATAGAACTGTTTTGTCATTTAACTGTGTAAACAAAATCTGTACTTATACTAAACTGAATTAGCTGAAATAGAACTACTTGACGAAACCGAATAGCTTGAAATAGAAATGTTTTTCACAATTAACCTGTACTTACATTTAAACTGCGTACTTATCCAAAACTGAATTGTTTGAAATAGAACTTATTTCATATAAATTGATTTGGCCTTAAATAACATACAAAGGTTGATATGCCATAAAACCTAAATAACCAACCAACCAACCAACCAGTTTTATCAAGATGATTTTCATTCCGTTTAATGGCTTCAAGTATCCTTCTCTAGTACTTATAATTATTTGTGGAGGTGCCCGTAGTGTAATTGTTATCGTCGTAGGAAATGAACACGGCGACACGAGTTCAAATCCTGGACGAGACTGATTGCATTTCATATAGCACTAATACCCTTGGGAAAGGTATGAATCCAATTATTCTCCCTCCAGCTATGGGTAAATAGTCGGACAGACTAGGTTCTTCAGCCTTGGTTAGGCAACTAGTCTAGGAGAAGGAAAACTCTGAATTAAAATCTGTTAAACTCCGCTTAAAAAATTGACCTTGTGTCATATCCTGCCCGAGCGGAGGGGTTGGTAAATAGGATAATTATTTGGTTTCAAAAAATTATTTCTATTTATTCAAAATCATTTGTTTGCACACAGTTATATGGTTTCAGGAAAATAGTGATGATAATAATGAAATTGAAACTCTTTTCATAGCTGTATAAAATGACATCATAAAGACTGTGCCAAAGCAAGAATAGACAAGACACAACTAAATAGCTGATGTATATTATATGGTGATAGAGACGAAACGATCAATCACATAATAAACGAATGCATTCAATTAGCTCAATGAAAGTATGATCCAATGGGAATTGGGCCAGAAGTTTAAATTTGACCATAGGAACAAATAGTTTATGCAGCACCCAGAATCGTCCTAGAAAATAAGATGCACAAAATTCTCTGGGATTTTGAGATACAAACGGATCATCTAATCTCGGCCAGACAACTAGACCTGGTGATACTATTTAGTATTAATTAATTATATGATTTCAAGTGATTGTTTTTATTTAGTTATGATAATTTTTTTGCACATCGTTAAATCATTCCGAGTAACAAATAAGAGTAATGGGAGTAATAGCAATGCAGGGGTACTTCAGACTAAACAGAACTCCAAAACAGGAGCCTCACCACCTGATACTGTTTTATATCATCCCAAGCACAGTCTATTAACAGGGGAATATCCAGTATTATCAAAACCCTGCCTAGAAATCCATGTGATTTTAAATACGACTATATTGTAAATTAGTAATCTCTATATAATCTTTTTAAACAGTATCACTACCATTTTTAAGCCGTCTATTGTAAATAATTACCGAACGGATATATTACACGCTTGATAAAAGCAAAGGATTCTGAATATCCAGCACGTGGTGTTCGGGGATTTTCTTAGCATTTTCAATGAGCTGTGGATAGATATAAATGTTTGCTTCTTGTAGAGTTGGATTGTTGTTTGTGAAGAATCAGTTTGGCCAGACTCCTGTCTGGAAAAAAACTCTGTCCATCATACCCCCATTTAGTCACAGGGCAGATTCCAAAGAGGCAAAATGCTTCAAGTTGTCAATGTATGAGATATGATGATCACCACATTTTCCAGCGTGACATTGTTTTTTGATTTTTTTTTTGTTTTTTGGGGGGTGGGGTCAGGGGTCAGGATTTCCAGCACAATTTCCTGATAGAAAGAATCAACTTAGCCAGGCTTCCATCCTCTTAGATAATGTTCACACTGTTTTTCTGGTGTAGCAGTAAATAAACTAATAACATATAAGACAAAAACATTTTTATTCAATAGCTATACATTATTGTTCCATAAAATATAACTTGAACAATATGGATTGAATTATCTAAATTAATGATTATCTTTTCCAAGTTAGGCAGAGGAAGATATTCTGGAATAACCCAATACCCGGGAAAAATTATAAATTAACTATAAATAAATCTAATACTTGGTAACCTCTCCTCATTAACATCTGGGGTGTCGTCGTGGTGTAATGGTTAAAGCGATGGACTGCGGAATCGTAGTACGCGAGTTCGTACTCCAGTCGCGCTATTACGTTCACTTTCGGGCAAATACCCTTGGGAAAAGTTTGAACCGCATTATCCTCCTAGCTATGGGTTAAATAGTACCACTACTGTTCTTCTAGGAGAATGGCTTCGGCATTAAATAACCTACAAAGAGTTGATATGCCATTAAACCAAGAAACCAAACCAAACCAATCATTAACAACTTATAACCAGTCGGATGGAACTGTATAATATACCGACTGCTTCTTTGCAGAGGGGTAAGTCTTCCCCAACGAGTATCCTGGATATGACACTAAAAAATCTGTTAGTGAGGCTTCAGTAATGCTGTAGCTTTGGGGAATGTGGAGTACCCCTTTATTGCCATCGCTCCCAGGTCTACTCTGGCCCAAAGTGGTAGTACCTGATAAGGTCCTATCTATGGGTTAAATAGAAGTAAACTGCGTACTTAAGCAAAACTAAACTACTTGAAATAGAACTGTTTGGATATTTAAACTGCGTACTTATGCTAAATTGAATTTTTTGAATTAGAACTTTTTTGACATTGAAACTGTATTACACTAAATGGGTCAAATAGAACTAAACTGTGTACTTGCACTAAACTGAATTGCTTGAAATAGAACTGTTTTTACATTTAACTGTGTATTCTTATTAGTTAGTTGAAGGTAAAAAAGAATTTGGCATTAAATGATCTAGAATGGTTGATTTGCCATAAAACCATTTACGAATGTTGATATGCCATAAATATCCACTGTTGCTGTTGCATAGAATGCTTAAAATCAATTAACTGTATGGAAACAAAAAAGTTCTTGCTTCTTTAAAATGTTATCTAAAAATATTTGCTTACAAATCATATACAATAAATATATATGTATAAAATGGATTTGGCATTTAATAATCTACAAGGGTTGATATGCCATTAAACCCAACCAAACCAGCCCAACCCAACCCAGCTCATTAGCAACTGTAATGAATCATCCTCATTATCAAGTCGCGTTCCTATCATCCACCGTCCTCAGCAGGTCTTCCAAACTATATTCTGAGTCTGCACACAGCTGATGTAAAATCTTGCTGGTCAGCCAAAACTGACATGCCCATGTTTATGGGTCCAAAGAAGAACATCACTTATATACGATCTCTGGTAACATCATGGAATAAGTACACAAAACGCATATTCATTTAGACTTATTTTTATATTTGGCAGAAAATGAACTGATAACAAATAAGGCACCAAGCAGATTTTTTTTATTCAAAAGTTTCAAGAGACCGATTTTTTTATAATCATCTAAAGAAGATAAAGAATATTGTTTTATTATTAAGGGCTTTCAGACTATTGTCTTCATCTTTATTGTTATTTCCACAACGTTTCGGCCGATATGTCCTCCGGCCTTCTTCAGGTGTTAGTTCTCTAAATTTCTGAAACTAAGCTTGGTGATTTTTATCATTAAGGGTTTTCGGACTATTGTCTTCATCTTTATTGTTATTTCCACAACGTTTCGGCCTTCTTCAGGTGTTAGTTGTCTAAATTTCTGACACGAAACTTGGTGATTTTTATCATTAAGGGTTTTCGGACTATTGTCGTCATCTTTATTGTTATTTCCACTACGTTATTTCCAAATGTCCTCCAGCCTTCTTCGTGTGTTCTTCGAACTCGGGAACCTTCTAGGAACTTCGAACTACGTCCTTTATTGAATCCACGGGGGTCGCCTGTTCAAATTCCGTTAGCGTTAAGTATTCCCGTATTGTTACTCGCCTGCAGTCAAGATTGAACCTGCAACCTTCAGATGATTGTCTCCTTAGGGAACCAACGCCTATAACCGTTATGCCATGTGTTCAGAGTGAATTTTTGGGACTTATAAACTTAATGATCTTACTTGACTAGAATACTACTATTATGTATGATTACCTGTGCTCATATTTTTTTTCTCATCTCGCCTTCTTACTTATCGGTTCCCATATTGTATTCAATTCTATACTTGGTCTACTCAGCAGGTCATTGTAGCCCAACATATGTGCTGATTCCTTAAGGCGTCTAATCCTCCAATGTTCAGCCCTATCAACCATCTTAACTTTATCCCATAAGGGCAGATGGTTTCCCTTTTCCTTCCATATATGGTCCGCCATACCCGACTTTTTAATCTCACCTCGTACTACCACCTTCCGATGTTCTTCTATCGTTTAAGATTAGTGAAATCCATGCCTGAAAGAATGAAGGCTGTCAAAAATCTCAAAGAATAGGGTCAATTGAAATAACGGAAAGAAGATCTATTAACTGGCATATAGGAAAGTTGGAACTATTTTGAGAAAGATTATTGCTTTAAATCAGGGATATATCAGCATTAAATCTCAATGATTTAATCTTAAGAAGTGGGAATTAAATACTAATACCATTTATTATTATTATTATTATTATTATTTTACAAAGTTCTGAAATTTTTTTTGTCAATATTGGGTTATTCCATAATATTTTCCCCTACTTGGAAAAAACAATCATATAAGGAATTTAATTAATTTAATCTGGTTTGTTTGAGGTACATATATTTCACTCTAAATCATTTTGTGGGAACACTGTTCGCGGTGTTGTCATATTTAAGTAATCAAATGAATGACTCTCTATGTAATGGATATATATATGGATATATATATATATATATAGTGATGAATTTTTCGAAACTTGGATTTAGGAATAGAATATGTTTTAAGAAGTAAGTTTATATATATATATATATATATATATATATATATATATATATATATATATATATATATATATATATAGTCGACTTACAATGCACCTTAATGACTCTAGTTTTATGACCTGACTTCTTAAAACCCAATCCAAGTTTCGAAAAATTCATGACTATAATCGCACGCGAAATTGATGAGCTACGACTATTAATCTTAGAAGCCCGACATATAAAACAAAAAAAAACTAAAATCAATAGGATTAATTATGAAAATAGTGACAATTTTTTGAAATGCTTTTAAAATTTTCTTTTTTAATATTCTGTATTCCTTGATTTCCGTTAATTGCATTCTGTTTTTTAAATTCATCAGCAACTCAGTTTTTTCAAAATCTGCTTTTGCATAGTTTTGTTATGTTATAAAAAGAAAACTTTCAAAAAAACTTTCAAAACTCATTTTAAAAAACAACCCGCTTCACACATGCAAACAACCCCTGATGATGGCCTATGAGGGATCCGAAAGCGCTCGAGAGAATTTTGGTAAGTTCATCTACCAATTCCAACCTGAAACCAAGACATTTATCAGGAAACTCGAAAGGATCTTAATTAAATTATACAAACAAACTCTCTTTACTATTTAATCAAACATGCTTAAATGAATGACTGGTGCCTAACCACACACACACACATATATATATATATATTTATATATATATATATATATATACTTGCGTGTGTGTATATGTGTGTGTGTGTGTGTGTGTGTGGTTAGGCAGCAGTCATTCATTTAAGCATGTTTGATTAAATAGACACACACACACATATATATATACTTGTGTGTGTGTGTGTGTGTGTGTGTGTGTGTGTGTGTGTGTGTGTGTGTGTGTGTGTGTGTGTGTGTGTGTGTATTAATATCAACGGTAGAAATAAATATTCATAAGATATAATTGTATATATAGCGCCATCGACGCTAAATAACTGTCAACATTTCTTCAAAATTGATCAAGTGATTCCCACGTGATGAGTAATGTTGCATTCTGGTTAGTGAACGCTTGTAATATTAGATAAAGGACAAACCACAATATGAGAGGAAATAGAGATATATTCTCAGGAAAAGGTATATACAATAGAGACACTATTAGTAGACAAGAACATAGGATTAGTGAACGCTTGTAATATTAAATAAAGGACAAACCACAATATGAGAGGAAATAGAGATATATTCTCAGGAAAAGGTATATACAATAGAGACACTATTAGTAGACAAGAACATAGGATTAGTGAACGCTTGTAATATTAAATAAAGGACAAACCACGATATGAGAGGAAATAGAGATATATTCTCAGGAAAAAGTATATACAATAGAGAGACTATTAGTAGACAAGAACATAGGATTAGTGAACGCTTGTAATATTAAATAAAGGACAAACCACAATATGAGAGGAAATAGAGATATATTCTCAGGAAAAGGTATATACAATAGAGAGACTATTAGTAGACAAGAACATAGGATTAGTGAACGCTTGTAATATTAGATAAAGGACAAACCACGATATGAGAGGAAATAGAGATATATTCTCAGGAAAAAGTATATACAATAGAGAGACTATTAGTAGACAAGAACATAGGATTAGTGAACGCTTGTAATATTAAATAAAGGACAAACCACGATATGAGAGGAAATAGAGATATATTCTCAGGAAAAAGTATATACAATAGAGAGACTATTAGTTGACAAGAACATAGGATTAGTGAACGCTTGTAATATTAAATAAAGGACAAACCACGATATGAGAGGAAATAGAGATATATTCTCAGGAAAAAGTATATACAATAGAGAGACTATTAGTAGACAAGAACATAGGATTAGTGAACGCTTGTAATATTAAATAAAGGACAAACCACGATATGAGAGGAAATAGAGATATATTCTCAGGAAAAAGTATATACAATAGAGAGACTATTAGTTGACAAGAACATAGGATTAGTGAACGCTTGTAATATTAAATAAAGGACAAACCACGATATGAGAGGAAATAGAGATATATTCTCAGGAAAAGGTATATACAATAGAGACACTATTAGTAGACAAGAACATAGGATTAGTGAATACAGAATAAAGATATAGTCCAACGATAGTATTGGCTTCCGTTATTACGGTAGCAAGTAGTGTGATCTAGTGTGATCTCCAGTCTCCAACGCTCTAATACTATTCCTATAAGAACCTGCTATTTACCTTCTAGTCTGCCCTGGTATTAATAGCTACTGCTGTATATGACAGATGGACTAGTTCCTTGTGTAGAAAAAGGTGGGTGATGTCCAGCAGGTATCCTTTGATAGACTGTTGCGTGGAGCATGATGAGAAGAGTGATCTAGTTTATGCATGTTTAGTGAGAGGATTAGAGAGTAGGGATATTCTTGTAAGTTAAAAAGCTTATTCAGTTCCAAAATGTGTTGCGAATCTAACTTCCCTGGGGAAACTTTCAAGTAGATTTCTCTTTAAAGCAATTCAAAACACACATCATAGGCTTACCTGGGCCTCATGCCGGGTCAGGATATTAATTATATCGTCTCGTCCGATGGAGGAGATCCTTTCTCTTAGATTAATAACTGCTTAGCAGGTTTGTGTTAATAGCTCAGCGCCTGAGTTACCCTTAAACGGAAATGCAAAGGGAACAATGCATTTTTTGTGATAGCCACGAATGGGTCTAGTTTCGAGTACGGCTCCATCATTAAAATGACCTTCTTTCAGATCTTGCCAAGTGGGATAAATCCATTTAACCCTTAAAAGTCTGTGGACCCTTTGTAGAAGAATTAGTTTACTCGCAACAAAAAAATATTACCCTGAGAATGAGTAAATTTCTTCCGGTCGTTCCAGTTGTTTAAATTTGAAGAATGTGGATCTACGAGGATCATTAAATAAGTTTCCAGACTTTTTTCGTATGGGCACTTTTATTGATAGTACACACATGAAACTCTAGTCCCCTTCGAAGTAATCTCCTCCGCCTGCAATGCACTTCTGGTACCGTTCCAACAACTTCTGCCAGGCCCCATGGAAGTCTTCTTGTGTGAGCGTGTCAATGACCTTCGTCACAGCCTCTTTCATCTCCTCAATTGTCTCATAACGACAGCCTCTGAGCTTAGGGAATAACCAAAAGTCACAGGGAGCAAGGTCTGGACGATTGGGAGTGTGACGAACTGTGTTGATGCCCATCTTCGTCAAATAGTCTGTGACAAGATGGAGTTGTGGTCTGGTGCATTTTCCTGGTGGAAATGCCACAGACCCAATTTGAAGAGTGCTGGCCTCTTCCGACGGAATCTCTACCTCAACATAGTAACCCTAACCCAAACACTTTGGCCAATCAACTCTGATGTATTGACTTCTTTACTCCTCCCACACCTCTCATCATCCCTCAGAAACTCCCTTGCTTCCTTGAATCTCTTATGCCACTCAAAAACTGCCTGATTCATGCAAGATGGTCGAAAAGCACTCTGAAGCATTCCATATGTATCTGTGGCATCATTTTTTCCAAGTTTAAAACATAATTTTATTGCATATCATTCTTCTAAAGTGTCCTCACGTCCAGATTGCATTTTTGAAAATCACCAGCTGTGACAATCAGGCTTTATTAGGGTGTATTTTAATTTCTGCTGTAGCAGTTCAATTGAACTTGAAATCATAAAAAGTGGCCGGTCATCTCGTAAGATGTATCGCAATAACATAGTGAATTTTCAAGAGTCGACGAAAATCTTTGATTCCTGTACAAAAAAAGTCTGGAAACTTATTGAATGCTTCACGTACCTAATTATTGGCATTATTTCTTGGTTTGGTTTGGCTTAGTTTGGTTTTATGGCATACTGACTCTTGTTGGTCATTTAGTGCCCAATTCTTTTCATATAAAAATACTGAATCTGATTTCTAAACACATTTTGTAGATAACATTTTTAAACGTGCCTGAACTCATTTTTATCTTATTCATTTATTTTTTTTTATTTTTTTTTTTTTGCACACAGTTAAATTGTTTGGCTTTTTTCCATCTAATACGAATACAAAGTTAAGCGTAAAAAGTTCTATTTTAAACAATTCACGGTACATAGGTACACAGAACTGTTTGAATTGTTAGAATTATTTCTTAGTTTAGCTTGGTTAGGTTTGGACATTATTTCTTGGTCTGTTGGGGTTGGTAGTACCTGTAAGATCTCCATCTATGGCTTAGATAGATGTGTTATGAAAAGTATTTGTATTATAGAGGTGTACTTGAAACTATAGAATGAGTGTGGATTAATTGATTTAAGAAAATTAATTTAAATTCATTATTGAGCGTCCTCGTGGTATAATGGTTAAAACGCTGGACAGCGGTACCGTAGTAAGCGATTTCGAACAAATACACTGGGAAATATAAACCCCCTTATCTTCCCAGCTATGGGTTAAATACTGTTGCGTTCTGGTTAGTGAACGCGCGTAGTTGTAATAAAAAGACAAACCACGATATGTGAGGAAATAGAGTTATATTTACAGGAAAGAGTATTTACAAGAGAGAGACTGTTAATAACAAGAACATAGGATTAGTGGCTAGAATAAGGATATACTCCAACAATAGAATTGGCTTCGTTATAAGGAACGGCTCTTCACCTTCTGGTCTAAGACTCTTAGACTGTTGACATTAGTAGCTACTGTAATATAGGGCAGATGGCCGAGCACATTGTGCCGAAAAGGTAGGTGATATCCAACAAATACCATCACTGCTATCTTTAAAAAAAAAAGGCTTTGGCGTTAAATAGCCTACAAAGGTTGATATGCCATTAAACAAAGAAGAAAAAGAAAATTAAACTTATCATTGCTTGACAATTGTTCTTATCATTATTTTAAACCGTATAAATCCTAACAGAAAGCATTTATCTAATAAAACATTCTAATTTAAATTCTGAAATGTATAAATATTAGAGAGGAAGACTTGAAACTATACATCCGTGTGCAAAATATTTCTCTGAAGGAAATTTACTTAAAGATACAGTGTTGTATAGCCACATAATTACACATGCACATCTGTA
>OY757944.1:13687562-13690062 GCA_963585895.1 Sepioteuthis lessoniana
TTGGTGATAAATTTCAGTGACATTGATAGTACTATTTTTGGGAAATGAGCATTTATTATTATTATTATTATTATTGCTATTGTTTTTGCTATTTTTGCGTATATATATATATATATATATATATATGTTTGAGACCTTATTAATCTTTCTTAGTATATATATATATATATATATAATATGTGTGTATGTGTATATGTGTATTTATGTGTGTGTTTGGGAATTTGCTTAATGGTCAAATTTATATTCCCAGAAAGATTTATTAATTATACCTTGAATGGTTAGAGGTTTTTAACGATGTTGATTTTGGCTGTAACACAATATAAGCATCTGGCTTGAATATAGATCTTACGACCATTATTTTGGAGCTCATATTGAAACAAGTGATAGACTGCGATATCTTCTTCTGACGGTATATATATATATATATATATATATATATATATATATATATATGGCATACCTTTGTATATATATATATATATATATATATATATATATATATATGTATAATATAACTTTGACAATTTAAATACTAAGTACATTTATAAAAATTTAGAAAGCATAGGGGTTCCTTGCAAATTTTTAAAATCTATACCCCCTTTGAATATAGCAAGCAAAGAAGTGACAGATTTTTTTATTTTATTAAAATAAAGGAACCATATCACTGATTTGTAGTAATTTAGTAAGCTGAGCTTAGATGTGGCACAAGGCCAGAAGTATGGGGCGATGTCATCGAATTACATCTGCCCTATCTGACACTGGTAATACTGTAAGTATTCACTTTCTAGTTTGTTTTTTTAACAAATGTTGTACATATACACAAATGAAAGACAGAGAGAGAGAGAGAGAGAGAGAGAGAGAGAGAGAGAGAGAGAGAAAAGGGAGAGAGAGATGAACCAAACTCGTTTATAAAACTATAGTTCTTTATATATATATATATATATATATGTATATATATATTGAGATATATATATATATATATATATATATATATATATATATATAACGTTGCAGTTTTATATCGGGTTGGGTGGGTGTGTTTACATATATTGTATTTTGTTTTTAGCTTGCTGCTGCTTGGAGTGTATTATCGCGGCTACGATCGTCGTCTTCACTCCAGGGCTGTAAATTTTGCAGGGCGTGTAATGAAGAATTCGCCATACAGAGTGGATCCCGTGTGTCGTATATTGTCTTCGAAGCTTCAGCCTGGAGAGACATAAGGAATCGGTTTGCTGCCTGCCGCTCGGCCTCGCGTTCTTCCGCCGTCTGCCGCCTGGAAATTACAGAAAGAAGAAAAAAATTTTTTTTTTAAATTCATGGTTTATAGAATCAAATACGAGATACTATAATATAATTCAATAATGGAAAGGGTTCGTGTCTTTGTCACAAAAATAACTAATAATGTTATTAATAATTTTGAGATAAAAATAGATCACCTAATCACGGTCAGACGACCAGACCGAATGACAGTCAACAGCAGCAACAACAAAAAAGATAATCTTCCGAATAAGGGATGTTGCAGTCCTTGCAGACCACTGAGTAAAATATAAAAGAAATCAAAAAGAGAGATAAGTACTAAGACCCTGCTAAAGCACTAACAAACTATAGAACATGAGTGTGGCGGTGATACCAATTGTATTTGGTGTGTTAGGTTCAGTCAACAAAGGATTGATAAAAGGACTGGGAGACAAGGAAATAAGAAGGCAATTTGAGGCCATTCAGACTACCGCATTGTTAAGATCAGCAGGAATACTTAGAAGTGTCCTGGATACTTGAGGAGACTTGCTGTCACTCAAACTCCAATTTTGAACTAAAAATAATAAGCGCATAAAAAGTACAAAACTAGGCTCGATTGACGGGGACGTGATCCCCGAGGAAATATGTATGAATAGAAATTTGATGATATAACTCAATGGTATGCGCACAAAACAGAATCTGTCCCGAAAAATAAGACGTGTAATTTTCTCTGGGATTTTAAGATACAAACAGATTACCGAATCTCAGCCATAAGACAAGACCTAGAAATAAAAGTCAGCAAAGTTGGCGACCGTAGTCGAGGGCAACCAGAAGGCCCCCTTTTCGATAGCTACTACACTGAGGGGTAGGGAAGGGCGCAACTCATTTCCCTGGATTGCTTCACTTTACCCTGGATACGTAGCTTATATTGCTGAGTGTTAAGCAACGAGGTATCAAGTACCATTTTTAAAGTCTTTGGTATGACGCGACCTGGGATTGAACCCAGGTCTCCCGGGCCATTAATGAAAAAAAGAAAAAAAGAAAAAGAGAAACTGCCAAATAGTGGACTTGGCACTCCCAGCGGACCACCGATTAAAACTCAAAGAAAACGAAAAGAGAGAAAAGTATTGGGACCTTGCTTGAGAACCCAAAAAAAGTTGTAGAATATGTGAATAACGGTAATACCAGAAAAAGAGCCATAATCTCCCTACCTAGGTTTCACAAATTGGATCTTTAGAATAATCAAAACTAGATGAAAACTAAG
>OY757944.1:13695062-13742562 GCA_963585895.1 Sepioteuthis lessoniana
TCGGATGCTGGGGCTCCAGTAATGCTGGGGGCTTTGAGGAATGCAGAGTACCCCTTAAACGCTATTGCTCCCAGGTATACTTTGACATGGAGTGGTAGCACCTTGTGGGGTCCTATCTATGGGTCAAATAGAATTGTTTGGACCATTTAAACTGTGGGCAAACAAATGACTCATGTTAAATATAATTGTTTGAAATATAACTGTTTGATCATTTAAATGTATGTAAACAAATGACTAATGTTTGATTGAATTGTTAGTGATATATAGCAATACTTGAAGCCATTTAACTATGTGCAAACAAATCAATAATGTTTAACAGAATTATAAATGTTTAACAGCAATACATGTGACCACTTCATTTTCGGAAGTAAATAGAATTATTTGAAACCATTTAACAGAGTGCAAAAAAACACAGCTTAGGCTCATTTAAAAGTGTTATCAATAAAATCTGTTTATAAAGTTTATGTTTAATATATATAAAAAGAATTTGGCATTAAATAACCTATAATGGTTGATATGCAATAAAACCTAACCAAACCAAATCATATATATTTGATATATATGTATAAACAGGATTTGGCATTAAATAACCTACGATAGATGATATGCCATAAAACGCAACCAAACCAAATCCAATATATATATACACAAAAACATACTCCCCACTGATCCTAATAAAAAAATAAAACTCGTTATATATTATAATAAGTTTAAAACCTCGAATCTAGTCATTAGAAATAATTCCTCTCCCTTGATTGGAGTTTTGCAAAAAACCAACGTTATATATAAATTTAAATGTCCTTTAGGAGATTGTATCTCTGATAATAATAATATATATGTTGGTTTAACCTCAACTACCCTGTCGAGGAGACTTACAATGCACCTTTCAGACACAAGTTCAATAGCTCAGCATTTAAAAAAACATTCATGCCCAACGGCACAGCTACGGAAAATTCTCACCGACAACACAACAATATTAGAACATCAAAATAATAAACAAAAACTTCAGATTCTCGAAGCATTACATATCAGAAACCTGCAGCCAACACTTAATAGAATTAATTTTCAAACCAGTGCTAATGTACTTAAATGTCTTTAGCTACTGGCACTAAATATAGAATCACATTCAAAAACAAACGCCAAAACCTTCAACGGCAAAGACGCCCTTACACAGTTGTAATATGCTAAAACAAAAGTTACATCACTTTTGTAGTAGATCCTCCCCTGATGATGGCCCAAAGTCGGGCAGAAAGTACTAGGGATACATGCAACTATGGACAATACATAAATCAATTCCCCCAGAATACAATAAAAGTAATACGGGAATTCGAACGGATCCAAAAGAAAATATGTAGACATAAAATGTCTATTATGTTTAATGAAATTTGCATTAACGAAGAAATGCTGCCTATATATATATATATATATATATATATATATATATATATATAAAGAGGATCTGGCATTAAATAGCCTACAATGGTTGATATGCCATAAAGCCCAACCAAACCAAATCCCATATATTTAATATACATTTATACAGCGGGTTTGGCATTAAATAACCTACAAGGGCTGATATGCCATAAAACCAAACCAAACCAAATCCTATATATCTAATATATATTTATAAAGTGGATTTGGCATTAAATAACCTACAATGGTTGATATGCCATAAAGCCAAACCAAACCAAATCCTATATATTTGATACATATATATAAAGAGGGTTTGGCATTAAATAACCTACAATGGTTGATATGCCATAAAACTCAACCGAATTTTCTCACATAGAGTACACAGGGCGATATTTTTAGATAACTAACCAGACCTCAAGCTAAGTCAAGGAAATCTTCGTCTTTTTCTTACCTCCACTTTGTTCTTCGATTCTGGAACCACGTCTTCACCTGTGCATCTGTCATTTTGAGAGCCTTGGCCAGAGCTGAACGTTCAGCTGAGGCCAGGTATTTTTGGCGGTGAAATCTTTTTTCTAATTCCATGATTTGCGAGCGGGAAAAAGAGGTACGTGGTTTCTTTCGTTTTGGCGGTGTCCGGTTCTGGTAAGGGTGGCCGATACGGCGGACAACTGAAATGTGAGAGAGAGAGAAAAAAAATCAATATTTCATCAATGAATTGAGTAACCAATCGAGCAATTAACAATGTCAATAATCAATTGACCAATAGATCAATTAACGTCGAAAATAAGGTTTTGAGAAGAGAAAAATTGTTTACGTTTATATCGACTGACGGTTTTTCCTTCGAATCTGTGGCTGTTTCATTTCTATCGAATGTATACATCTATCTATCTATCTTTATTCATTTATCTATCTATCTATCTATCTATCTATCTTATCTATCTATCTATCTATATTCATTTATTTTATCTATCTATTTATCTTTATTCATTTATTTTATCTATCTATCTATCTATCTATCTATCTATCTTTATTCATTTATTTTATCTATCTATCTATCTATATATATATATATATACATATATATATATATATATTTATTTATTTATTTATAATATCTATCTCTCTATCTTTATTTATTTTATCTATCTATCTATCGATCTATCTATCTATCTATCTATCTATATATATATATATATATATATATATATTTATAATATCCATCTCTCTATCTTTATTTATTTATTCTATCTATCTATCTATCTATCTATTCAAAGATATTATTATTTGTTTGTCTGTGTTTCTTGATGGCGATATGTCTCTAATTATATGTTTTCTTTATTTCAAGTCATCGATTTATCGATCAATTTAAATAACTGTTCACGATCTATCTATCCATCAAACCTATGATTTTACCCACGGTATATCTATCTTTCTCTCTGTAGTCCTATCTTTCTATTTTCCGTCTATCTTAGAATAAAGTATTACACACACACACACACACACACACACACACATATATATATATATATATAAAAACTCCATGAAGAAAACTCCATGAAATCCAAAAGTAGCAGTCTAAATTCCATTAATTAGATATATACATATCTATATATATATATATATATATATATATATATATATTCGTTGTTTAATGACGCATCAACTGGGCAATTTAATGCCAAACAGCTAGAGGTGTGGAAAAGGTGGTTCATGCCTTTTTCGAGGTTGTTAGGCCGAAAGTGATTGTAGTGGTGTTACTGGAGTTCGAACTCACTCATTACGATGTTGCAGTTCAGCGCATTAGCCAATGCACCACTACACCACTGGGATTCACCTCTCTCTCTCTCTCTCTCTCTCTCTATATATATATATATATATATATATATAAAGAGACATAAACGCTGAAATTTATGAACTTGCATTTCAATCCGCCTTGTATTGTAAATGTTTATTTATCTCATGCCTGTCCTTTTTATCTTCTCTTCCTTCTCTCCGTCACCTTAAGAAGTTTTTTTTTTGTTGTTGCTTTTTTTTTTTTTGCTTATTATCCAAAATCTTCACCGATCCCCACCCTCGTTGTTAAAAAACAAGTCTGCCAGCATCCCACATTTCACCATCTCCTCTCTTCAAGAACACATCAGATTCAGCTTCGGTGTGATATCGATTATGTAGTCATTGATTCGCTACTATACCACGTGACATCTTAACCAGCCTGCTCGGCTCCAGACTCCTGACCCTGACTTCAAAGTATTTGTGGAAATGAGCAATTTCGAAATTAGTTTTGCTCCTCCTACTTTTCCGCCTACTACTACTACTAATAATAATAATAGTAATAATAATACTCCAGTGTGCAGTATCCATAGTGTTGTGGCTAACTTGCTGGACTGAAACATCGTAGTCAACGAGTTCGATCTCAACTCACGTTGTTACATTTACTTTTACACTAGTACACAAAGAAAAGGCATGAACTCCTTAAACCTCCAAGCTATACATTTAATAGTACCTCAACTATTATTCTAAAGGATAGAATAAGCATTAAATAACCCATGAATGTGTTATGCCGTTATATTAGGAAACCAAACAAAAAAAAAAACAACTACTACTAGAAAAACAAAAGAAAGGAAAAAAATTCAGTTCGTAAAGAAAGCAATAAATTTACTAAGAAATTTTGAACTCACACCAAAAAGAAAAGACATAAAAAATGGGAAATAAAAAAAACATACATGGATGATATGCTCAAAGATTTATAAATGCCGATGTAGATATAAAAAAAAAATACTCGATGGCAGAAAAGTGCTGGACTGAAAGAGGAAACAGAGGGGTTAATAACAGCAGCACAGAAATAGAGCTTACCAACTAAAAACTACCAGGCAAATGTTATATAAGACAGATAAAATTCAATATGTAAACAGTGTGAACAAAAAACCGAATCAATTGACCGTTTAGTATCAAAAAGCCATGATAAAAAAGGATTTTATATTTATTGGAATATATACAAATACAATAGAATCTTGAAATCTGAAAAGTTGTACAAAAACCAACAAGAACTAATAACAAAAGCAAAAGAAGTCTCTGGGGCTTTGCAATCCAAACTGATAGAAAAATAAGAAGCAATTGACCAGATATAGTGGGTACGAAAGTTAAAAGAAAAACGCACCTTGCAATTGATATGTCAGACCCAACAGATTATAACATATCAATCAAAGAATATAATATGATAAGTAAATATAAAAACCTGTGAATAGAAATTGAAAAAAATTGGCACCTTAAAACTACCACGGTGTCAGTAATAATGGGAGCCCTGGGTATGATCAAGAAACGAATAAATAAACACATTGATATAATAACTGGCATCCAAACCTATTTGAAATGCAAAAAAATTGTACTTTGTGAAACTTCTAGAAAAGTAGTATGTTTGTTTGGGTTTTATGGCATATAAACCTTTGTAGATTACTTAATAGTCCGCATTTCCCAAAGCTCCAGCATTACTGGAACCTCTGTTACTGTTTAGTGTCATATCTAGGATATTCATTGTGGGAGTCTTACCCTTCTGCAGAGACGCAGTCGGTGTATTCTAGAGCCACAGCCGACTGGGCAATAGGAAAGTAGTAATATATATATACATATATATATATATATATATACATGTGTGTGTGTGTGCGTGTGTGTGTGTGTGTGTGTGTGTGTTGTTCGATTTTTGAGAACGTATCTCAGTCCACCTGTCTATCAAACGGTCAATCAATCAGTCGTTTTTCATTACTTCTCCCTCTTTCTTATTTTTTACGATTTTTGTTTTTGCTTCCTTCTTTCCCTCGATCAATCCATAAAGCTATTCATCTGTTAATTACAGAATTGTAGCCTTGCCCTCTGATGCAGTTCAGTATCACACCCAGAACAGAGGAATCTTAAGCGTTCTTCAGAGGATGCAGTCGCTGAATTCTAACCTCAACCGACAGGCCTAGAATCGACCAAAATACATACATACATACATACATAAGAATAGATAGATAGACAGACAGACGTGAAAAAAATAAGATAGATAGATAGATAGATGTGAAGAAACAAAGATAGATAGATAGATACATACATACATACAAACAAATCGACCGGGATAGATAGATAGATAGATAGATAGATAGATGGAAAAAAAACTAAGACAGACAGACTGATAGATAGATAGATAGATAGATAGATAGATAGATAGATAGATAGATAGATGTGAAAAACTAAGATACATACATACATACATACATACATACATACATACGAATAGAGATAGATAGATAGATAGATAGATAGATAGATAGATAGATAGATATTCTAGCAATAAATACAAGCGACATCTGTTCAGTAATTGTCTAAGCACAATGTCTGTTAATGTTATTCTGCCTTTGGACATAGAAGTATAAATTAATTATTTGTATGGATATAATGCATTCAGTTTTCAGTGGACAAGAGTAGACGAAGGTGATATGATATTACGATGAGAGCCCAGACATAAATCGTGTAGATTATCAGCTGTTGCCAGGAATGTATCCCGCAAATAAGCAGGCAAATTTTATTATCGGTATTTGTATTCGATTAGTTTTCACATCATTCATCTTTGATGATCCTCACTGGAGATCAAGTGACAGCATATATCCTACGTATTCAAGATGTTTCCAAGTGAGACTTTTCTATATTTTCCTTGAATAATAGGTACGACCGTTAGCTATATTTTCATTTCTTTTCCTAGTTCATTTTAAAATATCTTTCGCTGGAACAGATAGTAGATAGGTTAGTTTTGTGATTTATCAAAGGTTATACAGTATATAAAAGCATATTTGCAACCATTTTAAGCGTAGATGCAATATTAATAGTTAAAGAGTCCATATCAATAAAGTTCACCATCATTTTCAACATGTAAATACTTTAATTTCCCTATCGTTTTGAGCTGTAAAATACACCGACTGTACCTCTGCTGAGCGGTAAGACCCCCCACCACCAACAACGAGTGTCCTGAATAAGACTAAACAATTTGATGGCGAGATTCCAGTGATGCTGGAGCTTTGGGAAATGCAGAGCACCCTTTCATTACCATTGCTCTTAGATTCACTCAGGCCAGGAATGGTAGCACCTGATAGGGCCCTATCTACGGGTTAAATAGAACTAAACAGCATACTTATGTTAAACTGAACTGTTTGACTAAACTGAATAGCTTGAAATAGAAATGTTTATGACAATTAAACTGCACTTAAATTTAACCTGCGTTCTTATGCTAAACTGAATTCTTTGAAATGGAACTGTTTTTTGACTTTGAAACTCTCCTTACACTAAACTGATTTGTTTAATATAGAACTGTTTTGATATTTAACTGTGTAAACAAAATCTGTACTTATACTAAACTGAATCAGCTGAATTAGAACTGCTTGACTAAACTGAATGGCTCAAAATAGAAACGTTTTTCACAATTAAACGGTACTTACATTTAAGCTGCGTACTTATCCAAAACTGAATTGTTTGAAATAGAACTATCTTCATAAAAATGGATTTGGCGTTAAATAACCTACAAAGGTTGATATGCCATCAAACCCAACCAACGAACCAACTAACACGTACTTTAAACTGAGATATCAATGGCATAAGAGCCAATTGATTAATAAAGTTCTCAATCCTTTTAAGCTGGAAAACACTATATTAAGTTGCAATATAATGATAGTGATGATGATAATATTAATATGTCTCATTCGGCTGGAGCTGTAGAATACACCGACTGCATCTCTGTAGAAGTGTAAAACTCCACTAACGATTGTCCTGGATACGAAACTAAATAATCTGATAGTGAGTTTCCAGTAATGCTGGAACTTTGGGGCATGCGGAGTACTCCTTCATTGCCATCGCTTCCAGGTCCACTCTGGTGCCGGGTGGTAGCACCTGATAGGGTCCTATCTAGGGATCAAATAGGACTGTATAATATGTAAACTGTACATATGCTCAACTGAATTGTTTGAAATAAAACTGTTTATATGTATAAAAAATAGATTTGGCATTAAATTATCGACAGTGGTTGATATGCTATAAAACCAAACCAACAAAAACAACCAATAATCATAGTAATAATAATTCTAATAAGTAAGTAAAGTTGGTGACTGTAGTCGAGGGTGACCTGAAGGCTCCCTTTTTAATAGCTACTACACCGAGGTGTAGGGGAGGGCGCTACTACCATTTTTTGTGTTTTTGGTATGACTCGATCAAGGATTGAACCCCGGTCTCCCTGACCATTGGCGACCAAGTCTAATTATAATAAAATCGTCGAAATAAACGTATCAGAAGGTGGACTTCGCCATTTCCCCAGACGACAGAGTTAAGTAAAGTTGGCGACCTTAGTCGACGGTGATCCAAAGGCTCCATTTTCAATAGCTACCACACCCAGGTGTAGGGGGGCACTACTAATAAGTAAGTAAGTAAAGTTGGCAACTGTAGTCGAGGTGTAGGGGATGGCACTACTCCTTTCCCTAGATTGCTCTACTTTACCCTTGATCCTTACCTTATAATGCTGATTACTAAGCAAGCGGGCATCAAGTAGCATTTTTAGTCTTTGGTATGACTCGACCTGGGAATGAACCCCGGTCTCCAGGACTATTGGTGAACACTTTAATCATTAGACCAATAGCCCGATGAGAAATAGATAGATATGAACAAATTGATTGATAGATAGATTAATAGATATACAGAAAGGAATAAAAAAGAAAATATCACAAAAGAAAATAAAAAGGGATAGAAATAATAGATAGATTTAAGTAGACTGAGGTTTATATATATATATATATATATATATATATATATATATATATATATAAAGTGAAACGGAGGCAGACTGACAGAAAGAGAGAGAAGTGTGTGTGTTTTTGGATGTGTATGCGTATGTGGTAAGAAAGAGAGCAATTTTCTAATCTTAGTTTAGTGGTTGCACAAGGACAGGTGTATGGGGCACTCTCTGAAAATTATCTGCTACGATAGATAGACAGATTGATAGATAAACAGAATAATATATATATATATATATATATATATATATATATATAGATAGATAGATAGATAGATAGATAGATAAACAGAATAAGATAGATAGATAGATAGATATAAAAACTCCGAGATAGATAGATAGATGGATAGATGTGAAGTGACTAAGATAGATAGATAGATCGATAGATTCCTAGCAATGGAATATCACATAAAGTATCCCTAGAAATAAATCTCTAACCCAAAACATTTTTTAGAAAAAAAAACGGACCGTGAAAGTATTTCGGTCTCTGAAATCCGACAAATTACAAATGGCTCTGGCTGATAAACGACAAGGAAAAAAATAAAACATGAAAAAAAATCTTGATTCTATTTTCTTTTTTTTTTTTTTTTTTTTTTTTTTTCTTTTTAGAGGGACTGTGAAATCGACGATGTTGTTGGAAAGAACGAAGACCATTGTGCATGTGCAAGCCAAAAAAGAAATCTCCCCAAAATGCAACTTATTTTTTGGCTTTTTCTTTTTTTAGTATGTGACTAGCTAAAAAAAAATTGTGATTTTTAGTTTCAGGTATAGGTTGAGAGAAACAACGACAAACGGGAAAGAGAATTAAATTGTGATATATATATATATATATATATATATATATATATATATATATATATATATATATAATTATTTTGTTTGTTTGTTTTGGTCTCTCTCTCTCTCTCTCTCTCTCTCTCTCTCTCTCTCTCTCTCTGGTTGTGCAAAAAAATGTTTTCTCTCCCAGAATCAACAGGACGTATCTTTTTGAGAAATTGAGAGATAAGTGAAATAAATGACTAGAGAAAAAAATAACTTTTTTCCACAATGAATTCTCCCTTCGGCCGACTCAAAATAAGAAAGAAATCGTAAAGTAATCAAGAAGAAAAAAAGCAGTATTCTGTTTGCGTGTGCCTTGGATAGATAGATAGATAGATAGATAGATAGATAGATATGAACAGAATTATATATATATATATATATATATATATATATATATATATAATTATTTTACTCCTCGGGTGTTTTTCACATCGGCGCTAGATGATGGTCGTTCACTGGAATTTGAGTGACAGCAAGTCTCCTCAAGTCTCCAGGACTCGTCTCAGTATTCTGCAGTAGTTTGGATGGTTTCCACTCGTCCTCTTCTTTCCAAGTCCTCCAGTCCTTGTACCAATCATTTGGTGATTGTACTAAGAGCACCAATTACAACTGATATAACCGTCACTTTCATGTTCCACAGTTTTTTTTCAATTCTCTAGTAAGGTCCACGTGCTTATCACTCTTTTCGCCCACTTTCAATTTTATTCCGTGGTCCGCTCGGACAGCAAAGTCCACAATTCTGCCAGTTCTCCTTCTTGTCTTTGTTTTTGTCGTTGTTGTTCTTGATTATCATAAGGTCTGGTCGTCTGGCCAAGATAAGGTGGTCCGTTTGTATTTCAAAATCCCAGAGAAGGACAAATTCTGGGTCGTGCATAAACTATTTGTTCTTATGGTCAAATTTCTTGCACAATTCCTAGTGAATCATCTTGCCCGCCTTGTCGTGTCTGGTCTTGTACTCTTTCTGTGCAAATTATTATCCTTATTATTTACTCCTTGAGAGTTTTTCACATCAGTTTTAGCCGATGGTTTTCATCGGAGTTTAAGAGACAGCAAGTCTCCTCAAGTCTCCAGGACTCTTCTCAGTATTCTGGTCGTTCTCAATAATGCTGTTGTTTGGATGGTCTCCACTCGTCCTCCAACTTTCAAGTCCACCTGTCCCTTAAGTAGATAGAAATGAAGAAGAAGAGAAAGAAGAAAAAAGTGACCTTTTTGTAAGTTCCCGGCGATGATAGGGAATTAAACTTTGAGTGAAGCACCAAGATTCCGTAAACACACAAACACTTAGATGTACACGCAAATAAACACAGACACATAGACAAACAGACACACAGATGCACATACACACACAGCACACTCAGGAATATATATATATATATATAGAGAGAGAGAGAGAGAGAGCAAGAGAGAAAGTGCGTTAATTGAAGTCCATATATATATATATATATATATACGTGTGTGTATTTACAGAATTTCTCTTCAAATGAATCACAGACACTCAAACCTTGAAAATCACATTCAAATATACACACACACACACATATATATATATATATTCTAGTAATATTCATCTCACCAGGTCTCTCTCTCTCTCTCTCTCTCTCTCTCTCTCTCTGTATGCAAAGATATTTTTTAAATTTTCGTATGTTTTCTATCAATACATAGCATAAATAAATAGATAGATGGATGTTATCGGAATTCATATATATATATATATATATATATATATATTCATCTGTGTTTTTACGAACTTTGTCTTTGGGTGAATCACACTCAACACACACACACACACACACACACACACACACATACTTAGAGTCAAACAAATATATAATTTTCGAAGCCCGTAATATTTTATTTAAATGTCTGTTTGAATCTAAGTAAGCGTGGGATTTTCAAAAAGCTCTTCAGTCCAAACCATATATAAATATTCGAAAACCCAGCAGATGTTCTCGCTTGACAGTCTTTGCTTTTCCCCTTCGCTAACAAGCTGGAAAATTCTTGCCCAATAATCTGGAACTATCATATTCACCTAATTGCAACGTGAGATAAAAACCGATACTTTCCTAACGTTCTCCGTACTGCTTCTTTCCATGTTTGCTGGAGCGCAATCGGACGTGAGGTCAGCAGCGCGCATGCGTAATGAAGCTATTTCGGCCATCCTATTTTCCGAGAAAATTCACCGCCATTTTGTTTTTTTGTTTTTTCTCTCATTTTTAGGGGGGGGGTGTTTTCTTTTTTTTTATCTCTTTATCAATGTATTCATTTTCCTTTCTTTTTTTTTTTGAATTTATATATTAATTTTTTGTCTCTGTTTATTTATTTATTTCCTTGATTAATCTCTCCAGCTAAATTTTCGGCTTGATTCAATTTATAAATTGTTTGTGTCTTGTATCATTGAGTTAATTTACTTCATTAAACAGGATATTATTTGCCCGTTTAAAGACAGACGCACGCCATCCTGATACAGACCAACCAACATCACGAATGCATAAATAACAGTAAACATTCATACATCATCCTAAACACAGTCACGCACCAACCAAGTCGGTTGGGAATGTAGAATACACCGACTGCATCTCAACAGAGGAGTAAGACTCCCCTCTATGAGTGTCGTGGATACAACACAAAACAATCTGATGATGAGACTTCAGTCTTAGAGCTCTGTAAATGTGGAATACCACTTAACTGCCATGGCTGCACGGTCTATTTTGACCCCTAGTGATAGCAACTGAGAGGGTCCTATCAATAGGTCAGAAAGAACTGTTTGACATTTAACTGTGTATAAACAAATGACTGTTGTTTAATGGAATTATTAATGATACATAGCAATACTTGGAACTATTCCACTGTGTGTAAACGAATGAATTATATTGAATAGGATTGTTTGTTTGGTTTGGTTTCTTTGTTTAATGTCATACCAACCTTTGTAGGTTATCTAATGCCAAAGCAATTTTCCTAGAAGAACAGTAGTGGTACTATTTAGCTGGAATGATGAGGGGGTTCATACCTTTCCCGAGGGTATTTGCCCGAAAGTGAACGTAATAGCGCGACTAGGGTTCGAACTCGCTTACTACGATTCCGCAGTCCATCGCTTTAACCATTACACCACGACGACACCCCCAGGATTATTTGTGATAAATAGCAATACTTGTAACCACATCTCAGTAAAAAAGAAATGATTAATATCGAATTGAATTATTTGTGTTTGATAGCAATAATTTAAACCATTTAACTGTGAAGATACTGGCTCATTGTTCCTGTGGGTAGAGTGTTCGCCAATGGTCCGAGAGACCTGGGTTCAATCCCAGGTCGCGTCCGACCAAAGACTTTTAAAATGGTACTTGATACCTCCCTGCTTAACACTCAGAGATATAAGGTACGTATCAAGGGTAAAGTGGACGAACCCAGGGAAAGGAGTAACGCCCTCCCCTACACCTCGGTGTAGTAGTTATTGAAAAGGGAGCCTTCTGGTCGCCCTCAACTACACATGCCAACAACTTTGTAGAAACAACAGCAATACAAGTGTGCAAACTAATTAGTTTAATTCATTTAAAAATGAAATTGCCTACAAACTGTGCGAAAACAAATGACTGATGTTAAAATGTGACTGTTATATAGAAATATTTTGAGTTTTGGAGGTGCCTGTGGTGTAATGGTTATCGTCGTAGGAAATGGACACGGCGACACGAGTTCAAATCTTGATTGCATTTCACATTTCCGGCAGAAACCTTCTGACGAAGTGGTTAGCGAGCTAGACTGCGATATCAAAGTGAGTTCGAACTCCAGTCGCGTAACTGTGTTCACTCTCGACAAAGGCATGAACCTCTTTATCTCTCCAACAAGGGGTTAAATAATGCCATTCCAGTTCTTCTACGATTATGAATTCGGCATTAAGTAACCCACGACAGTTATGCCATCTTAAAGGGGGAAAAAAAGAAGAAACATATAATTTATTGGGGTAAAAGACTTTTATCTTGAATAATCCAAGGAGTGTAAAAGACAGAAAACAAGCAAGCAGCCCGCTAAGCAGCTTTACGCGGGATAAAATGTCATATAGTAAAATACATTTTATCAGAGCCCAGTCGGTTAGGGCTGTAGAATACATCTCTACAGAGTGGGAAGGGCACCAATGAACAAATATCCTAGATATGGAACTAGACAATCTAATGGTGAGGCTCCAGCCTTTGAGATTTGGGGAATATGAAGTAGCTCTTCATTGCCATTACTCACGGGTCTACTCTAAACTACATTTTCTTGTTTCTGAAACTGAATATTCATCAAATGGTTAAGAATTTAGGACCGCGGCTATTCAAATCAAATATAAGGCTGCAGTTTCTCAGCATTTCAAAAAGAAATTGCAAAGGTTCTTCCACTTGCTGAAAAACTTACTGGTACAAATGTGTTGAAAGAGAAGGTTATTATTTTGAAGAAAATTACCATTTCATTCGGTGTCAATTTCTATCGAGGTAAATACAGCCATAATTTCAATACTTAAAAACCATGACTTGAATGCACATATATACTGATGTAGCTCTCCTTCACATCCTTATATATATATAGCCTCGCTATATATATATATATATATATATATATATATATATATATATATATATATATATATATATATATATATATATATATATATATATATATATATATATATATATATATATATATATATATATATATATATATATTCACCAAGGACTATTGGCCTAGTGTGTAGAGTGTTCGCCAATGGTCCGGGAGACGTAGTTTCAACCCCAGGTCATGTCATGCCAATGACTTCAAAAATGGTACTTGATACCTCCTTGCTTAACATTCAGCAATATAAGGTACATATCAAGGGTAAAGTGGATAAATCTAGGGAAAGGAGTTGCGCCCTCCCCTACAACTCGGTGTAGTAGCTATCGAAAAGGGAGCCTTCGGGCCACTCTTGACTAAGCTCACCAACTTTACTTATATATATATATATATATATATAGCGAGGATCTAGTAATGCTGGAGCTTTGGAGAATGCGGAGTACTCCTTTATTGCAATCGATCCCAGGTCTACTCTGGCCCGGGGTAGTAGCACCTAAAATGGTCCTACCCATAGGTCAAATAGAACTGTTTGACATTTAAGCTGAGTGCAAAGAAATGACTTATGCTAAATTGAATTATTTGAAATAGAGCTGTTTGGTCATTTTTACTGTGTGTACGAGAATCGTTAAATAAGTTTCCAGACTTTCTTCGTATGGGCACTTTTATTGATAGCACACACATGAAACTCTAGTCTTCTTCAAAGCAATCTTTTCCGGCTGCAATGGCCTTGTTGCACCGTTCCAACAACTTCTGGAAGGCCCCAGATTATAAATGCCTGTACAAAAAAAAAGGCTGAAAACTTATTGAACGCCCCACGGATCTACAAAATGTGTTTACAGACAAATAGACAGAGACAGGAGAAGGCCATCAACCCAAACTTCCAAAGGGCGGCTATGAGCACGCAGATGACTCCAAAGGCCAACTTCACCCGTGCAAGCCTTTGCAAGCAAATAAAAACCTCTTTTTGGGGTTGACATATAGCTTTTAAGACTTTCTGTGGATCAACCAACTTTGTCACAGAAGTCGCATGAATTACACGAAGGTCAAACAGACCCGATTACCTATAAAGATTGTCCGGGACCGAGGTCCAGACCTTTGGCTGTAGGTCTCATTTCAAGATGGAGAGTTCGATTCACTGGACATCAAATGTTTTTCAACCATAGTAAATCATTGTAATCAACATCACAATTATTATCACCACAGTTACAATCATCATCATCATTACGATCATCATTATCATAATTCTCACCAGCATCAACATTCATCATGTCTTTGTGTTTTAGTCTCAGTAAATAACAAACTTGTGAAATTGGCAAATACTCTACTTTCAGGTTTTTGCAAGACGATAAACACCCGAGTACAATAGATAGATAGATAGATAGATATGAATAGAATTAGATAGATAGATAGATAGATAGATTGATAGATAGATATCGATAAAGAGTTTGAAATTTTGGTGGGTGAGGGGAGAGAAAGAAAACCGTTACCTGACTGAAAAAGATATATCTGAATAGACAGATCGATATGATCAATCTGAATTAAAGAGATAGATAGATAGATAGATAGTTAGATAGGAATAGTCGGATTAGAGCGATAGATACGAACCAACTGATAGATAGATAGATAGATAGATAGATAGATAGATAGATAGATAGATAGATAGATCCCATCGATCTGTGACTAAATTCAATAACGTTGAAAGCAAAATGCAACCTTATAAAACAAAGTCTTAAAAGCAGCGAATCAGTCCTGACAAACTAAGTGAAAGCGATTAATAAAAGACTAAAAAGGAGAGTAACGGTCCGTACCCCCACCCACCCAAGCTGGGTGTGCGGGTGTCAGCCGGTGGATGGATGGCAAAGGGGGGATCTAATTCGACGAGTCAGCTCCACTCGTCCCTCACCGGGGTAGGGGATGAAAGATTGAAAGCTAAAAGTAAAAGGGGAAAATGAATAAAGACGTTTGTGTCGGAGTTACTTTAATTAATTGTCGAGCGAACGCTGACGGTATTGCCGAGAGGAGGTGGGCGCTCCTCTTTTACTCAGTATAATCGAAGCAGACAGATAGAAAGGTTGGCGCACAGGTTTCTGGCGATGGGCTTGGTGGTGTTTTTCGCTGTCAGGCTTTTGTGTGGGACAAAGAATTGAAGTTTTGTAGTTGTTGTTGTTGTTGTTGATGGTGATGGTATTTGCCGATAGAGGGAGTGGATTAGTGTGTGTGTGTGTGTGTGTGTGTGTGTGTGTGTGTGTGTGTTTTGTAGAAGGAGTTGCAAGGTGAATGAAAAACAAAAAAATTGATTGGTGTCTGAAAGAAAGGTGTTGCCAAGAAGAAGAAGAATGTAAGACAGAAAAAAAGAAAAACAGAAAGAAAGAAAGAATTAGTCAAAAGAAAGAAAGAGAGGAAAGAAAAAAGGAAAGAAGAATTTGTCAAAAGGTAGAAAGAAAGAAAGAAAGAAAGAAAGAATTAGTCAAAGGGAAGAAAGAAAGAAAGAAAGAAAGAAAGAGTCAAAGAAAGAAAGAAAGAAAGAATGAAAGAAAGAAAGAAAGAATTAGTCAAAAGAAAGAAAGAAAGAAAGAAAGAAAGAAAGAAAGAAAGAATTAGTCAAAAGAAAGAAAGAAAGAAAGAAAGATAGAAAGAAAGAAAGAAAGAAAAAGTAGAATAAATGTGAAAGCGTAATAAGTATTTAGAGAAGGGAATCTTGGGAAAAATGAAAATAAAAGGAAGGATTAAAATTAGAAAAAGAATGTAAGAAAGAAAGAAAAGAAAAAAGAAAATATTTACCTGAGAGTAAAAAAAAAAATGAATGAAGGAAAAAGATTTTAAAAAAAGAATAAAATAATAAGAAAACAAAAGAGAAAGAAAAAAGAAAAAATGCAACTGATCACAAAGAAAGAAAGAAAAATTTCGTCAAAAGAAAGAAAGAAAGAAAGAAAGAAAGAAAGAAAGAAAGAAGAATTAGTCAAAGAAAGAAAGAAAGAAAGAAAAGAAGAATTAGTCAAAGGTAGAAAGAAAGAAAGAAAGAAAGAAAGAAAGAAAGAAAGAATTAGTCACAGGGTAGAAAGAAAGAAAGAAAGAAAGAAAGAAAGAAAGAATATAATGAATGAATGAAAAAAAATGAAATAATTATGGAGAGAAGGAATACTTGGGGAAAAAAAAGAAAAAGGAAGAAGAAACAATTCGTTGAAACTATAGATCAGATAGATATGAAACTGGTTTTCTTCTTTTTAATGGCATATCAACCCCCGTGGTTTATTTAATACTAAAGCCATCCTTGTAGAAGGACAGTAGTGGTACTATTCAACCTATATCTGGAGGGATAAGAAGTTTCATGCCTTTCCTAAGGGTATTAGTCCGAAAGTGAAATTACTGGCGCAAGTGGAATTCGAACTCAATACTATCTCGCTCTCCAGAACTTTAGCCACAATGTCACCGAAACTTCTACTCCCCCCACTACATATAGCTAAAATTAGGGTAGGAGGACAATCTGAATTTATCAGAAAGTACGTTCGAAAGAGAACAATCAGGAAAGTTAAAAGCTATAAAAAGAAGAAAAGGGAGAGAAGTTCGAGGAGGATGAAGAAAATAGTAATAAGGAGATATATATCGAGGAATGAAAATAGGAATGAAGAATGGGGAAAAGATTAAAACGAAACGAGTGAACGAGTCGTCTGCTAAATTGTTATGGTCGAAGAATTGGCATGACGAATGGAGAATGAAAGACACCGAAAACAAGAATCAAAAATTAAAAGGAATAAACGAAGGAAAAAGTCTTGGAGATAAACAATGACTGCAAATTAGCATTGACTTGTTCGTCTTCATTGACTCAAGTTGGCATTTTTGTTCGTCATTGGTGATAACAACGGCTTCAGAAGTTCTATTTGAGATGGGGAGGGTAAAAAATAGCAATGAGAAAGAAAGAAAAAAAAAAGAGATAAAAAATGGGTGGAAAAAAAAAAGAAAAAAAAAGGGGGAAAACAAAAGTTTGGACTTAGTTTGAATAAGAACTTAAAGGGTTCCTACAAATGATTAGAGAGTTGTTTAAAATAAGATGATGTAGAGGAAGAAGAAAAGAAGAAAAAAAGTTGAGTTTCGAAGGATTTCCTTGAAAGGAAAAAGGAAAAAATTCAGGAAGTTGTTTTGTCTCTTTTAAGTAAACATATTCGAAGATAAAAGAAAAAAAAAAAGGAGAATAAAGACCGCAGATATCTGCGAAAAAGAATTTTAGATAGTGAAAAACTAAAGAAAGAAAGAAAGAAATAGAAAAAGAAAGAAAGAAATGTGAGATCAAATGTGAAAAAAAGAAAGAAAGAAAGAAAGCAAGACGGTAATGTGAGATCAAATGTGAAAGAAAGAAAGAAAGAAAGAAAGAAAGAAATGTGAGATCAAATGTGAAAAAAAGAAAGAAAGAAAGAAAGATCGGTTGGTTGGTTGGTTAGTTGGTTGGTTGCCTGCGTTTTATGACATATCCACTCTTGTAAGTTATTTAATGCCAAATCCTCTTTATGCAAATATATATATATATATTAGATATGTATGATTTGTTTACCTAGTTTGTCGGTAACATTTATTTAGACACATTTAAATGATTTCAAATATTGCTTTAAAAGACTGACATTTCAATTTAACATCAGTTATTTATTTGCATACAGTTAAATGATCAAACAGTTCTATTCGATCAATACATGGGAACTAAATAGGTTCTACTTCTAAAGGGTCAAAGAGGAACTAGGGGTGGGGGAATAGCAATGAAAGGGTACTCCACATTTCCCTGAGTTTTAAGACTGGAGCCCTCTCATCAAGTGGCTTCGTTTCATATCAATGATACTCATTTTATTAGGGGGTGTTACTACTCTGCAGAGATGCAGTCTGCGACTTGTACAGTCGCAGTCGACAAGGCAAAGAAAGAAAAAAAGAAAGAAATCGAATTTAAAGAATTAAGAATTGATTGATTAAAAGGAAGAAAAAACGAGTTGAAGAAAGAAAGAAAGAAAGAAAGAAAGAAAGAAAGAAAGAAATGGTAGCTCAAATGTGAAATAAAAAAGAAAGAAAGAAATGGGATATCAAAATTGAAAGAAAGAAAGAAAGAAAGAAAGAAAAGGACATTCAGCATAAACGAAAAATAAAAAAAAGAAAGAAAGAAAGAAATGGGAGATCAAATAAGAAAGAAAGAAAGAAAGAAAGAAAGAAAGAAAGAAAGAAGGAAATGGGATATCAAATGTGAAAGAAAGAAAGAAAGAAAGAAAGAAAGAAAGAAAGAAAGAAAGAAAGAAAGAAAAGGACATTCAGCATAAACGAAAAATAAAAAAAAGAAAGAAAGAAAGAAATGGGAGATCAAATAAGAAAGAAAGAAAGAAAGAAAGAAAGAAAGAAGGAAATGGGATATCAAATGTGAAAGAAAGAAAGAAAGAAAGAAAGAAAGAAAGAAAAGGACATTCAGCATAAACGAAAAATAAAAAAAAGAAAGAAAGAAAGAAATGGGAGATCAAATAAGAAAGAAAGAAAGAAAGAAAGAAAGAAGGAAATGGGATATCAAATGTGAAAGAAAGAAAGAAAGAAAGAAAGAAAGAAAGAAAGAAAGAAAGAAAGAAAAGGACATTCAGCATAAACGAAAAATAAAAAAAAGAAAGAAAGAAAGAAATGGGAGATCAAATAAGAAAGAAAGAAAGAAAGAAAGAAAGAAGGAAATGGGGATATCAAATGTGAAAGAAAGAAAGAAAGAAAGAAAGAAAGAAAGAAAGAAAGAAAGAAAATGACATTCAGCGTAAACGAAAAATTTAAAAAAATTGAAGGAAAGATTGTAAAGTATCGACTATGAGAAAGAAAGAAAGAAAGGAAGGAAGAAGTAACCGAGTGTAAAAGAAAGAAAGAAAGAATGAATGATAAAAAGAAAGAAAAAGAAAGAAATGGTCAGTACTTATGTCAACCTACAACATAAAAATAATGAATAAATAAATATAAAGATAAATAAATAAAATATAAGGCTAAAATAACAAAATAATAATTTAAAAAAAACAACAGAAAAACAAATGCTAAACATAAAAAGAATCGAAAGACGGGAACAGGTTCGGGCGACGAAAGGAAGGTCAAGTATGCCTCAAATGTTAACAGGCGATCCATCATACAGCTCTTTGTTTTGCCGAAAAAGCCGCGCGAAGAAGAAAAATGGACGACAAGGGCAGATAACTGATGTACAAATCGGAAACATTTGACAGTCGTAGTCCATAGCGCGTGTCTGGTATTGAAACTGATCGCCATTCGAGACTGTTAAATAAAACCGTTGGAGCCTGACCAGACTGGAGGCAGAAATATCAATTTGGAGATATTTACCAGGGCGAAAGGAAATAGAAGTTAATATAGATTTATTTGTTGTTTAGTTGACGGTGATATCCAGTGCGCAAAATAAAATGTGATAAAAACAAAATAACTAAGAAAATGTAACTTGACGCAAAAAACCCCCAAAAAAACTTGAAGAAAGCAGAAAAACAATAATCCAAATAGGTGAATTTATTGGGATGTAAAGCCAACGTTAAACGTTTCGGTTTCAATAACCTTCATCAGGACTTTGATATCAAGACAATTGTTTACACAGCGATGAATGCTTGTTACGATGACAGGAGCAAATAAAATGTATACAACGAAAAGGATACAAACGTGCTCATAGCGTTCTGAATTTAAAAGTATTAAGTACGTGTTTGGCACTTGGAAAGATATTTGAAAATGTTGGATTTTTTAAGAGACAGGAAAAATCCTCCCGCCTTTTAAAGAAATACGCAACAATGGGTATGTTTTCATATATACAGATCGTTTTGAAGTCAGCCATGTTAGATGTTATGTAAGAATGTATTTGGTATTTGTTTTTTCGAAAGGACAGTATGAAAGTAAATATGGATCTAAATCCGACAGTATGAAGAAGTAGAAAAACAGAATAATCCAAATAGGTGAGTTTATCGTGATGTAAAGTCAACATTAAACGTTTCAGTTTTAATAACCTTTATCAGGACTTTGATATCAGGAGAATTCAGATCCGTATTTACTTTCATATATATATATATATATATATATATATATATATATATATATATATATATATGAAGAAAGAAGAAAAACAGAATAATCCAAATTAGATGAATTTGTTATGTATTTACTTTCAAATATATATATATATATATATATATATATATATATATATGAAGAAAGCAGAAAAAACAGAATAATCCAAAGAGGTGAATTTATCGTGATGTAAAGCCAACGTTAAACGTTTTGGTTTCAATAACCTTCATCATGACTTTGATATCAGGAGAATTGTTCACACCGCGATGGATGCCGGTCGAGATAACAGGAGCATCCATCTGTGTGAACAGTCACGTGACATATTCTAAAATACGAACGTTGATTTATTGATTGAATGGTTAGCTCTTCCCCTCTCTATATATGATATTTCCCCCTCCTTTTGTATTTTATTAAAAATCAATCGGTGATTTAAAATCACTCGATATCATCCTTCCTCGACCTGATGATGGTTCATAAAAACCGAAACGTTATAACGTTGACTTTCTTATGCATTAATTTTTTTTCTTTTGGATTACCTTGTTTTACAATTTCTCCCCCCTCTCTCTTTCTCTCTCTCTATCTATCTCTTGGGGATTGGCGGATAGGTGGAGACCATCCAAACTACTGCATTATTGAGAACGGCCAGAATACTGAGAAGAGTCCTGGAGACTTGAGGAGACTTGCTGTCACTCAGACTCCAGTAGAAAACCATCAGGTAACTTTGGTGTGAAAAACTCTCAAAAGAGCCCCCCCCAAAAGAAAATGATAATAATAAGCTTTTGTTAACGATTATAGCTTCAAGTAACTATTCTTAATACAAATGATGTGCAGGCAGTGATATAGTTTCAAGTATTCCTATTAAATCTTATTATTTCAAAACAACAGATACTGTATGTTATTTAGTTGAGAAAGCATACTTTTCATTTTCGCTAGCATTTCTATAGGTTTCAGGTAAATAATGATAGTTATAATTTTGAAGATGTTACAATTTCAAGATAATTTACATAATAAAAGTAATTTACACACAATCGTATGGTTTTAAGTATTTCAATCTCATATAAATGATTTTAGAACAGATATAATTAGCCCATAGATGGAACCATAGTTGATACAACGTCAGGTAGTGTAATGGTAAGCAATCTTAACTAGCAAACCTGTAATAGTGAGTTTAAGTCCCATTGGATCCCCCATTCATTCGGCCTTGTGCCACAACTAAGCCAAACGCTTTGTAAATTACTCCGGATCAAAGTTGACGTATAAATAATGACGACAAAAGTATGACTTGACAATTCCTAGACTTCCAAAACTGGAGTCTTACTACTGGATTTTACGTATTTAGAGAAATACAAAGGATATCCTTTTTTTTTTTTTTTTTTTTTGGAGGGGGTGTTTTACCTCTGTGCTGGAGCTTTAGCCGGCATATACTAGGTTCCACAGACAGAACGAGTTGTTATTCTGTTAAATTTTATAAAATGACATCACCATAGTCAAAGAGATATATGTACGGTGATGCGAATTTTCTTTTCTTTTTTTTTTTCCTGCTCACAACTGTCTATACGTACGCACGTCTGCTAAGCCACGGTAGATGTACATTCTGAATGTAACGAATATACGCGCGTTGAGATACAAGTATTTGAATTATTAATACTGACAGCATCTTGACAAGATACAGCACCAAAAAATTGCATAGGGAAAAAGAATAAATAAAACAAACAAATTGTAAGAAGCAGACGACACTTCCGAAAAAGAATGGCCACTATAAAGAACTTTCTTCTTCTATTTTTTCTTTTTTTTTAAAGACAAAATTAGAAAGAAAAAAGAAAGAAAGAAAGGTTTGCTACATAATAAAAGAAAAGCAGTTCGAAAAATAATTAGATATATGTATATATAGGTACATTTGAATAAAGGAGAGAAAAAAAATGTTTGAAAAAAAAGAGAGACTAATGAAAATTAAAGATAGAGAAATGAGAGACGTAAAAGGTTCAGGTGGGAGAGACGAAGAAGAAAAAAAGCAAGTCAGTGAGAGAGACTGAAAAAATGACAGAGATAAGATTGAGTAAAAAGGAGAGACGCACAAAGAATTGGCAAGAAAAGAGCGAAGAATATATTTCTGAAGACAGAGACTAACCAAAGAGAACCCCGAACAACGTGTGCTGTAAAAGTACAGACATTCTAGCTGTATTTAAAATGGACTCGTTGACTTTCTCGTGCGAATATTTGATCTACGATTCGATATCGTTCATTCTTCTTGGTTTTACTGCTTGACAATATTATCGTCGACATTAGTTTTTAATTGATTGACGATGATTTTATCATTCAATATATATATATTATATATTTTATATATTGAATGATAATATATATATATATATATATATATATATATATATATATATATATATATTACAATGACTGATGTTTATACAGCAGCATTGCTCCCATCAACGCCTTTATAAGATGATGACTCTGGGTTAGACAAGGTTTCGGGGCCGAAGCATCATTACCACCAACCCAGAGCGCCCCAGCAGTAACTCACGATACCACCAGTCTTTGTTGGATTGACGTCACTTTGTGGAATTGTCATTTCTACGCTGATGTAGCTAGAGTCATATCGTTTACCGGATCATCAGGCTAATTCTGATTTATCCTGATGATCCAGTAGGTGAAATCGAGGTAGATTACATCCGACTCTTTAGTAATTTTAATTTTGCTCTACTTAGTGACGTTTCAGCATAGGTGGCACTGTTGGTATTTTTTTCTTTTGACTAGGTTAGTTGGTTGGTTGGTTGGGTTTTATGGCGTATCAACATTTGTAGGTTATTTAACGCCAAATCCATTTTCATACAAATAATCAGTTCAATTTCAAAAAATTCAGTTTAGCATGAGTACACAGTTCAATTGTCAAAAACATTTCTATTTCAAGCTATTCAATTTATTCAAACAGTTCTAATTTAGTATAAGCACAGATGTTCTATATTAAACAATTCAGTTTAGTGTAAGTAGAGTTTCAATGTCAAAAACAGTTCCATTTCGAAAAATTCAGTTTAGCATAAGCACGCAGTTTAAATGTAAGTACAGAGTTTAATTTTCAAAAACATTTCTATTTCAAGCTATTTAGTTTATTCAAACAGATCTATTTCAAACAATTCAGTTTAGCATAAGTATTCAGTTTATTCTATTTGACCCATAGATAGGACCCTATCCATATTCATATTTACCAACCCCTCTGTTCAGGCAGGATATGACACAAGGTCAATTTTTTAAGCGGAGTTTAACAGGTTTGAATTCAGAGTTTTCCTTCTCCTAGACTAGTTGCCTAACCAAGGCTGAAGAACCTAGTCTGCCCTATTATTTACCCATAGCTGGAGGGAGAATAATTGGATTTATACCTTTCCCAAGGGTATTAGTGCTATGTGAAATGCAATCAGTCTCGTCCATGATTTGAACTCGTGTCGCCGTGTCCATTTCCTACGACGATAACCATTACACCACGGGCACCTATCAGGTGCTACCACTTCAGGACTGAGTGGACCTGGGAGCAATGGCAATGAAGGGGTGCTCCGCATTCCCCAAAGCTCCAGGATCTCTTGAACCTCACCATCAGATTGTTTAGTGTCATAGCCAGGACACTCGTTCATTGGGAGGGTGTATTCTACAGCCCCAGCTGACTGGGTAACTTTTGACAATGCATTGTGGTACTGATTGATTATTTTCAAGCTGCATGAATATTTTTAGTTTTTTCTTTTTTATGCAATTTTTCCCCAGATATTGGTTTGTGTAATTTATTTATTTACATATTGTATCAACAGGGTTCTTTTCACAATGTCAGAATAATAAAAGAGTTAAAAGAAAAATATATATGTATATTTTAGAATGAATTGTTCCATGAAGAGATTTATATTCTTTGAAAAATTGTTGATCTAGTTCTTAGAAGTGTTTCCAGGTTTTTGCTTTCTAAAAGTTCACCGAAGAAGGCAAGAAACTGGAAACACGAGTAAGAATTAAGTGAACATTTTTTTTTTAATATAAATCTCTTTGTGGAACTATTCATTTGAAAATATTTACTTTTCTCTCTCTCTGGACCAACAAGAAAAAAATTTTTACAAATATATACGAGGATCATTAAATAAGTTTCCAGACTTTTTTCGTATAGGCACGTTTATTGATAGTACACACATGAAACTCTAGTCCCCTTCGAAATAATTTCCTCTACCTGCAATGCACTTGCTGTACCGTTCCAACAACTTCTGTAAGGCCCAATGAAAGTCCTCTTGTGTGAGCGTGTCGATGACCTTCGTCACAGCCTCTTTCATCTCCTCAATTGTCTCATAACGACAACCCCTGAGCTTAGGGAATAAGCAAAAGTCACAGGGAGCAACTTCTGGATTACAGGGAGGCTGAGGAATTGTCTTGATGCCCATCTGGGTCAAATAGTCTGTGACAAGGATGGAGTTGTAGACTGGTGTATTGTCCAGGTGGAAATGCCACTGACCCGATTTGAAGAGTGCTGGTCTCTTCCCTAGGAATCTCTTCCAGAGCTCCCTTAAAACCTCAACATAGTAACCCTAACCCTAACCGTTTGGCCAATCCACCCAGGTGTATTTACTTCCTTACTCCTCCCACACCTCTCATCATCCCTCACAGACTCCGTGCCTTCCTTGAATCTCTTATGCCACTCAAAAACTGATGCTCGATTAATGCAAGATGGTCGAAAAGCAGTCTGAAGCATTCCATACGTTTCTGTGGCATCATTTTTTCCAGGTTTAAAACAGAATTTTATTGCATATCGTTGTTCTAAACTGTCCTCGCGTCCAGATTGCATTTTTGAAATTCACCCGCTGTGACAATCAGGCTTTAGTCGGGTGTATTCCAATTCCTGTCGTAGCTGTACATTTGAACGGGAAATCGTAAAAATTGGTCAATCATTTCATAAGATGTATAGCAATAACATAGTGAATTTTCAAGAGTCTACGACAATTTTAAATGCCTGTACAAAAAAGTCTTGAAACTTATTGAAAGCACCACGTATATATATATATATAGAGAGAGAGAGGGTGTGTGTGTGTGTGTGTGTGTATCTCAATATCCAAGGGATCCATGTGACTGCAAATAACTTTACTAATAATGATGTAGTGGGGGTTTTTGTTTGTGATTTGAAAATAGTATTCTATAACAACTATTAATCCTCGATCACAATGCCTTTCTCAAGAGAGGAAAAATACTTTAGGTCACTATTCATTTGTCGACAAAAGTCATTCGAAACTGTCTCAAAATAGCTGCAACCCATTAATCTGATAATGATTTATTACTGAGACAAGAAACTCAAAAAACATTGCATGTCCTGGATATAATAACAATTTTAAAAAACAAAAAAAAAACATCGATTTGATGTCTCTTGCTCAAAGGATACATTTTTTACAGGACGTGTTCCAAATGACCGACATTGCGCTTGTCTCAGTAATAAATCATTATTATATCACTGTGTTGTATCAATTTTGAGATACCATATATATATATATATATATATATATATATATATGTGTGTGTGTGTGTGTGTGTGTGTGTACTAAAAGTCTTTTGATTACGTTCCCTCTTGAACAAATACTTTTGGGAAAGCTATGAAGCCTCTTACTCATGAGTTAAATAATATCGCTGCTGTTCTTCGACCTGGATGTCAAAGGTTGATATGCCATTAAACATAGAAACCAAACTAAGCCTAAATTCTAATTTAAAAAATTTTTTGTACTTTATTTCATAAAATCAGAAAATATGATTGACAGAGAGAAAGAACAAAAGTTAATGATAACTTTGGTTCTTTCTTTCGGTCGATCATATTTTCTGTCTTTATTTCTTCCTAACTTTCTTTCTATCATATTTTCTTTCTTTCTTTCTTTCTTTCTTTCTTTCTTTCATATTCTCTTTCTTTCCTTCTTTCTTTCTTTCTTTCTTTCTTTCATATTCTCTTTCTTTCCTTCTTTCTTTCTTTCTTTCTTTCTTTCCATCATATTTTCTTTCTTTCTTTGTATCTTTTTCCATCATATTATCTTTCTTTCTTTCTTTCTTTCTTTCTATCTTTCTTTCTATCTTTCTTTCTATCTTTCTTTCTAACTTTCTTTTCATAATATTCTCTTTCGTTCTTTCTTTCTTTCTTCCTTTTTTTTTCTTTCTTTCTTTCCGTCATATTCTATTTCTTTCTTTCTTTCTTTCTTTCCTTCCATCATATTCTATTTCTTTCTTTCTTTCTTTCTTTCTTTCTTTCCAACATATTTTCTTTCTTTCTTTCTTTCTTTCTTTCTTTCTTTCTTTCTTTCTTTCCAACATATTTTCTTTCTTTCTTTCTTTCTTTCTTTCTTTCTTTCTTTCCAACATATTTTCTTTCTTTCTTTCTTTCTTTCTTTCTTTCTTTCTTTCTTTCTTTCCAACATATTTTCTTTCTTTCTTTCTTTCTTTCTTTCTTTCTTTCTTTCCAACATATTTTCTTTCTTTCTTTCTTTCTTTCTTTCTTTCTTCTGACATAACTTTTGTTCAAGTTTTATTTCTTCCTTTCTTTCTTCCTATATTTCTGTTTGTCATATGTAAACTAATTTATTTTTTTCGTTCTTTCTTTTTTTTTTTTTTTTCATTCTTATTTCTTTCTCAAGTTATTTTTTTTTCCGTCAGTTGTATTTTCAAAGTTTCTCAAAAATATATTTTTCCTTCGTTTTTGCCTGTTTTTATATTCCGTATAATTTTTCTGTCTTTTTCTTTCTTATACACCCTTTTTTTTTCTGTTTTTGTTTTTGTTTTTATTTTAATACTTCCTTCTTCGGCTTCTTGAGACATATGATTTCTTGCATGAATAAACACTTATTACTTATATATAACCCGCGATAAATATATCGCAGCTTGAAAAGATTATTAAAAATGAAAGTATGTACGACTTAACATCATTTTCTAGTTTCATGAGACGACTTTTTGCCACGACACCACCACCACAATCGTTCATCATCTATATGAACATTTGATATCATTTTTTCGTTCTTATATTCATTTATTTATTTATTTATTTACTCCTATTCTCCCTTATATCTCTTTATTTCAATTCTTTGTTTTTCTTTATTGTTGGCGCCATTTTTAATTTGTTTTTGTTTTGATTTTTTGCTTGTTTTTTTATTATTGTGAGTATTCGTTCGAAGTTTTAGAATAAAAAACACAGATCATTCATCATAAGTTAAACGTTATATATATATATATATATATATATATATATATATATATATATATATATATATCGTTTTCTTTTTTCGATCACTTTCTGTTATTTTTATTTATTTATTTTTTTGCTTGCTTTTTTTTTCTTCTTTTGAAAATATCGTCAAACCTATTTGGTATTTTGTTTTTCGAAATTTTGCCACTCAAAATTATACAGCAGCCAACTAAACACTTTTTTTTTTTTGTTAAATATTTGATTTCTTCATTGATTCTTTCTTTCTTTCTATTTTCTTCTCCATTCGTCCTCTTATTTACAAGTCCTCAAGTCCCTGTACCGATCCTTTTTTGACTGTACTAAGAGCACCCAATACAATTCGAATAATCGTCACTTTCATCTTCCATTGTTTATTTTTTAAAATTCGTTAGAAAAGTGCAGGTATTTATCCTTCTGTTCGCTTTCTCTCAACTTTACTCTGTGGTCAGTCGGGACAGCAACGTCCACAATTCTGCAAGTTCTTTTTTCTCTTTTTGTTGATTATCATAAGGTCTGGTCGTCTGGCTGAGATTACGTGATCCGTTTGTATGTCAAAATCCCTGAGGAATTTGTGTGTCTCATTCTTCAGGACAAACACTGAGTTGTACATATACCATTTATTCGTATGGTCAAATTAAACTTTCTTGCACAGTTCCGTGTGGATCACCTTGCACACCCAGTCGTATCTAGCCTTATACTCTTTTATTATAATTATTATCATTCAATTCCTTTCGGTTTCTTAAAATCCTTCATTGGGTCTTTACCCAAGATTTCTATTATTATTTTTTCTTTTATTATTTTTTAAAATAATTTTTAATCTGATTCTTTTTTCTTTTATTGTTCTCAACCACTACATCCATTCTATTGTTCTTTCTTGTTCTATCAGTTTGGTTTGCGAAATTCCACAGAATAGAACCTTCTTTGATTTCAGTTAATGGTTCTGGTTGGTAATTATATCATTATTCCCAATCCAATATTCCATTGTATTGACATATTTTCTAATGAATATAATGTCTCTATTTTATCTCCTATCCCTTCATATTCTCCCGGTGTTTGGATTTGACGACCGGACACAAAGATGTTAATTAATTTATTTTCTCTTATTTCCACAATTTACATAAAAGGTTTGATCTTATTTTTTTATTATGCTTACCAAATAGTTTTACGTTGGTCCTGAACTTCTATTTAACAGCACTGATAAATAAGACCTTTGCATAGTTTAATAGTCAGACTCTATGGCTATTATACCATTGTTAACGAGTTCGATTTTCACCAGCGGCCACCTGCTTGAGGTCTTATACTAAAAATTGAAAATATTAACCGTGACGTAATTTTTTTTTTCCAATTATCAAAAATTCATTTCTGTTATGTACCTTTCTTGTCAAAGCAGATTTGATGGAATTTCAGACAACGGAATAAATGTTATCAGAAGTTAAGATCGTGGTGATATCAAGGATAAACCTCTAAAAATTTTCACAATGAACTCTCTACTTCTGTTCAAACGTCAGACTTGACTGAAAATATAAATTTACCGTTTTATTGATATTTTCTGTCTGTTTGGTCAGTAAAGTTCCTCAGAATAGAATCCCCTTTGCTTTCTGTTATTGGCTCCTGCTTGGTATTTAAACCATTTTTCACAATCCAATATTCCACAGGATTTACATTTTTTACAATAAATATTATGCCCTATTTTATAGTGTCCTATTCTATATAGTGTCCTATTTCATCATGCCTTTCTTTATGTCCCATCGGTGTTAAGATTATTATTATTATTATTATTATTCCTTTAGACTTTTTCACATCAGTGTTAGCTGATGGTTTTTCACTGGAGTTTGAGTGACAGCAAGTCTCATCAAGTCTCCAGGACTCATCTCAGTATTCTGGCCGTCCTCAGAAATGCTGTCGTTTGGGTATTCTCCACCCGTCCGCCAATCTCCAAGTCCTCCAGACCTTTTAATAATCCTTTAGTTACTGTGCCTAACGCACCAATCACAATTGGCACAATCGTTACTTTCATGTTCCACAGCTTTTTTATTTCTCTAGCAAGGTCGAGGTACTTATCCTTTTTTTCACTTTCCTTCAGATTTATTCTGTGATCCGCCGGGACAGCAAAATCGACAATTTTGCAAATTCTCGTTTTTTGTTGATTATTATGAGGTCTGGTCTTCTGGCTGGGATTAAGTGATCCGTTTGTATGTTAAAGTCCCATAGGAGTTTATGCGAGTCATTTTCTAGGACAGGTGCCGGGTGGTGCATATACCATTTGTTGTTATGGTCTAATTTAAATTTCCAGCACATTTCCCAGTGGATCATCTTGCCGACCCAGTCGTGTCTCACCTTGTACTCCTTCTGTGCTAATTTGCTGCATTCGCTTATTATGTGATTGATCGTTTCGTCTCTGTCACCGCATAGCCTACATTTACTGTTTTGTTGCGTCTTCTCTATTCTCGCTTTCATATGATTGGTTCTTATGGCATTGTCCTGAGCTGCTATTAGGAGGGATTCCGTTTCTCTCTTAAGGTTTCCTTTTCTTAGCCAGGTATTATTATTATTATTATGTATTCCTTGAGAGTTTTACACATCAGAATTAGCTGATGGTCTTTCACTGAAGTTTTAGTGACTGTAAGTTTCCTCAAGTCTCCAGGACTCTTCTCAGTATTCTGGCTGATCTCACTAATGCAGTAGTTTGGATGATCTCAACTTGTCCTATTGTTTCCAAGTCCTCTCGTCCTTTTACCAATGCTTTGGTGACTGTACCAAAAACACCAATTAAAATAGCAGTCTCAAGCAAACCAATATTTGTTTTTTTTCAATTCGATAGCAAGTTCGAGGTACATATCCTTCTTTTCACTTTCTTTCAATTTCAATCTGTAATCAGCCGGGACAGCGAAGTCGCTAAATCTGCGAGTTCTTTATTTTGGTAATAATTATAAGGTCTGGTCATTAGATGATCCGTTTGTATGTCAAAATCCCAGAGGGGTTTGTGTGTCTTCTCCTCGAGGACAGATGCTGGGTTGTGCTTATACCATTTGTTCGTAAGGTCAAATTTCAATTTTATTCAGAGTTCCCCTTGCCCATCCAATCATGTCTAGTCTTATATTCTTTCTGAGCTAATTTGCTGAATTCTCTTATTATGCGATTGAACTTTTCGTCTCTATCACCACATAACCTACATTTGCTGTTTTGTTGCGTCTTATCTATTCTTTCTTTGATACGATTGGATAGCGTTGTTTTCTGCTGCAATTAGGAGAGAATCAGTATCTCTCTGACGGTTTAGCCCTGCCCAAGCCTTCTCGTGAGGTATGTCCAAGTTTTTCCCAGCAGTGTGAACTAGTGGTTTATCACGGTAGTATGAGTGACAGCAAGTCTCTTTTAATCACCAGGACTCTTCTCAGTATTTAAGCTGATTTTAAGAGTACTGCTTTCTGGATGGTCTCCATTCTTCTTCTTGCCTCCAGGTCCTACAGTTTTTCTTCAAGGCTTTTCAAGAACACCAACTGCACTTTCTCGCACCGTTATCTTCATGTTCCACAACATTTTACGTTCTCTACTAAGATCCACGTATTTGTCTATCTTTTCGCTTTCTTATTGTGTGCAAAAGTAAAATTAGGAAAAAAAGAATATATATATATATATATATATATATATATATATATATAACCTGTTTATACAGGATGCGGAAGCAAATTTAGCAATATTCTAATATAATAATAAACGACTCTATTATAAAATAAGATTAATTCTAATTTTAAAAAATAAACAACAAAATAAGATAGACCCAAAACAGTAAATTTACTCAATATGGCCACCATTTTTTTATTCGGTTATTGTATCAACACACCTTCGAAAGGGCAGAATATCATTATGCTTAGACAATTACTGAACAGATTTCGCTTGTATTTATTGCTAGGTTATCTATCTGTCAATCTATCTATCAATCTCAGTATATATACATCATCATCATCATCATCATGTCGTGCCGCTAGCACGGATATCCCTGACACTCTCTCGCCACTTCTCCCTATCATTCATCGCTTTTGGCAGGTCTTCAGAGTTACATCCCGTATCCTCACATAGCTGCTGTATGTATGTTCGAGCAGGTCGTCCTGCTTTTGCTTGGCCATATGCAGGGATCCATAGGAGTACATCACTTATGAGTTCGTCCTTGCTTTTCCAGCAGTGTCCTGCGTGTCTTGTTCGTCTAACTTGGATAGTTTTCGTGTATGGGAGGCAGGTGGCCGTATAGTTGGTGTCTTGTGGGGTGTTGTCGCCAGGACTTGTTCAATATTGCTCGCAACATTCTTGTGTAATTGCCGTCTAGTTTCTTCTTCAGCCGTTTAGTAAGCGTCCAAGTAGTGCATCCATATAGTAGTATCGATACAACCGCTGCCTGGAAGAAACTGCATTTCATTTTATCGGTCAGGTGCGGAAGCAAATTTAGGAATAATCTAGTATAATGATAAACAACTCAATTATGAAATAAGATTAATTTTAATTAAAAAAAAAAAAAAAAAAAAAAGTAGATAAAAGTAAAAAAGTAAAAAATCGAAAATTTACTCAATATGGCCTTTTTTTCAGTTATTGTATCAACACGCCTTCCAAACGATTTTCACGCCTTCCAAATGAATTCTTCAGATATTTTTTCTTCATTTCTCTGCAATAGCAGTCTCACGCAAACCAATATTTGGATGGGAGGCTGCATTTCTTTTGTTTACTAAAATGCACCATAGAGCGTCATCAAGGATCTTAAGATCTGAACTTGATGGAGGCCATAAAGAAACTTCAATTATTTCGGAATTTTTTTTTTTTTTTTGGCTTGGTTTCAACGTAAAGCACATCATAGATTCTTTATCGTTTCTTTACTCGCTCTCTCATATTGGGCTGAATTTTAATGGAAAATGCTTAAATAATAGAACTAATCATGAAAAATTAAATTTCTCAAAAATTGGAGTAATCAGACTAAAAATAAACGTTTCACAACTGGTTTCATATTTTGCCTCCACAACTTTTTTTTCTGGCCGGGATTAGGTGATCCCGAATGGATCATCCAATCTATCCGAGATATATCCACGAAAATTACTTGCGTCTCATTTTCTTGGACAGATTCTAGTTTATGTATAAATCATTCGACAGAATGGTCAAATTTTAATTTTAAATTAATGATTTCGTGACCATAAATAAAGGGTCAACCAATACACGATATCAAACATAGGGTATATCAGAAATAAAGAGAAGCGCTAGGAACAAATATTGGCTTAGAAAATTAATTCCATCAATTAATCATTTTGATGATTTTTTGAGCGTAAATAACCCATACACAAAATTGACCAGTACACGAAATTGACCAGTACACGAAATTGACCAGTACACCAGATCGACCTGTAAACGAGTTTATACTGTAAATCAGACATGAAGAGGAGTCAGAGCAACTCTTAGCTTTAAAAATAAATTCTTTGAATTAATGATTTTGTGATAATAAATCAAGTGTAGCCTTATACACGAATTCGACTTATACAGTAAAGTATATGATATATCAGTCCAAGAGTAACCCTTCATTTTAAAAATTAATTCCATGAATTAAAAGACCATAAAGTGCCGACCAAAACACGAGATCGAAATGTACGCGAGTAAAAGTAATATATATATATATATATATATATATATATATATATATATATCGTTCTTTTATCCTGAATAGTCGCTCTCCCTCGGTTTTCAGCTCCCTCTCTTTTTTTTCACATTCTTGCTCTCCTGTCTCTTCTGTTTACTCTCCCTTTTTCTTATTTGATTGATCATTGCGTCAGAAAATATTTCAAACAATTTTCACGAAGCGGTTCCGAAAATGACACATCAGCTGATGTTTAAGGCAAGAAAAAAAAAGAACATCGATGCTGTTCTTTTGGTATTTGTCTTGTTTGTGAATTTGACGGTTATTCGTAATGAAGTATGTAGATACATAAACGGGTGTAGAATGAAAGCGTGACATAGACAGATAGATAGATGCAAACAAAGAGAGATAGAGTGATATGAACTGAAAGGGATCGATCGATCAATCGATAAATAGATAGATATGTAAAGAATTAAATAGTCAGATGGATAGAGAGGTTGATAGAAAAAGATATGCATTTATAATAATCACATACACACACATATTAGAATAATCACACACACACACACACACACACACACACACATATATATATATATATATATATATAGACATACACTTAGAGAAACAGAGAAAAAAGCCAGATAAAAAATAATCCCTGTAAGGAGTGCGATACTTAAATATTTAATTAAAGCACTTATATGAGCTGAAAATAATATCTAATGAGATGAGTGCGAAAAGGTTAGTAAGAGGATATATATATATATATATATATATATATATATATATATATATATATAAATTAAATCGCGAGTCGGGACTATCCTACGACAGTTTCGCCTAAACCGGCTCCTCAGGGTATCTAACACCGATATATATATATATATATATATATATATGTGTGTGTGTGTGTGTGTGTGTGTGTGTGTAAGAAAATGTAAATTTATCCACCGGTATATAATCTTAAAATTACGATAAAAAATATTTAGACACTAATTTTATCAATATTTGACTTTTTATGCCAATGTTAAACGTTTCGGTTTTTGTTTTTTCAAAATATGAAACCATCATCAGGGCCATGTTAATAAATAATGTTTTAACTTCTGAATAATTTTCAATTTTAAAACTTTTTTTTTTTCGTTTTATTTTTAAAAATCGAATAAGATTCTGATTATAAACCTCACAAAGTTGAAAAAAAATGAAATGTTTCACGATGGCAAGTAAATCAACTATGTATAAAATCGTCCTCTTAATATCTTCTTTATTCATATTCAAGCACACACACACACGCGCGCGCGCGCACGCACATATATATATATATATATATATTCTAAAATATAAAATGGAATACAATACAAAGAAAAAATTATAAAGGTAATCCAAGCACAAGGAAAGTTTTATTGAGAAATAAAAGCGACGCACTACGTTTCGGTTCTAATGAACCATCATCAGGACTAGGAAGAATAATATCTAGTGATGTTGGATCACTACTTAAAACGATCCAACTGGAGCTTCGAGGAATGTAGAGTACAGGTTCATTATCATTACTCCCAGGTCCACCCCGATCCGGAGTGGTTAAAACTGTTTGGGTCTCATCTATGGGTCATATCGAACTGTTTAATAATTTACTATGTTTGAAAGCATCTAACTGTGTGCAAGCAATAAAAAACAATACTTGAAACCATTTAACTGTATGCCAACGATTGACTGTTAGCTCGTTTAAAGATTGTGTTAACGACAAACTATTTGACTCCTAATCGTATCAATAAACAGGATTTGATATTAAATAACCAACAAGAGTTGATATGCCATAAAACACAACCAGTCAACCAATATATATGTATAAAGAAGATTTGGTATTAAATAACCTGCAAGGGTTGATATGCCATAAAACACAACCAGCCAACGAATATATATGTATAAAGACGAATCACTATTAGGATTGGTTATTTGGGTTTTATGGCATATCAACCTTCATAGGTTATTTAACGCCGAATTAAGTTTAGTATGAGAATAGATTTTGTCTATAATTAAATGTCAAAACAGTTCTATATCGAACAATTCAGTTTAGCATAAGTACGCAGTTTAAATATAAGTACAGAGTATAATTGACGAAAACATTTCTATTTCAAGCTATTCAATTTAGTCAAATATTTCTAATGGAAACAATTTAGTTTAGCATAAGTATTAGTTTTAGCTATATTTAACCCACAGATAGGTTCCTATCAGGTGCTACCATTCTGAGCTAGAGTGGACCTAGGAGTAATGGCAGTGAAGGGGTGTTCTGCATTTCCCAAAGCCCCAGCATCACTAGAACCTCACGATCAGATTATTAAGTGTCATATTCAGGACGTCTTACCTCACTGCAGATGTTCAGTCGGTATATTCTACAGCCCCAGCCGACTGGGCAAAATTTAATAATAAATAACCTACTAGAGTTGATATGCCATAAAACACAACCAGCCAACCAATATATAGATATAAACAGGATTTGACATTAAATAACCTACAGCGGTCGATATGCCATAAAATACAAACAGCCAACCAATGTATATATATAAGCAGGATTTGGCATTAAATAACCGACAAAGTTTGATATGCCATAAAATACAATCAGCTAACAATATATATGCAGCATTTGGCATTAAATAACCGACAAGGGTTGATATGCCATAGAATACAACTAACAAACCAATATATACGAATAAACGGGATTTTGTATTAAATGAAACCTCTTTTATGCCAAAAAACAAAACCAACCAACCAACCAACCAACAATCGCTTAAATCGCCATCATGTTCTCCGTTTACGTTTTTCGTGGTGGTTATGATATAATTAAAACAAAGTAATTCAATCCCGAAGATTTAGATGCGGGTCCAAAACTATTTGTCATTAGGGCAACTATGCAAAGCCATTATTTACCGACACTTTTGAACTATCAGTGTCCATGGCTGCCTAAAACGGGTCTCAGGTTTTTTGTTGGTGTCTTTGTTGTTGTGGTTTGTTTTATTCTTATTTTGTATAATGATTATCAATTTCACTTTTTTGTCTTTCATTTGTCGATTGTAATTGGCCATTAGATCCTTTTAATTTCATTCTATGAATCAGACGAAAAACTTCCTTCCCAATTCATGACTTTTTTGGGGAGGTGGGATTTCTCACTTTTTGAATTTATTTTTTTTCTATTTGCCTGTTATGTCTATCGGTCTATCAAGCAGTTTTTGGAGCTCAGTCAAAATCTCAACTAGTAACTTGATTCTGATCTATCAATCTATCTTTCTATCTATCTATCTATGAAGAAAATTGAAAAACAAATTAATCCAAATGTGATGAATTTATTAAGTCGGAAAGTTGACGTTAAAATGTTTCGATTTTAAGGAACCTTCATCAGGACTCTGAGTTGGTGAAAGAAGTAGCGATAGAACAACGAGGAATGTTTGATAAAATGCTATAATAGGGGAAAAGAAAAACCTATCTATCTATCTATCTATCTATCTATCTATCAGTCGAATATTATGCAAAAATTTGTCGAATATTGTGCGAAAATAGTAATATTCGTGCCATATATATATATATATATATATATATAGAGAGAGAGAGAGAGAGAGAGAGAGAGAAAGAGTGAGTAAGAAAAAGAGGGAGAGTAAGTGAAAGGGAGTTAGAGAAAGAGAGTACAATTGACCCCAAAATGTATACACACTTGTACATATACATTACACATAGATATACGGGTGCATATATTTACTAATATTTCTATATACATTCACATATATGCCACACACACACACACACACACACACACACATATATATATATATAGCTTCACACATTTTGCCCATCGAAGACTTTTTAAGCACTTTCATTTTTTACAGAATTTATACTCATATTTCAGTTATTGAACGAATAGTGACCACTTTAATTTCAACTTAAATTAATATATATATATATATATATATATATATATATATATATATATATATATGTATGTATGTATGTATGTATGTATGTATATATTTATACAGAGACAGAGACAGAGATAGAGAGATAAAGGAAAATGTACACATATGAAAAAAGTCTTCAGAGTTTCATTACATTTATAGCTTGAATCGTTTTTAAACCTTCATCACGGCGAATGAATTTTTAAATGAAACGAGAAGACGAGAAAGTTTTAACATTCTATTTCCTTTGGTGACGTTCTGATATATATATATATATATATATATATATATATATATATATATATATATATATTTATATAACTGATTTGATCCGTGCTACCAGCATGACACGATGATAATGATGATATAACTGATTTGTCATAGTTTCAATGGGATATTGTCTGCTTCTTGCATTTTAAATACGTAAGCATTTTCTTTTATTAAATCTATTGACGTTCGAACTAGATAGTCTTGGGAAATAAGGAGCTAATCTATCTGCTTGCAAGACTCCAGTGACAATGTCGAAGATAGCCTTAGAACTCTGTTTGGTTTGGTTTCTTTGTTAAATGGCATATCAACTCTTTGTAGGTTATTTAATGCCAAAGCCATTCTCCTGGAAGAACAGTACTATTTAAGGGGGTTCATACCTTTCCCAAGGGTATTTGCCCGAAAGTGAACGTAATAGCACGACTGGAGCACGAACTCGCTTACTACGATTCCGCAGTCCATCGCTTTAACCATTACACCACGAGGATACCCCCTTGGAACCCTGTGTCGTCATTAAAACTTGATGATGATGATGATATATATATATATATATATATATATATATATATATATATATATATATTCAAAGTGTCGTATATGAGCTTGTCTGTTGTTGTTGTTGTTGTTGTTGTTGTTGTTGTTGTTGTTTTTCTGGTTTTGTTGTCATCGTCTCCTCCTATTTGTCTTTTATTGTTCCAGCAATGGTCTGTCCAATATCGGAACGGCCTGGAAAAACTCTTAATGGATGGATAGTGGGCTCAGTCATTATAGTCCATTATTTGCTGTCTTTTGTCTCGCTAATTACCTTATTTGGTATTCCCGCCTTCAGCCCCAGCCAAAACACACCCCCACATTCCCTACGGAGATACCCGAGAACACCAGTAACACAATCCATCTAACAGGGACACGCACTGTTTTTAGGGGCGGGAGAGTAAATACACTTGGACTTTTATTTTTCATTGTTTTTTTAGCGTTTTTTGTTTCTCTTTTTCTATTACATTAATTCCCTTCGAAGTGGAAAAAATGTATTTAGTGCATGAAAATGCATTGTGGGTTATGAATACAAAACACAAAATAATAGAATTAAAGATGGCGAAGTGGTAGGAGTATTTAGGTTGAAGTCTTGTCAGTTTCGTCATGGGATGGACAAGAAAGAAAGAAAGAAAGAAAGAAAGAAAGAAAAACAGAAAGAAAGAAAATCATTCAAAAAAGAAAAAGAGAATATAAGGAATAATTACAAAACAACAGAAAGAAAGAAAGAAAGAAAGAAAGAAAGAAAGAAAAAAAGAAAGAAAGAAAATCATTCAAAAAAGAAAAAGAGAATATAAGGAATAATTACAAAACAACAGAAAGAAAGAAAGAAAGAAAGAAAGGAATAAACAAACAAACAAACAAACAAGCAAACAGACAAACAAAATCGTTCATAAAATATGATTATGGAAGAAGAAATAGTGTTAAAAAAAAAGCTACAAAAAATATAAGAAAGAAAGAAAGAGTGACATAGACGAAAGATAAAAAAAGGAAAAAAGAACGGGTGATGTATGAGAAAGAAAGAAAGAAAGAAAGAAAGAAAGAAAGAAAGAAAGAAAGAAAGAGTGACATAGAAGAAAGATAAAAAAGAACGGGTGATGTATGAGAAAGAAAGAAAGAAAGAAAGAAAGAAAGAATTGTGCATAGAATATGAATAGAAAAAAGAAACTGAGTTTTAAGAAAATTTCCAAAAAATAATGTAAAAAAGAAAGAAAAAAAGAAAAAATAAGAAAGAATAAATAACATAAGGGAAAGAAAGAAAGAAAGAAAGAAAATATAAGTAATCTTGTTGAAAATCGAAAAAGAAAACTAAAGAAGAAAAAGAATGGAGGAAAAAGATTTATAGAAAATGATATTACATTATTATAGGAAAAAAGAAACATGAAGAAAATAAGAAAAATCAAAAGAGAAGAAAAAAAAAGTAAACAATAAATTGAAACAAAAATAAGAAGGAAAACAAGAAGAAAAAGAAAGAGTAGAAAAAGAAAGAGTAGAAAAAGAAAGAGCTAAATTTTGCGAAGAAGAAGAAGAAGAAGAAGAAGAAGAAGAAGAAGAAGAAGAAGAAGAAATAGCGTAAAATAAAATAAAAACAAAGATTTGGCGAAATAAAATCTTATACACCTGCTAAATACTAATTTACCGACCCCTCCACTCGGGCAGGATATGACACAAGGTCAGTTTTTAAGCGGAGTTTTACAGGTTTGAATTCAGAGTTTTCCTTCTCCTAGACTAGTTGCCTCACCAAGGCTGAAGAACCCAGTTTTCCCCACTATTTACCCACAGCTGGAGGGAGAATAATCGGACTTATACCTTTCCCAAGGGTATTAGTGCTATCTGAAATGCAATCAGTCTCGTCCAGGATTTGAACTCGTGTCGCCGTGTCCATTTCCTACGACGATAACCATTACACCACGGGAACCTCCACCTGCTAAATCATTGACTTGAGCCCAATTCCAGTTACAAAGCTATTGAAACAAAAACAAAAAAATAGATCAAAAGATATCACACTAACTATTGAAGGGAGAGTTTGCATATCGTGGTGGTTAACACCATGTTACCCTCGACAACGTAGTAAGCGAGTTCAAGCTCCAGTCTCAGCATTACGATCAATTTCTGACTAATGATATTGGGAAAAGTATAAATACTTTTATCTCCTAAGCAATCGGTTAAATAGTGCCACTAATGTTTAACAAGGGTGGCTTTGGCATTAAATAACCCATGAAAGTTGATAGTCCATTAAAACAAATCATCCTAAACCAACTATTGAAAAGAATCATTTTTCATGAAGCTGTACTTATTTTTGAACGGCAGCAGAGTTATATTTTTAGCAAAAGTTTCAGTACTGTAGAGTGTGGCAATAAATAATACCAAATAATAACCATTTTGATTACGTCCGTTCAATGCTTAGAGTGTTCGCCATTGGTCCAATAGACTAGGTTTCAATCCCAGGTCGAGTCATTATAGATATTTAAAAAATCGTACTTGATGCCTTCAGTTCAAGAGTAAGTGGATAAATCTAGGGGATGGAGTAGAGCCCTCCCCTACACCTCGTTCAGGTAGTTATTGAAAAAGGAACTTTTGGGTCGCCCTCGACTATGAGCGGCCGTCTTACTTATGCTCCGTTTTTACGAAAATTCACTTTCGTTGGATAAAAAGGTAGTATTTCACTCATTTGTTTATAGACGTTACTGTATTTATTAATCCTAGTACAAGGTCATTCAACGTAGGTCTACGGCAGCATAGTTATATTTTTAGCAAAAGTTTCAATGCTGTAGAGTGTGGCAATAAATAATACCAAATAATAACCATCTTAATTGCGTCCGTTAAATGGTCAGATTGTTCGCCAATGGTCCAATAGACTAGCTTTCAATCCCAGGGTAGTAATTTACGAAGCTTTTGCTTAGATGTGGCACAAGGCCATATGAAAGGGGCACCCAATGAGACTCGAACTCACTCGTGTAGGTTTGCTAGTCGAGCTTGCTAACCATTACACCACCAGAGGCGCCTGGAAATTTACTAAGCTTTTTGCTTAGATGTGGCACAAGGCCATATGAAAGGAAGTAATTTACGAAGCTCTTTGCTTCGATGTAGCACAAGGCCAAATGAATGGGGCACCCAATGAGACTCGAACTCACTCGTGTAGGTTTGCTAGTCTAGTTTGCTAACCATTACACCACCAGAGGTGCCCCTTTCAATCCCAGGGTACTTGATGCCTGCTTGCTTAACACTCAGTATTATACACCTCGTTCTGGTAGCTATTGAAAAAGGAACCTTTGGGTCGCCATCGACTATGAGCGGCCGTCTTACTTATACTCCGTTTCGTCGAATAAAAAGGTAGTATTTCATTCTTTTGTTTATAGACGTTACTGTATTTATTTATCTTAATACGAGGCCATTCTACTTAGGTCTCTCTAGATCATACTCATTAAATTTTTCTCAGCAATTTCGCAAAAAAATTAAAGGCAAAGGTTTGGTTTGGTTTGGTGGGTTTTATGGCATATCAAACTTTGTAGGTTATTTAACGCTAAATCGATTTTTATGTAAATAATCTGTTCTATTTCAAACAATTCAGTTTAGTATAAATACACAGTTTAATTGTAAAAAACATTTCTATTTGAAATTATTCCAGAAGTTATATGTAACGATTCAGTTAAGTGTAAATACAGTTTTAATGTCGAAAAACAGTTCCATTTCAAACAATTCAGTTTAGCATAACCACGCAGTTTAAATGTAAGTACGGTTTAATTCTGAAAATCATTTCTATTTCAAGCTATTCAGTTTACTCAAACAATTCAGTTTAGCATAAGTATGCTGTTAGCTCTATTTAACCCATAGATAGGGCCCTATCAGGTGCCACCACTCCGGGCCAGAGTGGACCTGGGAGCGATGGCAATGAAGGGGTACTCCACATTCCCCAAAGCTCCATCACTGCTGGAACCTCACCATCAGATTGTTTAGTGACATATCCAGGGCAAAAATAGCTCCATTTCAGGCAATTCAGTTTAGCATAAGTACGCAGTTTAAATTTAAACTTCAACTGTGTCTAAACTAAAACTATACTTATACTAAACTGAATTGTTTGACTAAACTGAATAGCTTGAAATAGAAATTTTTTTTACTATTAAACTGTGTACTCATGCTAAACTGAATTGTTTGAAAAAAAAAAAGATTATTTTTATAAAATGGACTTAAATAGAACTAACATGCTGAATTGATTTGTTTGCATTAGAACTGTATGACAAAACTGAATAGCTTGAAATAGGAATATTTTTGACAATTAAACTGTATACTTATCATATTTACCCAACCCCTCCGCTCGGACAGATATGACACAAGGTCAATTTTTTAAGCGGACTTTAGCAGGTTTAGATTTAGAGTTTTCCTTCTCATAGACTAGTTGCCTAAAGAACTTAGTCTGCCCTACTATTTACCCATAGCTGGAGGGAGAATAATTGGATTCATACCTTTCCCAAGGGTATTAGTGCTATGTGAAATGCAATCAGTCTAGTCCAGGATTTGAACTCGTGTCGCGTGTCCATTTCCTGCGACGATAACAATTACATTACGGGCACCTCCTATTAAACTGTGTACTTATGGTAAACTAAACTGCTTGAAATAGTATACTTGCTTTATACACTTTATATTTCATTTATGTGTATAAAGAAGATTTGGCATTAAATAACCTGTAAAGTTCGATATGCCATAAAACCTAACCAAACCAAATTCCATAAATTTATTATATATGTGTAAAGAGGATTTGGCATTAAATAACCCACAATGGTTGATATGCCATAAATCCCAACCAAGCCAAATCCTATATATTTAATATATATGTATGAAGAGGATTTGTTATTAAATAACCTACAATGGTTGATATGCCATAAAATTCAACTAAACAAAATCCTATATATATGTAAAAACAGGTTTTGGCATTAAATGACCTACAATGGTTGATATGCAATAAATCCCAACCAAACCAAATCCTATATATTTAATATATACGTAAAAATCGGTTTTGGCATTAAATAGCCTACACTGGTTGATATGCCATAAAACTCAACCAAAACTAATTTCAACGGACACCGAAATGAACGAGTTAATCTTTGTGAGAGTGGAGTGGGCATGAGAGTAATGACAATTAAGAGATACTCGACACTCCCTAGAGCTCCAGAAATGGAGTCTCAGATGCCGTTCGGTACTGTATCTAAAACACTCCTTTTTATTCTGGTGAAGGGGGTTCTTATCCATTTGTAGAGGATAGAATCAGCTTATTTTAATGCCTACCGACAAGGGCGGGAAAAGATGGTAGGGATTTATTCATTGAATTGTAATACAGTAAATATAGCACAAGTATTTTGTTGGTTTTTTTTTTTTTGTTTTTGTTTTTTGCCGACTTTAATTAATTATATATTTTGATTATCAGTTCTAGAATTTCTTACTGCAAGCAAGATTCCAGTAATAATGGCAGTATTAACAAATTAAAATTACTCTGTTAGTCTTTCTGTCAATTTTTTCTTTTTCTTTCGATTCCCTGAAATGTCCGCCATTGTTTCAAATTTTCCTTGTTCTTCTTCACTAGTGAAGACGCCATTAAATTAATGACGTTCAAGCGATCATTAGCTGTTCGCGTTCAGCTAATTTGTTCCTCTGTGCTTTTATCATTCGCATTAGTTTTCCCCCCTCCCGCATTCTTTCACACCACCATTCCGTTGTTCTTTTGTTCGTTCATTCCATTGTTCGTTCACGGCTCTCTCTCTCTCTCCCTCTCTCTCTCTCTCTCTCTCTCTCTCTCTCTCTTATGGTGCTTTAAATTTTAAAAATCAATCCGAGTTCTTGAAAGAAGGAACGCATTCAAGGCGTGATAGGAAAAAGGATTATTTATTTATCTATTTATTTTGTCCTATTTTCAAATTAATTTCGTTCCAGAAAAGAAAATTGTATATCGAGGGACCCTTGAGATCAGTTTATATCTCCTCACATTATATTCCTCTTATTCATCCAGTCGACGAGACTTAGAAAATGCATTCTCTATAATATATATATATATATATAGAGAGAGAGAGAGAGAGAGATACTCTGTGGCGATACAGGATAGAGTCTTGGAGACCTCCCTGGAGCAATGGATGATAGAGACATGCAGCGAAAGAGGGCCAAGAAGATCCGTGCTGGCAGCGCGACCTGATAATAATGATATATATATATATATATATATATATATATATATAGAGAGAGAGAGAGAGAGAATAATGTGTACGCAATCCTAACGTTTTCTGGACTGTATTTTTCGATTTTTTTTATTCGTCCAATATCTTTCGTTACCTGATAACTATCGTTTATAAAATGACATGAAATCTATGGTTGCTGACAAGCTTCCGTACTATTGATTATATATAAAAACTAATATATATTTACTAATTATTATTATTATTATATAATAGCTCAATCACAGATATTGAGCACTCTCCAAATAATACCGCATTTGGTCTGCTATAAACCCACGAAGTGAGATAGAGACAACCGAAAATATTATAATATATAATACAATGAAAGAAAAATGCCCTCAGGGTGTCTGTAGCGGGGAGGGAGAATATATCACCCATCTTACTTGCTCCTACGGTAACGATCTGGACATGTACCCGGCTACAACGTGTGATTGCGGCAGAAAATTCAACAGCTTGCGAGGAACACGAATCCACAAGGCGCGCTGGTGCGAAGAACGTAATTCTCCAGCCGGAGAATGTAAATCGATTGATGGGCCTATGAGTCAGGTTTACCCCCACAGTATTCACGAGCCCATTGCTGACCATCAGCGTCCTGGAGACATTTTTTGCAAGCCAAGAATTTAGTGGCCCAAGGGTAATCAGATAGCTACCTGGACTAACTTAGACCAGGAGTTTTCTTTTTACTCACCACCCATCTTGAGGGCCCATTGATCAACAAATAAAATCTTTTAGCGGAATTATATATAACGTTTGTCTCGAGTGCTTTTGGGCAGTAACGCATAAATGAAAGAAAACGAATCGAATACATAACGGATATAGAAAGGATTTCAACACGAATGTTATACACGTGTAACCACCATTCTCGTGTAATTACGCAAAATCAAGAAACGGTTGCTATGACATCTAACGGCCGTAAGTAAACGCTTTTTTAAATCACAAGCTGCACCAAAATGAAGATGAGAGAACGTCCAATGTAATGTCCGCTTTTAGTTGATCTTGTGTCTACATAGATATATATTTCTTTTAAATACCCTGTCCGGTGGCAAAAGCTGCTCGGTAGCGCCAGGAGTGGCAGTACCACCTTGAGCTACCGAAACTGTGTTATCACCCTGGTTTGCGGCTGATGAGGCTAGGGTATCGCACGTGCTTTCACACGTTGTATGATGAAAAAATAAAATATATATATGTATATATATATATACTGAATGTTTTACAGTTTGGCAGCAAATTATTACAAGGGCATGTTTTGTTGAATATGATAGAACACTTTTATCTATAGTTTTTGTAAGTAGTTTCTTAAGTAGTCGTATTTTTTCCGTAATTCAAGGTCAATTTGGTGTAATAATTGTCCCATTTTTCCCAAGCGTTTTCAACAATACTTTGGTCGTCTTCAGGGGTTGTTGTTTGTGGTGACTATTTAGTTTAAATATTTCTTTTTTGAATTGAGTTGTAGCATTTTTTTTATCCTTTGTTTGTTTGTGTTTATTGCACAAAATAAAAATAAAAATTCACTTTCCATCTCCGCTATGTTTGAACGAAAACTACAAACCATTAAATCCTGCGTGGAAGTGTGTAGCCATGGATGGTTGGGTGGTGTAATGGTTAACAACCTTCACTAACCAACCTCAAAGAGTGAGTATGATTCTCATCAGTACACCATCCATTCGGTCTTGTGCCACATCTTGGCAAAAAACTTAGTAAATTACTACAGTTTTTCTCATGAAAGAAAGAAACGAAACCAAGTCATAAAAAGATTGAAGTCTCCGATGCGTTGTGACTAATGCACTGGACTGTGGAATCGTAGTAAACGGGTTCGAACTCTAGTCGCGCTATATTTCGGATTAATATCCTTGTGAAAGGCATGAACTAGCTTATCTCCTAGTTAGCGGTTAAATAGTACCAATACTCTTCTTCTAGAAACGTGCTTTTGGCATTAAATAACCGACGAAAGTTGATTTGTAATTAAAAATAGAAAGCAATTTTTTGAGCTACTTTTAGGTATAATTTGGAACTTTTCTTTCGTGATCAAACTGCAAAGAATACTGCAAAATAATGGAATTGGTGATTTTTTTTTTTTGCATGTAGTGTAAATAGTTTTAAATATATAAAACGGTTGTTCCCAGGGGAGAAAGTGTTCAGTAAGCTAAGGTTAGTTTACCTTGTTTTGATGGCCTCTCAACCTTCGTGGGTTATTTAATGACAAAGCCATCCTTGAAGAGAAAGAGTATCGGTACTATCAAACCCATAGCTAAGGTTTTTGGTTTGGTTTTGTTTGGTTTTATGGCATATCAACCAGTGTTGGTTATTTAATGCCAAATCCTCTTTATACATATATATCAAATATATAGGATTTGGTTTGGTTGGCTTTTATGGCATATCAGCCATTATAGGCTATATAATGCCAAATCCTCTTTATACATATATATTAAATATACAGGATTTTGTTTGGTTGGGTTTTATGGCATATCAACCATTGCAGGTTATATAATGCCAAATCCTTTTTATGCAAATATATTAAATATATGATTATTATTTTAAAACGCGCCTGAGCTTATATTTTCACACAGTTAAGTGGTTTTCATACCCAGACCCAGGCAAATTATTTGTCTGTTAAATAAGTACAGTTTAAATGTCAAAAAACAGTTCTATTTCGGGCATCTCAGTTTAGCATAAGTACACAGTTTTAATGCCAAACCGTTTTTTTAACCCATAGATAGTAACCTATCAGGTTCTACCACTCCAGACCAGAGTGGACCTGGTAGAAATGGAAATAAAGGGGTACTCCGCGTTCCCCAAACTTCTAGTATCACTGAAGCCTCACTATCAGATTGTTTAGTGTCATTTTCAGGACGCTCCTTGGAGAAGCCTTATCTTTCTACAGAGATGCAGCCGATGTATTCTACAGCCTTTCCCACCCAGGTGACTGGGCTGGGCCGTATTGCTAAGGGGAATGAAAAGGTTCAATATTGTTGGGTCAAATAAGTGAATGATAGATAAAGGCCAGTTGAAAACTTAGTTTTTTATTGGAGAAATTAA
>OY757944.1:13746679-13749179 GCA_963585895.1 Sepioteuthis lessoniana
GGCGACACGAGTTCAAATCCTGGACGAGACCGATTGCATTTCACATAGCACTAATCCAATTGTTCTCCCTCCAGCTATGGGTAAATAGTAGGGCAGACTAGGTTCTTCAGCCTTGGGCGGCAACTAGTCAAGGAGAAGGAAAACTCTGAATTGAAACCTGTTAAACTCCGCTTAAAAATTGACCTTGTGTCATATCCTGCCCGAGCGGTGGGGTTGGGTAAATATGATATATATATATATATATATATATATGTGTGTGTCTGTGTGTGTGGAGTGAGAGATATAGCTACGAAAAGACTACGAGTCGACCGTTGAAAACAGATAGCTAGATAGATTCCCGTTTTAACTGACTCGCACAAACAAACACACACGCATACACACACGTACATACATGCATGCACACAAATACACACAATTCATGAAGGAAATATTTACTGTAAAACAGAATTTACAAAATTAACAGTGTAAACATCAAAGCAATATCAAGAATTATCTTAAATGAAAGAAAAGCATTGTCGAGTTATACTTTCAGCCAGAAAAAATGTTCATAATAGAAATTGGAAATAACAGTTTAATAAAATAGCTTAATAACCGCCTTTATGGTCCAGGAGATCTGGGTTCAATCTCTGGTCATGTCATACCAAAGACTAAAAAATGGTACTTCATACCTCCTAGGGTTAACACTCAGTAATATATAGTATATATCGAGGGTAAAGTGGATCAATCTAGGGAAAGTGTTGTATACTACGCGTATACGTATACAAATATCATATTTACTCGAGCAGGATGACACAAGGTCAATTTTTAAGCGGATTTTAACAGGTTTGAATTCAGAGTTTTCTTTCTCCTAGACTAGTTGTCTCACCAAGGCTGAAGAAAAAGTCTTCCCTACTATTTACCCATAGCTGGAGGGAGAATAATTGGATTCATACCTTTCCCATGGGTATTAGTGCTATGTGAAATGGAATCAGTCTCGTTCAGGATTTGAACTCGTGTCACCATGTCCATTTCCCACAACGATATCCATTACACCACGGGCACCTCCATATACAAATATATGCAGAACATGATCAACTGTAATGACGACTTCAATGACGAACGAATACACTTCTTTATAAAATATATCTCTCACACTTTATTCTCGAAAGTGTGATGTTTGTTATGTGTGAGAGATGATTTGGAGACGAGGACAAACTGCTATATTGACCCAAGTTCTTCTGACCATAGCAGCACTTCTTTCGCCTCATCTTGGCTGGGGTTGCTCAACCGTAGGTCACTGAGGACCCAAAGCCTTCTGCCTGCCGCTGGCTCTCACTTCGGCATCTTGTCTCCAACTGCCTCAAACCGTCTGGGCACCTGGTTATATTATTGTCTAACGTGCACCTGCTTCCGCTGTTCTTCCGCTTATTTACACAGATGTATCTCTTGATTGACGACTCGGTCGTGGATCAGTATATAAAAAAAGGAGTTGCGCCCTCCCCTACACTTTGGTGTCGTAGCTATCGACTCCGGTCGCCAACTTTACTTCTTATTCCTTAAATAATCGGACCTTTTTTGTGTGGTAGGAGGGATATATCTAGAGCAGGGGTTTCAAACATGCTGCCCACTGGTCACATGTGAACTAAAATATATTTTCCATGGCATGCACTTGAGAAATTTTCGTGATTGATATTTTCCTAAAACGTGGTAATTTGTCCTTCGCCCTGACCATGTTTCTAGCCAGAGAAGAGTAGAATGTAATACAATATTTCTGGTGCATTCACTTTAAGATCAAAAGGTGACAAGCAGAAATAATCCAGTTTCATATACAATATTCTTAGATGGTTCTACTAAAATCTACATCGGCTTGTTTCAAAGATCTATTGTGGGGGATGACTGACTGAGAATATGTAATACTGGAGTGGTGACTGAGATCATATCATGGTGGAGGGATAACTGAGATTATGTTATGATGGAGGGGTTACTAAGATTATATTGTGGTGGAGGGATAACTGAGATATTATTACGGGGAGACAGAGATTAAATTATAGTGGAGGTATGACTGAGATTATATAGTTGTGGAGGTGTGATTGATTTATTGTGGTGAAGGGCTGCCTAAGATTAGGTTATGGTGGAGGGATATGGAGATTATATTACGGTGGAGGGGAGACAGAGATTAGATTATGGTGGAGGTGTGACTGAGATTATATAATGGTGGAGAGGTGACTGATATGTTGTGGGGGTGGGCTGCCAAAGATTAGAATATGGACAAGGGTTAACTAAGATTATATTATGGCGGAGGGATAAGTGAGATTATATTACGGAGGAGAGACAGAGATTAGATTATGGTGGAGGTATGACTGAGATTATATTGTGGTGAAGGGGTGGCTGATATATTGTAGTGGAGGGCAGTCGAAAATTAGAATATGGTGGAGGTTTAACTTAGATTATATTATGGTGGAGGGATGAGTGAGATTATGGAAAATCAATTCATACAATAAAACATGTTTTATAACGGGAG
>OY757944.1:13754179-13769179 GCA_963585895.1 Sepioteuthis lessoniana
TGGGTATGTCTCCTAAGACGTTACCTCGGCGAGAGGGCGAAAACTCTCTATCAACAATCAGAGTAATCTTTTCCCTCTTCATTATTCTGAGACATCTCCCGATTATTCGGCGTTCAGATTTCGACAAAAAATTACCTCAAAGTAACACGCTCAAATTCTCAGTGTGAAAAAATTACCCAGAACCCTTGCCTGTCAATCACTGTTTCCACCAGTGTTGACCTCCAAATCCGTTATAAGTATCTTTACTTAACCAGTCATTTCCATCGTGTCAGATTAGGGCTCAGATAGACATGGATAAGAACGAAGATAGATTGATAGATAGATAGATTTTGTGTTGTATTTTTAATCATTATTATCATTAATCCTGAGTCGTATTTTCTTTAATCTTAATTTCATTTGTTTCTTGTCACAATTCCCCCGGTCATTATTCATTGGACAGTAGATAGAGAGAAATAATGATAGATAGATAGATAGATTGGAACAAAGTAAGAAAGCAAGAAAGAAAGAAAGAAAGAAAAAAAGAAAGAAAAAAGAAAGAAAGAAAAAAGAAAGAAAGAGAATAGAATAGTGTACAGATTGACTGATAAATACTCTTTGAGGTGCCCGTGGTGTAATGGTTATCGTCGCAGGAATTGGACACGGCGACACGAGTTCAAATCCTGGACTGATTGCATTTCACATAGCACTAATACCCTTGGGAAAGGTATGAATCCAATTGTTCTCCCTCCAGCTATGGGTAAATAGTAGGGCAGACTAGGTTCTTCAGCCTTGGTGATGCAACTAGTCTCGGAGAAGGAAAACTCTGAATTCAAACCTGTTAAACTCCGCTTAAAAATTGACCTTGTGTCATATCCTGCCTGAGCGGAGGTGTTGGGTAAATATGATAAATACTCTTGGATAAAAAGAACAGAGTCCGAGATAGACAGATAGATTGATAGATAGATAGTCCTGGTGAGTATTTCCTGCTAACTCTAAGTCAAAAATTCCCATGGCAAAGTGGTAAACGTGCTGGACAGTGACATCGAAGTATGAGAATTCGAACTCCAGTCATGTAATTACGATCATTTACGGATGAATACATTCGGAAAAGGCTTGAACCTTTTTATTCCCTAGGCTCTAGTTTAAATAGTAACCCTACTGTTCTTCAACAAGCATGACTTTTACCATAAATAACCCATGCAGTTTGATATGCCATTAAGCAAAGTAACCATGAAACAGCAGATGATCTTTTTCATTGGTGTCTGAATGACTGCAAATTCCCTCTGTTCTCCTGGACTCTTCAAAGTATTCTAGTTGATTCTAACACTGCTGTGGTCTAGACGGCTTCATTTCTTCCCTCAGATCTCCAGTTTTCTCTGTCTCATTTCCAGGTTCTTCAGAACTGTTCCAAGAACTCCAACTGCAGTTGGGATTACCGTCATGTTCATTTTTAAACAACTTTTTCAATTCTCTGGATAGGTAGAGGTATTTGTCTATATTTTTGCATTCTTTAAATGTCGCTCAGTGGTTCGATGACAAGTTTTTTTTCTTGTTAATTTGTTAGGACTGGTTTGTGTTTTTTTTTTTTTTGCATATCAACCATTCTAGGTTATTTAATGCCAAATTCTCTTTATACATATCTATCAAATATATAGGATTTGGTTTGGTTTGGTTTTATGGCATATCAACCATTGTAGGTTATTTAATGTCAAATCCTCTTTATACATCTATATCAAATAAGTAGGATTTGGTTTAGTTGGGTTTTATGACATATCAACTCTTGTAGGTTATTTAATGCCAAATCATTTGTATACATATATATAAGTAGGATATTGTTTGGTTGGTTTTTATGGAATATCAAACCTTGTAGGTTGTTTGATGACAAATCTTCGATAAACATATATATTAAATATATAGGATCTGGTTTGATGGTTTTATGGTATATCAACCATTGTAGGTTACCTAATGCCAAATAATCTTTATATATATATATATATATATATATATATATATATATATATATATATATATATCGTTTGGTTGGGTTTTATGGCATTGTTGGTTATTTAATGCAAAATCCACTTTACACCTATATATTAATTATATAGAATTTAGTTTGGTTGTTCTTTATGACATATCAACACTTGTAGGTTAATTTAATGCCAAATTTTTTGTATACATATATAATGAATATATAGAATTTGGTTTGGGTGGGTTTAATGGTATATCAACCCCTGTAGGTTATCGAATGCCAAATCCGCTTTATACATACATATCAAATATATAGGACTTGGTTTGGTTGGGTTTTATGGTATATCAACCATTGTAGGTTATTTAATGTCAAATCCATTTGTATACCTATAAACAGTTCTATTTCAAACAATTCAGTTAAGCATAAGTACACTGTTTAGTTCTATTTTACCGAAAGATAGGACCCTATCAGGTGCTTCCACTCTAGGCCGTGTTCGACCTGAGAGTGATGGCAATGAAGGGGTACTCTGCATTCTCCAAAGCTCCAGCATTACTGGAGCCTCACCGTCAGATTGTGTAGTGACACTCATTAGGCAAGTCTTACCCTCTGCGGAGATGCAATCAGGGTATTCTGTGGCTCCAGCCCATTTAGCCAGCTAGGAAAGAACTTCTCTCTTGGATCTGTCCCTGTGTTGAATATTATATTACGCGTATACAAATATACAGATATATGCTTACATGTGGAACATAATCAACGCAATGACGACTTCTAAAACGAACGAATACACGTCTTTATAAAAATATAATCTCTCACCCTTTATTCTTGAAAGGGTGATGTTGGTTGTGTGTGAAAGATGAGTTGGAGACGAGGACAGACTGCTACAATGACCCCAAGTTCTTCTTCAACTATAGCAGCATTTCTTCCTCATCTTGGCTGAGGTGCTCAACCGTGGGTCACTGAGGGCCCAAGCCCTTCGTCTGGAGCTGGTTCTCTCTCCGCTGGCATCCTGTCTCTAAAAAACTCCAACTGACTCAAGCCGTCCTGTATATGACACTAAACAATCTGATGGTGAGGTTCCAGCAGTGCTGGAGCTTTGGGGAATGCGGAGTACCCCATCATTGCCATCGCTCCCAGAACCACTCTGGCTCGGAATGGTAGCACCTGAGAGGGCCCTATCTATGGTTTAAATAGAACTGATAGCATACTTATCCTAAACTGAATTGTTTGAGTAAACTGAATAGTTTGAAATAGAAATGTTTTTGACAATTAAACTGTACATGCATTTAAACTGCGTGCTTATGATTAACTGAATTATTTGAAATAGAACTGTTTTTCGACATCAAAACTGTATTTACACTTAACTGAATTGTTACATATAACTGCTTGAATAGTTTGAAATAGAAATGTTTTTCGACATCAAAACTGTATTTACACTTAACTGAATTATTACATATAACTGCTTGAATAGTTTGAAATAGAAATGTTTTTGACAATTAAACTGTGTACTTATGCTAAACTGAATTGTTTTAAATAGAACAGATTATTTACATAAAAATGGATTTGGCGTTAAATAACCTACAAAGGTTGATATGCCATAAAACACAACAAACCAAACCAAACCAACCTTGATGAGAACTACGAAAGAAAGCTACGTTCTGTTCAGAACAAATCCCGGAAGCAGCAACCCACAAAACAACAGCAAAAAATTACGTGCTCCAGCTCCACGAGTACATTGGATGTAATCTACAGAATCTGCTAAGTGCGATGGTCGATAAGGATTGATGGATGGTGAGAGAGAGAGTCAAGGGACTCCATGCTATCAGCACGACTTGATTACAAATATTTGTCTATATATATATATATATATATATAAACAAATATTTGTCCATATATATATATAGACAAATATTTGTCTCTCTCTCTATATATATAGACAAATATATATATTTACATATAGACAAATATTTGTCTATATATATATATATATATAGACAAATATTTGTCTCTATATATACATATATAGACAAATATTTGTCTATATATATATATAAGTAAAAGTAAAGTTGGCGACTGTAGTCGAGGGCGACTAGAAGGCTCCCATTTCAATAGCTACTACACCAAGGTGTAGGAAGAGGACGCTACTCCTTTCTCCGGATTACTCCACTTTACCCTTGATACGTACCCTATATTGCTGAGTGTTAGGCAAGGAGGTATCAAGTACCATTTTTAAAGACTTTGGCATGACACGACCCGGGATTGAACGCTCACACAAGAGGACTTCCATGGGGCCTTCCGGAAGTTGTTGGAACGGTAGAACAAGTGAATTGCAGCCGGAGGAGATAACTTCGGAGGGGACTAGAGTTTCATGTGTGTACTCTCAATAAAAGTGCCCATGAGAAAAAAGTCTAGAAACTGATCGTATGTACCTCCTATATATATATATAGAGAGAGAGAGAGAGAAAGAGAGAGAGAGAGAGAGAGAGAGAGAGAGAAAGGGCAAAAGATAGATGGGAATTACACAAGAATGTTGTGAACTATTTTAAAGCAACACTTCACAAAGCAACAGTTTTACGGTCACTAACCTCCCATCTTAAAAACCATTCAATTAAGACATGCGAAACAGTGCTTGTGAAGCAAGGTCAAATTCATTCGTAATGTTCTTCTATGGATCTTTACACAGGGATGTGCCAGTATGGCCGACCAGTAAGAACTTATTTGAGGGGTGTCCCCGTGGTGTCATGGTTAAAGCGATGGACTGCGAAATCGTAGTAAGCGAGTTCGTACTCCAATCGCGCTATTACGTTCACTTTTGGACAAATACGCTTGGGAAATGTATGAACCCTTATCCTCCCAGCTATGGGTTAAATAGTACTATTACTGTTCTTCTAGGAGAATGGCTTTGGCATTAAATAAACTACAAAGGTTGATATGCCATTAAACACAGAAACCAAACTAAACCAAACCAAGAACTTATTTATATTGTTGTACATTGACCTTCGACCTGGCCAAACATGCCATTCCAAAGTGATGCACCGGAAGGAAGTGACACATTCCGATGGCAGTTATGGGAAGAAATCGTGTAGGCGGGCTTGGCTGACAATATGGGACAAGGTAAAATTCCATGGTACAGTCATAGACTGATACACCGTAAGAGAGTGACCTGTGAACTGCATGACAGTTATTTCCGCTTGATGACGATCAAACATGCCATTCCAGAGATACTGAATGGGCGATTGAACTATTATATAACTCGGTAAAGACAGGAAGTCAGTTGGTATGGTGACCCGTTGGTGACAGGATGCGGTAGAGGAAGCCTGCACCCAGCAGAGTAGGTCCCCAGGCCTCCGGTTGAGCAGCCCTGGAGAACGAGAAAGACACAACGCTGATGGCCATAAGAGTGGGGGTCAATATGTTGCAGTTTTTGTTCGGTCTCCAACTCCCTCTCACAGTAAAACCCTTTCGAACCTTTCAAATAAAATGAGAGATATATATATTTTTTAAAGAAGTCATCGCTCGTCTTTATTCATTGCGTCAATATGTATCCAGTATATATATATGTGTGTGCATGAATCTGCATATGAGTATATAAGACTGAGATTAGGAAACAAAAAAACGTTGCAAAAAGCTGGATCAGCAGAATATTAGGAATGATGCGCTCGAAAATTTTTATTTCGCCAAAAACCGCCATTTAAAATTTATTGAAAATGCTACAAAAAATGAATGGAGGATTGTAGTCTTCCTCTCGACGACTAGTCCTTACCAGTTAAGTGAGTAAATTTCTAAGCTGAACGATTTAAATATAAAATTTTTAAATTAAAAAAAAGCGAAACCTTAAATATAACGTTAATTTTTTTTCCTATCCAATGCACATTTTTCGGTGACTTTTTCACTGGTCGAAGTACTTTTTGAATCATTCTTTTGGTGTCATGTTGTGATGCTTAGCTGATGTATTTCTTTGAATGTCATCCAGATCTCTCACACGCAATCTTTCAAATAAAGTGAGAGGTATATATTTTTTAAAGAAGTCTTCGCTCGTCTTTATTATTGCGTCAATATGTATTCTGCATGCATCTGCATATGAGTATACAACAATATCAGCTCTGTAGTCTGGAAGATCTGCCGGGAGTGATGGCTGATTTGGACAGATGGAGAGAGAGAGAGAGAGAGAGAGAGAGAGAGAGAGAGTAAAATAACAGTGCTTTCAGCGCAACTTGATGATGATGAAAAATAGAACAGTTTTAATCTTAAGTGTCTGCTTCGGAATTAAATTAGAACATTTTACATGGTACGTGTCTGTGTGTGTGTGTGGGTATTTGTGTGTGTGTGTGTTTGTGTGTGGGTGTGTGTAGGGGGATCTGGGTGGGTGTGTTTGTTTGCATATAGTGTATCTGAAGGATAAAGGTTTAATGGTTTAAACGTAAGTAAGTTGGCCGACTGTAGTCGAGGGCGACTCGATGGCTCCCTTTTTAATAGCCTCTGCAACGAGTTGTAGGGGAGGTCGCTTTACCCATGATTCGGTCCTTATAATGCTGAGGCATCAAGTACGATTTTTTGAGTTTGAATCCGAGTCTGAAATTCACCAAAAAAATCTTTTATCAGATGATTTTGTCTTAGAACAATAAAAAAAATATTGCCTTCATTATGATCAGCACCAGTGTATTGTCTGCAGATTGAGTCATTTTGATCCAAATTGGCTTTATGATAATTTCGCTCAATTATAAAGACGAATCAATTCTCATTACTTCCCGAATCTGTTACATAGCCATGATATGGCTACGTGTGAAACGTACATATAATGTTCATAACATATATACATAGAACATAGAAACACGAAAAACACTTACGACTTCTTAGTTCAGGTATGAAACTTTTTATTACCTTTGAGTTTAAAGGTTCTTTGATATAAGGAGAGAGATACACATTCTTTCTCTTCTGGCTTTTCCATCTGCCCCCACCCCAACATGTGCGGTGCCCGTAGCGCGCAAATTCTTCTGGCCTCAGCGAGCCCCGAAAGTTGACCCTTCTCGTTCGGTGTCCAGTTCACAACTCAAATAAATAAGTTTTTCAAAATCCCCAAAATCCTCCACGTGCTTCCGGTGCGTGACGTCATTCACATTTTCTAGCCCCGTTTCCCATCTCGGGTTTCTACTGTGACATCTCTGAGTGACACGTCCGCTCCGCGCGCACACGCGAACAGCTGCGTTAATGTTGCACCTAAGTAACCCATGCACTGAGCCGAAAGGTTCTCAGCCTAACGAAACCCAAAGGCATAAAACGAAATCCCTCGGCCATTATATTACAAATATTCGCCGTACATTTTCATGGCAACAATATAAAAAACAAATTATGATTTTGTCCGAGTCAATTAGAATTTGCAATAATGCAAATAGAAAATAAGTTTTTAAACCTTTCAGCAAAATTTTCCAAACTTTTTGGATACTCTGTCAGTGGTGTTAAAAATATACAAGTTACGAAGGAGTAAGGTCCCCCTTTCCTGCTGAAAAAAAGTTCGTGTCTCTGGGTATGAAACTAACTTCTATCCGATGGTGAGGTTCCAAGACTGGGCTGCATTCGATATTGTGGCATCAGTTTTGGACATCTAAAGAATGTGTGGAGTATCCTTTCAATGCCATTATTTCCGTGTCAACTCCAATTCGGAATGGGTGTACCTGTTTGTGTCCCAAATAGATCTGTTTAAAAAGTATTTGTATTAGTCATGAATACTTGGTTTCGTATAACTGTAAATTATTTATATTAAGAATAGTTACTTGAAGCTCTAATTGTTTATTATTAGTTCATTGAAACTAGTTGACAAGTTCACCTACCTCGTAGCAGTGTCTCATCAACCGAAACAGACATCAACACGCAACTATCAAAGGCATAGGCAGCTATCGATAGACTTTCCGTAATATGGAAGTCAGACCTGACCGATAAAATGAAACGTAGTTTCTTCCAGGCAGCGGTCATGTCGATACTGCTGTATGGATGCACCAGTTGGACGCTAACAAAACGGCTCGAGAAGAAGCTAGACGGCAATTACACAAGAATGTTGCGGGCAATATTGAATAAGTCCTGGCGGCAATACCCCAGAAATCACCGAGTATACGGCCCCCTGCCTCCCATCACGAAAACTATCCAAGCTAGACGAACCAGACATGCAGGACACTGCTGAAGAAGTAGGGACGAGCTCATAAGTGATGTACTCCTATGGACCCCCACATATGGCCGACCAAAAGCAGGATGACCAGCTCGAACATACATACAGCAGCTATGTGAGGATACGAGATGTAGCCCAGAAGACCTGCCTGAGGCGATGAACGATAGGGAGAAGTGGCTCGAGAGGGTCAGGGATATCTGTGCTAGCGGCTCGACATGATGATGATGATGATTATTTGTAACCGTATAACAGAAAAAAAAATTTGTACTCGTGTGCGCATGTCTGTGTGTACGTATATATACATATATATATATATATATATGTATACATATATATGTATATATATATAAATACCAGAGAAGAGAGAGAGAGAGAGAGAGAGATTTATCCATCTAAATTTGGTCAGAAGCAAAATTAATTAATGATACAAGGGAAATATTTCAACGTTAGTCTGCTGGCCCTGAAAATCAACACTCGAAATCTGAGCTTTTAACTGGGCACAAATAGCCAAGCACTGGCACCGGATAGAGAAACCTAACTATCTCAGCGACTAGACAGTTGTCCGTTTTTTTGTTTGTGCGAAATATCTACATTAGATAGAAATATTTATATTAGATAGAAATGTTTATATTAGATAGAAATATTCATATCCTCTCACAGTGTGCAAAAAAACTCCTTAGAATCAGATTAGTCAGCTAGTGAGGGCTGTAGAATATATTGACTGCATCTCTGTAGAGGGTTAAGACCGCCCCCACTCTACTAGTGTCCTGCATATGACACTAAACAATCTGATGGTGAGGCTCCCGTAATGTTGGAGCTTTGGGGAAAGCGGAGTACCTCTTCACTACCACCTCTCCCAAGTCCATTTTGGCTCAGAGTAGTTGCGCCTTATAGGGTCCGATCTATGGGTCAAATAAAACTGTTTGACTTTTAAACAGAATGCAAATTCATAACTTATGCAAAATTGAATTGTTTTAAATAGAACTGTTTGATCATTTAACTATATGTAAATAAATGACTGATATTTATTTTAATTGTTAATGATGCATAGCAATACTTGCAACCGTTAAACTTTGTTGTCTTACGCTAAATAAAATTATTAGAAATATATCTGTTTAATCAATTTAACAATGTGTTTCTACAAAATGCCTTTATAAATCATATATCTAAAATATATGTCAAAACGGGATTTGGCATTAAATAACCAACAATGGTTGAAGGGCCATAAAGCCAAAAATAAAAAATTAATCAGTCACTCAAACATACAAAAACATGTTTTTTTTGTGTTTGTTTCTTGTTGGGTTTTTTAGTGGTTAAGTGTAAATTTTGAAACAATGTTTTTGTAAACGTTCTTTATTTAATATTTTGTTAAAATTTTGATTGCTTTAAATTATTGTCATACTAGATTTTGAACTACTGCAGTTTTTATGGAAAGAAATATGAAAATTAAAAGTCGAAATGATAAAAACGAATGAATGAGATTTAAGGGGCGGGGGGGAAAGAGAAATTGATCAAAAGAATGCGACTCATATGCAGATGTTTGAAGGAGAATAATGAAGGAAAAATATATTTATAAAACAAAAGAATGAAAAAGATATTACTGGTCGTACTCTACAAAAATGTTAACAACAAAAACGGAAGAAGAAGAAGAAGAAGAAGAAGAAGAAGAAGAAGAAGAAGAAGAAGAAGAAGAAGAAGATAAAAGTACAATTTCGAAATTTATCACGAAATCGCTGACCAAAATGTTGGCTCGTGATGATTTCTCAAGGGGCTTTAAAATAAAAGCGAGAATGAAACATGAACGATGAAAAAAACAGAATGAGATGTTTGAACGAAAAAGCCAGAGAATGATGAAAAAGGGAAAGAAAAAAAAAACTACACACTCACACACACACACACACACACTTTCTCTCTCTCTCTGTCTCTGTCTGTCTCTCTCTCTCTCTCTCTCTCTCTCTCTACGGAATTGTGATTCTTTAGGGGTTTTTTTGTCACCAATCAAACCCAGCGTCTCTTCGCGGTTCCATCAAGATAAAGAAATCGTAGCTCCACCTATCGGCTAAAAGCGGAAAACGGAAAGAGAGCGAAAATGAAAAAATAAATAAATAAATAAATAAAATAAAAAATAAGTGTTCCACCATTTTGGATTCGGCTTAATTTTTTTGTGTTTTCGCAAGGATGAAATTCGTGTAAATATAAAAGGAGGAAATGTGGGAAAACGGTTGCGAGATGAGCAGAGAACAGTCATAGTACAGGATATTTATAAGCAAAGCGTTTTTTTTTTTTGTTTTGTTTTTTTCTTTTTTGTGGGTGTGGGGGGTGCGTGTGTGTGTGTGTGTGAGTAAAATATTTGTTATACGGACTTGTTCGTTCAATGGAAAAGTGTATACGCCATTTTCTCTATATTGAAGTTGATCCTTATTTAAACCGATTATATATAAATAAGATGCAATTCCTGTGAATCAAATGTGTTATATCCTTTCAAGGGATACAATCAGACAAGGTGGTACTTGGGTGGAAAGGAACAGTCAAGACGTTTGTAGACTAAAGAAATGTTTTTATTGCCAAAGAGATCGAATAAAACAAATAAAAAATAGTGAGACACGCTACTAATCTCCGAAGCAAGGACAGTTATTTGTGTCTGCCTCCCACCAGATAGGATTTGACACAAGGTCAAATGACCCGAAGGTCAGATTATTCTCCAAAGCAAGGACAGATATTATGCCGTACTCACTGTATATATAACCACTCCACATGAGAGAGAGGGAGTATGGTATATTCCACTCCAACAAAATGGTAGGGATATAAAATCATATTTTACAATGCCTGAAATGGGCAATTTACACAGCATATGTTTAGAACAACCAATAAACGCTAAAAGTATCCCTTGTCTCGTGTTGATAAACTTGTGTAACGTAAGCGGCCAGACCGAAGAATTTTGCGTCAACACAGTACGATTTCTGTCCTTTTGTAGCCGTAGAAACGAATAGCTGTATTTATTTTGGTCAGAGAAGAGTACCAAAATAGCCGCCTCAGACGACTATGTTTTCTGTGAGTTTTTCGGAAATAGGCGCTTTACCAGGGTTCCCTGTAAAGAATCATAGAATTCTTGTCTTTTGGTTTCCCCCAGAAACAAACCGGTTCTAGAATGCTTCCTGGGCGCTAGATATTTCTCTTTTCACGTTAAGACTTACTGACGCCATCTAAAAAATATAGGAGTATAAATCCTATAAAGTTTGATAAAATTTATTGACAGTGTTCATAATAAAGGTAAACGAAGAAGAAATATATTAAGGTTAATAATTTCGGGCCCTAGAAAATAAACCCTAAAAACTAATGAAATCTAATAATATGACTCAGACGAGTAGGCTTTTGCCTGAAATAATAAAAAAAATTATCTTTAAAAATCTCAAATGTGTTTTACTCCCTGTTTTTCGAAAAATATATATTATAAAAAAATATATATATACCAAAGGTTAGTGGGTTGTCTCCCTTGGTCAATCCCACTCTCTAAAGGACATTATGGCACATTTAATTGGCCAATGCACCGTTAAAACAAATCGATGACTGGTCAGCATACATTGGCGCCAGATTCAAAAAGACGTGTCAACACCTCTTTTCCGACCGATCTCCGTAACCAACGGACGTTGAAATTGTCTCTGCTGCAATTCCAGCAGTGAACGATAGAACAGCGTGAAGTACGTTAAACTTTGGTATATACAACACAAGGACTTCAGTTAAGTGGGCGATTATAAGTTTATTCTTGTATAGTAATATGTATTATATTTTACTCTTTGAGCGTTTTTCCCCCCCAGTGTTAGCCATTATTTATCGTCGTAGGAAATGGACACGGCGACACGAGTTCAAATCCTAGACGAGACTGATTGCATTTCACATAGCGCTAATACCCTTGGGAAAGGTATGAATCCAATAGCTCTACCTCCAGCTATGGGTAAATAGTAGGGCACACTGGGTTCTTCAGCCTTGGTTAGGCAACAAGTCCCGGAGAAGGAAAACTCTGAATTAAAACCTGTTAAACTCCGCTTAAAAATTGACCCTGTGTCATATCCTACTCGAGTCGAGGGGTAGGTAAATATGGTTAGCCGTTGGTTTATCACAGGATTTTGAGTGACAACAAGCGACCTTAAATCTCAAAGACTCTTCTCAGTATCCTGGGTGATATAAACAATGCCATAGTCCAAATGGTTTCAACTCGTCCTCTTATTTCCAAGTCATCCAGTCTCTGAATCAATTTTTGGTGATTGCACCAAGAGTTCTAATTACAATTGGTATCACCTTCACTTTCATGTTCCACAATTTTTTTTCAGTTCCCTAACAAGGTCCAAGTATTAATATAACATATTGACCTTCGACCCAGCCGTCAATCGAGAAACAGGTGCATCCGGTCGAGGATGTCGAAGATATCACCTTGACCTGTAGACGGGTTGAAATCGGTGCAATTGCGAAGCCCACCTGAAGCAGGTGGATGTCAAACAATCATATAATCCGGTGCTACAGACAGTTCGAGTTAGTTGGAGTCAGTTGCAGTTGATTTTCGAGTTGCAGTTCGAGGCAGTGATAACCAGCTCACAGCAGAGGGCTTGGACCCTCAGAACCCTCGCTTGAGCAGCCCAGCAGAATGAGAAAAGAAGTGCTGCTATTGTCAGAGGAACTGGGGGTCAACTCACCTCTCACACACAACCGTTTCGCAACCTTTTCGAATAAAGTGTGAGAGGTATATTTTTCTAAAGAAGTGTGTTCGTTCGTCATTATTGTTGATTATGTTTCTGCATGTATATGTATACGTATAGTTGTATTACGGCTATACAACACAGGGAAAAGGTGTAACATATTGACCTTCGACCGAGCCGTCAATCAAGAAACAGGTGCATCCGGTCAAAGATATCGGAATATCACCTTGACCTGTGGACGGGCTGAATTCGGTGCAGATGCGACGCCCACGGGAAGCAGGTGGGCATCAAAAAATTATATAACCAGGTGCCACAGACGGCTTGGGTCAGTCAGTTGGAGTCCTAGGCAGGCAGAGTTCAGTTCGAGTTGCAGTCGCAGTTAGGGTCAAGATGCCGTAGTGAGAGCCAGCGCCAAACAGAGGACTTGGGCCCTCAGGACCCCTGTTGAGCAGCCCAGCAGAATGAAGAAGAAGTGCTGCTATGGTCAAAGGAACTCGGGGTCAATATGTGGCAGTCTGTTCCGTCTCCAACTCACCTCTCACACATAACCAACATCAACGCTTTCGCAACCCTTTCGCGAATTAAGTGTGAGAGGTATATTTTTCTAAAGAAGTGTGTTCGTTCGTCATTATTGTTGATTATGTTTCCGCATGTATATGTATACGTATAGTTGTATCACGGCTATACGACACTTATTTTTCTTTTCACTTTCTTTCAATTTTAGTGTGTGATCTTCCGGGACCACAAAATCCACAATTTGGAGAGTTTTTCGCTCAAGAAATTTAAGAGACAGCCAGCCTTCTTAAGTCTCCAGGACTCTTTCCAGTATTTATAATTATCATTTACTCCTTTGAGAGTTTTTTAAATCAGTGTTAGCTGATGGTTTTCACACCGAAAGTTTGAGTGACAGCAAGTTTCTTCAAGTCTTCAGGAGTCCTCTCAGCATTCTGGCCGATCTTAATAATAATGCATTAGTCTTGGAGCTCTCTTTGTCCTCTTATTTCCAAGTATTCCGAACCATTTACCAATTCTATGGGGATTGGTTAAAGTGTAGCAACCACAATTGCAATCACCGTCACCTTCATGTTCCATAATTATTTTTGTTCTCTAGCAAGGTTGTAGTACTTATCGATCTTTTTCCTTTATTTTCAACTAGTAGTCTTCGGGGACGGCTAAGTCCACAATTCAGCAGGTTATATTGTGTTAATTTCATTGTTATTTGTCGGCCAATAATTTATCAAAATACGTCTGATTTTTTAAGCCGGTGGGTTAAAGAAAGAGTGGCTACAATTAGATATTTCTCGTGACTCGGTTCTAATTCCAACAAGACTTCTCAATTGGGGAGATAAAAACGTTTTGGACCATTGAGCTGGAGCCGCAGAATATACACTGACTGCTTCTCTGCAGAAGAGTAAGACTTCCCCAACGAGCGTCCTAGATAGGACACTAAACAATCTAATGATGAGGCTTCAGTAATGATGGAGCTTTGGGGAATGCAGAGCACTCCTTCATTGCCATCCTCCCAGGTTCAGTCTGGCCTGGAGTGGTAGCACATGATAGGGTCCTATCTATGGGTTAAATAGAACTTAACAGTGTATTTATGCTAAACTGAATTTTTTGAAATAGAACTGCTTTTGACATTCAAACTTCGTACGTTGTTTATAATAGAACTGTTTTGACATTTAAACTGCGTTCTTATGCTAAACTGAATTGTTCAAAATAGAACTGTTTATATGAATGAAAATGGATTTGGCATTAAATAACCTACACAGTTTGATATGCCATAAAACTAAAGCAAACCAAAACAAACTGTTTTGACTGCCCGTGTTGATGGTCAAATGCATTATTTTATATGCAAAGACACAGTGCTGGACTGGTGGTCAAATCTGCATTCACAGACTGTCGAATTCTGTTTGATCTCCCAGCCGAGAGGTATTCCTTAAAATTATAAAAAAAAAAAAACGTTACATCGTCAGTCCGTCTAGCATGAAGATGGCTGCAACGCTGTCAAAGGTGTGATTGATATTTATCTGTATATAGGCTGATTGGTTATTTAGTTTAAACATTTTAATAAAGTATGTCTATCTTTCTTGGTTTTATGGCATATCAACCATTATAGGTTATTTAATGTCAAATCCACTTTATACATACACATTAAATATATGGGATGCATTCAATAAGTTTCCAGAGTCTTTTGTACA
>OY757944.1:13776679-13811679 GCA_963585895.1 Sepioteuthis lessoniana
TAGAAAGCAAAAAGAGAGAGAAATACCCAGACCTTGCTAGAGGACTAAAACAATGATGGAACACGAAGGTGACTGTGATGCCATTCGTGACCGGTAAAAGAACTGGAATGTTGTGAAATAAGTAGAGTCTATGCAGAATACAGTATTATTAAGATCTGCCTAGAAGAGTCCTGGAGACCTGCGGAGACTTCCTGACACTCAAAGTTCAATGAAAGACAATCTAGTAATTTTAGAGTGAAAAAACACTCAAAGGACTAAAATAACAATTATCATGATCGCAGAGTGAAAATAAGAGGAAGCGATGAGATTATGATATAAATGAATCCTGCCAGAGAACTAAAAAAAAGCAAAAAAAAAAAAAAAACAACAGCAGAATATGGAGGTGATGGTGATACCAGTCATCGTTAATGTACTTGGAACGGTCCATAAAAACTTGGAAAAGATGCTGGGTGAATTGGTGATCAGAAGAAAAAGCGAGACCATCTAGACCATTGTAAATATCGGTTAGAATATTTAAAGAAATCCTAAACCATCATCAGGTTATTCAAATATATGATGAGGTATCTTCGGAATTATATTTAATTTGATATCAATTTAATTGTATATATATATATATATATATATATAACTGTTGTGATGCCGGCAAAAGAAAGACACGGGGAACACAAAAAGGTAGATAGAAAAACATGTACATTCAAGTAATAGAAACAAGATACAAGTGAATTGGGTGAGACAGTAGTTAATAGGAAGTTGAGAGTCCAGTTGGGTAGTGACAATCTGTCCACTATGCAAGCAGTATCACACGTGACTGTGTCACATGGGTTTGGATCAGCCTGCTGATACTCCGTTGACGTGTATTTATGGAGGAGGGTGAGTCCATTATATAGGGAGTACAGCATCCTGTAAACTTGAAGAGGCTTACGGTCACCCAGATTCTTGTAAATGATGATCGAGCTAGAAAGCGAAAAAGAGAGAGAAATACCCAGACCTTGCCAGAGGACTAAAACAACGATGGAACACGAAAGTGACAGTAATGCCCTAATTCGTAATTGGTAAAGGAAATGGAAGGTTTGGAAAAAAGTAGAGTCTATCCAGAACATAGCATTATTAAGATCTGCCAAGAAGTGTCCTGGAGACTTGGGGAGATTTGTTGTCACTTAACCTCCAATAAAAAACCGTCAGTTAACGCTAGTGTGAAAAGCTTAATGATAATAATCCTTAGTAAACCATTATAAATAATTCTTCATACACACTACTTGCAGTTATAGGGTACAAACACTCCTTCCAAAGAGAAAGTGTGACATAAGGTTAATTTCTAAGCGGAGTTTGAATCAGTTTCCTGGTTGACTGCTTGCCTCACCAAGGCTTAAGATCCAGTCTACCCTACTTTTCACTCATTGCTGGGCAAAGAACAGATCAATGTGAAAGTTAAACAGCCTAAAATTTGAACATCCTTTTTCCTGTTGTTATCATATCGATATTTTATGACAAACGCCCATTGAAAAACGTTTTTCATATCTCACTTTTGATCAGCTTTCCTAATAATATTGTTGTTGCAATCATATAGACAATTCAAATGCTCCCTCGTGTAGCGCTGTAGAATATGCCGACTGCACCTCTGCAGAGGAATAAAACGAATGTCCAGGTATGACACTAAACAGTCTGATGGTGAGGCTCTACTTCTAGAATGTTAGGGAATGTAATCAACCGTTTCATTGCCATTACTCCCATATCCACTCTGACCCGAAATGGTAGTAACTATTAAAGTCCCATTTATGGGTCAAATAGAACAATTTCATCACTTACTATACATAAAAGCATTTAAATATTAAATTGAATTATTTGTGTTTGATAGAAATACTTTAAACCGCTCAGTGTCCTGGCAATTACAATAAACTTCATCAAAGTGATTGTATCTATTAGGACCCCGTCTATGGGTCAAATACAACAGTTCAATCATTAATTAGGGACTATTCGCCAGAAGTCCAGGAGACCGGGGTTCAATCCCACGTCGAGTCAAAATGGTACTTGATGCCGCCTTGCTTAACATTCAGCCTTATAAAGTGTTGCGTTCTGGTTAGTGAACGATTGTAATATTAAATAAAGGACAAACCACGATATGAGAGGAAATAGAGATATATTCTCAGGAAAAAGTATATAAAATACAGAGACTATTAGTAGACAAGAACATAGGATTAGTGAACGCTTGTAATATTAAATAAAGGACAATCCACGATATGAGAGGAAATAGATATATATTCTCAGGAAAAAGTATATACAATAGAGAGACTATTAGTAGACAAGAACATAGGATTAGTGAATACAGAATAAAGATATCGTCCAACGATAGTATTGGCTTCGGTTATTACGGTAGCAAGTAAGGTGATCTAGTGCGATCTCCAGTCTCCAACGCTCTAATACTATTCCTATAAGAAGCTGCTCTTCACCTTCTAGTCTGCTCTGGTATTAGTTATCACCATGTCGCGCTGGTAGCACGGATATCCCTGACACTCTCTCGCCACTCCTCCCTATCGTTCATCGCCCTAGGTAGGTCTTCAGGACAACATCTCGTATCCTCACATTGCTGCTGAATGTATGTTCGTGCTGGTCGTCCTGCTTTTGCACGGCCATGTGTGGGGGTTCCATAAGAGAACATCTCTTATGAGTTCGTCCCTGCTTCTCCAGCAGTGTCCTGCATGTCTGGTTCGTCTAACTTGAATCGTTTTCGTGATAGGAGGCAGGTGGCCGTACAGTTGGTGTCTTGTGGGGTGTTGCCGCCAGGACTTGTTCAAGATTGAACGCAGCATTCTTGTATAATTGCCGTCTAGCTTCTTCTCCAGCCGTTTTGTTAGCGTCCATGTAGAGCAGCCATATAGCAGTATCGATGTGACCGCTGCCTGGAAGAAACTGCGTTTAATTTTATCGGTTAGGTCTGATTTCCATATAATCGATAGCCAATTGATAGCTGTCCATGCCTTCGCTAACCTCGTTTCGACGTGTGGAAAAGGGTGGGTGATACTCAACATAAAGTAAGGATGAAGGGCAAAGTGGAGAAATCCAGGGAATGGAGTAGCGCCTCCCCTACATTCCGGTATAGTTGCTATTAAAAAGGAAATCTTTGGGTCCCCCTCGAACAAATGAGGCCTGGCTTTTTCAAAATATTACCTACAAACTATTTACTCAAAGATCATATATACCAGGGTTCAATTCCAGGTCGAGGCATAGCAAAGACTTAATAAATGGTACTTGATACCTCCTTGCTTAACGCTCAACATTATAAGGTACCTATCAAGGGTAAAGTTGAGAAATTCAGGAAAAGGAGTTGTGCCCTTTCCAACACCTCAGTGTAGTTGCTATCGTAAAGGAGCCTTCAGTTCTCCCTCAACTACGGTCGCCAACATTACTTTATTCTTTATATATATATATATATATATAATGTTGGCTTCCTGTAAAGCACAACCAAAGTATATTTCAATTATTTCTTTTCTTAATCCATTATCAGAAGTTAGTACATGGGGAAAATATCATTTTTAAAGAAGAAGAAGCAGAAGAAGAAGGTAATATTTTTGAGAAGAAGAAGACGAAGAAGCTAATTTGTTAAGAAGAAGAAGAAGAAGAAGAAGAAGAAGAAGAAGAAGAAGAAGGTAATATTTTTGAGAAGAAGAAGAAGAAGAAGAAGAAGAAGAAGAAGAAGAAGGTAATATTTTTGAGAAGAAGAAGAAGAAGAAGAAGAAGAAGGTAATATTTTTGAGAAGAAGAAGAAGAAGAAGAAGAAGAAGAAGAAGGTAATATTTTTGAGAGGAAGAAGAAGAAGAAGAAGAAGAAGAAGAAGAAGAAGAGCTGGAGGTAATAGCAAGTCGATATATTTTGCAATAATGCGAGGCGCGAAAAACCAATTGGACTGGCGCAAAATAGAAGAAAGGCGGCCGATTATGTCGCTGATGGCGATAAAGGGGGTAGATAAAGGGGGTAGATGCCAAACGGCTGTCAGGGCGGGAAGGGTACAGGGGCAAAAGAGAAATTGGCGGGAAAAAATGGAAAGAGGCGGTAAGAGAACAAAAGAGTTGGTTAGAAAGAAGCAAATTGGATTTTTAAAAAAATGGTGAAATTGGGGCCAGAAAAATGACTGAATGGAAACTGCATCAAGAATGAATTGCAAGTAGGACATTCCTATGTCGAATCTGTAAAAAGAGATTTGGCATGAGTTGTTCGATGAGTCGGTTAAATGCACTTGGAAAAATATAGAAAGAGAGAGAGAGAGAGAGAGAGAGAGAGAGAGAGAGATTAACAGACGCGGATACATTGATATGAAAAGGGTAAGATAGATAGATAATGAGAGTGCGAGCGAGAGATGTGGAAACAAACTGACATAGATAGATAGATAGATAGATAGATAGATAGATATTAACAGAGTATGATCGATAGATAGATAATGTGAGAGCGAGAGAGGGAGATACGGGGACAAACTGACATAGATAGATAGATAGATAGATAGATAGATCTGATTGAGATAGATAGATAGATAGATAGATAGATAGATAGATAGATCTGATTAAGATAGATAGATAGATAGATACGAACAGACTGACATAGATAGATAGATAGATAGATAGATAGATAGATATGAACAGAGTATGATCGATAGATAGATAATGTGAGAGCGAGAGAGAGAGAGATACGGGGACAAATTGACATAGATAGATAGATAGATAGATAGATAGATATATCTGATTGAGATAGATAGATAGATAGATAGATAGAAACAAGTAGTTGACGATCGTATTCCTAACAATTGAGAAACTCTTCGGAGAAAGAATTTGGAGGAGAAAATATTTGCACATAAAACAACAAAAAGCAAAAAAATAAATCACAAAACAGAAAGAAGATAAAAAAATAGGTAAAAATGATGTTTCAAAGGGTTAATTGTTTAATTGGCATTTATTTGTTTTCTCTTCAAACGTTCTTTCTTTCTTTCTTTCTTTCTTTCTTTCTTTCTTTCTTTCCTATTTTCCTTCTTTTTTTTTTTCAGATCTTTTGCTGACATCAACTTGAATTTCTTTTCCTACATCGCTTGTTGCTACCCAATTAAGCGAATCAAATTCAACCGCTTCTCCTTGAGTGCGTGTTATTTATTTATTTATTTGTTTGTTTGTTTTTATATTGTTTTCTATGCGCATTTTGCGAAGTTTCTAAAGACGACATTAAATTTTAGTATAAAAAGGTGACTATCCGCTCCCAACATCTCTGGAACTGGAGCCTCACCAGGTGAAAGCTTTATAGCAAACAGTTTGATCCTCGAAGAAGAGCTTCTCCATGATTAGCATAAAGATAAGAATCGACTGGTGTTGATAGATTGATAGATAGGTAAGACACACTAAGATAGATAGATAGATAGATAGATAGGTAGGGATCAACTATACGGCCACCAGCCTCCGATAGATAGATAGATAGATAGATAGATAGATAGATAGATAGATAGATTGTTTGATCCTCAAAGAAATTCTTCTCCATGATTTGCATAAAGATCAGAATCAACTGCAGTAGATAGATAGATAGATAGATAGATAGGAACAGACTGGGATAGATAGATAGATAGATAGATAGATAGATAGATAGATATGGACATTTTTAGAGAGATTTTTAATTTTTCGATTTAGAAAGAAATGATTATAAAAAGACATCGAAATGTATTAGTGTAAATACAAATATAATATATCTTGCAAAGTATACATTAAATTAACCAAAATATATTTAATGAGATTTTTATGTTCATTTTCACTGTCCTCAAATGAGGACACTCGCTGACTTGGTGAGCTAAGGGAAAACTAAATGTAATAGTATTGTTAAATAGTACTCAGTATCAATGATAGAGCTTTTACAAACACACACACACACACACACACACACACACACACACACACACATATATATATATATATATATATATCTGACCCAAGGCGGAAATCCAGTATGAGAGCTCAATACTAACGGTTATTGATGTATAATTAATTTGGGATTAATGATACATCAACACTCAACGTGCTGATATAAAATGTCTTTTTTTATAAGAAAAAGAAAAAAAGAAAGGAAGGGTGGGAGGGGTAATAAAAAAACGGAAGTGGGCTAAATAGGGAGGAAACTCTTCACCCCTCTTCTTCCCTACCCTTCCACCCTTTTCTTCCTGTGTCTATTCTGAATTATTTTATCTATTAGATTTGAAGAAGTCATGTTATTTTTGGTGTTATTGATTCATATAAATACCCATAACAGGATGGAAATAAATTTATAATCCTAATGTGACCGGGTTTTTTCTTAAAGAAGTATATATATATATATGTGTGTGTGTGTCTGTGTGTGTGTGTGTGTGAGTGTTGTTTTGTTGTTTTTGTTGTTTTTGCTGTTGTTGTTAGGCAGAAGTCGTTCATTAAATAATATTCTCCCTACTGACCCTACTGAAAAAGTTAGACTTATTATTTACTACAAGAAATTTAAAACCTCCAACCTAATTATTTCAAATAATACTTCCCCATCTATTGGATTTCTCGATAGAATCAACGTCGTATATTTGTTTAAATGTCCCCTGTAAGACTGTGACTCCAAAGAAAATAGTGCGTATGTTGGTCTTACCAATACAACTCTTTCCAGGCGACTTACAATGCACCTTAATGACTCTAGTTCTATTGCCTTTCATCTTAAGAACCATTCTATTCCTAAATCCAAGTTTCCAAAAATTCTAGTTGAAAACACCGCTATAATCGCACACGAAATTTAGAAGCTACGACTACAAACCCTAGAAGCCCTACATATAAAAACTCAATAGAATTAATTTTGAAAATAGCGACAATGTTTTGAAATGCTTTTATTTTTTTTATTTTTTTTTGATCCTGTATTCCTATAGTATTCTATTTCCGTTGATAGCGTTCCTTTCTTAGATCGCGTTCCTTTTTTTAAAATACTTCAATTAACCTGTTTTATCCAACTCTACGTTCCCATAATTTTGTTATGGTATAAACTTTCAAAAACTTTCAAAACTCTTTAAAAAAAAAAAAAACACACCTTACCCAAGCAAGCAACTCCTGATGATGGCCTATGAAGGGTCCGAAAGCGTGAGGGACAATTTGGGGAAATTCATCTACCAATATCAACCTGAAACTAAGACACTTATCAGAAAACTTGAAAGGATCTTAAATAAATTATACAGATAAAAATTGTCTTTATTATTTAATGAAACACACACACACACACACACACACACACACACACACATATATATATATATATATATATATATATATATATATAATTTTATGAAAATAGTTCTAACATGGCAGAGAGCGACTTTACCCAGGTTTTACCAAACGGCTCTTCAGGATCGCACTGGCTAAGTAGGTTATGATAAAATACATTCTATTAATTAAAAAAGACCCCCTCACTTAGCATAAAGAACAACCACTTTATTCGAGAAACCGACAAAAAAATCTATTTCCCTTATCAATCCTTTTATCTACGAATTAACCAATTTTTGCCTATCTTGGTCAAATAGTCTGTGACAAGGATGGAGTTGTAGACTGGTGTATTGTCCTGGTAGAAATGCCACTGACCCGAATTGAAGAGTGCTGGCCTCTTCCCAGGGAATCTCTTCCTGAACTCCCTTAAAACCTCAACATAGTAACCCTAACCGTAACCCTAACGCTTTGGCCTATCAACTCTGGTGTATTGACCTCCTTAATTCTCCCACAACTCTCATCATCTCTCACAGACTCCCTGCCTTCCTTGAATCTCTTATGCCACTCAAAAACTGATGCTCGATTCATGCATGATGGTCGAAAAGCAGTCTGAAGCATTCCATACGTTTCTGTGGTGATTTTTCCAAGTTTAAAACATAATTTTATTGCATATCGTTCTTTTAAAGTGTCAGATTGCATTTTTGAAATTCACCTGCTGTGACAATAAGGCTTTAGTAGGGTGTATTCCAATTGCTTCTGTAGTTGTTCATTTGAACCTGAAATCATAAAATTTGGTCAGTCATCTCAAAACATGTATAGCAATAACATAGTGAATTTTCAAGAGTCTATGATAATTTTAAATGCCAATACGAAAAAAGGCCGGAAACTTAACGTATGACTCTTGTAGTTTACAATATCTATCCTCCACGCATATTTACATCTTTTCACGATTTCTCATTTTAATATAGTATCTATACCAAAATTTTTTTGACTTCCCATACGTAAGAAGACACACTAGTTTTATGTCTATATATTTCATGTATGTATGTATGTATGTATTTATTTATATATGTATGTGTGTATGTGTGTGTGCATGTATGTATATATGCATATATATATCTATGTATATATATATATATGTATGTATGTATATATATATATGTATGTATGAATGTATGTATGTATATATACATACCTGTATATGTATATGTACACACACATATATATATATATACATATATGTATACATACATATGTATGCATGTATGTATATATATATATATATATCTTTTTATGTATGTATGTATGTATGTACATATATATATGTATATATGTATATATATATATCTGTAGGTATGTATAAGTATGTATGTATACATACATGCATATATATATATGTATGTATGCATGTATGTATGTATGTATATATATGTAAGTATATATATATATATATATATATATATACGTATTTTTTACCTTTAGTTTTATATTTATTCCTTCATTCTGACAGTGTAAAAAAAACCCACATGATACAGTTTGTAAATAAAAGATATTACACAAACTGATATCTGGGGAAAAATGCCCATAAAAATTGAATAAAAAACTAAAAACATTCGTACTACTTGAAAATAATCAACCAATATCGCAATGCCTAGTCAAAAGAAAACAACATTGACAGAATACCTTAAGCTAACACGTAAGTCTGTTCAATACATTAAGTGGAGCGAAATGCCAATACCTTAAGAGCTAGAAATGATCTAACTCGGTTTCATCTAATCAGATCATCAAGCCAACTCTGAGAAAAAAGGGTTGGACCAATTTGCATTTTATTGATTAAAAAGCCGCCATAAAGCATAAAAAATTAGCATATATATATATATATATACACATTCTGTCACCCAGTTCTTTTCCACTTTATAATATATACCCGTTTTAACCACTTTCCAGCGTTTTTGCATGAATAGAGCCGGACGAAAGGGCCCTCGCAGTTTTATTTCTTTTAATTGTTTTCCCTCTCTCTACAGATGATTCGGTTAATCCTTTGTTTATTTATATATATACAAGAACTGTCGCAAAGAAACAGTTTAGCTTCCAATAAAGTCTTCATCAGATGATGACCCTGGATTCAAGGATGCTTTCGGGGCCGAAACATCGTTACCACCAACCCACAATACTACCAGACTTTATTGGATGGTGTTTGATCAGTACGAATGCCATATCCGTTCAGATGCAGTTACAGTCTTGTTTTGAATCTTTTTTTTATATATTCCCACTTCTCTGTTGGTGAAAGTCCGAGTTTATTTTAAAATGTAGAGGTTGAGTTCGTAATAAAACCTTGACATCCAATCTCAAGAGTAAATATGTTTGTTCACCAGCCATTCTTAATACACTGTTCACGTAGGTCACGTAGACCATGCTAATCTTGGGATTAAGCCAAAATAAACTCACCACAGTTTATTTCTTGTAATGAGGTCACACACACACACACAAAAACACACACACACACACACACACACACACACACACACACACACATATATATATATATATATATATATATATATATATATATATCGCGTAGTTATTTCGTTGTCGGTAAATTTTTATCAAGCAAAAGTAAAATCTAGCAATGAACCAGATATAGTATATTTACGGTCCACTGAATGACCCAGGAAACAGAGACTTTCCAATCATAAAACAATATATCCGACTTGATGAATAGAAATATTTTAAGGTTTATCGTAGATGTTGCAAAAATAGTTTTGTTCTACTATGGCGATATATTAAAAACTTTATTTTTAACCAAAATAGATGATGCAGAAATTATTCAAAGTACACTTAAAACCATCGAAGCATGAAAGAACAGATGACTGAAGAAACTATTCCCAACCTTTCGTATTTAAAAAAAAAAACAGCAGGACATGACAGACACTGCTGGTGAAGTACTGACGAAAATAAAAGTTTCTTTTATGGACTTCTAGTCAGCTGGGAGCGAAGAATACACCGACTGCATCTCTGCAGAAGGAAAAACTTCCCCAACGAATGACACCCAATCGGCTTAAATTTAAACTGAGTGCAAGCAAAGGATTTCTGCTAAACTGAAGTATTTGAAATAGAGCTTTTCGATCATTTAACAGTGTGTAAACACATGACTGATGTTTACTTGTATTGTTGGTGATACATAGCAATACTTGGAACCATTAAACTTCGTTTACTTATGCTAAATTGTTAGAAAAAGAACTGTGTGATTACTTAACTGTATGTATCTACAAAATGTGTTTGCTATATGGATGCACTACATGGACTCTAACAAAACGGCTAGAGAAGAAGCTAGACGGCAATTACACAAGAATGCTGCGAGCAATCTTGAAAAAGTCCTGGCGGCAACACCCCAGAAATCACCAACTATACGGCCACCTGCCTCCCATCACGAAAACTATCCAAGTTAGACGAACCAGACATGCAGGACACTGCTGGAGAGGCAAAAACGAACTCATAAGTGATGTACTCTTATGGACCCCCGCATGTGGCCGAGCAAAAGCAGGACGACCAGCACGAACATACATTCAGCAACTATATGAGGATACGGGATGTAGTCCAGAAGACCTGCCAGAGGCGATGAACGATTAGGAAAAGTGGCAAGAGAGGGTCGGTGTTTGTGGTGTTTATTGTATATGGGATTAAAAAGAAAATTTAAATAAGTCCTTGTTGAATGTAAAATAGTAAAATCTGGGAAAAGGTGGCCAGCGGATTCAAAGAATGGGGAATTGAGATTCATGGAAGAAATTAAGCATCAACCCACTCATTGGTCAAGTGGGTAGAGTGTTCGCCAATGGTATGAGAGACCTGGGTTCAATCCCAGGTCGAGTCATACCAAAAACTTTTTAAATGGTACTTGATACTTCTTTGCTTCACACTCAGCGATATAAGGTACGAGTCAGGGGTAAAATGAAGTAATCCAGTGAAAGGAGCCGTTCCCCAACACCTCGGTGTAGTAGCTATTGAAAAGGGAGCCTTCTGGTCGCCCTCGACTGTGGTCGCTAACTTTACTTCACCGGATATTGGCATGAAGGTTAGAGTGTTCACCAATGGCCTGGGAGACCTGGATTCAAGCCCAGGTCGAGTCATACCAAAGACTCAAAAAATGGTACTTGATGCCTCCTTGCTTAACACTAAGTATTATAAGGTACGTATCAAGGGTAAAGTGGAGCAATCCAAGGAGAGTAGTAGCGCCCTTGGTGTAGTAGCTATCGAAAAGAGAGCCATCGGGTCAACCCCGACTACGGTCGCCATTGATAGTACACACATGAAACTCTAGTCCCCTTCGAAGTAATCTCCTCCAGCTGCAATGCACTTTTTGTACCGTTCCAACAACTTCTGGGAGGCCCCGTGGATGTCCTCTTGTGTGTGCATGTCAATGAGCTTCGTCACTGCCTCCATTCATCTCATGAATTGTCTCATAACGACAGCCTCTGATCTTAGGGAATAAGCAAAAGTCACAGGGAGCAAGGTCTGGACTTTGGGAGGCTGAGGAACTGTCTTGATGCCAATCTTGGTCAAATGGTTTGTGACAAGGGTGGAGTTATGGACTGGTGTATTGTCATGGTGGAAATGCCACTGACGCGATTTGAAGAGTGCTGGCCTCTTCCGACGCAATCTCTTCCTGAACTCTCTTAAAACCTCAACATAGTATTCATTGTTGATTGTCTGTCTAGAGGGAACTCAGTGCATGTAGATCATGTCAGTGCTGTCAAAAAAAGGTGTCATCAAAAGTTTGTGGGTGGATTTGCTCTCTCTGGCCTTCTTGGGTCTGGGAGAGCCAGCATGCTTCAACTGGGAACTCTGTCTCTTAGTCTCTGGGTCATACCAGCTTTTAACGCATGGCATTTTTTCCAAGTTTAAGACAGAATTTTACTGCGTATCGTTCTTCTAAAGTCCAGATTGCATTTTTGAAATTCACCAGCTGTGACAATCAGGCTTTAGTTGGGTGTATTCCAATTCCTGCAGTAGCTGGTCATTTGGCCAGTCATCTCATAAGATGTGTAGCATTAACATACTGAATTTTCAAGCGTCTATGACAATTTTAAATGCCTGTACAAAAAAGTCAGGAAACTTATTGAATACACCACGTATATGGATAAAGAGGATTTGGCATTAAATAAACCAACATTTATTGAGATGCCATGGAGCCAAATCTAATCAAGTCTTAACCAACTGTCTTGAAGAGTTTCCCTGAATATCTTTTCGGTAAAAGACCGGTTGTAAGTTTATGTTACTAATTCAGATTTGTCAACTGCTATCACGAACGTATTGAGCACTTTTTCAATATTGCATTGTGATTCATGCAGTTTCACTTTTCATTTTTTCAACATCCTTTTCGTATTATGACTCGTTCGGTTCCTTTCTTTCATTTTCTTTGTCTGTCGAACCGTTTTTTTTTATCTGTCTTTTGTGCATTCTATTCTAGAAAAGTTATTTTTATATCTATAAAAAAAAACCCACTATGATTATGATCATGTAGATAAAAATTTGACATCTTAATTACTTGTGTGTGTGAGGGTGTATGTGTACGTGAGTATATGTGTATGCATGTGTGTGCTTGTACCCTTGCGTGTATGTGTTGTGTGGGTAGGTGAACTTCTTCCTTTTAACATAGTACGTGATGTCACCTGAAGCTATAACATCAATTCAACAGATCATTTTGTGGGCGTTCCTGTGGCCCTATAACCTCCTGATTAGAAAAAAAACTAAATAAAAATAACCAACGAATATATTTTCTTTTCGTTTTTTTTGTTGTTTTTGTTTGTTTGTTTGTTTATTTTTTACGTTTCCAAAATGGAATGATGTATCATTCGTCATCTCTTTCGACTAAACAGCTGCAAATTAGAATGGATGGCTTCCTGTTTAAAAAAAACCTGTTCCATCCTCATCATTCTCTTTTATTGGCTTTTGATGTGAATTCTTCTTAATATTCAAGCCAAAGCTTTCTTTGCTTACTCTTTTTTAAATTATTGGCGCACGCGCATTGAGAAAGTGAGAGACAGTAAGTTTATATTGCTTTATAAAAAAGAATTAAAACTTTTATAAATAATCTAAAGGGTAGCTTTGAAGAGATTTTTGACTGGGTACGGTGGTTGAGTTATATTTGATATTATGCCATTTTGACAAAGCGCAGTGTATGTGTACATTTCTGAGGACAAGACATAAAGCAACCCCCAAATTTGTACCCAAATTCATCCTTGGACCTGCTCAATAAGAAAGTGAAAGTGAAAGTAAAGGTAAAAGTAAAAGTTTGATGCTTTTATCAAAATATCAAGGGTAGATACTTTTACTAAAATATCTTATGAAGATAACTTTTTCCAAAATTTCTAATGAAGATAACATTTATTAGAATGCCTAGGGTTGATTATTTTGCCAAAAATGTCAGGGACAGATACTTTTACCAAAATGTCTGCTGAAGATACATTTTCCCAAAATGTCAAGTGTGGATACTATTTACCAAAATGTCTTAGATACGCTTTACCAATATGTCTCAAGTAGATAGTTTAAACAACATTTCTAAGGAAGATACTTCCGATGTGATTAGAATGTTAACATTTTTAAGTTGTACCTGCAAAAGAAAAGCAGAAATTATATTATAGATATAAACTCAAGAATATTTCAAGTATGTGGTTACGGAAATGGTGAGTAGACTCAAACTTCTTGAAATCATAAAGGTAATTCTATAGAAAAGGTAAACTTTTCTTGTGGATCAGTGTGTATATATGTATAATTCGCAAAGTTCATGGAAATTGCTGATTTGTGGCTATGAGCAATGGTTTGGGATTGTTTTAGATGGGTTTAATGGCATATCAACCATTGGAAGTTATTTAATATCACTTTCTCTTTATATATTTATATTAAATATATAGGATTTGGTTTGGTTGAATTTTAGGGCATATCAACCGTTTTAGGTTATTTAATGCCAAATCCTCTTTATACATATATGTTAGATATATAGGATTTGTTTGGTTGAGCTTTATGGCATATCAACCATTGTAGGTTATTTAATGCCAAATCCTCTTTATACATATATATTAGATATATAGGATTTGCTTGGTTGAGCTTTATGGCATATCAACCATTGTAGGTTATTTAATGCCAAATCCTCTTTATACATGTATATTAGATATATAGGATTTGGTTTAGTTGAGTTTTATGGTATATCAACCATTGGAAGTTATTTAATACCACATTCTCTTTTTATATTTATATTGAATATAAATGATTTGGTTTGGTTGAGTTTTATGGCATATCAATCATTGTAGGTTATTTAATGCCAAATCCTCTTTATACATATATATTAGATATATAGGATTTAGTTTGGTTTTATGGCATATCAACTATTGTGGGATATTTCAAACCAAATTTATATATACATATATAATATAGGTATACGATTTCATTGTTTAGGTTTAATGGCATATGAACTATTGTAGGTTATTTAATGCTGAATCCACTTTAATACATATATATCAAATATATAGGATTTGGTTTGGTTGGGTTTTACGTCATATCAATCATTGTAAGTAATTTTATGTCAAATCCTCTTAATTCGTATATATTGAATGTAGAGTATTTGGTTTGCTTAGCTTTTATGGCATATCAACCTTTGTAGGTTAATTCATGTCAAATCATCTTTTTGGTTGGGTTTTACGGCATATCAGCAGTTTAATGCCAATTATCTTTTATATATATATATATATATATATATATGTATATATGTATATATATATATATATATTAATAATATAGGACTGGGTTTGGCCGAATTTTATGGTTTATCAATCATTGTGGGTTATTTAATGCCAAATCCTCTTTACATACATTACACATGATTTTTAAAAGCATCGTTGGTAAGTAACATTTTTAAAGAGCCAGAAATCAATTGTTTTTATTTATTTAAAAATCAATACTTCGTAGTTAATATTATTTTTAAATGAGTTTGAGCTAACACTGTTTACTCATGAATATTACCATTGTTTGCTAACAGCTTAATGGGTGCCGAAATTCCTACACAAATAGTTCTATTTAGTGTTAATCATTTAAATGCTTTCAGATATTGCTATCTAAAATAAATAATTTAATTTGCAAACAGTTGGATGGTTTCAAGTATCGCTCTGTAACCCTAACAATTCAATCTAGACACATTGTTATATAGTTACATGTATTGGTAAACTGCACTAATAATCAAACAGTTCTATTTCAAGCAATTCAATTTAACAATACTCATTTGTGAGCACCCAGTTAAATGGTTCCAAGTATAGCTATGTATCACTAAAATTTCAATTAAGCATCAATCATTTGTTTGCACACAGTTAAATAATCAAACAGTTCTATTTCAAGCAATTCAATTTAACATGAGTTATTTGTTTATATAGATTTCTAATGTCGAACAATTCTATTCGACCCACAGATAGGACTCAATCTGGTGCTATCACTCCTAATCAGAGTGGAACTGGGAGTAATGGCAATAAAAGGATACACCATATTCCCGAAAGCTCCAAAATTAGAGCCGCACTATCAGATTTATTAGTGTCATATACAGGACACTCATTGGTGGATGGATGTTCTTACCCCTCTGCAGAGATGCAGTTGGTGTATTCTACAAACCCAGTAGACTGGGCTTAGAAGCAATGGATGTGAGATGTCATTGGAAAGGATCGGTTCCTCTTTCAATGGCATATCAACCTTCACAGGTAATTTAATGTCAAAGCCATCCCTGTAGAAGAACAGCAGTGAATATATTTAATTTATAGCTGGAGTTGGGGGACAAATAAATATATAATATCATTGAACCCTAAGTATGTACTAAAGAAAAATGCCTTCAAATCAATTTTTCGTTATACTAAAGCCAAAGTTACTGAGGAAGACTTGTATTTAGTATGATAAAATTATTGTGGTGCTTAATGTGTTTCATACTTTTAGAATGAGAAATAAAAAATCTTCGAGGGTGACCAAATACTCTTAACTAGTAAATAAAGTAAAAGTAAAGTTGGCGATCTTAGTCGAGGGTGACCCAAAAGCTCACTTTTCAATAGCTACTACACTAAGGTGTAAGGAAAAGCGTTACTCCATTCCCTGGATTTTCCCACTTTACCCTTGATCCTTACCTTATGATGCTGAGTGTTAAGCAAGGTAGCATCAAGTACCATTTTTTGAGCCTTTGGTATGACTCGACCTGAGATTGAACGCTGGTCTTCCGGATCATTAACGAACTCTACTCATTACGCGCAGGAAGCACTCCGTGCGACATACGGAACACTGGACAGCACTTTCAACTTTCCTAAGTCTCCACCACAGGAGAACGAACCAACGACCACAGAATGCAGAGCGGAAACACAACCACTGAGCCAACCGACCACATCGCACGCAAGCGACGCTAAATTAACTAGTCATGGTAAATACGTGTCCACTTAACCAGCTGTTTAGTGTTCCGTATGTCACGAAGAGCTTGCCGGATTTTCTAATGTAAACTAAGTAGTACCATTACTCTTCTTCAAGGAGTATAGCATTAAATAACCTACAAACAAAGATTAAACAAAGAAACCAAACCAAATTTTTAAAAAATGATTTGTAATTTTATTACATATAAATCATATTGTTGTCTGCAATAATACGAATAATACGAAAATATACAATAACAATGTACGAGAATGGACATGAGTGTATTTAAGTTGGTTGGTTTTTATGGCATATCAACGTTTGGTGGTAATGTAATGCCAAATCAGGTTTTTATGTTACGTATATGATTTGGGGGGTGGATAATTTGAAGCTAACTTTATATTTAATCAAGTTGTTTGAAAGCATTTGTTTGCACAAATACATATGGTTACAAGGATTTCAATCAAACATTAATAATTCCATTTATCAAGTATTTCTATCTAATACAAATAATTTGTACACTTCTATGTGGTTTCAAATAATGATCTTAATAAACGACTGAACAGTTTTATTTGACCCCAACATGGTACACTAACAGGTACTACCACTCCGGGTCAGAGTGGACCTGTTTGTAAATTATTTATGTTAGATAAGATTACATTAATCCATATCACAATTTGTGAATAAAAGTAAGTAAAGTTGGGGACATAAGCCGTAGGTGATCCGAAGGCTCCCTTTTTAATAGCTACTACATCGAGGTGTAGTGGAGGTCCCTGGATTGCTCCACTTTACACTTGGGACTAACCATATAATGCTGACTGTTAAGAAAGGCGGCATCAAGTACCATTTTTTAAGTCTTTAGTATGGCTACCTAGGATTGAACAACTCATTAGGATAATTATAAATAGATTATTAAACAAGAACAGTTGCTTGAAACTACGAAATAGAGAAAAATTATTAACATTAAATAGAAATACTTGAAACCATATTACTATATATGAATTATATAGGAATGCTTCAAACGACAAATGTGGTGCCTTCAATAAGTTTCCACCCTTTTTTGTAGAGGCATTTAATTTTGTCGTAGACTCTTGAAAATTCACTACGTTATTGCTATACATCTTATGAGATGACTGACCAATTTTTATGATTTTAAGTTCAAATAAACAGCTACAGCAACAATTGGAATACACCCTACTAAAGCCTGATTGTCACAGCTGGTGAATTTCAAAAGTGCAATCTGACACTTTAGAAGAACGATATGCAATAAAATTCTGTTTTAAACTTGGAAAAAGTGCCACAGAAACGTGTGAAATACTTCAGACTGCTTTTCGACTATCTTGCATAAATTGAGCATCAGTTTTTGAGTGGCATAAGAGATTCAAGAAAGGCAGGGAGTCTGTGAGGGATGATGAGAGGTGTGGGAGGAGTAAGGAAGTCAAGACACCAAAGGCCAAAGGGTTAGGGTTAGGGTTACTATGTTGAGGTTTTGAGTGGAGTTCAGAAAGGGATTCCGTCGGAAGAGGCCAGCACTCTTCAAATCGGGTCAGTGGCATTTCCACCAGGACAATGCACCAGTCCTCAACTCCATCCTTGTCACAGTCTATTTTACCAAGATGGGCATCAACACAGTTCCTCAGCCTCCCTATAGTCGAGACCTTGCTCCCTGTGACTTTTGCTTATTCCCTAAGCTCAGAGGCTGTCGTTATGAGACAATTGATGAGATGAAAGAGGCTGTGACGAAGGTCATTGACACGCTCATACAAGAGGACTTCCGTAGGGCCTTCCAGAAGTTGTTGGAATAGTACAACAAGTGCATTGCAGCCGGAGGAGATTACTTCGAAGGGGACAAGAGTTTCCTGTGTGTACTATCAATAAAAGTGCCCATACGAAAAAAGTCTGGAAACTTATTTAATCATCCTCGTAATTGTGTATGTATTAGTATTTCGTAGAATTACTTGAAGTCATATCAATATATAAAAATTCTTAGTATCAAATACGAATACATTTGAACCGGGCCATTGGCCTAATGAGTAGAGAGTTCACCAATGGTCCGGGAGACCTGGGTTCAATCCTAGGTCGAGTCATACCAAAGATTAAAAAAATGTGGCCTTGCTTAACACTCAGCATTATAAAGCAAGCATCAAGGGTATAGTAGAACAATCCATGGAAGGGGTTTCACTCTCACCTATACCTTGGTGTAGTAGCTATAAAAAAAGTGAGCCTTCGGGTCACCGTCGATTAAGGACGCCAACTTTACTTTTACACGTGAACGACATAGTTATATATATATATATATACTTTAAGAAAAACAACGAAACCGGTCACATAGGATTATAAATTTATTTCAATCCTATGTGACCGGTTTCGTTGTTTTTCTTAAAGAATTTATTGCTCTGTATTATTGGTACATTGAGCTCTTTACCAGGAAAATTTTAAATATTCATTCATGAATAACTTCTTGTCCTAATGGAATTACTACCAAATAACTAGACCAAGAATACTTTATATATATATATATATATATATATATATATATATATATATATATATATATGTATGTATGTATTATTACTATTAGATAAGAATACTTGAAACCAAACAATTGTTCATGAATTCTTAATATTAGATAGGAATACTTGAAATCATATAATTGCATATAAATTATTAGTATTAGTTTGGAATACTTGAAACAATATATTTGTATATAAATTATTGATATTAGATAAGAATACTTGAAACAATATAATCGTATGTAAATTATTTTTATTAGATAGGAATACTTGAACTCATATAATTTTATATAAAATATTTTTATTAGAGAGGAATACTTGAAACCATATAATTGTATGCAAATTATTTGTATTAGATAGGAATATTTGAAACGGGAAATTGTATATGAATTATTTATATTAGATAGGAATACTTGAAAAATATAATCATCTATAAATTATTAGAATTATATGGGATTACTAACTATAACTTTGTTCAAACGAATAATTACAGAAATATAAAAAATTATTGATTTCACTAGTTGAGCGCTGGTTGCCGAGGTATGTTTACTGGTCTACTAATATCAGAATTTAGCTACAGAAAGTAAAAATGGCTTCATTTTGTTTTAAACCCAAGGTCAGTACTACTGTATTGATGCACCATTTGATCTCTAACACAACGCTTCGGTAAAAAGATAGATGGGAACTACTCAATAAATTTTGGTGCTGTCTTGAACAAATCCTGGAGACATCACTCCACAGAACAGCAACTGCACAGCCACTTACGTCCCATCTCACAAACCATCCAATTAAGACGGACAAACATGCTGGGCGCTGCTGGGGTGGTAACAAAGACCTCTTAAGTGACGTTCTTCTAGGGATTCCTACACATTGATATACCAGTATACACCATCTCTGATTGAACACTGGATGCTGTCTTGAGGAACAACCAAGAACGATAGAGCTAGACGTATTTCAGGCTCGGCTGATCGGGAGGACAGCTTGCAAGGAAGCTGTTCATAAAATGGATGATAACAACGAACTGTGTGCTTGTCATCTTCTTTCGTAAAAAATCGACGATCAACGACTTTTGTATTTTACTCGCTAAAAAACAACAAATCCATATTCAATGAAATCGCACGTCGTAACACGTACTGGACAGGTGGTGTTCTTATAAATGTCTTTTTTTTTTCTTTTAATCAATCTTGTATCAAATACAAATTCTATTTTACGATTTCCTGCACCTGGAAAAACAAAGTTGTTTCTACAAACACTTCCTGTTTCTTTATATATATATATGTATATATATATATATATATATCTTTATATGACCGCATGAGGAAATCCAAAGTGTAGGAATATGCAATATGAGTGCTCAGTACTAACGCCGACTGATGTATAATTGATTTGGGATTAACGATACATCAACACTCAATGTGTAGAGCTAAAAATTCTTTTACATAAAGACAGAAGGAAAAAAGAAAAGAGTTTATATATATATATATATATATATATATATATATATATATATATATATATGTGTGTGTGTGTGTGTGTGTGTGTGTTTTACGATTTCCTGCACCTGGAAGAACAAAGCAGTTTCTACAAACACTTCCTGTTGCTTTATATATATATATATGTGTGTGTGTGTGTGTGTGTTTTATCTTTGTTCGTGCTTTTTTTTTTTTGACAATTTAGGGACAACTTTTTCTCCCCATCATTATTCTTTGTATTGTCTTATTTTTTTTTTCTTATCCTCTTCCATCCATCAACTCGGTTTAATTCATGGGAGATAACTTATTTATTTTTCATCTTTCATTGATAATCATCAGCTTCTTTTATAACAATGTAATTTATTTTCCTCTTGTCATTTGTTTTTATTTTATCAACTGTTTTTCGCTTGATTTGCTTTGGTTTGATGGTTTGGTTTTATTTTATGTCAACCCTTCTACGTCATTCACGGCAATATTCTATTTATATATAGACAGATAGATAGATAGATTGAGAGAGAGAGAGAGAGAGAGAGAGAGAGAGAGAGAGAGAGAGAGAGAGAGAAAGAGATAGATAGAGGACTCTCTGAAGAAGTCCCGTTAATTTTTACAGCACTGATTTATATCAATGTTTGTAACAAGATGGAAATAAACTTATCTTAATGTGACTGATTGTTGGTTTAAAAAAAAAGAATTGTATATCCGAACCATTTTTTAAACAAGTCAGAGCTGTTTCTTCTTCTTTTTTTTTTTTTTTTTGCACTCAGATAAATGGTTCAAGTATTCCTATCTAACACTAATAATTTTATTCAACATTACTCATTCGTTAACACATAGATAGATGGTTTCAAGCATTGCTATGTAACATTAACAAATCAATTTAGAATTAGTCATTTGTTTGCGCCCTGTTAAACGATTAAACAGTTCTATTTGACCCATAGAAGAAACCTTAACTGAAACAAATCTGGTTAGAGTGGACCTGGGAGTAATAGCAATGAAGAAGTTCTCCACATTCCCCAAAGCTCCAAAACTGGTGCTTCATCATTAGATAGGTCAGTGTCATATCTAGAACACTCGTTGGGGGTGTATTCGGCGTATTCTACAGCTTCCTCCCCAGCTGAATAGGCTATGGGTTGATTTGGTTTGGTTTCTTTGTTTAATGGCATATCAACCTGTGTGGGTTAGTTAATGCCGGAGCCATCCTTGTAGAACAACAGTGGTGGTCGTATTTAACCCATAGCTGGAGGGACAAAAGAGGGTTAATACGTTTTCAAAGGGTACTGGGCCGAAAGGGAACATAAGAGCGTGACTGGAGATCGAACTCGCTTATTACGATGATGCAGTCTAGCTCCTTAACCACTACTCCAGAGAGACTCTCTGTAACATAGAACCAACGTGTTGTGCTTTAAAGAAAGAAGTCCGCAGAAAAAGAAATACTCAAACTCAAAGGTAAGGGAAAAAATATAGCAGTCGTTTATTATTCACTTAGGGCTATGATCGCTGCCTCGAAAAGTTCATTTTAGTAACGTTCTTCTTCTCCCTTCCTCTTGGTGGTGACGGCGGTGTGGGTGAGAGCTGACTGTTAACACACGTCAGACAGATAGGTCGTAGCAGACTGGGGTAGGACTGGTCGGGGCCTCGGAACCTTTAACGCACCCGTTTTGACAACTGCCTTCAACTCTGCCAAAATCTCCTGACTTGTTTTCTTATATAGAGATTTTGGGGAACAAATCGAAGATCCCCGAATGTTCGATGTAACCAGTGAAACTGTCGTGAAACACGTGATAATTGATCTGTGATCATTTTAAAATCAAGTCTAACTTTGCAGGTCATTCTACCCGCACGCGCTAGTCTCGTGACACCTTCACTGATTGACTGCAGCCGATGCGCTCGCGCCCTCTCAATGATAGCGCCTGTCCGTAATATTACATCTCTTTGGCTCTAAATACAAGTATTAATTTCCAACCGCTACAAAAGGAACCAACGTGTTCATCTCTATTTAACAAAGATGGAAATAGTCACGATCGACAACATACTTAGAAAAAACCAAAATGGCTTCCGAAGAAATAGATCTACGACCTCACAAATATTAACCATCCGCAGAATCCTTGAAGGTGTACGGGCAAAGAACCTACAAGCGACATTAATATTTGTCGACTTTACCAAGGCTTTCGACTCCATTCACAGAGGAAAGATGGAACAAATCCTACTAGCGTACGGCATACCTAAAGAAACCGTAGCGGCAATAACGATTCTCTATAGAAACACTAAAGTAAAAGTACGATCACCAGATGGAGACACAGAATACTTCGACATTGTAGCAGGAGTACTACAAGGGGACACGCTGGCTCCGTATCTCTTTATCATTTGTCTAGACTACGTACTTAGAACATTGATTGACAAAATCAAAGAGAATGGCTTCGAACTGACGAAGAAAAGAAGCAGAAGATACCCCGCAACAACAATTACCGACGCCGACTACGCCGATGACATAGCGATACTGGCAAATACACCTGACCAAGCCGAAACACTTCTGCATAGCTTGGAACGAGCAGCAGCAAGCATAGGCCTCCATGTTAATGCACACAAAACAGAATATATGTGCTATAACCAAACGGGGGACATCTCCACTCTAGAAGGAACCCCTCTTAAACTAGTAGACAAATTCACGTACCTAGGAAGCAGCGTCGAATCAACCGAAAAGGACATCGAAACGAGGTTAACGAAAGCATGGACAGCTATCAATAGGCTATCGACTATATGGAAATCAGACCTAACCGATAAAATGAAACGCAGTTTCTTCCAGGCAGCGGTCACATCGATACTGCTATATGGATGCACTACATGGACGCTAACAAAACGGCTGGAGAAGAAACTAGATGGCAATTATACAAGAATGCTGCGTGCAATCCTGAACAAGTCCTGGCAGCAACACCCCACAAGACACCAACTGTACGGCCACCTGCCCCCTATCACGAAAACTATTCAAGTTAGGCGAACCAGACATGCAGGACATTGCTGGAGAAGCAGAGATGAACTCATAAGAGATGTACTCTTATGGATCCCCACACACGGCCGCGCAAAAGCAGGACGACCAGCACGAACGTACATTCAGCAGCTATGTGAGGATACAGGTTGTTGTCCTGAAGACCTACCTAGGGCGATGAACGATAGGGAGGAGTGGCGAGAGAGGGTCAGGGATATCCGTGCTGCCAGCACGATATGATGATGATGATGATGATAAAATGTTTATTTGTTTGATGACATATCAACTCACTATTTAACCCATGAAGACCGCTGCCTGGAAGAAACTGCGTTTCATCGTCAAACTCACGTCCAGGACCCGTTTAGGTATTGAGTTTGGTCGTCCTTGGGTTTATTCAAATACCTTTACGTACATCATGCTGCTTCCCATGTGTACGCAAAAAAAAAGGGGGGGTAATTTTGGTTTAAGTTTTCTTAAGTTTTAACTTAAGTCCAAGATTAAGGTACTTTCGTGTGACTTTCACTGCTACTGACTTTTGCTTTTTTTTTTTGCTGTATTGGGACTTTTCCTAGGCTTTTTTTAAAATTCTTTTTTTATTTTTACTACCGTTGGGAACCTAGCAGGCTTCAGGAATTATAGAGCTTATAAAACTGTTTTTTTTTCTTCCTTTCTCTTAGGGGGGGGGGGCTGTGGTAGCATTAGGTGTTTTAGGCTTTTTCTTTTTCTTCTAAACTACTGTTAGGGCTTTCTTTACGAATTTTTAAATTATATTATAGAAGAGATTCAAAAACATTCTGCCTTGTTCGCTGACATTTGGAAAGACTAACATCAATTTGGCTTTATAGTAGAGTAAGCGTGTCTTTACATTTAAAACGCATAAAGCATTATTTCACAAACAAAATACAGCATAACATTTTGTAAAATTCAGCATTTTAAATTGATAGGACTTAAAGACATACCGACCAATATTGATATATTTCTTCCAGTTGGCTCCTGAGTTTCAAGCAGCGGTCACATCGATACTGCTATATGGATGCACTACATGGACGCTAACAAAACGGCTGGAGAAGAAGCTAGATGGCAATTACACAAGAATGCTGCGTGCAATCCTGAACAAGTCCTGGCAGCAACACCCCTCAAGACACCAACTGTACGGCCACCTGCCCCCTATCACGAAAACTATTCAAGTTAGACGAACCAGACATGCAGGACACTGCTGGAGAAGCAGAGATGAACTCATAAGAGATGTACTCTTATGGATCCCCACACATGGCCGCGCAAAAGCAGGACGACCAGCACGAACGTACATTCAGCAGCTATGTGAGGATACGGGATGTTGTCCTGAAGACCTACCTAGGGCGATGAACGATAGGGAGGAGTGGCGAGAGAGGGTCAGAGATATCCGTGCTACCAGCGCGATATGATGATGATGGTGATTTAACCCATAGTGGAAGGGGATAAGGGAATTAATACCTTTTCAAAGGGTATTAGTCCTAAAGTGAATGCAATAGCAGGAGTGTAGTTTGAACTCAGTAAATACGTCATCACAGTTCACCACTTCAGCTACAACACCCGGGGGTCTCTCCCTACCGGGATTGGACCCAAACAGCTTCAAGTTCAAGTGGACCAATAATGCCAACACTTCCTAAAACACCAGAACTGAAGCGGCAACCCGCGAGAAATTATCAGGAAAATTTTTCTGCGACTTGAAAATCCCGATCAGTAAATGAAATTCGAGTGAATTTTGTATTTACCTCCGCCACGATGTAACACAAGGTCACTTTTTCAGCCAAGTGAAACTCGTTTGATTTCACTTTTCCTTCTCCAATACTGGTTTTCTAACAAAGACAAAACAACCTCATCTGCCCTTCTATCTACCTCAAGGTCCCTTTTTCAGCCGAGTGAAACTCGTTTGATTTCACTTTTCCTTCTCCTATACCGGTTTTCTAACCAAGGCAAAACAACCTCATCTGCCCTTCTATTTACCTCAAGGTCACTTTTTCAGCCGAGTGAAACGCGTTTGATTTCACTGTTCCTTCTCCTATACTGGTTTTCAAACCAAGGCAAAACAACCTCATCTGCCCTTCTATTTACCCATAGCTCCAGAGAGAAGATATAGTATCATGCCTTTTCCAAAAAGCATAAGATTTTTGAGAGATGCCTCGTCCAGAATTCGAACTTGAGTGGGCAGTTTTATTTCCTAAGCTTAGCACACCTCCTAAAAACAGATCTAGGAATCCTTCATTAGTTTCAAACTCTCTTCACACTCTTTAGGAATTTGTGTATCGTCCAACTCGCATGTGTAAAGTTTAAACTTATATTCATGGCTTTGGTCTTGTTGCTAATAGGCTTTATAAGAACCCTAATTAATACCTCACAACTATTTGCCAATTTACTCGAGCGATTATAATGCTTATTCGCTATACACACACACACACACACACACATATATATATATATATTCAACCAAGCGCATAAGATGAGTGTATGAGCGCGCTATTTTGGTTCTAACCGAATACTATCTCTGACAAAAAAATGGTACTTGATACCGCCTTGCTTAACACTCAACATTATAAGGTAAGGATCAAGGGTAAAGTGGAGCAATTCAGGTAAAGCAGTAACGCCCTCCCCTACGCCGCGGTGTTGTAGCTATTGAAAAGGGAGCCTTCGGGTAACCCTCGACGAAGGTCGCCAACGTTACCTTTTACTACGCATCCCAAAAGCTCCAACATTACTAGAGCCTAACTATGACATTGTTTATTGTCATAAACAGGACATTCAGTGATGCAATCTGTGTATAATGCTGCTCAAGTCGGCTGTGCCAAATAAATAAGAGGAATTTGAGCAAAGAAGTTAGCAATAAGTAGCACTGTTATACAATTGCAACTTTTTCTGGAAAGCAATTGTGATGGGCTTTTTATGTCCCAATAGATTATCGGCACGTCCTTCTTCACTGACCAGAATCATTATGTTCCCATTCTATAGCTTGTCTTTTCGATTCAGGCTCGTTGTCACAAACCTACACTTGGCATATTTTTAACCTTATTTTACAAAACAACTCTTTTCCGTAAACATACCATATTCTTCCATAAATTCAGCGAAAAAACTTCGCGGCCAATAAACATTTGACGACAAACTTCTGTTCAACGTTTAATTTTGGGCCATTTTGAATAGCCTCATAACAAATATTTTTTTAGATTAAAATATTTTTTATCAACCAATTAAAAACAATGCCACGTCTACCACTTATTTATTGACAACCCAGGCGCATTCCCCCCCACATAGGGCGGGGTGAGCACTCCGGCGAAGGAATTAACGGCCGCGACTCGCGCAATGCAAAACTCTTCGAATAAATTGAGCACTCTGGTATCTGGTAAGGCAAAAATGTAAATAAGTGAAAGGTTCAGCAAAATTCCTAATAATTCCGTATGTCGACTGTTGGTTGAACGATATAATACTAAATCTAACGTAATGTTGGGCGGGTTTCAATCCCAGCTTGAAGCGTCTTACGTGTCTAGCCACACTGAAGAGTTGTGATACAACGAAACAGTCTATCTGTGGATGACAATATATATTCTCCGCTGGAATAAATTTATTATGACGACTTAACCGAGTTTGAGTCTCCATTTAATTGTACTGTATATATATATATATATATATATATATATATATACAATGTTTAATTGTATATATATATATATATATAAACCAAGAAATTATATATTATATAAACTGAATTAGCATGACTAGAAAATCCGGCAAGCACACCGTATGACATACGGAACACTGGACAATATATATATAAGCATAATTTCTATGAGGACACTAGATGTCTAGAGGACCTGCCAGATGTGATGGACGATTAGGGATGATGATGAGAAAGATTTAGCAAAACTTAATGATATATATATATATATATATATGTGTGTGTGTGTGTGTGTGTATATATATATATATATAGAGAGAGGTGTGTGCGTGTGTGTGTGTGTGTTTGTACACCTCCGTACGGGCAGGATGTGCACCGTCCATTTTTAACAGCGTTGAATTTAGAGTTTTCCTTCTTCTAGACTGGTTGCCTAACCTCACACAGTCTGCCCTATTATTAAATCATTGCTGGATAAGGAGAATCATAAATTTCCCAATGATTTAAGTGCTATGTGAAATGCAATCAGTTTCGTCGAGGAATTGAACACAGGTCACTGTGCCTATTTTTTTTGGACGATAGCCACCACAGTACGGATATATATATATTAAGAGAGAGAGAGAGAAAGAGAGGAAACAATGAACAGCTTCCTTTTTTCCCAACAACATACGGTACCTTGCTTTCCCACCAGTGTATTATTCTTATGGCCGTTTCTCGCTTCACTTCTGCTTTCGTTTGCTCATGTCTTGTTCGGTGTGCCCTCGGGCTGAAAGATGCGGGACACCCTCAGGCTGTCCGGCGAGCCGCACACGAAACGCGCATACACGTGCGTACAAATTAATTATTGCTAATAGATGACGCTACTCTTGAGTGCGGCTATCTGTGTCAACGACAACTTATCCCGCGGTGAAACCAGTAAATAAGCGTAATGGATACCTACTACCTCTTTAGAATCACCATTACACCCCAAGTATACATTATCAATGCCCGAATGCCTATATATATATATATATATATATATATATATATATATATATATATATATCGCTCTTAGGGAATATATTGGCTGAATTGAATGTACCATGTGTTTTGGATTATTCTTATTTGCGCTAGTTTGTCTTACTTTGTGTACTTACCAAACTCCGTTTATATCTCATATATATATATATATATATATATATATATATATATATCATATCATATCATATCTATTTATCTCTCTATATACGTGAGTGTGTTTATGCATGTGCCTGTATGTGCGTGTGTATAGAGAAGCTAGATATGAACAAATTGAATTATATATATACATATATTCAATCTAGTCATTTATATATATATATATAGATAGATATATGTGTGTGTGTGTGTGTGTGTGTGTGTGTGTGTGTGTGTGTGTGCTTACACGCACGTAGATAAGAACGAAATTATGAATATATGTGTGTGCATGCATTCCTCTCTCTCCCTCTTTCTGTGTCTCTCTCTCTCTGTCTCTCTGTCTCTCTATCAATCTATCTATCTGTCTATTAGTATGTATTTATAGATGGGATTATAATTGTATACATATGTATACATATGTGAATGTGTTTGTGGATATTGGAAGAGAATTGTATATATATATATATATATATATATATATATATATATATATGTATATATATGTTAATATGTGTGTCTGTGTGTGTGTCTCTCTCTCTCTCTCTCTCTCTCTCTCTCTCTCTCTCTCTCTCTCTCTCTCTCTCTCTCTCTCTCTCTCTGCCTATCTCTAATTATATAAGTGCGTGTATGTATGTATGAATGGAACAGTATTATATACGTATATCTATGTGTATATGCATCTGTATGTCTCTCTCTCTCTCTCTTTCTCTCTCTCTCTCTCTCTCTCTCTCTCTCTCTCTCTCTTTCGGTGTGTGTGTGTGTGTGTATTCTTATGCATAGATAGGAGCAGAATTATATACATATAAGTACGTGTGTGTGTACGTGTGTGTGTGTTGATATAGGGACAAAATATATATATATATATATGTTTTATATATCATCATCATCATCATCATCATGTCGTGCAGCTAGCACGGATTTCCCTGACCCTCTATCGCCACCCGTCTCTATCATCCATCGCTCCCGGGAGGTCTTCCAGGCTACATCCTATATCGGCTGTTGTACCTAGGTTCTAGCTGGCCGTCCAACTTTTGCTCGTCCATGTGAAGGGGTCAACAGGAGTATATCGTATATGAGCTCGATAGCAAATTAAGTTGGAGGAGGAGGAAGTTCCATTACTAGTAGGTATTTCAACACAATTTATTTTTTGGTTTTGTTTTTCTATTTTCTTTTTAGTTTTCCTTCTTTTTTTTTAACACCAAAGTACTCGAGACAAAAGTAGAAAAAAACTTATTTAACCGAGATTTTTAAAAAATCATGACCATTTTCTTTTCACATTGAAAAGCAGATCGGAGAATAGGATATTTGAAATGTGGTAAAAAAAAATTTCCAAAAGGAAAGAAAAAGTTATGGTGATAGTTGTGGTGTAACAGATATCATAGTAGAAAATGGGCGGGCCAAGTTCAAAACGTGGTAGGGGAAGTTTACATTCAACTTAGCGTTAATGTTTTTTTAGGAAGATATGGACTCATCACTTTACAACTATGGGTAATAACCAGTAGCGCAGGTAAGGCAACTAGTCTGCAAGAAGAAGAAATCTTAATTCAAAACAAACCGTATAAGTTAGGACAGGAATTAGAATTAGCTTTTGGTACCATGTAACACAGTACAAACTGTGATATGTTTCATGGAGATGAGATGGGTGCCGTCAAATAACACTCTCTACCCTGAAAGATGGAGAATTATTCATCATGACACCCTGATAAGCAAATGAGATATAAGAAAATTTTAACTCTCTCTCTCTCTCTATATATATATATATCCCATCCTCGCTCTCTCTCTCTCTCTCTCTCTCTCTCTCTCTCTTATTCTATCTCTCATAAATACACGCTCCCTCTCTCTCTCGCTCTCTCTTTCTCTCTCTATCTCGCTCTCTCTCTCTCTATCTCTCTTTCTCTCTCTCCCTCTCTCTCTGATTCTCTCTCTCATAAATACACGCTCTCTCTCTCTATATATATATATATATATATATATATATATTAGGGAAAATACTTATTAATCCTTTCAAAGTCGGCTGCAGAGGGTAAGACACCCCCACAAAGTGTGTCCTGGATATGACACTAAACAATCTGATGGTAAGGTTCCAGTAATGCAGGAGCTTTGGGGAATGCAGTTCCATTTTATTGCCATCACTCCTAGGTCTACTCTAGCCTGGAGTAGTAACACCTGATAGGGTCCTATCTTTGGGTTAAATATAACTAAACTACGTAGTTATACTAAACTGAATTGTTGGAAACAGAACTGTTTTTGTATGCTAAACTGAATTATTTGAAATGGAACTGTTTTCAACATAAAAACTGTACTTGAATTAAACTGAATTGTTTGAAATGGAACTGTTTTGACAATTGGCTGTTTGTAAATAAAAACTGTACTTATACTAAACTGAATGGTTTTCATTAGAAATGTTTGACAAAACTGAATAGTTTCAAATAGAAATGTTTTTGACAATTAAATGTGTACTTATGCTCAACTGAATTGTTTGAAATAGAACTGTTTATTTGTATAAAAATGGAAATGGCATTAAATATCCTACAAAGGTTGATATTCCATAAAACACAAACAAACAAACTAATTGATCCAATAAAATTTATCTATCATGATTATTTCTCAGACTAAAGTAATTTCGATAAAACACTTTTGCATTCAAAAAACGATTGAAGTCGAAACGCGTTGGCAATTAAATAAATCATCAAATACATTTTTCTACAGTTTTACCTTTTCTATGCACATTCAGTCAGATTCAACTTATTTCTTCGAATATAAATAAATAAACATACTTAAGAAACTACAAATAAAAGAATAAACATTTTGGAACACTAATTACGTCACAAATATTTTGAAAAAGAATGCAAAGAATTTTCTTATTTCTCCGCTCCATTTTTTTTGTTTGAAAATAATTCTTCTGATGAGACAAAATATCAAACAATAACATCAACTTGGAGATGGTTGAAAAACCAAAACACTTTACATTGGTGTATTATTCATACAAAAAGAAATATATCGTCAAAATATTTTTTTAATAATACATATATATGTATATACGGGACCATTCAATAAATTTCCAGACTTTTTGGTACAGTCATTTAAAATTGTCGTAGACTCACTATGTTATTGCTATACATCCTATGAGATGACTGACCAATTTTTATAATTTCAGGTTCAAAAGAACAGCTACAGCAGCAATTGGAATACACCCTACTAAAGCCTGATTGTCACGGCTGGTGAATTTCAAAAGTGCGATCTAGACGTGAGGACACTTTAGAAGAACCATATGCAATAAAATTGTTTTAAACTTGGAAAAAATGTCATATGGAAACGTATGGAATGCTTCAGACTGCTTTTCGACCATCTTGCATGAATCGAGCATCAGTTTTTGAGAGGCATAAGAGATTCAAGAAAAGCAGGGAGTCTGTGAGGGATGATGAGGGGCGTGGGAGGAATAAGGAAGTCACTATATCAGAGTTGATTGGCCAAAGGGATAGGGTTAAAGTTAGGGTTACTATATTGAGGTTTTAAAGGGAATTCAGGAAGAGATTCCGTCGGAAAAGGCCAGCACACTTCAAATCGGGTCAGTGGCATTTCCACCCGGACAAACACGAGCCCACAACTCCATCCATGTCACAGACTATTTGACCAAGATAGGCATCAACACAGTTCCTCAGCCTCCCTATAGTCGAGACCTTGCTCCCTGTGACTTTTCCTTATTCCATAAGCACAGAGGCTGTCGTTATGAGACAATTGAGGAGATGAAAGAGGCTGTGACGAAGGTCATTGACACGCTCACACAGGAGGACTTCCGTAAGGCCTTCCAGAAGTTGTTGGAACAGTACAACCAATGCATTGCAGCCGGAGGAGATTACTTCGAAGGGGACTAGAGTTTAATGTGTGTACTATCAATAAAAGTGCACATACGAAAAAAGCCTGGAAACTTATTTAATCATCCTCGTATATATATATATATATATATATATATATATATATATATATGTATGTATCATCATTATCATATCGTGTCGACTTGGCAAGGAAGAACAAGAAAATTGATGATGACGCACAAGGCTTTATTACCTTAAAATTGACTCTATTTATCCTGAAAAGAAGGAAGAAGAGGACTCGTTGGCAGGGAGGATCACTTAGAGGCAACGATTTTGTAACTCGATGAATATATATATATATATATATATATATAAAGACTGATTACAGCAGCCATTAACAACAATATCAACGAAAATGTCTTTAGAAGCAACGGGGTAAAAATAAAATCTAGAAAACAGAAATGTGAAGATAAAAATCATCATCATCATCTTGTGCCATCAGCACGGATATCCCTGACCCTCCCTCTCCACACTCGCTATCGTTCATTGCTTCCGGCAGGGCTACACTCCGTATCCTCTCGGAGCTGCTGTATGTAGGTTCGAGCTGGTCACCCTGCCTTTGCTCAGCCATGTGAAGGGGTTCACAGGAGTATATTACTTATGAGCTCGTCCCTGCTTCTCTAGCAGTGTCCTGCATGTCTGGTTCGTCTAACTTTGATAGTTTTCGTGATGGTTGGTAGGTGGCCGTATAGTTGCTGCTTTGTTGGGTGTTGTCTCCAGGACTTGTTCAATATTACTCGTAGCATTCTTGTGTGGTTGCTGTCTAGCTTTTTCTCCGTCCGTTTCGTTAGTGTCCATGTAGTGCATCCATATAGCAGTATCGACACGACCGCTGATTGGAAGAAACTGCGTTTCATTTTATCGGTCAGGTCTGACTCCATATGACCGATAGCCTATCGATAGCTATCCATGCCTTTGCTAGTCGTACGTCGATGTCTATCTCGGTTGATGAGACACTTCTTCCTAAGTAGGTGAACTTATTAACTAGTTTCAGAAAACACCGGTTTGTGTGGAAATGTCGCCTGTTTGATTAAAGCACATGTATTCCGTTTTGTGTGCTTTGATATGGAGTCCAATGCCTGCAGCGGCTCGTCCAGACTATACAGTAGGGTTTTGGCTTGTGCGAGTGCATTTGCCAGAAGCGCTATGTCATCGGTATAGTCAGCGTCGTAATTGTTTTTGTGAAGTACCTTTCTGCTTCTTTTCTTTGTCAGCGTGAAACCGTTTTCTTTGATTTTATTGATAGAAGATTAAAAAAAAACTATGTATGCAAACAACAAAATTGCAAATGTGATGATCTTGTCTTAGAAAAAAGGATACCTCAAAAGAGAACTGAATTGACGAATGCATAAACTTACATAGAAGAATCAAAGAGTATGCAAGGCTGATGGGAAGTCGATTCATGTGTGCAATGCAAGAAATTAATGCTTACCATACGTTCCTATGGTATATTCACAAATTCAGAATTGGGCCAGCCAGCTGGGAGCTGTAGAATGCACCAAGTCCATCTCCCTAGAGGGTTGCGCAGTCGGTTTTGGCTGTAGAATACACTGACTGCACTCTGCAGAGGGGTAGGAACCCCACAAATGAGTGTCCTGGATATGACACTAAACAATTTGATGGTGAGGTTCCAGCAGAGCTGGAGCTTTGGGGAATGCGGAGTACCCCTTTATTGCCATCGCTCCCAGTTCCACTCTGGTAACACGTGATAACGGTCATATCTATGGGTTAAATATAACTAACAGCATATTATGCTAACTGAATAGGGTAAACTGAATAGCTTGAATAGAAATTTTTTTGACAATTAAACCGTGCTTACATTTAAACTGCGTGCTTATGCTTAACTGAATAATTTGAAATAAAACTGTTTTTCCGACATTAAAACTGTATTTACACTTTATTGAATTGTTACATATAACAGCTTGAATAGTTTTGAAATGGAAATGTTTTTGACAATTAAACTGTGTACTTATGCTAAACTGAATTGTTTTAAATAGAACAGATTATTAATATAAAATTGGATTGGCATTAAATAACCTACAAAGGTTGATATGCCATAAAAACCCAAAAAACCAAACCAAACCGCAGAGGGGTAAGACTCCCCCAACGAGTGTCTTGGATATGACCCTAAACAATAGGATGGTGAGGCGCCAGTAATTCTGGAGCTTTAGGGAATGTTGAGTACTACTTTAATGCCATTGCTCCAACGTTCACTCTGACCTGGAGTGGTAGCTGATAGGGTCCTATCTATGGGCCCACGAGAACTGCTTGCAAACAAATGACTTCTGCTCAGTTGAATTATTAAAAACAAAGCTTTTTGTTCATTTATATGTGTGTAAACAAATGGCTGGTGTTTAATTGAATTGTACGTGATACTTGGAACTATTTTAACTTCGTTGAGTTATCCTGAACTGGTTTGGTTCCGTTTTCTATGTTTAATGGCATATCAACTCTTTTTGGGTTATTTAATGCCAAAGCCATTCTCCTAGAAGAACAGTCCCTATTTAAACCCATAGCTGGGAGGATAAGGGGGTTCATACCTTTCCCAAGGGTATTTGTCCGAAATTGAACGTAATAGCAACGACTGGAGAACGAACTCGCGTACTACGATTTCGCAGTCCATCGCTTTAACCATTACACCACGAGGACACCCACTCTCAACTTTTGTTTGGTTTATTTGTTTAATGGCATATCAACTCTTTTTAGGTTA
>OY757944.1:13816679-13819179 GCA_963585895.1 Sepioteuthis lessoniana
CTGTATATATGTTTGTGTATCTGTCCATATTATCTCACTAAATCTCTCTCTGTCGTTCTGCCTCTCTCTCTCTCTCTCTATATATATATATAGGGGGGGTGCCTTATGCATGCGCGCATATAGTCCTAAGTCAATTCATAATATCCATACAAGTTTTTTTTTTTTTTGCACGCGAGCGTAAAACTGTACTCAACGACTGTGCACCTGAATTAAGAGCCGAATAGTTCAAAGCCCAACCAAACTGAATGATAAAATATCATTAATGAAAAAAAAAATTAAAATAAAAAAATCATGGGTTAATTATATTAAAGATATAGCTGTGTCTAAATTATCTCTATTAAGATTGTGCATACCCCCAGAAAAGAACGATTCCGGTAAGTGATTTTATGTTAATGAACGATGGGTTGAAACCGTGTATTTTCCAGCAAATTTTAAATATAAGATACAAATACTTGATTCGATATAGCTGTGTCTAAATTATCTCTATTAAGAATAGTAGCTGTAAGCTAGAATTGTTCACTTAGATTTATTAATGTTACTCACTTGAAACCATATGATTACGTACAGTTTATAATTAAATGGATATATCTGATTAAAATCAAGACCAATTGGCTTGAACTGCAGAATACAATGACTACATCACTGCAGAAGTGTAAACCCCACTCCCGCCAAAGAGTGTCCGAGACATGATACAAAAATTCTGATGGTCAGGCAGCAGTCCTGGAGCTTTGAGGGATATGGAGTGCTCCTTCATTGCCAATGCTCCCAGGTCCACTCTCACCGGGAGTGTTAGCACCTGATAGGGTCTTATTTATCGGTCAATTAGAACTGTTTGCCGTTTAAACTGTGTGAAAAAATGACTTATATTAAACTGAATTGTTAGAAATGAAAATGTTTGATCCTTTAACCATATTTACCGACCCCTCCACTCGAGCAGGATGACACAAGATCAATTTTTAAGTGGAGTTTAACAGGTTTGAATTCAGAGTTTTCATTCTCCTAGACTAGGTGCCTCACCAAAGCTGAAGTACCTAGTCTGCTCTGCTATTTACCCATAGCTGGAGGGAGAATAATTGGATTCATACCTTTCCTAAGGGTATTAGTGCTATGTGACACGCAATCAGTCTCATCCAGGATTTGAACTCGTGTCGCCGTGTCCATTTCCTGCGACGATACCCATTACACCATGGGCACCTCCCTTGATCCATTAACTGTGTGCAAAAATATGACTGATGTCCAATTGGATAGTGAGTGATACATAGCAATACTTTCAACCATCTAACAGTGAGGAAACGAATGAATTATGTTGAATAGAAATATTCGAGTCAAATAGCCATACTTCAAATTCTTAAACCGTGTGTCTAACTTGAATTATTGGTGTTATATAATTACTGAATGATTTTTTTATATAAATCATTTTTCGTTAATTATATTTCATCATTCAGTTTGGTTGGGCTTTGAATTATTCGGCTCTTAGTTCAGGTGCGCAGACACTGGGTACAGTTTACGCTCGCGCACAAAGGATATGACAATCACAATTGTCATAATAAACCCCAGATAGGAAATGTGATTGGAGTGTGAACGACGTCATGCCCGGAAGCGATGGGCTGAGAACTTGGGTATTTTGAAAAAGACGTCAGTTGAGTCTCGGCTGTGAGCCAGTCGAGTTGATAGTTTACTGGGCACCAATCCAGTTGGTTGTCGAATGGGGAACGGTCGAGTTGGTAGTCGACTTGGGTCATGTAGACCGACAGTAGAAGTTGAGTTCTGACGATGGTGTTTAGAAGTTTGGGTGTCGACCGTTGAGGTATATGGTTAAGTTTTTCCGGTTCCGACCGGCGAAGGTGAAATGATATCTAAAACTCCACAAGATGTGCCGAGCGTTTGAGTTTTGTTAGTATGGTATGATACGAAAAACTTTTAAGGATTGTGGGTCTCTCTCTCCTCGTGTCGAAGAACCAAACTCAGAAGTCAAGAAGTTAATAAACGTTCGTACCTGAACAACGGAGTCGCCTGTGTATTTGACGCTGCCTATTGTGTTGTATCACAGTTGCGAATGATATGATTATGGTTGTGAGTATACAACATTGTTATAGCATAACAATACTGAGAAACATTCGACTGTGTGCCAATAGATGAATAGTGTTGAATAGAATTAGTGTTATTTTATAACAAGTGAAAGCATTTAACTGTGTGCAAAAAAAAATCATCATTAGTAAATGGAATTATTCGTATTATATAAAAATACTTGAAATCATTTAACAAGTAGCAAAAATGATCTCAGGCTAGTTTTAAAAAAGAAATGTGTTTACAAATCATAGATATTCAATATAAATTTAAAGAGTTCATTTCGCATGGGATACCTTATAATTGATGATATGCCATAAAACCCAACCAAACAAAGACCTATATATTCAATACATATGTATAAAAAGGATTTGGCATTAAATAACCTACAATGTTTGATATGCTATGAAACCCAACCAAGCCATATCGTACA
>OY757944.1:13824179-13866679 GCA_963585895.1 Sepioteuthis lessoniana
CTTTTCCTACATCGCTTGTTGCTACCCAATTAAGCGAATCAAATTCAACCGCTTCTCCTTGGGTGTATAATTGTATCGCTTTCTTTTTTATTTGTTCGTTTATTGTTTTTTATTGTGTGTGTGTGTGTGTGTGTGTGTGTGTGTGTGTGTGTGTGTGTGTGTGTGTGTGTGCATTGTTCAAAGTTTCTTTACAAAACAATAAAGTTAGGTGAATAGCGATGGTTTCAGCCCTTCATTAACGCGGCCCTACTCAAATGATGGATATTCACATCGAACTGATTCTGAAAGATCATTAACATAAGCGTAGTTAGTTAGTTGGTTGGTTGGTTGGTTCGGTTTTTTATGGCATATCAACCTTTGTAGGTTATTTAATGCCAAATCCATTTTTATACAAATAATCAGTTCTATTTCAAACAATCTAGTTTAGCACGAGTACACAGTTTAATCGTCAAAAACTTTTCTATTTTAAGCTATTCAGTTTATTCAAACAGTTCTAATTCAAACAATTCAGTTTAGTATAAGTATTGATTTTGTTTACACACAAAGTTCCATTTCAAACAATTCAGTTTAGCATAAGTACGTAGTTTAAAAGTAAATTCATGGTTTAATTGTCAAAAACATTTCTATTTTTCTTTTCTGTTTTAAGCTGTTCAGTTTATCCAAACAGTTCTAATTCAAACAATTCAGTTTAGTATAAGTATTGATTTTGTTTACACACAAAGTTCCATTTCAAACAATTCAGTTTAGCATAAGTACGTAGTTTAAAAGTAAATTCATGGTTTAATTGTCAAAAACATTTCTATTTTTCTTTTCTGTTTTAAGCTATTCAGTTTATCCAAACAGTTCTAATTCAAACAATTCAGTTTAGTATAAGTATTGATTTTGTTTACACACAAAGTTCCATTTCAAACAATTCAGTTTAGCATATGTACGCAGTTTAAAAGTAAGTTCACGGTTTAAGTGTCAAAAACATTTTTATTTCAAGCTATTCAGTTCAGTCAAATAGTTCTATTCAAAAAAAAAAATCCGTTGTAGTACTAGTACAGTTTTTGTCCACACACAGTTAAAAGCCAAAGCATTTAGTTTAGCATAAGGACGCAAAGTCTACTTGACCCATAGATCGGGCCCTATCAGGTGCTACCTCTCCGGGGCAGAATGGACCTGGGAGTGATCGCAATGAAGGGGTGCTCCGCATTCCCCAAAGCTCCAGAATTACAGGAACCTCCTCATCAGATTGTTTAGCGTCATATGCAGGACACTCGTTGGGGGTCTGACGCCTCTGAAGAGAAGCAGTCGGTGTATTCTACAGCCCCAGCCGACTGAGCAACGTGCAATAGTCTTATTCTCCTTTATTAATAAGCCATGAGGCAATGGATATATATATATATATATATATATATATATATATATATAATTTAATTTCAAGTCTATTAGACTTCAAATTCTTTATGTCTAACAGACTTCAAACGTCAAATATATGCCCCCCTACCCCCGTAAGGTTGAGCTCTCTAGCGAATGAAGTAATCGTGTTGCCATTAGCGTTCATGCAAGGCTCTTCATATATGAATTGAGCTCTCGGTAGCCGTTAAGCGGATGTATTTAAACAATAGTAATTGTGATTCATAACCGTTTAAAATTTACTTCGCTGCTGCTATTTCCTTCGTGGTTGAGTGGTAGAGACTTGGATTGACGTTTGAGTCAATCGGGTTTCGATCCCAGGTACGAAAAACTAGTATGTCTGGTTACACTGAGGAGTTCTGATAGAAAGAAACAGATCTGTCTATGGATGACTATATATATTTCTATATGTATTACTTTTATACCTGTTGTATCATTCTCTGAAATAAACCTAGCTGGTTCAATTTGTAAATAAAAATGTTATACAAACTGATATCTGGGAAATTTTCCATAAAAAAGAGAAAATTAAGAACATTCGTCATCATCATCATCATATCGCGCTGGTAGCACAGATATCCCTGACCCTCTCTCGCCACTCCTCCCTATCGTTCATCGCCCTAGGTAGGTCTTCGGGACAACATCCCGTATCCTCACATAGCTGCTGAATGTATGTTTGTGCTGGTCGTCCTGCTTTTGCACGGCCATGTGTGGGGGTCCATAAGAGTACATCACTTATGAGTTCGTCCCTGTTTCTCCAGCAGTGTCCTACATGTCTAGCTCGTCTAACATGAATAGTTTTCGTGATAGGGGGTAGGTGGCCGTACAGTTGGTGTCTTGTAGGGTGTTGCCACCAGGACTTGTTTAAGATTGCACGTAGCATTCTTGTGTAATTGCCATCTAGCTTCTTCTCCAGCCGTTTTGTTAGCGTCCATGTAGTGCAGCCATATAGCAGTATCGATGTGACCACTGCCTGGAAGAAACTGCGTTTCATTTTATCGGTTAGGTCTGATTTCCATATAATCGATAACCTATTGATAGCTGTCCATGCTTTCGCTAACCACGTTTCGATGTCCTTTTCGGTTGATTCGACGCTGCTTCCGAGGTAAGTGAATTTGTCTACCAGTTTAAGAGGGGTTCCTTCTAGAGTGGAGATGTCCCCCGTTTGGTTATAGCACATATATTCCGTTTTGTGTGCATTAACATAGAGGCCTATGTTTGCTGCTGCTCGTTTCCACCGATATCGCAATGCCTCGCCAAAAGTAAAAAATCACCGACAGATTACCTTAACCTAAATGTAAGAGTGCTCAATACAGTTAGTAGAGTGAAATACGAATTCTGAATATATTGTGATGATGAGGTACGATGAAACGAAGGTACTATTTACCAACCCCTCCGCTCGGGCAGGATATGAGACAAGGTCGATTTTTAAGCGGAGTTTAACAGGTTTGATTTCAGAGTTTTCCTTCTCCTAGACTAGTTGCCTCACCAAGGCTGAAGAACCTAGTCCGTCCTACTATTTACCCATAGCTGGAGGGAGAATAAGGGGGTTCATACCTTTCCCAAGGGTATTTGCCCGAAAGTGAACGTAATAGCGCGACTGGAGTACAAACTCGCGTACTACGATTCCGCAGTTCATCGCTTTAACCATTACACCACGAGGACACCTCAATGATGAAAGGAAGGTAGTTTACTTCTGACTCTCTTGGTATTTATATACGAGGCACATATGATAAGTTTCCAGATTTTTTTTTCGTATGGGCACTTTTATTGATAGTACACACATGAAACTCTAGTCCCCTCCGAAGTAATCTCTTCAGGTTGCAATGCACTTTTTGTACCGTTCCAACAACTTCTGAAATGCCCCATGGAAGTCCTCTTGTGTGAGCGTGTCAATGACCTTCGTCACAGACTCTTTCATCTCCTCAATTGTCTCATAACGACAGACTCTGAGCTTATGGAATAATCAAAAGTCACAGGGAGCAAGGTCTTGACTATGGGAGGCGGCTGAGGAACTGTGTTGACGCCCATCTTAGTCAAATAGTCTGTGACAAGGATGGAGTTGTTATCTGGTGTATTGTCCTGGTGGAAATGCTACTGACCCTATTTGAAGAGTGCTGACCTCTTCCGACGGAATCTCTTCCTGAACTCCCTTAAAACCTCAACATAGTAACCCTAACCCTAACGCTTTGGGCAATCAACTGTGGTGTATTGACTTCCTTAATCCTCCCACACCTCTCATCATCCCTCAAAGACTCCCTGCCATCCTTGAATCGTTTATGCCACTCAAAAACTGGTGCTCGGTTCATGCATGATGGTCAAAAAGCAGTCTGAAGCACTCCATACGTTTCCGTGGCATTTTTTGCAAGTTTAAAATAGAATTTTATTGCATATCGTTCTTTTAAAGTGTCTGATTGCATTTTTGAAATTCACCAGCTGTGACAATCAGTCTTTAGTAGGGTGTATTCCAATTGGTGCAGTAGCTGTTCTTTTGAACCTGAAATCATAAAAATTGGTCAGTCATCTCATAACATGTATAGCAATAAAATACTAAATTTTCAAGAGGTTAAGACAATTTTAAATTACCCATACGAAAAAAAGTCGGGAAAGTTATCGTATACACCTCGTATATATTTAATTAAATGGCCTTCGAATGCATTTCACTGTTATATTTCAGGGGTTTATTTTCTCGGCAAGAGTTTCGGACGTCGTGGTCATTTTCAAGAGACAAATTAAGTGTTTGTTTTTTCTGGAGTGTGGCCTCTGCGATCCCCGAAAGTCAACCGTCTTCTTCCAAGCCAGAAACTCAACTCAACGAATTGACTTTTTCAAAATCCCCCAAATCCTCCGAACGCTTCCGGTGCGTGACGTCACTCGCACTCTGTAGCCCCGTTTCCCACCTGGGCTATTGTGACATCTCTGAGTGACTCGTCCGCTCCGCGCACGCGCGTGAACACCTGCGTTAATGCTGCACCTATGTAACCCATGCACTGAGACGAAAGGTTCTCTGCACTAACTAAATCCAAAAGCAAGATATATAAAACGAAATCCCTCGGCCATTATATTACCCCTTGAAAAGGAGCCTGACATCTAGAATAAGCGTTCAGATAATAAAAAAAATCCTAAAATACCTCATTGAAATTCATTTGCAAACCTGTTTATTTTCTCTGACTGAGCTAAAAAAAATTATATATATATATAGAGAGAGAGAGGACAAAGTTGTAAATGATTCAATTTGCCCACTAGGCTATGGCTGTATAATACATCCACAGCATCTCTGCAGATATGTAAGTCTCCCCCAACGTGGTCACATCTCTTTCAGCCAATCCCCCACACAACGCATGTGATCATCCGTCTTTCTAGCATGCCACCCACGCAATTTACGCGGCATTTCCGGTGGGAACGTTTGCGTCCTATTTACTTAAGTTAGCAGGTTTATTTCCTTTTATCTTAGTTCCTAGTATCCTTCTTCCACAGACGCTTCGACAGATGTGAGAAAGGGTCTTCAAGCCAATATTCAACACAAGGGGAGATTTCTAAAAAATTTTCGATTTTTATCCTTTAAATTATTTTTAGCAATCCAAATATTGTCGTCTGGAAAAAAAATTTGAACAAACTCGACAACTTCGATTGGTCAATAAATGCAAAAATACGAGTCCACAAATTACTGCTTCTCGTGCATATTTTTGGCATAATTTTTTTTTTCAGTTTGGAAACTGAAGGCTAAGATAAGCTGAGGTCAGATTCTAATTCTGATTTACTTTAGCACGGATCACATTTCACTTATTCTCTTACAGCATCTTTATCGAGGTCTGACGAGCGTCCTGGTCTGGGTTTAACATTCAATGAAATTTTGGAAACCATTTTTGAACTTGGTGTTATATAATTGCGGAGGGATTTTTTTATATTATCATTTTTCGTTTTGTATATCTTACCTTTCGGTTTAGTTAGGCCGAGAACCTTTCGGCTTAGTGCATGGGTTACTTAGGTGCACACGTTGAGTGCAGGTGTTCACGCGCGCGCAGGGCGGATGTGACAATCACAGATGTCACAATAAAAAACCCAGATAGAAATGGACTGGGGACGTGAATGAAGTCATGCCCGGAAGCGAGGGGCTGAGGATTTTGGAATTTGAAAAAAACTGTGAGTTGAGATTTGGGCTTGGACGAAGCAAGTCGATTTTCGGAGCTCGCCGAGGCAGTAGTTTGCGGCGGGGGCCGCACGTGGTGGGGGTCAGATGGAAAAGTCAGCATAGAAAGAAATTGTGTCTTTCTCTCCTCATGTCGAAAAACCTTAAACTCGAAAAGGTAAATAAAAGTTTTGTACCTGAACCAAAAATAGAGTCGTAAATGTTCCGTGTTTTTCGGATTCCTACATGCGTATATGGACGTTTTTACATATTCGTACTTTGGTCGTATTTTTGGACCTATATATATTACATTGGTGGTCAGTAATGACACATTAATCATAAACACTAGAAATTTTCTGAGTTGTTTCTGTTGCGTTTTTGTTATTTTTAAACTCCCACATTGCATGTCCGAATATTCACTCATTAATCAGCTAATTTCTGGGTGGGTTTAAAACATTGGAAGTTTGAAAAGCGTAGATATAAGTTTCTTTTCGAAAACATGAATTATACATAGCCCAACCCAGTAAAACGTTAAAAAAGAAAGAAAGAATTTGATAAATGAAATAGAAAGAGAAAGAAAACATATTTTAAGAGAGATACAAAGCATACATAAAAGAAAAAAAAAATAATGTGGTAAAGAGTTAGATAAAAAAAGAAAGAAAGAAAGAACTGTCAGGAATAACACAAAAGAAAGAAAGGAAAAGAAAGAAAGAAAGAAAGAAATATTACGTGTCAAAGGAAAAAAGAAAGAAATGTTAGGTTAAATGTGAAAGAGAAAAAGAAATAAATATTACAACAATAAGAAAGAAAGAAAGAAAGAAAGAAAGAAAGAAAGAAATATTGCGTGTAAAAGAAAGAAAGAAAGAAAGAATGAAATGTTAGGTCAAATGTGAAAGAAAGAAAGAAAGAAAAAAAGAGAAATATTGCATGTAAAAGAAAGAAAAAAGAAGGAAATGTTAGGTCAAATGTCAAAGAAAGAAAGAAAGAAAAATATTGCGTGTCAAAGAAAGAAAAAAAGAAGGAAATGTTAGGTCAAATGTCAAAGAAAGAAAGAAAGAACGAAAGAAAGGAAGAAAAACCAAGTAGAAAATGGCGGAACATTTTTCACTAAATCGAAAAAAAGACGAAGATAGAATGAAAATAAAACCCAGAAAAACAGGTAAAAAAAATGTCTTTGATATTTTTTCTTCATGCAAATTACATTTTTTCTTTACCTCATTTTTTTATTACCTTTTTTTCGGCACTTTTCCATGTCCCCTTCTCTCTCTCTCTCTCTCTCTCTCTCTCTCTCTCTCTCTCTCTCTTTCTCTTGCCTTTTCTACTTTGACTTTCAATTTTCCGATCTCGTATTTTTTTATCAATTCCCGAAATGCTTCCCCTCATGTTATTAATGCTGATGACGATGATGGTGCTTTCTTTTTTTTTTGCAATTTTCTTCAATCACTTTGCACTTGTTTGTTTACGGGTCTCGTTCTCGACTTTTCCACCTTATTTGCCACTTCTCGCTAATTCTCGTTTTTCCACGTTTTCACGTAGCATTCAATATTCGTTTAGCTTTTCTGTGATTCGCTTATTTTATTCAATTAGTTCGCTTCCCTTTGAAAAGAAGAGTTTTTGTTTTACGCTTTGATGAAATTACCCAGAGTCGCCAGAGCATTATATACTTACCCACCCATTTCTCTTCAATTATCTATCTATCTATCTATCTATCTATCTATCTTCACTTTTCTATCTATCTATCTATCTATCTATCTATCTATCTATCTATCTATCTATCTCTGTGTCATATTATATTCATATCCATCAATCATTCGATCTATGTAAACGTTTAATCTATCTATCTATCTATCTATCTATCTATCTATCTTCAGTATTTTCTTACTTTCTTTCTTTCTTTTTTTCTTAACTATTTTCTATCTATCTATCTTCATATTTATCGATCTCTTATAATCATATCCATATCTCTATCGTATTATATTCATATCTATCTATCTATCTATCTTAACAATTTTCTTTCTTTCTTTCTTTCTTTCTTCATATTTATCTATCACATTATGTTCATATCAATCTATCTATCGATCTAACTATGTAACCATTTACTAGATCTATCTATCTATCTATCTATCTATCTATCTCAGTCTGTTCGCATCTATCTATCTATCTATCTATCTATCTTGCCTGGTTCCTTGCTTTCTCTTTTCTTTTTTTCTTTCTTTTTTCAATTTATCTTATTAAATATCTAATCAACGAATCTATCAATGTGTGTGTGTACGTCAGGTGTTTGTATATATATATATATATATGTATATATATATATATATATATATATTGGGTATTTGAGTACGCGTGCCGAAATGTGTGAATGTTTGTGTACTTCCTCTCTTTCTCTCTCTCTCTCTCACACCCTCTCTATGAATTTATTGTAGCTCTTCAGCGTTCAGTATATCTATCCAGTCACTTCATATGCATGCATGAATGTCTCTCTTTCTCCCTCTCCCCCTCTCTCTCGCTCACTCGCTTGCTCGCTCTCGCTCTCGCTGTATATATATATATGTGTGTGTGTGTGTGTATAAAAGTAAGTTAAGTTGGCGACCTTTGTCGAGGGTGACCAGAAGACTTCCTTTTCAATAGCTACTTGACCGAGATGTAGGGGAGGATCGCAACTCCATTCTCTGGATTGCTCCACTTTACCCTTGACACTCACCTTATAATACTGAGTGTTAAGCAAAGTGGCATTAAGTACCATTTCTGAGTCTTTGGTAAGACTCGACCTGAGATTGAACCCCGGTCTCCTGGATCATTGGCGGACACATGACTCATGAGGACAATATATATATATATATATATATATATATATATATATATATGTTCATATATATATGTGTGTGTGTTCATCTCCCTCTTTCTCTCTCTTTTTCTCTCTCTCTGTATATATGTGTGTGTGTGTTATTGGCCTGTGGGTAGAGTGTTCGCCAATGGTCCGGGAGACCTGGGTTCAATCACAGGTTGCGTCATACCAAAGACTTTTAAAATGGTACTTGATACCTCCTTGTTTAACTCTCAGCAATATTAAGCACGTATCAAGGGTAAAGTGAAGCAATCCATGGAAAGGACTTGTGTTTACCCCAACACCTAGGTGTAATAGCTATTGAAAAGGGGCTTTCTGGTCACCCTCGACTACGGTCGCCAACTTTACTACCTATATATATATATATATATATATATATATATATATATATATATATCTGTTCATACATATATGTTTATGTGTTCAGCTCTCTCTCTCTCTCTCTCTCTCACTCTCTCTCTCTCTCTCTCTCTGTATTTATATGTATGTGTACGTGTATATATATATATGTATATATTTCTGTTCATATATATGTGTGTGTTCATCTCTCTCTCTCTCTCACTCTCTCTCTCTCTCTTGTTCTTTATCTATATATCTATCACTCTATTTATGTCTTATATCTATTTAGGAGGTGTCCTCATGGTCTAAGGGTTAAAGCGCTGGACTGCGGAACCGAAGCAACGTTCACTTTCGGACAAATACCTTTGGGAAAGGTATGAACCCCTCATCTTCCATGTTATGGGTTAAATAGTACCACTACTATTCCTCTAGAAGGACGGCGTTGGCATTAAATAACCTAAAAACGTTGATATGTCATTAAGCAAAGAAACCAAACCAAACCGATCATATCTATTTCTTGCTGAATATCTTTCAATCAGTCCATATCAGTTTACGAGGATCATGAAATACGTTTCCTGACTTTTTTCGTATGGGCACTTTCATTGATAGTACACACATGAAATTCTAGTCCCTTTCGAAGATATCTTCTCCTGCAGCAATGCACTTGTTGTACCGTTCCAACAAATTCTGGAAGGTCCCATGGAAGTCCTCTTGTGTGAGCGTGTCAATGACCTTCGTCACAGCCTCTTTTATCTCCTCAATTGTCTCATAACAACAGCCCCTGAGCTTAGGGAATGATCAAAAGTCACAGGGAGCAAGGTCTGGACTATAGGGACGGTGACGAACTGTCTTGATACCCATCGTGGTCCAATAGTTTGTGACAAGGACGGAGTTGTGGACTGGTGCATTGTCCCACTGGAAATGCCACAAACCCGATTTGAAGAGTGCTGGCCTCTTCCCAAGGAATCTCTTCCTGAACTCCCCTAAAACCTCTACATAGTAACCCTAACCCTAATCTTTTGGTCAATCAACTGTGGTCTATTGACTTCCTTACTCCTCCCACACCTCTCATCATCCCTCACAGACTCTCTGCCTTCCTTGAATCGCTCATGCCATTCAAAAACTGATACACGTATCATGCAAGATCGCCAAATGCAGTCTGAAGAATTCCATACGTTTGTGTGGCCTTTTTTCCAAGTTTAAAACAGAATTTTATTGCATATCATTCTTCTAAAGTGTCCTGACGTCCAGATTGCATTTTTGAAATTCAAGTGGACCTGGGAGCATTGGCAATGAAGGGGTGCTCCGCATTTACCAATGCTCCATTATCTCTAGAACCTCACCATCAGATTGTTTAATGTCATATCCAGGACACTCATTAGAGGGGTCTTACCCCTCTACAGTGTTGCAGTCAGTGTATTCTATAGGCCCAGGCAATTGGGTAATACAGCAGTTTTAGTGGTATATATATATATGTATATATATATATCATGACGTTCATAGCCCAGTCGCATGGGACTGTAAAATACAAGACTGTATCTCTGCAAATGGGTAAGACCCCGCCCTAATGAGTGTCCAGTATATGACATTAAACAATCTGTTTGTTAGGCTCCAGTAATGCTGGAACTTTGGAGAATACCATCGTTCTCAGGTGTACTCCGGCCCGATGTGGCAACATCTGATAGAGTCCTATCTATGAGTCAAGTAAGTCTGTTTGATCTTTTAACTCTAATTAAACAAATGAATGTTGTTTAATTGAATTGCAAGGGATACATAGCGAAAATTGAAACCATTTAAATTTGTTGACTTATTGTAAATTGAATTTATAGAAATAGAAATGTTTGATCATTTAACTGAGTGTAAACAAATGACTCTTGTTTAATGGAATTGTTCGTGATGCAGAGTAATACTATTTAACTTTGTTGACTTACGCTAAATTGAATTGTTAGAAATAGAACTGTTTGATCGTTTAACTGTGTATGAAAATGTGACTGTTGTTTAATTGAATTGCAAGTGATATATAGCACTAATTGAAACCATTTGCATTTGTTGACTTATTCTAAATTGAATTAATAGAAATAGAACTGTTTCCTCGTTTTACTGTAGGTAAACAAATTTATAGAAATACAACTGTTTGATCATTTAACTGTGTGTAAAGAAATGACAGTTGTTTAATTGAATTGCGAGGGATACATAGCAATAATTAACACTATTTAAATTTGCTGATTTATTCTAAATTGAATTTATAGAAATAGAATTGTTTGATGGTTTAACTGTGTGCAAACAAATTTATAGAAATAGAACTGTTTTTTATCATATAACTGTGTGTAAACAAATGACTGTTGTTTAATTGAATTTTAAGAGACACATAGTGATAATTAAAACCATTTAAATTTGTTGACTTATCTAAATTGAATTTATAGAAATAGAACTGTTTCATCGTTTACCTGTGTGTAAACAAATTTATTGAAATAGGACTGTGCGATCATTTAACTATGTGTAAAGAAATGACTGTTGTTTAATTGAATTGCAAGGGATATATAGCAATAATTAAAACTATTTAAATTTGTTGATTTATTCTAAATTGAATTTATAGAAATAGAACTGTTTGATGGTTTAACTGTGTGTAAAGAAATGACTGTGTACAAAATGTGATTACAAATAAGTATTTGGGATTAAATAACAAAAAATGCTATAAAAACCCAAGCCAACCAAACTAAACTAACTTAGAAGTTCGTAAACTAATGATAAAAATAGGTTTATTACATGATACCACTTTTATGAGGTGAGTCTTACCCCTCGACAGATGCTATAGTCAGTACATTCTAAACCCCACTGATTACACGTTTATGTAATACTATAATTTACCACCGTAAATTAAGGCGTGTAAGTCGACCTTTTAAACTTGAAAAATCTCAACAAAACTTAGGGTCAACTTATACGGATGGGCAAGAAGGCAAATTTTACTACTTTTCGAACACTCTCGGTGTAAAGATTCGGATTTTAGAAGTCTAACCGTAGTTTTGTTGAGATTATTTTTCTTGGTTGACGTACACGCGGATTTTTAGAGTAATTATTCATAATTCATATACATCCACACACACACCTGCGCACACACACACACATATATACACATGTATATATATATATATATATATATAGTATTATTCGGTCCAGTTAAACCGGTGTTGGGAGTAATTCCATCAGGACAAAAAAACATTCAACAGTGAACATTTAAATTTTCCTGGTAAAGAGCTCAATGTAGCTGACATTACAGAGCAATAATTTCTTTTAAAAAAACAAAAACCGGTCACATTAGGATTATAGATTTATTTCCATCCTGTTATTGGTTATCCATAAGGTCTGAAGAATCATGTTAATTTTTGGGGGGTGTTTTTGATTTATATCAAAAACCCATAACAGGATGGAAATAAATTGAAGTGACCGGTGTCTGTTTTTTCTTATATTGTCATCCTCAGACAAATCTGTTTCGTTCTATATGAACTCTTCAGGCTAGATTCCCGAAGCTGGGATCGAAACCCGGTTGACACAAACACCAATCCAAGATTCTCCCAATCAGCCACGAGAAAACTAGGACAAGCAAAGGAAATTTAAACGCTTATGTATCACATTTGTTTTTGTTTTACATATATCCGCTTAACGGCTACCGAGACCTCGATTCATATGAAGAGGCTTTCATTACGCTAATGGCAATACATTTACTTCCCACGCTGGATATATTTAAAAAAAAAAAAAAAAAAAGACAGCAATCGTTCACATTAGGATAATTTTTGGAAAAAAAAATTATTTGCTCTGTGGATTTTATTTACATTGAACTCTTTTCCAGGAATACTTAAATTTAATATTCTATTTTTGAATATTTTTTATTTGTCATGATTGAAATTATTCTCTTGTCTGGAATTACTGGATTGAATGATATCTTCATCATCATCATGTCGTGCTGGTAGCACAGATATCCCTGACCCTCTCTCGCCACTTTTCCCTATCGTTCATCGCCTCAGGCAGATCTTCAGGACAACATCCTGTATCCTCACATAGTTGCTAAATGTATGTTCGTGCTGGTCGTCCTGCTTTTGCACGGTCATGTGTGGGGGTCCATAAGAGTACATCACTTATGAGTTCGTCATATATTGAAATGATTAGGTGAACAAGAGAATTTTTTTTTAGGTTATTCCTTTTCTTCAACGCGTGTTTCTGTCGTTTTACGTCGTCTTCAAGAAGATTTACTTCCACCAAAAAATTTTTTTAGGTTATTCATTCATCTTGAACCTGTGTTTTTGGTGTTTTACGTCGTCTCCATGAAGTTTTACTGACTGAGGACGACGTAAACGTCAGAAACACGTGTTGAAGAACACATAACATAAAAGCAAATTCTCTTGTGGACATATTCATTTTAAAGTATTAACTTTTTTTCTCTCATCAGACCAACAAAAAATCCAGCCCATTGGCACAGTGGATAGAGTGTTCACCAGTGGCCCCGAGAAACAGAGGTTCAATCTCTGATCGAGTCATACCAAAGGCTAAAAAATGGTACTTGATACTTCTTTTGCTAACGCTCAGTATTATAAGGTATGTATCAAGAGTAAAGTGTACCAATTCAGCGAAAGTAGGAGCGCCTTCTCCTACACCTCACTGAAGTATCTATTGAAAAATGAGCCTCGACTTCGGTCACCAATTTTACTTATATATATATATATATATATATATATATATATATTTCATATCGCAACTGTCAAGGGATGTGTTTTCCATGTTTATATAATTCATTTTGTTAAGTAAATCCCTGGAGTCTTTGATTTTGGGCTAAGTATTTAGCACTGTGAAACGCATTTTCTTCCTAGCAGTGGTCGTGTCGACACTGCTGTATGGATGCACTACTTGGACGCTAACAAAACGGCTGGAGAAAAAGATAGACGGCAATTACACAAGAATGTTGCGAGCAACATTGAACAAGTCCTGGCGGCAACACTCCACAAGGCACCAATTATACAACCACCTGCCTCCCATCACGAAAACTATCCAAGTGAGACGAACCAGACATGCAGGACACTGCTGCAGAAGCAGGGACGAGCTCATAAGTGATGTACTCCTGTGGACCCCCACATATGGCCGAGCAAAAGAAGGACGACCAGCTCGAACATACATGCAGCAGCTATGTGAGGATACGGGATGTAGTCCTGAAGACCTGCCAGAGGCGATGAACGATAAAGAGAAGTGGAGAGAGAGAGGGTCAGGGATATCCGTGCTGGCGGCACGACATGATGATGATGATTTAGCACTGTTATAAAGAGCTCCAATCCCAGAAATTATTGGTCATTCTTCCTAAAACTCGGACTTTTAAAATTCCTTTTTAACCAATTATTTCTGTGATTCGAACAGCCCCCATCATCATAAAATCGCAAAAGCGATAGCCTGAATGTTATAACCTCTCTTTAGTACGATTAGTATTTCATGCATCAAGTGATTTTGTCAACAAAGTGTAATATAATTGCTGAGGGATCTCGTTTTGTATATCTTGCCCTTCGGTTTAGTTAGGATGAGAACCTTTCGGCTCCGTGTATGGGTTAGTTAGGTGCAAACATTAACGCAGGTGTTCACGCGCGTGCAGAGAGGATGTGTCAATCAGAGATGTCAAAATAAAAATCCAAGATAGGAATTGAGACCAGGGGATCTGGGTGACGTCACGCACCGGAAGTGTGGGCTGAGGATTTGGGGATTTGAGAAAAAGCAGTGAGTTAAGTTCCTGCCTCCGAACGAGAGAGTCGTGATTCAGAGCTGGGAGGTGCCCGTGGTGTAATGGTTATCGTTGAAGGAACTGGACACGACGACACGAGTTCAAATCCTGGACGAGACCGACTGCTGTAACCAAAGTTTAAAATTTATGTATATATACATACGTATATAATCGTCATAGATTTTTTTACGAGTCACACATACGAGACATTGCTGGAGAAGTAGAAGTGACATAGTACTGTGGACCCCTTCACATGGACGAGCAAAGGTAGGACGACGAGCTAGAATCTACATGAAACAGCTCTGTGCCGATACAGGATGTTGCCTTGAAGACCTACCGGAAGAGATGAACGATAGAGAAGGGTGGCGGGAGAGGATCAGGGATATCCGTGCTGGTGGCGCTTCTATATGATGATGGTATCATCGTCATTAAGTCGCACTGACAACATGAATTTTCCTGAACCTCTCTCTCTCTCTCGCTCTCTCATTCAATCCGTCCCGATCATCCATCTTCTCAGGTTTTTCTTCCAAACTATATCCACTCTCGACAAAAAGGTAATGTAAGTCAGTTCTTGCAAATCGGCCAACATAGGAACATATATAGGGGTCCTAAGAAAAAATTCAGTCCTTGCTTCTCCAACAGTGTCCCACATGTCTCGTTTGTCTTACATGGATGATTTTTAGATGGGAGGTAGGTGGCCGTAAAGCTTTTGATTCGTAGGGTCTTGCTTCTTGTATTTGTTCAAAACACCACGTAGCATTCTTACCATGATCATATATATATATATATATATATTATTTCAAGAAAAAAGTATTCGGTCACATTAGGATAATAAATTTATTTCCATCCTGTTAAGAGTACTGATATGAAACAAAGTCCCTAAAAAAATTTTAACAGGAGTTAATCAGATCCAATAGGAAAATAAATTATTTTAGTGTTTTTGATGCATATTAATGCTCTTAACAGGAGGGAAATAAATTTATTATCCAAATGTTACCGAATATTGTTTTTGTTTTTTTCTTGTAATAATATTATTTGCTCTGTGAATATATCTTACATTGAGCTCTTTACCAGGGATATTTAGAAATTCAAATTTGAATAATTCATTTGTCCTGACGGAATTGACCCCTACTCCGGATTTACTAGACTGAAGAGTACCTTTTACATATATATATATATATATATATATTAGATTTAACATATATTTAATAGCATGGAATTGACAATCAACACTGTTACAACATATAATGCAAAGCTCTTCGAACGAATTGAGTGCTCTGGTATCCCGTAAGGTATAAAATGTAAAGAAACGAACGCTACTACTTAATACCTTATAATTCCCTAGCTGACGTGGAACGCTTGTTTGCTGAGCAGTCTAATACTAAGTCTAACGTAAATTTAGACAGGTTTTGATCCCAGCTTCAAGCGTCCTACGTGTCTTGCCACCATGAAGAGTTGTGATATAACAAAACAGTCTGTGTTTGAATGACAATATATATGTGTGTGTGTGTGTGTGTTACATAATTGTAGTTACTTTTTAGGTATCATGTATTCCTATCTAATACAAATAATTTTCCAAAATAATCTGGTTTCATGCAACTATTTTAAATTATTGATACTAATCCAATGGTTTCAAGTATTCTTATCAATTACTAAGAATACATACAAAATTATATGATTTCCGGTAAAAATTATTATTCTATGGAATTCCTATTTTTTGTCATGGAAAAAGTTCGGTTTTAAATTCCGTGCTTTCTATGTAGCACACCCTCATCCCACTTGTAAGATTCTTCAGAATATTTTTTAGTATTATGAAACAAACGACTGGGGCCGCAGAATACACCGACTGCATCTTTGCAGATGAGTCAGACTTCCCTGCCCCCAAACAGTGTCCTGGATATGACACGAAACAATCTGATGGTGAGGTTTCAGTAATGCAGGAACTTTGGAGAATGCGCAATAGCCCTTCATTGCCATTACTTCCAAGTCCACTTTGTACCGGAGTGGTAGCATCTGATAGAGTTCCTATCTAAGGGTCAAATAGAACTAAACTTTGTACTTATGCTAAACTGAATCGCTTGAAATAGAACTATTTTTACATTTAAACCGCGTACTTATGTTAAACTGAATTTTTTATATAGGACTGTTTTTGTAAACTAAAATGAATTGTTTGAAAGAGATCTGTTTTTGACATTGAATTGTACTTAGGTTATACTGAATTGTTTGAATTAGAACTGTTAGACTAAACTGAATTGCTTGAAATAGAAATGCTTTTGACAATCAAACGGTGTACTTACGCTAAATTGAATTGTTTGAAATAGAACTGTTTATTTGTACAGGAATGGATTTGTTTTTAAATAACCTACAAATGTGGATATGCCATAAAACCCAAACCAACCAATCAAACAAACCAAGGAAAATAACCATATACATTTTTATTCTTTTTACTCACGTCAGAAGACCAAAATAAAGAGGGAAATGATCATTAGTTTTTACATTAGAGCTCACAGGAATTGCAATACCCAGATTTTTAAATGAAGAATTTGATAATATAGAAAATACCTTCACACAACTTTACCATCCCAAATCGTTTATTCATATATATATATATATATACATATATATATATATATATAAATTCATCTTGCTTAAAGAGTTTTAATGAATGTAGATTTTATTCGCAAAAATATATAATAATATCCGTTTTCTTTAGTTTAGAAGAAAAATAATTTTTCTTAAAAACAACTCTTGGAGTGTACTTATCTATGGTCGATTATATATATATATATGTGTGTGTGTGTGTGTGTGTGTGTCTATTGATTATCAATCTTTGATATCTATCAAGCTTATCAATATAACTATTTATGTATACGTTATCGGCCTCTTATATATATATATATATATATATATATATAAGCAGTAAAATATATACATATATATAATTATTTACTGTTTTCTTCTTTTGGTTATGTATGCGAATTTTATAGCCATTTTCTCACTCATTTCTCTCTCTCTCTCTCTCTCTCTCTCTCTCTCTCTCTCTCTCTTCCCCAAACGAAATTACAATATTTGGGGGCTACTCTTCATATCTCCCTGGACAGATAAGCGCCGATGTGCACTGCACCCATGTGTTTATTTTCTGGCGCCAGAGGGTCTAAACAGTCTGCATTTGATGTTGTAATGAGAAGCTCTGGTGGGAGAGTGCGCCTTACACAATAGACACACACACACACACACATACATATACACACTGGCTGGCGTGCTCACGCGCCACAAGCCGCAAACAAAGACGGCAAAGAAGTAGCCAGTAAAAAGCAATAAAATCCAAAAAACAGATAAGACAATAGACGAAAATTGAAGAAAAGAAACAATTATTACTTAGTATCTGTAAAATAAGATTTAAAAAAAAAGCATCCTCTATGTCAGAGTGAAATGGACGATACCATGAATTAATATCTCGTCTCCACAGTTTAAAATAACCCATTGTTTCGCTTTCGAAAAAAAAATCCTTTCTCCAGGATAATCAGGGATTCTTATACAATTTAGCTGGTGATCCTTATAATCTACAAATGAACAATTCTTAATATCGTCTTCATAAGAAACAAATAATAATAATGATTAAGTCAATCATTATAATTATTATTATTTACTCCTTGAGGGTTTTTCAGATCAGTGTTATCTGATGGTTTTTCACTGGAGTTTTAGTGACAGCAAGTCTCCTCATATAAACAAGAAATGGAAGAATAGTGCATTGAATTGCGAGGCATACTCCTCTTTTGAGGGTGTGTCCACCGATCACCGAATAGTCACAGCGAAAATACGGTTAAGCCTACGAAAAAACGACAAACGAACAGCGACCACCAAACACTATGACTGGGCCCTATTAAACAACAAAGATGTCAGAGATAAATACGTATTAGAATTAAGAAACAGATTCGAAACACTACAAGAAAAGACGGAAAAAAATACACCAAACGACGAATACGAAAATTTCGTCAATGCACACCTTGAGGCAGCAGCAAAATACATTCCAACAAAAATTAAAACTAAATATAGAGTCCCATGGGAAACCTTAGCGGTGAGAGAAAAACGTGCACTAGTGAAAACAGCCTCCAAAAACTATCGAAAAAACCCAACAAACACAAATGACTTAAAACTAAAAACGGCACAATATCAATTAGCAGGCATATATATAAAGGAACAGACAGAATACATTCAAAATCAGATAGATAAGATTAGAGACTCGGTAGAAGATAGACAATCTAGAATTGCCTGGCAAACAATAAACGAAGTGAGCAGAAGAAAGAACACAGCCAAAGCAAAACTTAAAGCAGCAAACCAACAAGAAAGAATAAAACTGTGGAAACAGCACTTCGAAAACTTACTTGGAAACCCACCAAAAATAACGCATGAACCAATCACCAGAATAATTAGCAAACAATTAGACATTAAACTTGGACCGTTCACACAAGGAGAACTCGACTCGGTTCTCAGAAAAATTAAAAATAGGAAAGCTGCAGGACTGGACGAAATTCCCCCGGAAGTATGGAAGACCAGACAATTCGACGACATACTGCTCCGACACTGCAACGCAGTATACAATCAAAATCCGATAGATAGATGGACGAAGGGATGCATACTCCCCTTCCCTAAAAAGGGGGACCTCGGATTAGCCAAAAACTACCGAGGCATAACACTTACATCCATAGCTGCCAAAATCTACAATGCCCTACTACGAAACCGCATAGAACCCAAAATAGACAACATACTTAGAAAAAACCAAAATGGCTTCCGAAGAAATAGATCTACGACCTCACAAATACTAACCATCCGCAGAATCCTTGAAGGTGTACGGGCAAAGAACCTACAAGCGACATTAATATTTGTCGACTTTACCAAGGCTTTCGACTCCATTCACAGAGGAAAGATGGAACAAATCCTACTAGCGTACGGCATACCTAAAGAAACCGTAGCGGCAATAACGATTCTCTATAGAAACACTAAAGTAAAAGTACGATCACCAGATGGAGACACAGAATACTTCGACATTGTAGCAGGAGTACTACAAGGGGACACGCTGGCTCCGTATCTCTTTATCATTTGTCTAGACTACGTACTTAGAACATCGATTGACAAAATCAAAGAGAATGGCTTCGAACTGACGAAGAAAAGAAGCAGAAGATACCCCGCAACAACAATTACCGACGCCGACTACGCCGATGACATAGCGATACTGGCAAATACACCTGACCAAGCCGAAACACTTCTGCATAGCCTGGAACGAGCAGCAGCAAGCATAGGCCTCCATGTTAATGCACACAAAACAGAATATATGTGCTATAACCAAACGGGGGACATCTCCACTCTAGAAGGAACCCCTCTTAAACTAGTAGACAAATTCACGTACCTAGGAAGCAGCGTCGAATCAACCGAAAAGGACATCGAAACGGACAGCTATCAATAGGCTATCGACTATATGGAAATCAGACCTAACCGATAAAATGAAACGCAGTTTCTTCCAGGCAGCGGTCACATCGATACTGCTATATGGATGCACTACATGGACGCTAACAAAACGGCTGGAGAAGAAACTAGATGGCAATTACACAAGAATGCTGCGTGCAATCCTCAACAAGTCCTGGCAGCAACACCCCACAAGACACCAACTGTACGGCCACCTGCCCCCTATCACGAAAACTATTCAAGTTAGGCGAACCAGACATGCAGGACATTGCTGGAGAAGCAGAGATGAACTCATAAGAGATGTACTCTTATGGATCCCCACACACGGCCGCGCAAAAGCAGGACGACCAGCACGAACGTACATTCAGCAGCTATGTGAGGATACAGGTTGTTGTCCTGAAGACCTACCTAGGGCGATGAACGATAGGGAGGAGTGGCGAGAGAGGGTCAGGGATATCCGTGCTGCCAGCACGATATGATGATGATGATGATGAAGTCTCCTCAAGTCTCTTGGACTATTCTCAGTATTCTAGCCAATCTCAACAATGCCGTAGTTTAAATGGTCTTGATTCGTCCTCTGATGTCCAACTCTTCATGTCCCCATTTCCAAGTCTTTTAGCACAGGACCTTTATCTCTCTTTTCGCTTTCCTTCAGTTTTATCATATGTTCAACCAGAAGGCAAAGTCCACTATTCGCTAGATTCACTTTTTTTGTTGACAATCACAAGATCTGGTCGTCTGGCTGAGATTAGATGATCCGTTTGTAATTACTATTATAACTCCTTTTCGAGTTTTTCTCATCAGCGTTAGCCGATGGTCATTCACTTGAGTTAGAGTGACAGCAAGTCCCTTCAAGTTTCCAGGACTCTTCTCAGAATTCTGACCGATATCAACAATGCTGTAGTTTGAATGGTCTCCACTCGTCCTTGTATTTCCAAGTCCTCCAGTCTTTCTACCAATTCTTTCGTTATTGTACCAAGAGCTCCAATTACTATTGGTATAACCATTACTTTCATGTTTAACAGTTTTTTTCAATTTCGTGGCAAGGTGGGGGTATTATCTCTCTTTACACTTTCTTTCAGTTTTACTCTGTAGTCAATCGGAACAGCAAAGTTCATTATTCGACAAATTCCTTATTTATTTATTTATATATTTTGTTTGTTAGGTCTGGTCGTCTGGCCAAGATTAGGCAATCTATTTCTATCTCAAAATCCCAGAGAACTTTGAGTGTCTCATTTTCCATGACGGATTCCTGGTTGTGCATCTACCATTTGTTCGTCTGGACCAATTTAAACTTTTTGCACAATTTCCAGTGGATAACCTTTCCCACCCAGTCGTATCCTTTTAGCTTTCTTTCAATTTTACTCTGTGGTCAGCCGGGACAGCAAAGTCTATAATACTGCAAGTTCTCTTTTTTGTTGATTATTATAAGGTCTGGTCGTCTAGCTGCGATTGGATGATCCGTTCGTGTCTCAAAATCCCAAAGGAGTTTGTGCGTCACATTCTCCCAGACAGATTTTTACTTGTACATATACCTAGTTCCTAGGGACAAAAAAAAATTTCTTTCAAAATCTAATTATTGATAATGCATCTGAATTCGTTTATTAAGATAATGTATTTGAATTTCTTTTCACGAGGTATGCATGAGAACCACTTTAAGATAGAAATGCACTAGAAATCATACACACACACACATACACACACACACACACATATATATATATATATATAAAATTAACTTAAATCGTGAGTCGGAAATCTTCCGACTCGCGATTTAAGTTAATTTTATAATTGATTCCACTCGTGTTGAGCACTCTTGTAATTGTAGCATTGCAGGATTCGCGGAAGGTTTTAGTTTTCTTTTGACCAACTGACCGCATATCCCTTGATTTTTTCCAAGGGCTCTGACGAGGTTGGCCTTTTCTTTCTTTTTGACCTATAATATTTTTTCTTTTTCCCCCGGGCGGTGATTCGAGATACACTTATTTCTTGTTCCTGGCGGTTTTTTTTTCTTTTTTTCTGGTACCGTGAATGCTGGTAGATATGAGATTAGTATATATATATATATATATATATATTTATATATATATATATATATATATATGTATGCACGTATGTAAGTATAAATAGAAATGAATCAAACAATATGGAGAATAAATGAAAAACAAAGTAATCCGAAGTGAAGAATTTTATATGAAATTGTTGGGTATCACCCACCTTTTTCCACACAAAGAACTAGTCCATCTGCCACATATAGCAGTAGCTACTAACACCAGGGCAGACTAGAGGGTGAAAAGCAGCTTCTTATAGGAATAGTATTAGAGCATTGGAGACTGGAGATCGAATTAGATCACCTTATTTGCTACTGTAATAACGGAAGCCAATACTATCGTTGGCCTATATCTTTATTCTGTATTCCCTAATCCTATGTTCTTGTCTACAAATAGTCTCTCTATTGTATGTACTTTTTTCTGAGAATATATCTCTATTTCCTCTCATATCGTGGTTTGTCTTTTATTTAATATTACAAGCGTTCACTAATCCTATGTTCTTGTCTACTAATAGTCTCTCTATTGTATATACTTTTTCCTGAGAATATATCTCTATTCCCTCTCATATTGTGGTTTGTCCTTTATTTAATATTACAAGCGTTCCCTAATCCTATGTTCTTGTCTACTAATAGTCTCTCTATTGTATATACCTTTTCCTGAGAATATATCTCTATTGCCTCTCATATCGTGGTTTGTCCTTTATTTAGTATTACAAGCATTCTCTAACCAGAATGCAACAGAAAGAAAGAAATGATACCAAGAAAGTGGATATTTTTGTCCTTATAATAAAGACTTTTTATGTCTGCACGTTATGTGTTGATGTATCATTAATCCCAATTTAATTATACATCAATAGCCGTTGATATTGATCTCTCATATTTGATATTCCTACCCCTCGGATTTCCTCCTTGGATCATATAAGAATTGGCCTAGTGGGTAGAGTGTTCGCCAATGATCCGGGAGACCTGAGTTCAATCCCAGGTCAGGTCATACTAAAGACTTTAAAAATGGTACTTGATACCTCCTTGCTTAACAGTCAGCAATATAAGGTAAGTATCAAGGGTGAAGTAAATCAGTCCAGGGAAATGAGTAGCACCCACCCCTACACTTCGGTGTTGTAGCTATTGAAAGGGAAACCTTCCGGTCGTTATAGTATATATATAGTGAACGTAATAGCGCGACTGGAGTACGAACTCACTCATTACGATTCTGCAGTCCATCGCTTTAACCATTACACCACGAGGACACCCCCCCGCCACTTGTTTCTAGTTCACCGTATTTTATGTATGTTTCACGTACCGCTTTTCGATTTCTTCCCCTTTCCTTTGTAGATATATTTATCTGCGTTATTTTTATATTCATGCTTAATCCATTTTTTTTAAAACTTCACCCACCTTTCTTTCCGCTACAGTTTTTCTACATTTTGATACATTTACTTATTAATTCAAACACAGTTGATTTTTAGTTTGGTTTGGTTTGGTTTGGTTGGGTTTTATGGCATATCAACATTGTAGGGCATTTAAAGCCAAATCCGTTTTTATACATATAAACATTTATATTTTAAACAGTTCAGTTTAGTATAAGTATTTTTTGCTTACACGAAGTTAAATTACGAATCAGTTCTATTTTAAACTATTCAGTTTAGCACACAAAAGCATTTCCATTTCAAACAATTCAATTAAATATAAGCACGTAGTTTAAATGTCAAAACAGTTCTATTTCAAGTAATTTAGTTTAGCATAAGTACACAATTTAATTCTATTTGACCCATAAATTGGACTCTATCGGGAGCTAGCACTCCGGACCAGAGTGGAACTGGAAGCGATGGCAGTCAAACGGTGCTCTACATTCTCCAAAGCTCCAGCATTACTTGAACCTCACCAGCAGATTGTTTAGTGTCATATCAAGGACACTCGTTGGGGGAGTCTTGCCTCTTCGCAAAGAAGCCATGTTTAACCATGTTTAGTTATTTACGTATGATGCATCCATATGTTTTCACTTTCTTCTTCCTTTTCTTTCTATTTTCTATTCTTCCGTTCTTTTTCTTTTTCTTTCCTCTCCTTTCTCCTCTCTTCTCTTCTCTTCTTTTCTCTCTCTTTTTCTCCTCTCTTTCCTTTCTTTTCTTTCCTCTCTTTCCTTTCCTTTCTTCCCTCTCTTTCCTCTTTTATCTTTCTTTCACTTTCTTCTTCTTCTTCTTCTTCTTCTTCTCATTCTTTCGTTCTTTTCTTTACTTTTTCCTTCTCTTTTTAATTCATTATATCTCCCTATGTTTCCATTTGCCTTACATCGTTGCCTTACACAATCACATGATATTATTGAATTATGAAAACTAATTTATGGATCAAACAGTTAACGCCCCCACTTTCTCCGAATACATAATCTCCCACCTTGTTATGTATTTCATTAAACATCCATCGATGATCTAATGAGACTCGATAACAGTTTTTCTAATGATGGTTTTTAAAAACCAAAACGTTATATACTAACCCTAACCCTTTGGCCAATCAACTCTGGTGTATTGACTTCCTTACTTCTCCCACACCTCTCATCATCCGTGACAGACTCCCTGCCTTCCTTGAATTTCTTATGACACTCAAAAACTGATGCTCGATCCATGCAAGATGGTCGAAAATTAGTCTGAAGCATTCCATACGTTTTCCAAGTTAAGAACCGAATTTTATTGCATATCGTTCTTCTAAACAGTCTTCACGTCCAGATTGCATTTTTGAAATTCACTAGCTATGACAATCAGGCTTTAGTAGGGTGTATTCCAATTTCTACTGTAGCTGTTCATTTGAAGCTGAAATCATAAAAATTGGTCAGTGATCTCATAAGATGTATAGCAATAACATAGTGAATTTTCAAGAGTCTACGACAATTTTAAATGCCTGTCCAAAAATGTCTGAAAAACTTTTGAAGGCATAACGTACCAAGAAAGTGATTTTTTTCTTTTTGTCCTTATATATATATATATATATATATATCAGTGGCGACTCTAGCATATTTTTGCTACTCGTGACCCCCCCGCCCTCTGTCAACTTCAGTTCCCAACCCGTGGTCCGTGGACCCAAAGTAAGTCATCATAGTTGCTATTGCGTGATTCTTCATTGTATAGCACAGATTGACAAACGTACCTTGCATGGTGGTTTTTGGTAAACAATCACTTTCTATATAATTTGTAGCCTTGTTAATACAGTAGATAAGATAATTTTTTTTCCTTTCAAAAGTATAGAAGAAAAGAGAAGATGTTCATTACTATCACGAGAAAAATATGTTTATTAGAATAAAGAAACTGATGACAATATACACAGACACAGCTAGTAGTTTCAATTTCGCTTAAAATAAAGATTATTTGTTGAAAATATATTCAAATAAACAAATTTTAGTTACAGAATGTAATATATGCAATATTCATTAAAGAAATAGAGATCTGTTTGTGAAAAAACGAATTAAAACACGCCGTTTAACCAACATTTACCATAGCGATGACAATCAGGCGACGGCTCTAATCTGCTATCCCCTCTTTCTCTCTCTCACTCTCTTTCTCTCTCTGTCTCTGTCTCTCTCTCGGTCCCTCTCCCTCTTCCCAATACATCTATCAGCAGTCACACGTGCTAAGATTTTTGAGCACAGTGGTAGGGTTGCTCTTGCTATTGGCTACAGCAAAAAGCGTATCTCTCTAACATTACTGTTATTATAAGGGTCTAGTGCCTGGCACGGATCGGGTGTTCAACATTATAGCCGATTTTATGGGATGTTCAATGAATCTGACGGTGGCCGGACAAAGACCATCCGTTCAAAATAGCATCGTTGTATTATTCCCAGATATATTTATGAACTTTTGGCTACTTAGTTATCGAAACTTGAATAGATACGTAATTTAATTGAGATCAGACTAAGTGTGTTTGCTTGAAATTAATGGATGATTTTTAATCCATTTTGAATAACATTGACTGAGTTATTGGTCGTGCCGGGCACGAGTAGCACTAGTCCCGTCTCCGCCCCTGATATATATATATATATATATATATATATATATATATATATATATATATATATATATATATACACGGTAGTGTCTGAGAACTTGTGTTTCATGCATTTTACATTTGTTGGACAGAGTGAAGATTTTAAAAAAATATTAATATGGTTAATTTTTTTTTTTGTTTGCAACTAGGGGGTTATTTGTGTATATATGTGCCTAATTTTGTGCGCAATTAAATGTTAGTATGTTCGTGTACGTACTGTTGCTTGCGCGTACCTATATAAGTATTTTGCTTATGTAGTGGCCTGCAGGTTTAAATATATACACATATTTTTGCTGACTGATGGGAAGGGGTGAGACGAAGAGAGTGTGAGAAAGGAAGAGTGGATGAAAGGGGTGATTGGATTGTTGCAATCAGAATTTCGTTTGTTTTTTCAAAATCTATGGCAGCTAAAGGTTTATTTTCATTTGAATATGGAATCTCTGTTTAGTGGGGAATTTGTTGAGTGATGATGATGATGATTAAAATGAGAACTCATCCCAGCATTAAACAATCTTATAGCATGAAAGTTGTTTGTATTAAAAATAGTTTCTTAGTGATATAATTCTTTTAAAATAATTTTTATCATAAGTTTCTTGAATCCAGATAATTGCTTGCAAAAAGAGAAAAAAAAATAACACTGTCTTTGACTTTACAACAAATGCATCAAATATAAAAGTAATATAATACGGCTATATATATATATATATATATATATATATATATAGTCTATTGCAAGCCTCTTCGTAGATGAATTGAGGTCTCGGCAACCGTTGAACGGATGTATGTAAACAATAGTAATTGTGATTCATAACCGTTTAGAATTTACTTCGTAGCTAATGTCTCCTCGTGGCTGAATGGTTAGAAGCTTTGGCTTTGCGTTTGAGTCAAGCGGGTTTCGATCTCAGCTACGGGTAGATACTGATGAGTTCTGACAGAACGAAACAGATTTGTCTGTGGATGACTGTAGATATATATAGTTTTATTGGGTCCTGTTAAACTGGAGTTGGGAGTAATTCCATCAGGACAAAAAGGACATTCAACAGTGAACTTTTAAATTTTCCTGGTAAAGAGCTCAATGTAACTGACATTACAGAGCAATAATTTCTTTAAGAAAAAAACAAAACCGGTCACGTTAGGATTATAAATTTATTTCCATCCTGTTATGTGCTTTTCATTAAAAAAAAATTAGCAGGACTTCTTCAGATCTTATGGAATTATTTTATCCATAAGATCTGAAAAAGAACTGTTAATTTTTTTCGCGTTTTTTGATTTTATCAAAAACGCATAACAGGATGGAAATAAATTTATAATCCTAATGCGATCGGTTTCGTTTTTTTTCTTAAAGAAATATATATATATATATATATATATATATATATATATATATATATATATAATAGCCAGTCAGCGTCCGAAGACAGTGAGTGTGGATTATTCTTTTATAGAATATATGAGGAATATCATATAAATCTATGTGAGTGCTCGATGTATGGCTATTGTTAATGTCTTATGCCTTCGAAGAGATATGACAAAATTCACATTCAGAGCGTATATAGTGTAATCGGATGGAAAGTCAAACCTGGTTAATTTGTCATTGTAAATTTATTTCGGCGGGGAATATTACTAGACTCTCCGTCTCGTCAGACCTTAATGTTTTGTACTTTTATACTAGCCAGCATTTGAGCACGTTTGATTAATCCAATACTTCTTAAACAACTGTTGATAGATAGATAGATAGATAGATATGGACAGACTGAGATATATAGCTAGCTAGCTAGATAGATAGATAGAGCGAGAGAGAGAGAGAGAGAGAGAAAGAGAGAGAGATACAGATAGACATACATAAATACGTACATACATACATCCAAATAGACCAGGATAGATAGATAGATAGATAGATAGATAGATAGATAGATAGATACATTCATACATACATACATACATACATACAAATAGACCCGGATAGATAGATAGATTGATAGATAGATTTTGATAGATAGATAGATAGATAGATAGATAGATAGATAGATAGATACGTAGGTACATACAAACATAAATACATACATAATTTTCATCATACAACGTGTAAAAGCAAGTGCGATTCCCTGTCCTCATCAACCGTCAACCAGGGTTATAGATAGATAGATAGATAGATAGATAGATAGATAGATACATACATACATACATACATACATACATATAAATAGACCAGGATAGATAGATAGATAGAGAGAGAGGGGGGGATTTTGATAGATAGATAGATAGATAGATAGATAGATAGATAGATAGATAGATAGATAGATACATACATACATACATACATACATACATAATTTTCATCATACAACGTGTGAAAGCATCTGCGATTCCCTGACCTCATCATCCGTCAACCAGGGTGATAGATAGATAGAGAGAGAGGGGGGTATTTTGATCGATAGATAGATAGATAGGTACATACATACATACATACATACATACATACATAATTTTCATCATACAACGTGTGAAAGCATCTGCGATTCCCTGTCCTCATCATCCGTCAACCAGGGTGATAGATAGATAGATAGATAGATAGATAGATAGATAGATAGATAGATAGATAGATACATATGAATAGACATAGATAGATAGATAGATAGATAGATAGATAGATAGATGGTACAAGGCTCATTGGCATTCATAGTCTTTGAAGTAAAACTATGAAATTTTTATTTTAAGTTAGTGATTTTTATTTTATAAAAGTTTTAAAATCTCTCCAAACCGAGGAAAACGCTTCAAATTATTAAAATGGTCCGAAATGAGGAAAAATGAATATTTTATCCGTCACAATTGTAAAAACATTTAAACTAAAAATGAAGTTATTATCAACAACAGAAAAAATCGTGATTAAATATTCCCAACAACGAGAAGACGTCAAAATAGCACTAAAAGACTTGAAATGTGAATGCTCTAAAGATTGAACAAAAATCTCGGCATGTTTTACCATCTAACAATTAAAAATGGAAAGCGTAAACAAATTAGAAACAGAAGAAAAATATTAATCCATAAAATAACCACAAAAAAACAACAAGGGTAAATTTTTTTTTTTTTAAATTAAATACACATGAGAAAGGTGAAACGTTTGAGATTACGTGACCAGTACGAAAAATTAATGTAAAAAAAATATGAGAAAAAGGAAGATGAAGGTAGAAGAACAGATTTTTTTTTTTTTTTTTTTAAAGAAATAAAGGAAACGGAGAAATATCTTTTTCTTTGAAAGTAAAGAAGAATAAAGAAAAAGACACAACACACACACAAAAAAAACACAATCAAAGATAAATAGAAAGAAAAAAAAACAAAAAAAAGATAATGTGTTTACCTTTTTTTTTTTTCCTTTTTTTTCACAAATTAGGAAGAAGAACAAACTGTTAAGAATTTGAAGAATCCTGACGACATTTTTGCGATAAAATTGACAGCTATGTTTCTGTTAATCTTTTTTTTTTTAAATGAAAAACATTTCAAAAACTAAAAATAAATTAAATAAAACAGACTAAAAAGATGAAAAATTTGGCGTGTTTACATTTATTTTTTGTTTTATTTCGTTTTTGTTCTTGTGGATTTTTTCTTGTAGCTTTTTTTTTTTCTACTTTATTTAAATCTTTTCAAATTGTCTAAACGTGATTTAGTCGTTTTCAATTGCAAAAGAATCGTCTTGGTTTTTGCTGTTTCTCCTCTTTTTTTTCCCATACAACTTTTAAAATGAACACCCTATATCGATCATCGGTAAACATCACCTTGACTTAAAGGTTGTATTTTTATAATCTTACTCGTCTAAAATTTGCACAAAAATTAGTTAAAATTATCTGCTATAATCCCTCTGACCCTATCTATCTATCTATCTATCTATTCATTGATTCATATCTATCAATCTATCTATCTATTCAATAATTCATATCAATCTATCTATCTATTGATTCATATCTATCTATCTATCTATCTATCTTAGTCTTCACACACACACACACATATATATATATATATATATATATATATATATATAGTCAGTTTATATCTGAGTTTTTTCATACGTTTCTATTCATCTGCCTATACATACATACATACATATATATATATATATATATATATATATATATATATATATATATATATATATATATATATATATAAGGAAAAAAACATTATTCGGTCACATTAGGATTCTGTTAAGAGCATTGATTTGAATCCAAAACACAAAAAAAAAAAAAATTCACGCAGGACTTCTTCAGATCCAACATAAGAAAATAAATTGAATACAGCCAGATAATGAGGATGATCACAGAAAAGGAAGTGAAGGAGCCTTCCCCCATCAAATATTACTTCCAGTCTCCTCTCGTTTCCGACTGAGACTATAACAAAATAATTTTTTTTTTAAATGAAAAACAAAATTTACAATAATTCAAACTTCCTTTTAAAATAATATAAAATTAAAATCTAACTTTTTAAGTTTAACAATAAAATAAGGAATTAAAATAGAAATTAAAATTAAAAGCAAAAAACCACAATTAAACCAATTACAGTAATACATATCTTAAAATCCAACATTTCGTCACACCGTTTTATCTACGTCATCTTTTTTTTTTCTTTTGAAAGGTAAACAAACCTATGCCGTAAATGTTGAGACTTTTTATCAATGTTATATAATCTATTCCAATTCAATAATATTTTTTATACTTAATTGATTATTAACTTAAACGATATTTTAAATTATCGACAATAGTTCTCATTGGCCTTGTGGGTAGAGTGTTCGCCTCTGGTCTAGGAGAACTGGGTTCAATCGCAGGTCGCGTCATACCAAAGACTTTAAAAATAGTACTTGATACCCCCTTGCTTAGCACTCAGCAATATAAGGTACGTATCAAGGGTAAAGTGGAGTAATCCAGGGAAAGGAGTAGCGTCCTCTCCTACACCTCGGTGTAGTAGCTATTGAAAAGGGAGCCTTCCGGTCGCTTTCGACTACGGTCTCCAACTTCAACTTCTATGCCTACACCTAGCTATTAAATCATATATCTGATTTGATAATTTATCTGGATCAGGATATAACATAATTGGTATCTTTTCTTCTAGACACAAATTACATCTACTATCAAAGCGGTTCGGAGTATTAGACCTTTTCAATGTACTCCATTGAATTTCAGGGGTTAAACCCATATTTTTAAATTTTCAGAAGTGTTTGGGAGAAGGCTCCTTCTATCCCTTCCTTTGACCATCCCCATTATCAGGTTGTATTCAATTCATTTTTCATTTTGGATCTGAAGAAGTCCTGTTAATTTTTTGGGGGGGTGCATTTTTTACTCATATCAATGGTTTTAACTGGATGGAAATAAATTTATAATCCTAATTCGACCGAATATTGGTTTTTTCCTTGAAATAATTTTTGCTTTGAGAAATTACTTACATTGAGCTCTTTACCAGGAATATTCAAATATCCGAATTTTGAATAATTCCAGATTTACTGGATTGAAGAATACCTATGTATATATATATATATATATAATTGTGAGTGTTTGTGTTTATACGTGTGTGTGGGTGTGTCTCTGTCTGTGTGTTTGAGTATCTGCGTGTATGCGCACGTAATCAGGTATCCAAACTAATAATGAAAAATACATTTTTAAAACTAAGAATATGTAATCTATACATGAAAGTCATCCTTTTTCAATGCACTAAATCAAATCGGCTGTTTGTATCCGAAATGCTGTCAGCTTAGAAAGAATATACCCTGAAATTGTAAACCTAACAATCTTATATTTCAAAAACCATAAAAACGTGAAGAAATTACCCTTTTTGAAGCTGGACACAATCAAATTTAATAGATTTTCTGCAAGTGACCAGTTATTCAAGAAAATTATTTAAAAGTGAATGTGAGCTTGAGTCTCAGCGTAAACTTAATCTCATTTACAATCAATTGTCTCTCGTTGTCGTAGTCTGAGAAGCCGAGTGAGTTGCGAGTAAAAAAAATAACCAAAATTTAACATGTGAAAGCAACCAGTCACCTACGAAGTCAAATATTAATGGGCATTATCAATTCTTTGATTAATGTCCATTTCAAAAACATCAAGTCCTATCAGCAACATGAGACTGTATACCAGACTATGCGAAGCTCAGTATATAAAAAAAATCATTCTTTATTATCGTGTCACTGACATTAAAGAGTATGATGACATTAAAAAAGATAAGTATCACTCTATATTTGGTGAACCAGCTCGAGAAGTCCCGAATTGAAGTGGTAGATTTAAAAATAAAATACCTACTGAGTAAAAAGAAAAGTGTCTTTTATCATATTTACCAACCCCTCTGCTCGGGCAGGATATGACACAAGGTCAATTTTTTTAGCGGAGTTTTAACAGGTTTTAATTCAGAGTTTTCCTTCTCCTAGACTAGTTGCCTCACCAAGCTTGAAGAACCCAGTCTGTCCTACAATTTAGCCATAGCTGAGGGAGAATAATTGGATTCATACCTTCCCCAAGGGTATTAGTGTTATGTGAAATGCAATCAGTCTCGTCCAGGATATAAACTCGTGTCGCCGTGTCCATTTCCTACGACGATAACCATTACACCACGGGCACCTCCCGTGTCTTTTATCTGAGTCAAAATGGCCGAAGAGATTTGAACGTGCATTTAATTTATAGATCTTTATCCAAATTTGCGTATTCATGTCATATGCCTTTTTAGAGTTTTTCCATACAAAGACACATTTTTTAGACATTATCCATCGTTGAGAATGCGCTGGTCTTTTTATAATAGATCATCTCTTCCTCTGGCTCCCTTGTGGTATCTTACCAAGCGGGTAATGGATCTATTCAGTTATTTTTATAGTAGATACCTTCTACCTCATTGGTAAACAGGTAAGTAGGCCAGGCCTAAAAAAAGGGTACAACCGGCCTACTCGTGAGGAGGTAGAGGAGAGATATAAAAGTCACTGTTCTAACGTGCAGAATAAACAACAAGAAAACACTTACCGGCTCAGCGGCCCCAGCCAGCGTCTAGCTGACAGACAAAAAATAAAACACGCAGTAACTCAATACTGAGCCCGTGACATGACTGAAGCCAGCCGATATATATATATATATATATATATATATATATCCATTCACTGGGTCAGCAACCAATCACTGTCTAGAGAATGGACTTAGCCACATGCGCGTAATGGAATGCCTCAATGTCCATAAAATCTCACTTCAGCTCGAAACTCATCGCTTTTATACAACTGAGTTTTGGCTCATAACTACCGAGCTTTACATTTCGACACAGGTGAGATCTTATACGAAATAACTTCAACAATAGGTAAACAGGTTATCGGTCTGTAGTTGATCTGGGTGTTTGCTTTTTAGGTATAGTCGACATAAGAGTTGTATTCCTCTTCATTATTCATTCGGGTATTCTGATCCCACGTAGGCATTTATTAACTTGATAAGGCAATCTGTCGTGAATCATTATCATTATTATTATTGGCTGGTATTTTCTTATGTCTTTTAGATTTTTTTTCAAGGTGTTCTTGTTAAGCACAACTTGTTCATTACGTTAAATTTAATCAGGAGATGGTTTGTACTGCTTGGTTTGATATTTGTTTTTTATGGAAAAAAAAAAATAAAGAAAAAGATGACAATATCAAAACGAACGATTGAATGAACAGCTCGACAAAATGATAGATAGATAAATAGAGCAGAATTTAATTATTTTTCCTTATATTTTTTTAAATATTGATAAAACATTACAGGTTGGGTTAGTTTCTTTGTTTAATAGCATATCAACCTTTGTAGGTTAATTAATGCCAAAGCTATTCACATAGAAGAACAGTAGTGGTACTATTTAACCCATAGCTGGGAGGATAAGGGGGTTCATACCTTTCCCAAGGGTATTTATCCGAAAGTGAACGTAATAGCGCAACTGGTGTACGAACTCGCTTGACTACGATTCCGCAGCCCATTGCTTTAACCATTACTCCACGAGGACAACCCAATAAAACATTATAGTCTCAATAAAAATAGAATATACACTTAATCTATAGATTTTTTTAAAAAGTAGCGTACCAAGAATTACTTTTTCTGTGATTAGGTTTTTTAATTTTTTAACGTCTGTATTATGTAAATTAGGGTAACGGTATTTTTTAGAATATATAAATGAAAAATGATAGAAAATGTAATATCTTTAACTTTTATTATTTTTTTTTTTTGCTTAAGAAAATTAATAAAATTAATTATTTAAAATTAAAAAAATAAAAATAAAGATTTTTTTTTCAAATTCCATTCTCGCCGGTAACCATATAAGAATATTTGAAATGTGTTTTTGATAAATAAATAAATGATGATTCTCCAAAAACGAACGATTAAAAGTGCGGCAAGACAAAGAGATAGATAGATAGATAGATAGATAGTTCAGACCGAGATAGATAGATAGATAGATAGTTCAGACCGAGATAGATAGATAGATAGATAGATAGATAGATAGATAGTTCAGACCGAGATAGATAGATAGATAGATAGATAGATCAGACCGAGATAGATAGATAGATAGATAGATAGTTCAGACCGAGATAGATAGATAGATAGATAGATAGTTCAGACCGAGATAGATAGATAGATAGATAGATAGTTCAGACCGAGATAGATAGATAGATAGATAGATAGATAGATAGATAGATCAGACCGAGATAGATAGATAGATAGATAGTTCAGACCGAGATAGATAGATAGATAGATAGATAGATAGTTCAGACCGAGATAGATAGATAGATAGATAGTTCAGACCGAGATAGATAGATAGATAGATAGATAGATAGATAGTTCAGACCAAGATAGATAGATAGATAGATAGATAGTTCAGACCGAGATAGATAGATAGATAGATAAAATCACTGGTTGGCCTACCCATACAGGGAAAGTAAATGACAAATCCCAGAAAGCATAGAGGCTACCCTTTGAAGTTCACGGTAAAAGGTCCGCTGTAATCGAAGCGAAGGATTTCTACGAATAAATTATCATCTTCAGTCTCCGAGGTCTGTGAGTAATCGACCGTCAGAGAGGGTAAGCGCCTGGCATATTTTGCGTTTGATCAATGTCATTCTATATCTGTCCATCAACGCTGACACGATATTTTAATATCTCAAATCGAAGAGTCTAGTTCGTAGTGAGCCACAAGAAATACACCTCTCTCTCTCTCTCTCTCTCTCTCTCTCTCTCTCTCTCTTTCTTGTTTCAAAAGTCAATCGTATTTTCACTAGTTACTTACAGATGAATAATAAATTTTTGCAGTAGAACTGAAATTTCTTGTGTTGTTGATGGTGTGCAATAATGTGACATCAAAGTACCTTTCATCCAGAAAGGATCCGTGAATCTGATTATTTTTCAGGAAACCAATCACCCATAAGGCGGAGAGGTAAGACGCCGCCCCTCCAACGAGTGTCCTGGATATGACACTAAACAATTTGATGGCGAAGCTGTAATCGTTACGTTTTGTGGATATTTTTATCTCACTTTCATAGCTTTTTTTTTTCATGCCTTCTAATGCTGATTTATGAAAATTTTGTTGACAATGTTCAGAATAATGTTGCATGTAAAAATAAAAAAAGAAAGCTTGCATATTTAATTCAGACTCTCAAAAAATCAACCATATAAATTTTTCCAAGTTGGTTAGTTCGATGGTTGGTGCTTTATGGCATATCAACATTTGCCAAATACTTATTTATATATATATATATATATATATATATATATATATATATACTCGGGTGCATCAAAAGCGCTGACATTAAAAATGTGGTCTGTCCCCCGATTTTATTTTGTTTTTTATATGAAATAAATATTTATTTCCAAAAATGGAAATCTGACAAGCAATGCGTGTGACATACGGAGTCACTAGACACCTGTTCTCACCAGCAGTGTATACCGTGATCTGTTCCACTGGAGATAGAACCAGCGACCATAGAAATGTCATATATATATATTGCCGGAATTTCTAATCATAGTAATTCATTATATATATATATATATATATATATATACACACACACATATATATATATAAGAGGGTGCATCCAATGCGCTGACATTAAGAATGTGGTCTGTCCCCAATTTCTTTTTGTTTTTCATATGAAATAAATATTTATTTCCAAAAATAGAGTTATTTTGATATTGCTGAACCTCGATATTGATATTGTTCAACATAGAAATTTACATCAAAAATCATTTTTTCAGGATATAATTTTTGGCAAAATAATTATATCATATTTTATTGTTTTGCTAAAATCTATCAAACGTGCACTCAAATGACTATATATATATATATATATATATATAGACACGGTAACCTCCCGGGCTATGTCTTTCCAAGCCGCGTAATCATGAACTCATTGGTAAGAAAACAGATATACATCTTTAAATAAAAGATTTTTTTATGATAAATTGAATTACCTTGATCAGATAATCTGACAAGCACTGCATGTGACACACGGAATGACTGGATAGCTGTTTCAACATTATTAGTTCTCATCAGCAGTGTATACCGTGATCTCTTCCACAAGAAAAGGCAAAGGTAGGACGACCAGCAAGAACCTATATACAATAGCTCTGTGACGATACAGGATGTTGCCTTGAAGACCAGCCAGAAGGGTAGCGAGCGATGGTCATGTATATCCGTGCAGATGGCGCGACAGGATGATATATATATATATATATATATATATATATATACGGGATACATTCAGTAAGTTTCCAGACTTTTTTTTTTGTCTTGGTTTTCGGTATGCTGTTTCTGGAAAGACATGTTTCGGACTTTGTGCTCCTCTTCAAAAAATTCATAATGTTGTGATATGAATGGTTAGCACAGGTCAGTGGATAATCAAGCTTCCCCAGTGAGAGATTTATATAGGCTCTCTCTTACCTTTATGCTAATTAGGAAGATTAATTTGCTAATATCACTACCTCTATCTGAAACGTATAGCTTTATGCCCCTAGTAGGTCTTGTACTTCTTCTTGTGAGAGGTTCATTTTCAGGATAATCTCTGTCTCTCTTTCGTATTTCTTTCTCTGGTAGATCTAGATCTGTCCCCGCGCTAAGCTGTGATCAGAGTCGTCTTCTCACGTTATTTGGTCTTCATCCGAGATTTCAAACTCATTCTGGGTCACCTTAACATGCATTATTTCGTCTTCTGACGTTTGATTCTGTAAAGGTTGTTCAAAAAATTATTTAAGGAAGGAACCATTGAGATTTCTTCCTTATTTTGCTCTTCATATTCGCATTGGGCCCTTATTTGATCTGCATGGGCTAATACACTGTTCCCCTTTTCTCTATTTATTATCGTTGTATTGTGACATTTTTGCCTGATAAATTCTGCCCTTTCCAGATTTTATTCTCTACTCTTTTGGTAACATATTTTTTTCCTTTGTGGAACGACATCTTTAGCGGAGCTCTAATTTGCCTTCCTTTTTAAACTGATGGACTTTTCTAGTCTTCCGTTGTGTATTATTAAGCGAAATCTTAAAAGCAACCGTGGTAAAAAAAAAACAAACTATTTTTCTTATTTTTACTGAGAAAATCCTTTTAATCCTGTTTTCTGCAAATCCATTCGATTGAAGTTAATACAGCGGTGTCTTATAGGTTTTACACCCTATTTTTTCTAACCATATGTAAAGATCTTCATTACAACATTCTTATTCTTTGTCGGATGCCAGGGGTTTTGGTATGCCGTTTCTGGAAAATGTGACTCTTAGAATCTGTTTTATCGTAGATCTTTTCTTGTCTGGCACACGGATTACAGCCTGAAAAAGAGAATCTACTAGCTAATAAGAGTCCCAATCCAGTAATTTATGCATGATCCAAATATCCACGACTCCATTGCTCCGCTTCTCTGGATCAAAATGTAAAGTAGTCTGTGTAAAATTTCTTTATTCCTTTCATTTTTTGTATCTTTTTATATGTTCTTCGACATCTCGTGAATGTCCCGGCCACCATGCTTCTAATTTTACTCCACAGTGTATATCATCATGTACACTTTTTATCACCAATTTTCTTTGTGTTTCTGGGGGAATTATCAGATCTCCATTACAAATCACTCCATGTTCTATCGTTAACTTATGTCTATTTCTTTGTAGGGTCTTTCCGCCCTGAAACAATTTCCTCATATGTTTTTTTTTCTTATTCTCGATGTTATCCTACTTAGTACAGGATCATGGTTTCGTTTCTTTCTTTAATGGCGTATCAACCTTTGGTGGTTATTTAATGCCAAAGCTATTCTCCTAGAAGAACAGTAGTGGTACTATTTAACCCATATATGGGAGGATAAGGGGGTTCATACCTTTCCCAAGGGTACTTGCCCGAAAGTGAACGGAATAGTGCGACTGGAGTACGAACTCGCTTACTACGATTCCGCAGTCCATCGCTTTAACCATTACACCACGAGGACACCCCCACCACTGGATCATGTCTAGTTTTCGCAGCCATTCTCTCTAAGCACAAAACATCAGTCTCTACCCAATGTAAAAATATATCTTCAAGTTCTTCGTCTGTTTTATCTTTTGGCCTCTTGTAAAATCACAATCTTTATAGTGCATCTACATGTGGAATTGAATTTCCTTTGACATATTCTCTGTCAAAGTCAAATGCCATTAATCTTATTGTCCATCTTAGAATTCTTGATGTCGTGATTTTGGATCATCCTTTCCTTGGATTGAAAATAAACTTTAATGGTCTATGATTACTTTTCAAAAGAATTTTTTTTCCAATTAAAAATTTTCGGGCTCAAGTGGTTGTCCACACAATGGCCAATGCTTCTTTCTCTAGATTTGAATAATCAAATTCAGTGTTTGTTTGTCTTCTTGATAAATACAGTATCGGATATCCTTCTTGAGATAATATTCCGGATATTGAATGTTTGCTTGCATCTGTGGTTAACGTAATGTCCTCTTTCAGATAAAAATTTTCACCGTTCGTTCCTTTGCCATAATTACTTTTAATTTATCAAAAGCTTTTTGTTATTCTTCAGATTAGATAAATTCAACATTCTTTTTTCTGAAATTTGCAAACTGTTCAGTCAGGTCCGTATATTTTGGTACATATCGCCTGTAGAAATTCACCTGTCACCGCGTTTCGTCTCGGACTATTATGACATCTGAGTGACACCTCCATCCGCCCGCGCGAGCCCGCGTCAACACCTGCCTCAATGTTGCACCTAACTAACCCATGTGCTGACCCGAAAGGCCCTCAGCCTAACTAAACTCAAAGGCATGAACCGAAATCCCGCGGCCTATCCATAACACAGGACCAAACCCTACACGCGTTCGGTAATCCCAAAAATTCCTCGGGCCCCGTCGGCATTCCCATCAAAAGGAGCTCCTCAGACGTCAGGAAATAATCCTGACCCCTTCCATAAGGGTTAAAACCTGGAGGGACGGCACCCTGAGGCTTGAGAAAATTAACCGCCTGACACGAATGCCAGACAGTCTGCTGAACAGCCTCTGTACGAAGCAGGGGTTGGCCAAGCTTCCTAAGTTATTCTTCGTGAGAGATTTATATAGGTTCTCTTATATACTTATGCGAATTAGATAAATTAATTTATCAGTATCACTACACATGATATGTTTGTTTCGTTATATATATATATATATATACCTCTCTGTGTATGTATTTGTGCGTGTGTATATATATATATATATATATATGTGTTTATTATCAGGTGTGTGTTTATATATATACATAGACCTAAACAAATATAAGTGGTGTATATATATATATATATATACAGATTAACGTCCAATGTAGTCTCTGCATTTAATTGATCTGGCGTATATATATATATATATATATGTGTGTGTGTGATTCTCTTAATACCCTGTCCGGTGGCAAAAGCTGCTTGGTAGCGCCAGGGGTGGCAGTACCGCCTTGAGCTACCGAAACTGTGTTATCACCCGTGGATGGCGGCTGATGAGGATATGGTATCGCACGTGCTTTCACACGTTGTATGATGAAAATATATGCATGTATATATTACTGGGCAATGAATGCTTTTGGTTACGTCACTTGATAATGTTTTTCTTTTCTACGCATGCGCCATGTACCAAATACCAGCAATGGAAAACATGCAAAGATATTTAATTATTCATTACGTTTAACTTGTTTCTATCACTTTTCAAATGTTATCAAACATGGTGGATACCGACTTTCGAGCATCAGATTTTACGCAGCGTTCCCGTTTACGATTCCCACGTGACTGTCGTAATCCTTTTAAGAAGCTATAATTTCTTTATTCCCCACTGTCTAATTCACAGAAATAACGAAAATCTTCAAGTATTAGTTTTGGTTTGGAAGTGAGGGGAGTACTCGTACCTAACAGCTTTGACTGAGACTTCGTAGTAAGCGAGTTCGAATTCCAGTCACGCTATTACCTTTCCTTTCAAACTAATACTCGTGGAAGAGGCATGAACTCTCTTACCAACCAGCTATAGATTTTAAAGTATTACTGCTGCTCTTATTCAAGGATGGCTTTGGCATAAAATAACCCACGAATGTTAAAATGCCATTTATCAAAGAAACTAAATGAAATCGTGTGAATTCGATTAGCTTTGATTCTCACTGGGTGCCTTGTACTTCTTTGGTGGAATACATATGTCTTAGATGTTGAATTGCAATATCATACTGACTTCAAATACCAGTCACGCTTTTAAAATCATTTTTTAACTAATACGGGGATCATTAAATAAGTTTCCGAACTTTTTTCGTATGGGCACTTTTATTGATAGTACACACATGAAACTCTAGTCCCCCTCCGGCTGCAATGCACTTTTTGTGCCGTTCCAACAACTTCTGGAAGTCCCCACTGAAGTCCTCTTGTGTCAGCGTGTCAATGACCTTCGTCACAGCCTCTTTCATCTTCTCAGTTGTCTCATAACGACAGCCTCTGAGCTTAGCGAAAAACCAAAAGTCAAAGTGAGCAAGGTCTGGACTATAGAGAGGCTGAGGAACTGTCTTGATGCCTGTGACAAGGATGGAGTTGTGGATTGGTGCGTTGTCCTGGTGGAAATGCCACTGACCAGATTTTAAGAGTGTTGGCCTTTTCCGGCGGAATATCTGGCTGAACTCCCTTAAAACCTCAACATAGTATTCCTTGTTGACTGTCTGTCCAGAGGGAACCCAGTGTATGTAGATCTTGCCAGTGCTGTCAAAAAAGGGATCATCAAAAGTTGTGGGCAGATTTGCTCTGTCAGGCCTTCTTGGGTCTGGGAGAGCCAGCATGCTTCCACTGGGAACTCTGTCTCTTTGTCTCTGGGTCATAGCAGTAGATCCAGCTTTCATCGCATTGCATTTTTTCCAAGTTTAAAACAGAATTTTATTGCATATCGTTCTTCCTCACGTCCAGATTGCACTTTTGAAATTCACCACCTGTGAAAATCAGGCTATAGTAGGGTGTATTCCAATTCCTGCTGCAGCTGTTCATTTGAAGCTGAAATCATAAAAATTGGTAAATCCTCTCATAAGATGTATAGCAATAACATAGTGAATTTTCAAGAGTCTACGGCAATCTTAAATGCCTGTACCAAAAGTCTTGAAACTTATTGAATGTACCACGTAACTTAGAAAAAGGCATGAACTTCTTTATCCCAAGTTTATACAAAAATTGCACCACTAATGTTCTTTTTACAAGTTCAGATTAGGCATTAAATAACCCATGAGCATCGATATGCCATGAAAAGAAGAGCTTCGAAGAGATGTGAATAGCGTCATGAATCCAGTGGGCTATGGCCCAGTTGGGTGCAAAGGGGTAAGTCCCATCCAACGAGTGTCCTGGACATCACCCTCAACAATGTGATGGTGAAACTCCAGTAATGCCATCACTCCCGGTTTTATTGCCATCACTCCCAGTTCCACTCAGGCTCGGAGTGGTGGCACCTGATAGGGTCCTATCTAGGGGTCAAATAGAACTGCTCGGCATTTAAATTGTATACTTTAACATTTAAACTGATTACAAACAAATGACTTGCGTTAAAACTGAATTGTTTAAATAGAACTGTTTGATCCTTTAACTGTGTGTAAACAAATGACTAATGTTTAATTGAATTGTTTGGAACATGTAGCAACACTAGGAACCATTTGACTTAAGCTGAATTGAATTGTTTGAAATAGAACTGTTTGATCCTTTAACTGTGTGTAAACAAATGACTAATGTTTAATTGAATTGTTTGGAACACGTAGCAATACTAGGAACCATTTGACTTAAGCTTAATTGAATTGTTTGAAATAGAACTGTTTGATCATTTAACTGTGTATAAATTTATTAATGATGTTTAATTGGATGATTAGTAATTCATGAAAATATTTAACTGTGCTGATAAATGATTAATAGTAAACAGTATTATTAATATTAGATGGAAATTATTCAAACCATTTACCCGTTCAAAAAGTGTGCTTAGAAATCATATAATTAATATATATGTATAAAGAGATTTTGGCATTAAATAACTTACAA
>OY757944.1:13876679-13894179 GCA_963585895.1 Sepioteuthis lessoniana
ATTAGATAGATAGATAGATAGATGGAAAGAAAGAAAGAAAGAAAGAAAGAAAGAAAGAAAGAAAGAAAGTAAGAAAGAAAGAAAGAAAGAAAGAAAGAAAGAACAAGCTGCAATAGTTAGATATGAATACACACAGATAGATAGATAGATAGATAGATAGATAGATAGATATGAATAGACTGAGATAAAGATATTGATGGATAGATATATATAAACAGAATTAGATAGATAGATAGATAGATAGATAGATAGATAGAAAGAAAGAAAGAAAGAAAGAAAGAAAGACCTTCTGCACTAGTTAGATATGAATACACACAGATAGATAGATAGATAGATAGATAGATTAAGTTGGTTAGAAGGTGAATATTCTTTGTCTGCCAACCGAAAAGACAAATGGTTTTATTTGTCTCCATTGTGTTACAATTTCTATTTTTATGAATAATCCATGGAACATATTAAATACGTGTTTTGTGTCATCTTTAACAAATAACATATCCTTGATATCTTTTGATTCATTTTTTTTTTTTGTTATTTGTTAGTTTGCTTGTTTCTTGTTTGTTTGTTAGTTTGTTTTACTTTACGTATGATTGATTTGACATAAAGTTCTTTTTTTCAGAGATTTCAAACAGTGTAAAGAAATGGCGTTTGTCACATCTTTCTAAGTCTTGACTTCATTAATATTAGATTCATATTATTTTTCTCCAACATTTAAAATATATATTCAAATATATTATCAAATATATATTAAACATATATATTTGAATATATATATATATATATATAAGATGTTGGTTGTCACTAAATCACTTTGTGTGTTGTGTCGAACCAAGTACAATTTAATATGGTGAGTACTCAATATCTAGGATAGAGCTATTATATAATAATAATGATAATAATTATAATAATAAATGAATATATATTAGACATATATATATATATATATATATATTTAATTCATGGAAAATAGATTGCGACACTGGGTTTCATGCAGTTTTTTGCAAAAAACAACAATTATCAGGCAGTAAAGAAGATCTTAACTCCATCGATCATATGGCAGACTGATCTATCCGATTAAATAAAACAAGATTTCTTCCAACCAGCAGATTATTTGATTAATATACTTAAATAATGTACATCTTCGTTTTAATTTAGCAGTAAATAAAATAATTATAGATAAGACACGAAATATTTTTCTTTAATTGCTGGACATTCTGGCTTTCTTTATATTTAGCAGTAGATAAACTAATAGCAGAGAAGACAAAAAATATTTTTCTTTGATTGTTGAACATTCTGGTTTTCATATGATTTAGCAGTAAATAAACTAATAGCAGCGAAGACACAAAATATCTTTCTTTAATTGCTGTACATTCTGGTTTTCATTTCATTTAGCAGTAAATAAACTAATAGCAGATACGACACGAACTTTTTTTCTTTAATAGCTGAACATTCTGGCTTTTTTTTTATTTAGCAGTAAATAAACTAGTATCAGATTAGATGCTCGTCATTTTTATCTAATAAATGAACATGCTGGCTTCATAAAATATGCTTTAAACAGATTAATCTATTTGAAATAGAGAAATATTTTTCCAGGTATGCAGAGGAATTATAATTAAATAACCTAATAGCGAGGAAAAAATAATAAAGACGATATTTTCAAACAAATCTGAAAGCAAACACATTTAACACCATTACAAACTTAATCTACAAAGAGTAGCTTTCGTTCTGTTTGTCTTCATATCCTGGCCGGTGGCAAAAGCTGCTGGTAGTGCTCGGGGTAGCAGTATCTCCTTTGCCACTGAAACTTGCATAACCTCTGGCTGATAAGAAGAGGGTATTACCACTGTTCTCATACGTTGTGTGATAAAATCTAAAATTATATATACATTTATACATATATATAACGGTGTCCGGTAAGTAATTACTTTTTACCAGAGAGGATATAACTGTGGCTACCAGGCTATATATAATTCCATAACGCCTACGCATTCTTCCGATTTGGGATTCACGTGATCTACGTCAGCTTAACCCAGACAATGTGTCTTTCTTTTTACACCGCAAGAACATCCCGTCTCAAAAATCTTTGAAAGAAGGCAGTGTCAAAGGTCAATATGCAAAGTCAACAGTTGGATTTATATTTAATAAAACTGCAAAAACTATCCATTATTTCTTAAATAGCTCTTCTTCTTTGTTTCGTAGAATTTTCCCAAGTCCCGCTTAATAAAATGAATTATAAATAAAAATATCTTTATGTAAAACAGTGAAGATTTTTAAAGAAAAAACTATCTTAATGTCAAAAATTACACAAAAATATTCTATTAATAAAATAAAGTAAGTAAAGTTGTCTCCCTTTAGTCGAGGATAACCCGAAGGCTCCCTTTTCAATAGCTACTACACCAAGGTGTAGGGGAGGGCACTACTCCTTTCCCAAGATTGCTCCACTTTACCCTTGATACGTACCTTATAATGCTGAGTATTAAGTAAGGAGGCATCAAGTACCATTTTTTGAGTCTTTTGTATGACTCAACCTGGGACTGAACCCAGGTTTCCCGGGCCATTGGCGAACACTTTAGCCGCTAGGCCAATGTACCGGACATGATTTAATAAATAAGGTGAAATATTGCATAAGAAGTTGGCAATAGGAAGCACTGTTTACAGTTGCTCCTTTTTCAAGGAAATCAATTATGATAGGTCTGTTCATATCCCAGAAGACTATCAGCATCACCTTCTTTACTGACTACTGTGCCCGGAAAATTTTTCTTTACCTGAGATTCGGTTGTTTGCATGCCATCAACAGTATTTTCGACTCTGGCTAGTAGTGGCTAACGCATGTTAACCGGCTCATCAATCTAGTGGGTAGAGTGTTCACAAATGGTCCGGGAGACCTGGGTTCAATCCTAGGTCGCGTCATACCAAAGACTTAAAAAGATGGTACTTGATACCTCCTTGCTTATCACTCAGCAATATAAGGCACGTATCAAGGGTAAAGTGGAGCAATCCAGAGAAAGGAGCAACGCCTTCCCCTCGATCTCGGTGTAGTAGATATTGAAAAGTGAGCCTTCTTGTCACCCTCGACTACGGTTGCCAACTTTATTTACTTATATATCCCTGATAAAGTCATACTAAAGACTCAAGAAATAGTACTTGATGCATCCTTGCTTAGCTCTCAGCAATATAAGACACGTATCAAGGGTAAAGTGGAGCAATCCAAGGAATGGAGTAGCGCTCTCCCCTAACCCTCGGTGTAGTAGCTAATGAAGAGGGAGCCTTCAGGTCACCTTCGACTAAAGACGCCGATTTTACTTATATATGTATATATATATATTACTAAAATAAACTTCTCCGTAGGCATCACACATTCACATCACTGTCATTAAATATTTGATGACATCTGGTTCAAGCAAACTGAGGCAACTGGCAATGGTAGATAAATCTTTCTTTCTTTTTTTCAGATTAGTTTGGACCATGGTTTGGACTAGTGCACTGCATTTTTATCAAGACTGATGGATCTACTTGCTGTACTGGCAGATTTTCCGACTCATTTCATTTTTGTTCAGTAGGATACTGTTTTGGATAGAAAACAAATACTGTAACATACTCATATGCAGATGCATGCAGAAACATATTCAACACAATAAAGACGAGCAGACACAGTTCTTTAGAAAAATATACCTCTCACTTTATTTGAAAGGGTTCGAAAGGGTTACGAAAGGTATTATCTGTAAGAAGTGAGTTGGAGACTGAACAGAACTGCAACATATTGACCCCCATTCTTCTGGTCATAGCAGCATTTTTTCCCGTTCTCCGGGACTGCTCAACCGGAGGCCTGGGGGCCTGGGGGCCCAGCCTCTGCTGGGACATGGTTCTCATTCCAGCATCTTCTCTCCAACTTATCTGAACTTCCTGTCGCCGGGGTTATATTATAATTTCACGTCCACCTACTTCTTGCGAGCCTCACAAGTCGCACTCAATTCAACCCTTCAACAGTCAAGGTTGTCCCCTGATATCTTCAACCGGATTCATCTGTTATTTACACAGGTGCATTTCTTCTTTTGACAGCTTGGCCGGGGTCAATATGATACAGTACTACAGGTTAAAAATTCTACCTAAATGAAGATGCTTAAAAAAAGAGGAAATTAGTAAATAAAAACGAAACGTAAGCAAAAACCTATACAAATAAAATAAAACATGTAAATATTGAGTTTTTAATATATATATATATATATATATATATATATATATATATATATATATATATATATATATATATAAAACAGTATATGGTTGTCACTATCTCACTCGGTTGGTTAGTGGCAGACCAAATGTGGTATAATTTGGAGATAATTTCTATGATAGAGCTTAGATTTTATGTATATTTAATAGCATGGATGCTAATCGGTGACGATTGGTTTCATGCCATCTTTTCATGGCAATTATCTTGACTAGTGTGAATTAAATAAAAATGTTTATGCTTGATAGACTTCATTCTGCCTGATGATTGCCATGTAAATATGGCATGAAACCAGGGGTCACAGATAAACATCCATGCTATTAAATATATATATATATATATATCTTTCTCTCTCTCTCTCTCTCTTTCTGTAATTTATACCCATTTCCATCTCTTTCTCTCTCTTTCTTTCTCTCTCTCTCTCTTTCTGTAATTTATACCCATTTCCATCTCTTTCTCTCTCTTTCTTTCTCTCTCTCTCTCTCTTTCAGTAATTTATATCCATTTCCATCTCTCTCTCTCTCTCTCTCTCTATCTCATTTTAATCTAAGCTCTAACATAGCATTGAACCTAAGAGTATAATTATATATATATATATATATATATATATATATATATATATATACAATAAATTCAGTAACTAAAAAGAATAAAATTACTTTATTTTACTAAGGACTTTTCAGTCGATTTTGACATATGAAAGGCAAGCTGTCAACTTAAAATTACAAACCGGTTGACGACGCCTCTAGTGTTATAATGGTTAGCAAGCTAGACTAGCAAAACTATACGAGTGAGTTCGATTCTTACTGGGTGCCCCACTTATATGGCCTTATGCCACATCTAAGCAAAAAGCTTATTAAATTCCTGGGGCGTCTTGTTTGGTGTAATGGTTTGTAATTTAGACAAGCAAACCTATAGAAGTAAATTCGAGTTATTCCTCATCTAGACAAAAAGCTTCGTAAATTACTACAAACCAGTTGAGGGTTCCTCGGGTTGTGTAATGTTTAGTAAATTAGACTAGAAAACCGACACAAGTGAGTTTGAGTCTAATTTCCCGCCCCATTCTTATGGCCTTATGCCTCATCTAAGCAAAAAAACTTTGTAAATTACTACAAACCGGTTGAGTGTTCCTCTGGTTGTATAATGGTTAGTAAGTTACACTAACAAACCTACATAAGTGAGTTCGAATCTCATTGGGCGCCCCATTTATATGGCCTTATGCCTCATCTAAGCAAAAAGCTAAGTAAATTACTACAAACCGCTAGAGGGTTCCTCGGGTGGTGTAATGGTTAGTCAGTTAGACTAGCAAACCTACACAAGTAAGTTCCAGTCTAACTGGGCGCCCCATTCATATTGCCTTGTGCCACATTTAAGTAAAATGCTTAATAGATATAACCACAAACCGATTGACTAACTACATAGGCGATTTGTTTAAAGTGGGGGAGGTCTGAGTAGAACTAAATAAATAGATAAATGAAGGAATGCGTATCAGCGCGCCAGAGATTCTTTAAAACAGCATTCTCCTAAATTGGTCACATTACCAAATCTAGAAAGCCAAATTAACTCAATAATCACACAGACACAGACACACACACACACATATATATATTTATATATATATATATATATATATATATATATAGTATTGTTCGGTCCAGTTAAACCAGAGTTGGGAGTAATTCCTTCAGGACAAGAAAATCATTCAGGAGCTGAACATTTAAATTTTCCTGGTGGAGAGCTCAATGTAATTTTTTACAGAGCAATATTTCTTTTAAAAAAAAAAACAAAGACCGGTTATTTTAGGATTATAAATTTATTTCACTCCTGTTTTTCAGTTTCTGGTGTGAACCAAAAACACGAAGAAAAATATAACAGGACTTATTCAGATCCAATGGATAAATAAAACAGAATAGACACGTGGGGGGGAGGGGAAGGGAGGAAGAGATTAAAAGATCAGAAGAAGTCATGTTATATTTTTCTTCGTGTTTTTGGTTCACACCAGAAACTGAATAACAGGATGGAAATAAATTTATAATCCTAAAATAACCGGTATTTGGTTTTTTCTTTAAAAAAAATAAAATATATATATATATATATATATATATATATATATATATATATATATATTATAACAGTGTTGGTTGTCACTAAAAAACTTTGTGTCGAAACAAGTGCAATATAATATGGAGAGTGTTCAATATCTAGGATAGAGCTATTATATAATAATGATAAATAAATATATATTAGATTTATATATTCAATTCCATGGAATTTAGACTGCGACCCCTGGCTTTCATGGAGTTTTTACAAAACAACAATCAGGCAGTTAACAAAATGAAATGAATCGAACATCGAAAAAATACAGTCAAAAAACCGTTGGGATTTTGAAAGTGTGTAAGTGTGTGTGGGTGTGTGTGCGTGTGATTGTGTGGGTTATAGGTGCGTATTATTGAGTGTATGTGTGGATGGCATATAGTATTTGTGAAGGTACAAACGTAGCGCGTTGTTTTAACCGGATATAAAGTCGTCGGCGTATTTTATTTTTCTCTACATTATTTTATTTCTGTATGTGTAGGTGACTATAGCTAAGGAACAAAACATCATCATTGCATGTCGTGGGGGATGAATAAAGATTACAAATCAAATCTTTATTCCATGAAATTTAATATATAAATCTAATAAATATCATATATATATATATATATATATATGCAGACATTCACACACATATATATATATATATATACACAAGTGAATGTCTGCAAATGTATTAAATTTTCAAATATATCTATCTATTTGCTTTGTAACCCTGGTTTCCGTTGTCAAATTTTTTAAAGTTATTTGAATAATGATTGATTTTATGTAATTATTTAAAATATAAAAATCCTTATACCTACTGTCGGAAGTCTTGGTAAATAATAGATATGAAAATCTATCATGTTTGCGGCATTTTCTTTTTCAGTATTCAGTTTTCCTTCTTTGAATTTAAACACACGCATACTGACACCTAATTACCAGCTACCACATATGCGTAAATGCAAAGCTTTTCCCATGAATTGAGCACCACCGTAGGCGATAAGCGTATATATAAATAAATATATACGTAAACTTTCTTCAATAACGCTGAAAGTTTGGGGTAAGATATCCGACTGACGTAAAGTCATCAGGGTTTCGATCCCAGCTTGAAGTATCTTGTGTGTCTAGCTATACTGGAGTATTGTGATACAAAAAAAGTCTATATGTGAATGAAATATATATATATATATATATATATATGCCTGACTAATAAGAAAGAACCGAGGAAATTACGTATGATGTAAGGGACAAATTGATATATAAGGGAAGTAGTAGAATATATATATATATATATATATATATATATATATAGCGAATTGAGCACTCCGGTATCCGGTAACGCAAAATGTAAACAAACAAGTACTTATCATATTTACCCAATCCCTCCGCTCGGGCAGGATATGACACAAGGTCAATTTTTTAAGCGGAGTTTAACAGGTTTGAATTCAGAGTTTTCCTTCTCCTAGACTAGTTGCCTCACCAAGGCTGAAGAACCTAGTCTGTCCTACTATTTACCCATAGCTGGAGGGAGAATAATTGGATTCATACCTTTCCCAAGGGTATTAGTGCTATGTGAAATGCAATCAGTCCAGGATTTGAACTCGTGTCGCCGTGTCCAATTCCTGCGACGATAACCATTACACCAAGGGCACCTCCAAACAAGTTCAAACAAGTACTTATACAAAGTGCGTTATAATTTTGGAGCTGACGTAGGTCGGCAAAAATGGTTGAGCGGTAAGGTATTAAGTTTTGCGTAAAGTTAGGCGGGTTTCAAATCACAGCTTTTAGTGTCCCGCGTGTCTAGCCAGAGAGAAGAGTTGTGATACAACGAAACAGTCTGCCTGTGAATGACAATATATACATATATAAAGGTGCCCGTGGTGTAATGGTTATCGTCGCAGGATATGGACACGGCGACACGAGTTCAAATCCTGGACGAGACTGATTGCATTTCATATAGCACTTATACCCTTGGGAAAGGTATGAATCCAATTATTCTCCCTCCAGCTAAGGGTAAATAGTAGGGCAGACTAGGTTCTTCAGCCTTGGTGGGGCAACTAGTCTAGGAGAAGGAAAACTCTGAATTCAAACCTGTTAAACTCCGCTTAAAAAATTGACCTTATGTCATATCCTGCCCGGGGTTGGGTAAATAGGATATATACATATATAAACTGAATCATATAAGTATATATAAATATATATGTATTGGTATATGACAGAGAGATACGCTAAAAGAATGAGAGATTAGGTTTAAATAATATTTATTCAATGAAAAAGATAGATAGATAGATAGATAGATAGATAGATAGATTATACAGTCCTAAGTGAAATGATTTGGAGGTTGCAAGTTCAGTCCTGACAACAGACGAAAATTACGATGACGATTTTACAGAGCTTAACTCTTGTACTTGTTTATGATAAAAGGAATTAGAATATTTACCTATCTCCATCCGTTGATTAAATAAAAGCTTCATTCTGTTCGAAGTTCGTCATGAAGCCTCCCGAATTCGGCAAGAAGGGCTCTCAAGTTCGACAAATAACAACTGAAGAAGGCTAAATACATCAACCGTAACGTTGTGTATTTAACGATAGACATAAAGACAGTCGTCGAAATACTTCATATTAGATAGATAGATAGATAGATACTGACTGAGATCGATAGCTAGATACTGAGATAGATAGATAGATAGATAGATTCTGACTGAGATAGATAGATAGATAGATAGATAGGAAAAGAAGAGAATAGAACTGGTGAAACTAATTAGAAACATAGACTAACGGAGTAATTTACACACACACACACACACACACACACACATATATATATATATATATATATATATATATATATATATATATATATATATGAAAACAAAAAATAGTATGACAAATAACTAACACAGGGCTGTCATTTACTAAACCCTGCTTTTTACTGTTATAATACAAATTAAAAGTCCCACGATTGATAAACTCCATTTGTTAGTACACATGATACACATTGATCATGCGTGTTTATAACATGGCCAGATGTACATCGTTTTTATGTTAATATGTTTGTAGAACATGCATATATATATATATATATATATATATCCTATTTACCAACCCCTCCGCTCGGGCAGGATATGACACAAGGTCAATTTTTAAGCGGAGTTTAACAGGTTTGAATTCAGAGTTTTCCTTCTCCTAGACTAGTTGCCTCACCAAGGCTGAAGAACCTAGTCTGTCCTACTATTTACCCATAGCTGGAGGGAGAATAATTGGATTCATACCTTTCCCAAGGGTATTAGTGCTATGTGAAATGCAATCAGTCTCGTCCAGGATTTGAACTCGTGTCGCCGTGTCCAATTCCTAAGACGATAACCATTACTCCACGTACACCTCCATATATATGTGTATATATATATATATATAGCCATCCACAGACAGACTGTTTCGTTGTATCACAACTCTTCAGTGTGGCTAGACACGTAGGACTCTTGAAGCTGAGATCGAAACCCGCCCAACTTAACGTTAGACTTAGTATCATACTGCTCAGCCAACAAGCGTACCACGTCAGCTCGGGAATTATAAGGCATTAAGTAGCAGCTTTCATTTGTTTACATTTTATACCTTACCGGATACCAGAGTGCTCAATTCGTTCGAAGAGCTTTGCATTATGCGAGTGGTACCAGTAAATTCCTTTGCCAAAGTGCCCAACCCCTATCGGCGAGAGGTGTCAGCGTAGAAAAAGGATACGACGACCCGAGGTTAAAACCTAGACAGAGCTGCTGTGTTTTCACATACTCTTCAGAACAGTATGAATCCAACTATTCTCCCTCCATCTATTGATTAATAGAAGGGCAGACTGTACTCTTTATCTTTAGTATGGCATCTAGTCTAGGAGAAGAATAACCCCAATTTTTTACATCTGGCTCGTGTGGAGAAGGTGTATATATATATATATATATATAGTACAATTTAATGGAGACTCAAACTCGGTTAAGTCGTCATAATAAATTTATTTCGGCGGAGAATATTACTATACTCTCCGTCTCGTCAGATGACTATTTTCATACTTCTCTCTCGACTCAGAGTAGCAAATGTGGAGTTACAGTTCGTATTCAGAAGATAAAATAAATCGAATTAAAAAATAAAAAGTAAAATTAAAATAAAAAATAAAATAATAAAAATAAAAATAAAAAAATAAGTTGGAAATCAAATTACAAATTATTTCATTCATAGGCGTGGGTAGAGGGGGTTTGACAGACAGACAGACAAAAACAGAGACACACTGATAGACAGACAGACAGGAAGAGAGAGACAGAGACAAATGGACTAATAGAGAGGACCTAAATAGATAGATAAATAGATAGATTCGATCAAAATGAGAGAGAGAGAGAGAGAGAGATTGGAACAGAATGAGATAGATCTGATCAAAATTAGAGAGAAAGAAAGAGATAGATAGATAGATAGATAGATAGATTGGAACAGAATGAGATAGATAGATAGATAGATAGATAGATAAAGGATTGTAATCCGACAATATGTAGAAAAATTGATAACAAGGTAATCCAAGTAGAAGGAGAGATTTATTAAGAAGTCGACACTATAACGTTTCGGTTCTACTGAACCATCATCAGGACCATGAGGAGTGATATTAGCGATGTCAAGTCAACGATGGATGTTTAAAATGCAAAATACAAAAATCTAAGCGAAAGTTTTGTATTTTGCATTTTAAACACCCATCGTTGACTTAACATCGCTAATATCACCCTTCATGGACCTGATGATGGTTCAGTAGAACCGAAACGCTATAGAGTCGACTTCTTGATTAAGCTCTCTTTCCACTTGGATTACCTTGTTATCAATTTTTCTAGATAGATAGATAGATAGATACTGAAAAATATCAAAATTCTTTAAGATAGTATCGACAGGCAATTACAAAGAAAGAACGAAGATAATTCTTTGACAGAAACGAGAGTGGGGGGAAAAAAACAATAAAAGAAAGACAGTGAAAATAAAAAGGAAAACAGATATGCTGAAAAAATGAAATGGATGAAATCGAGACTGTATTTTCCAGGTTTCTATCTTCAATATGAACGAAGACAACTTTCTTCTTTCCGCGACATTTTCTTGTGTTTAAACATGAAAGCAATTAAGAAGAAAATGGCGACCAATCAACATGGCGGACGATCTGAACGATGTCATAAATATTTAAGCCGTCTCTGATTTGTGTTAGCACTTTAGAGAAAACAAAAACAAAAAATCAAATTGAAAAACAAAACGAAACGAAACAAAACAAAACAAACCAAAAAAAGCCTGTAAATAAAGCTGGGTCAAAACAGAATTAATTTATGATTAGATGAGAAACAACACCCCCATTGCGTCTTTTGGCGTGTGAAGAAAGATGGGCCGTTCGAGCTGATCTTGACTAATGTGAATTTTTGACAGCTTTTTTCATGTTTGATTGCCTTCTTTCATAAATATTATCATCAGCAGTATTATCATTATCATTTTATTCCTTGCCAGTTTTTCACACTAGCGTTTGCGGCTGATCATTCAACTGAGTCAGAGAGACAGCAAGTCTCTTCAGGGTCTCCAGGACTCTTCTCAGTATTCAGGCTGATCATAGTAGTTGCTGTAGTTCGGGTAGTCATGGCTCGTCCTCTGAATTCTAGCTCTTCCTGTCCCATTACCAAGACTTTTGAGACCACTTATTGTGGGTTTTTTGCGCCAGAATTACCTGATGGACTTTCAATGAGTGTTGTAATTTGGATGGTTACGACTCGTCTGCGGAATTCCAGCACTTCGAGTCCTTTTACCAAATTTTTGGAGACAACTCTTTGTGGGTTTTTCGCACCGGCTTTAGCTGATGGTCTTACAATGGAGTCTGAGTGAGAGCAAGTCTCTTCAGGTTCTACAGAACTCTTCTTAGTATTCTGGCCTATCTTAATAAGGCAGTTATTCGGACGGTCACGAATCGTCCACCGAATTCAAGCTCTTGCAGTCCCCCTACAAAGCCTTTAAAGACTACTGGTGGGTTTTTCAAAGGATTGTGAGTGAGATCAAGTCACTTCAGATTAACCAGGACTTTTCTCAGTAATCTGGTTGATCTTAATAAGGATGTTGTTCGGATGGTCACGGCTCGTCCTCTAAATTCAAGCTCTTGAAGTCCCTTTACAAAACCTTTGGAGACTATTTCGTGTTGGTTTTTCAATGAGTGAGATCAAGTCACTTTAGGTTCTCCAGGACTGTTCTTAGTATTATGAATGATCTTAATAGTATATTGTTCGGATCGTCACGACTCGTTCACGAATTCAATCTCTTGCAGTCCCCTTACAAAGCCTTTAGAGATTACTCTTTGTGGGTTTTTCAAAGGAGTCTGAGTGAGACCAAGTCACTTCAGATTTACCAGGACTTTTCTTAGTATTTTGGCTGATCTTAATAAAGATATTGTTCGGATGGTCACAGCTCGTCCTCCGAATTCAAGCTCTCTAACTCTCCTTACAAAACCTTTGGAGACTATTCCGTGTTGGTTTTTCAATGGAGTCTGAGTGAGATCAAGTCACTTCAGATTTACCAGGACTTTTCTTAGTATTTTGGCTGATCTCAATAAAGATGTTGCTCGGATCGTCACGACTCGTTCACCGAATTCAATCTCTTGCAGTCTCCCTACAAAGCCTTTAGAGACAACTCGTGGGTTTTTCAATGGAATCTGAGTGAGATCAAGTCACTTCAGATTTATCAGGACTCTTAGTATTCTGGCCAATTTTCGTAATGTTGTTGTTCGTAGTGTCACGGCTCAATCTCTGAATCTTCTTGTCCCCTTTTGGGTTTTTCAATGGAGTGATAGCAGGTCTCTTCAGGTTCTCCAGGACTCTTCTCAGTATTCTTGCCGATCTTAATAAAGCTGTTGTTCCTCGACCCCCGAATTCAAGCTCTTGCAGTTTCCTTTTGGAAACTACTCCTGTTGGGTTTTTCAATTGAGTCTGAGTGATAGCAAGTCTTTTTAGGTTTTCCAGGACTCTTCTCAGTATTATGTTTTATCTTAACAGTGCTGTAGTCTGGATGATCTCGATTCTTGCTCTGATTTCTGTTCCCTAGTGTTTTCTCCACGCCTCTGGTTGCCTAGTCGGCTGGGGCTGTAGAATACACCGACTGCACCTCTGCAGAGGGGTAAGACCTCCCCAACGAGCTGGAGCTTTGGGGAACGCGGAACACCCGTTCTTTGCCATTGCTCTCAGGTCCATTTTGACCCGGAATAGTAGCCCCTGATAGTAGCCTATCTAGGGGTTAAATAGAACTAACTACATACTTATGCTAAACTGATTGTTTGAAATTGAACTGTTTTTGACATTGAAACTGTACTTACACTAAACTGAATTGCTTAATATAGAACAGTTTTGACATTTAACTGTAGGTAAACAAAATCTGTACTAATACTAAACTGGATTAGCTGAATTAGAACTGTTTGACTGAACTGAATAGCTTGAAATAGAAATGTTTTTGACAATTAAACTGTGTAATCATGCTAAACCGAATCGTTTGAAATAGAACCGACTATTTGCTTAAACACGGATTTTGCAATAAATAACCTACAAAGGTTGATATGCTCTAAAACCCAAAGAACCAACCAACCAACCAAGCCTCTAGGGACTGTTCCAAACGCACCAACTAAAAATGGAGCGAGTTACCTTCATGTTTTACGGTGTTTTTATTGTCTTTTTAGTTCTCCGGCAAGGTCCAAGTATCTATTCATTTTTCAAATTCTTTTACTTGTACCCTGTGGTTCACTGAAACGGCAAAGTCCACTAGATGATAAACTCTGATCAATTAATGCTAGGTCTGCTCGTCTGGCCGAAATTAGGTGATCCGTTGGCATCCCTAAATTTCAGAGAATTTTGTGCTTCTTATTCTCTAGGACGCAATCTTGTTTGTGCATTATAACAATTATTATTATTATTATTATTATTATTATTATTAGTAGTAGTAGTAGTAGTAGTAGTAGTAGTAGTAGATACCATAGTTGTGATTTTTCCCACTATTTTCAACTGGTTGTCTTTTAATGATATGTGAGTGACGGCAAGTTTCCTCCGTTCTTCTGGTATTCTTCTAAGTATTGTATACTATTTAGTGATGTTAATTATAACAATACCGGCCGATTTTGTCGTTTCCGATACGAATGGGTTTATTAATTTCTGGCTTCGGTCCATGGCGACACGAGGAGAGAGACACAATTCTTAAAAGCCTATGCTAACCATACTATGCTGACCCCACCCCACCGCGTGGCGCATCTTGTGGTGTTTAAGATCACAATTCATCTCTGCCGGTTTAGATCCGAAAAACTCAACTGTATGCCTCAACGGAAGAAAACTCAACTGTCGTCTTTTTTAAAATCCTCAAATTCTCAAGACTATCTCTTCTGTGCACGACGTCATCCACACTCCAGCCCGTTTTCTGCCAGGGGGTTTATTATGATAAATGGTGATTGTCATACCCTTTGCGCGTGGGTGTAAGACTGCACCATCTGACTATGCATCTGGACTAAGAGACCCGAATTGTTCAAAGCCCAACCAAACTGAATGATAAAATATAATTAACGAAAGAAGATTAATATAAAAAAAATCATTCCTTAATTATATAACATAAGTGTCCATGCTGATTTTAGTAATGCTGAAGATTGGATGTTATCAAATTGGCCCAGTCAGAAAGGGCTGCAAAATACTCTGACTGCATATCTGCAAAGAGTTAAGACTGCCCTCAACGAGTGTCCAGGACATGACACGAAACAATCTAATGGTGATATTCCAGTAATGCTCTTTATACATCTATATTAAATATATAGGATTTGATTTGGTTGGTTTTTATGGCATATCAATCATTGTAGGTCATTTAATGCCAAATCCACTTTATTCATATATATTGAATAAATAGGACTTTGTTTGGTTGGGTATTATCACTTATCAACCATTGTAGGTCATTCATTGCCAAATTCTCTTCATACATATATATAAGATTTAAAGGATTGGATTTGGCTGGGTTTTATGACATATCAACTATTGAAGTTATTTAATGTCAAATCCTTTTTATACATATATATTAAATATATAGGATTTGGTTTGGTTGGGTTTTACGGCATATCAACCTTTGTAGCTTATTTAATGCCAAATCCTCTTTATACATATATATAAATATATAGGATTTGGTTGCGTTGGGTTTTATGGCATATCAACCATTGTAGGTTATTTAATGCCAAATCCTCTTTATACATATATATTAAATATATAGGATTTGGTTTGGTTGGGTTTTATGGCATATTAACTATTGTAGGTTATTTAATTCCAAATCCAGTTCATCCATATTTATTAAATATATATTATCTGTAAACACACTTTAGTGATAACACTTTAAAATAAGCCTGAGTTCATTTTTGCAAACACTTAAATGGTTCCAAGTATTTCTATCAAATACAAATAATTATATTTACTATTAATCATTTGTTTGCACAGTTAAATGATTTCAAGTCTTGCTATTGGCCTCGTGGTAGTTGACCGGCCCATCGGCCTCGAGGTAGAATATTCGTTAATGGCCCGGGAAACTGGTCGAGTCATAATAAAGACACAGAAAATGGTAATTGATACCTCCTTGCTTAAAACTCATCGTTATAAGCTATGTTTCAAGGGTAAAGTGGAACAATCCAGCAATAAGTGTTTTTTATGATTGTTCTTTTAAAAACACTTATTTACACAGCTGACTAACTATCTTTCTCGAAAAAAATCTTCCTTAACGAACTTAAAAATATTAAACAAACCCTTATTGCTAATGGGTTTCCCAACTACATTTGTGATACGGAAATTATACATTTCATTAATAAAACTAAACAACGTAACATAGACAATATCCTAAACCTGTGGTTCACTGAAACGGCAATGTCCACTAGATGATAAAGTCTTATCAATTAATGCTAGGTCTGCTCGTCTGGCCGGAATTAGGTGATCCGTTGACATCTCTAAATTTTAACCTTTACAACAAAAACCAATTTCATAATAATTATAAGATAGATTACCATATATTAAAAAATCTTATCCAAAAGAATGTTCTCCCTACCGATCCTACCAAAAAAGTGAGACTTATCATTTACTCCGATCAATTTAAAACCTACAACCTAATTATTTCCAATAACTCTTCCTCCTCCACTGAACTTCTCGATAGGAAAGGTCCGAAAGCGCTCGGGACTTTTTAGTTAATTCATCCACCAATTCCAACCTGAAACCAAGACACTTATCTGGAAACTTGAAAGGATGTTAAAAAAATTATATAGACAAAATGTGTCTTTATAATTCAAGCACACACACACACACACACACACACACACACACACATATATATATATATATATATATATATATATATACATATATCAATAATACTTGTACTGCAGGGTTTGGTTTCAAGATTTTTCTTGTTCCTCTGATGTTCCTTCTTGCTTTTTCTTTCGTGTCTGTGTACCTACAAAGTAGGTACACAGACTAAGATTCCAAAATATTTATCGTTTTATTTTTCTACAAGTAAACAGATGTTTTCCCGATTTGACAGTGCTATTCCCTTATTTGTGTTTTTTTTTTTACCTATTTTTTTCGTTATAAGTGTGGCGCCTTGCTCGATTCTAAATTCTGTATCCTGACTGAAGTCTCTAATACTTTATATAAGCATTTCTTATTTTTCTTTTCTTTTTTCCTTCTAGTCTAAGATCTGAATATGGTTCATCAACAAGAGACGATTTTTTTTTATGAAGCATTTTCATTAGTAACCTCCTTTGAATGTTCTTAGAGTATTATATGGTAACATTTTTATAATATAATATAATTGTGGCATTTTTAAGATAAAGTGGCGTCTTTATAATATAATTGTGTGGCATTTTACAATATAGTGGCATTCTCGCTATAACAATTACTCGTGGCGATAATGAGTCTCTCTGGATAACGCTTTCTTACAGATTTTAACCTCGGCGAGGGATTGTCCTTCAGCTGCTTGTTGTTGTTGTTGTTGTTTTTACTTTTATTATTATTATTATTATTATTATCCTTATTATTATTGGCCATTAATCATGTTGTAATTAACAGAGAAGTCGAATTGTAAAAGAAAGATAAATGAGAAGTAAATGTTGACAGATAACGAATTGGTAAAAAAGAATGAGAAAAAAATGGAATAAAA
>OY757944.1:13899179-13914179 GCA_963585895.1 Sepioteuthis lessoniana
TCCCTAGCAAGGTCGAAGTACCTATCCTTCTTTTCACATTCTTTCAGCTTTATTCTGTGGTCAGCCGGGACACCGAATTTCACAATTGTGCAAATTCTCTTTTTTTTTCTTTTTTTTTTTTTTTTGTTAATTAATATAAGGTCTGGTCGACTGGCAGAGATTAGGTGATCCGTCTATATGTCAAAGTCCCATCGGAGTTTATGTGCGTCATTCTCTAGGACAGATGCTGGATTGTGTATATACCATTTGTTCGTATGGTCAATTATTATTATTATTATTACTCATTAGAGTTTTTCACATCAGCGTTAGCTGATGGTCTTTCACTGGAGATTGAGTGACAGCAAGTCTCCTCAAGTGTCCAGGACTCTTCTTAGTATTCTGGCCGTTTTCAATAATGCTGTTGTTTCCAGACCCTTTAATAATCCTTTAGTTACCGTGCCAAAAGCACCAATCACAATTGGTATAATTGTCATCTTCATGTTCCATAGTTTTTTCAATTCTCTAGCAAAATCGAGGTACTTATTTCTCTTTACACATTCTTTCAGTTTTATTCTGTGGTCAGCCGGGACAGCAAAGTCGACAATTTTGCAGATTTTCTTTTTTTTTTTCTTTTCACATACAGCTACTATGTGAGGACACAGGATGTAATCCCGAAGACCTGCCGGAGGCGATGAATGATAGGGAGAAGTGGCGAGAGCGGTTCAGGGATATCCGTGCTGGTGGCACGTCATGATGATGATGATGATGATAAGGTTTGGTCTTCTGGCCGAGATTGGGTGATCCGTTCGTATGTCAAAGTCCCGTAGGAGTTTATGTGTGTCATTCTCTTGGACAGATGCTGGATTGTGCATATACCATTTGTTCGTATTGTCAATTATTATTATTATTATTATTATTATTATTATTATTATTATTATTATTTTTATAACCAACAACATCACCACTACTATCACTATTAAAGAGATTAGATATTTACAAAAAAAAATAACGGGAGAAATGAACGTTCGAATTCAAGACGCTTCTCCAACAGTTCAAAGAAAGTATTTTAAAACATTATCGATGATAAGAAAAAGAAAAATAGAGTTAAATTAATATATTTAAAATCATCTGTAATCTCTGTATCTAAAAAAAGTTTGCGTCACTTATTTTCATAATGAAAGGTACTATGAAGACGTAGCAAAAAAAATTCAGTGTAAATTTAAACGTTAAAATAAAGCAGATAGCGATGCACCAAACCTTAGTACTTTTCTTTGAATTATATCAAAATATAAACAAATGAATGAATAAAGCTCAGTGATTTTCACGAAATTTATAATTAACTTGATAAAATATTGTTAATTTTCAGAAGATAACGTTATTTCAGTTCCACTTTTTACATAACCCAATTTATGTATCGTAAGAAAACAAACTGTAAATGTCATACATAATTGGAATGAATATAGTTTGTATATAATTTGATGGATAAATAAAAAAAATAGGGTACAAAGATTTATTGCTCAGTTGGCTGGGCTATAGAATACACTGACTGCTTCTCTGCAGAGGGATAAGTCCCCCTCCCACTCACACACCTAACCATATTTACCAACCCCTCCGCTCGGGCAGGGTATGACACAAGGTCATATATATATATATATATATATATATATAATTACTCATACATATATATTTGCTTATATATATATATATATATACATATATATATATACATTTACTTACACACACACACACACACACACACACATATATATATATATATATATATATATATATATCAAGTCGTCATGGAGTAGTGGCTAACGTACTGGACTGCGTCATCGTGGTTGAATTCAGAGTTTTCCTTCTTCTAGACTAGTTGCCTAACCAAGGCTAAAGAACTCATTCTGCCCTACTATTGACCCATAGCTGGAGGGAGAATAATTTGATTCATATCTTTCCCAAGGGTATTAGTGCTATGTGAAATGCAATCAGCCTCGTCCAGGAGTTGAACTCGTGTCGTCGTGTCCATTTCCTACGAAGATAACCATTATACCACGGGCACCTCCTCACACACACCTAACGAGTGCCCTGGATATGACACTAAACAATTTGATGTTGAGATTCCAGTAATGCTGGAGCTTTGGGTAATGCAGAGTACCCCTTCATGGCCATTGCTCCCAGGTCCACTCTGGCCTGGAGTTGTAACACCTGATAAGGGTCCTATCTATGGGTTAGACAGAACTAAACCGTGGTTTTGACAATTAAACTGTGTACTTAAATTTAAACTGCATGCTTATCCTAAACTGAATTCTTTGAAATGGAACTGTTTTTGACATTTAAACTGTACATAAACTAAACTGAATTGTTTAATATAGAACTTCTGTACTTATACTAAACTGAATTAGAACTGTTTGAATGAATTGAATAGCTTAAAAGAGACATTTTTTTGACAAACTGTGTACTCTTATTAAACTGAATTGTTTGAAATAGAACAATTTGCATAAAAATACATTTGGCGTTAAATAACCTACAAAGGTTGATATGCCATAAAACCCAACCAACCAACAAAGAATTAATGAATAGATATCTATATAAATAAATAAAAACTGTCACTTCCTTTATTTACTTTAAAATATACCGTTTTCTAGGATCGACGAAATAGATGTCCGTTCATTTCGATGTTAGCGTTCATCTTGTATATATATATATATATATATATATATATATATATATATATACTTGCTTATACATATATTTACTTATATATATATATATATATATACATTTACTTACACATACATATATACCTACTAATTACCCATTGCTCAAGAGAGAGCCACAATCTTTCTATGCTGACTGCTTTTACATCTTAACCCAACCGACGCACGGCGCCCGTAGCGCACAAATTCGTCTGGCCTCGCCCAGCTCTGAATCTCGACTGTCTCGTTCGGAGGCAGGAACTCAACTCACTACTTTTTCTCAAATCCCAAAATGCTCAGCCCACGCTTCTGGTGCGTGACGTCACTCACATCACTTGGTCCAATTCTATCTGGGATTTTTATTTTGACATTTCTGAATGACACATCCTCTCCGCACGCGCGTGAACCCCTGCGTTAATGTTGCACCTAACTAACCAATGCGCTAGGCGAAAAGTTCTCAGCATAACTAAACCGAAAGGTAAGATATATAAAACGAAATCCATCGGCAATTATATTACAGCAGTCCCATCTTGGATTTGAACTCGAGTTGTCATTTCCAGGACTTGTTTCATGGTCCTCATCTATTTCTAAGGCTTCTTATTGGTGCTCAATTCAATAAAATTTTATGCGTTTTCTTCTTTTTTTCTATTTAGCAATTATTTAGTCTTAATTAGTTGAGAGAGTTGACCGCTGTATGAATACAGCTTATGAAGGAGCATCACCGACAATCTAAGGAAATGGTTTCTAAAAGAATCTTCCACTGAAAATAAGGATCCGTCACCGTAAAACTAATAGCATGCGATTCTAAAGTTGTCTTTCAGGGTTCGAGACCAAAAGATGAGAACCTACAGCATAAAAGCCACTTTCAGTATTCCAAATCCATTTGTAAATCATGCCATGGTTTGTCAAATTGTGACTTAAATTTGAACCATTCCACCATTATTAAATTTTGAGTATTAATCAATTATTCCTGCACCCAAAAGAAGTTTTAAAAAAAAAGTCTCAATATATTTCGTTCCAGAATATGTTTTCCTCTACCAAACAGTAATTTTCTACATATATACCCCAATTAACAATGTATTTCTTTTTTGTGATGGTCACGGGCCAATATGAAGCTCTTTTAAGTTTAATATTGTCAGCGAATATGAAAAAAGTCAAGAAGAATCCCGGTACAGCGTGTCTGACTATAAACCCCGCCACCAACGAGTATCCTGGATATGACATTAAACTATCTGTTGACAAGGCTCCAGTAATGCGGGAGATTTAGGAATGCAGAATACCCGATCATTGCCATCACTCCCAGGTTCACTCGAGCCCAAAGTAGTAGCACCTGATAAGGATCTATGAGTCGCATTGAAACTGTTTGACATTTAAAATAAGTGCAGACAAATGACAAATCTTAATTTGAATTGTTTGAAATAGAAGTGTTTGATCATTGAACTGGGAGTAAACAAATAACTGAAGTTATTGATACATAACTATACTTGAAACCATTTAACTTTGTTTGATGCAAAAATGAATTGTTTGAAATAGTGTTGTATACTCATAATACATATACATGAACAAATATATGCGGGATATAATCAAACATAATGACGAACTTCAATGAACGAACAAACACACTTCTTTATAAAAATATATTTCTCACACTTTATTCTCGAAAGGGCTGATGTTGGTTGTGTGTGAGAGGTGAGTTGGAGACGGGGACAGACTGCTACATATTGGTCCAAAGTTCTTCTGACCATAGCAGCACTTCTTTCGCGTCCTGGCTGGGCTGCTCAATCGTGGGTCACTGAAGGCCGCAAGCCCTCAGTCTGCAAGCTGATTCTCACACTGGCATCTTGTCCCCAACTGACTCCAACTGCAACTGGGACTGACTCAAGCCGTCTGTGGCACCTTGTTATATAATTGTCTAACGTCCACCTGCTTCCACTTATTTACACAGGTGCATCACTTAATTGATGGCTCGGTCGAGGGTCAATATATAACAATAGTACTTTTGGATTATTTAACTGTGTGAAAACAAATGTTTAATGTTTAATTGAATTCTTAGCGAACTTGAAACTATATGACTTTGTTGACTAATTTTTACAAATCATATATATCTAATACATATGAATAAGCCAGATTTGGCATTAAATAACCTACAATGGTTGATATGCTATTAAACCAAACTGTTGTATACCACGCGTATACATCTGCAAACACAGGCGGACACTGTACATATGCAGGCGGACTCTGTTGTTCAGATACAAACGGTTTTATAAACTTCTGACTTCGGTTTTCGACACGAGGAGATGTAATATTACGGACGGGCGCTGTCGTTGAGTTGCGGCGGTCTCAAGGTTGGAGAACGTGCGAGCACATCAGCTGTTATCAGCCATTGGGTACATGGGTCTAACAATCAAAAATGTGACGAACCTCGCTCGTGTAGGCAGGATGACCGGTAGAGTTCAAGCGAACTCCTTTCTTTCAGACACAACGTATTTTGGTCCTATGCTACAGAGAGAGAGACACAATTCTTACTAAGCTGACCATACTATCTGACCCGACCAACGCACGGTGCATCTTGTGACTTTTAAGATCTCTGTCGGCAGAGATCCGAAAAACCCAACTACACCTTCAACGGCCCAAATCCAACCCTCAACTCTCTGTCTCCATGATCCAATCTCAACTCCCAACTGACTCTTTTTCAAAAATCCTCAGATTCTCAGGACCATCTCTTCCGAGCATGACGTCATCCACACACCAGGCCCATTTCCTGTCTGGGGTTTATTATGACAATGGTGATTGTCATATCCTTTGCATGCGATCGTAAAACTGTACCCAATGACTATGCACCTGAACTCTTAACCCGAATAGTTCAAAGCCCAACCAAACTGAATGATAAGATATAATTAACGGAAAATGATTAATATAAAAAAATCATTCTTTAATTATATAACAAAACTAAACCAAGCCAAGTTGGTGTCTTTGTGGCCTAATGGTTAAAGTGATAGACTGCAAAATCGTAATAAGCGTTGCCCAGTTGGCTGGGGCTGTAGAATACGACTACATCTCTGCAGAAGGGTAAGACCCCCTCCAATGAATGTCCTAATATGACACTAAACAATCTGATAGTGAGGTTGCACTTTTACTGGGGCTTTGGGGAATGCGGAGTACCCCTTCATTGCCATTGCTCCCAGGTCCACACTGACCCGGAATGGTAGCCCTATCTATGGGTTAAATAGAACTAACGGCATACTTATGCTAAACTGAATTGTTTGAAATAGAAATGTTTTGACAATTAAACCGTACTTACATTTAAACTGCGTGCTTATACTAAACTGTATTGTTTGAAATGAAACTGTTTTTGACATCGAAAATGAACTTACACTAAACTGATTTGTTTAATATAAAACTGTTTTGACATTCAACTGTGTTCAAACAAAACCTGTACTTATATTAAACTGAATTATCTGAATCATAACTGTTTCACTAAAAAATAAACCTTGTACTTAAATTTAAACTGCGTGCATATTCTAAACTGAATTATTTGAAATGGAACTGTTTTTTTACATTGAAACTGCACTTACACTAAACTGAATAGTTTAATATAGAACTGTTTTGACATTTAACTGTGTGTAAACGAAATCAGTACCTTTACTAAATGGAATAAGCTGAATTAGAACTGCTTCACTAAACTGAATAGTTTGAAATAGAAATGTTTTTCACAATTAAACTCTACTTACATTTAAACTGCGTGCTTATGATAAACTGAATTGTTTGAAATAGAACTATTTTCATAAAAATGGATTTGGTGCTAAATAACCCACAAAGGTTGATATGCCATAAAATCCAACCAACCAACCAACCAACGTAATAAACGCTGTCACGTTCACTTTCGAACAATAACCCTTGGGGAAGCTATGAAACCCCTTATCCTCCTATCTATTGGTTAAATAGAACCACAACTGTTCTTCTAGGAGGGTGGATTTGGCGTTAAATAACTCAAGAAAGTTGATATGCCATTAAACAAATAAACAACCCGTGGCACATTGACTAAAGAGCTGAACTGCGACGTCTAAATAAGCGAGTTCGAACTCCAGTCGCGCTATTACGTTCAACTTCAGACACCTACTCCTGGGAAAGGTATGAACTCCGTTTTCCTCCAAGCTATGTGTTAAATAGTATCATTACCCTATCTACCAACCCCTCCGCTCGGGTAGGATATGACAAGGTCAATTTTTAAGCAAAGTTTAACAGGTTTGAATTAAGAGTTTTCCTTCTCCTATACTAGTTGCCTCACCAAGGCTGAAGAACCGAGTCTGCCCTACTACTACCTGGAGAGGGAATAATTAGATTCATACCTTTCCCAAGGGTATTAGCGCTATGTGAAATGCAATCAGTCTCGTCCAGGATTTGAACTCGTGTCGCCGTGTCCATTTCCTACGACGATAACCATTACACCACGGGCACCTCCAGTAGTATCATTACAAGGCTTTGGCATTAAATAACCTACAAAGGTTGATATACTATTAAATAAAGAAATGAAATCAATTCAGAAGTTCTATTGAGTTCACCTTTGGACAAATACTCTAATGAAAGGTATAAACGCTCATATCCCCTATCTATTATTACTACAAGGATGGCTTTGAAATCTCATTAAACAAAGAAACATAGATCGTTAAATGGAAAAGGTCATTAAGTACGAATAAATCATCATCATCATCATCATGTCGTGGGAGCGATGACATTAAAGGAGTACACCGCATTCCCCAAAACTCCAGCATTATAGGAACCTCACCATCAGATTGTTTAGTGTTATATCCTGGATTCGTTTGTGGTGGGGTTACCCCTCTACAGAGATACAGTTGGTATATTCTACAGCCCCAGATGACTGATCAATATAGACGATAGGGTCGGATGGAGAGAGATAGAGAGTCAGGGAAATCCGTGCTAGCTGCACGACTTGATGATAATAATGATGAGGATAAGTTCTCAATAAAGAAAAGTAGCGAGCGAATATCATAATTTTCCAAAAATAAAGTATTGAAAATGATTTTCAGATCGATATTAAAGAAAATCATTCACGATTCGTTAATCCACTTCAGATGAGTCAGCTAAACAGCGTTTTAAACATTGGCTGTAACATACACCGTTCGCTGCCACATTTTTCTTTCAAGATAATTTTTCCATTAACAATCGCACCAAAAGCAAAAAAAACAAAAACAAAAACGACTCAAGTTCATTTTAGTTCCAGACTTCTGTGTAAAAATAACCTCCATAAAAAATAGTCTCAACTAAAGTAACCCCCACCAAAAATAACCCCCCAAAAAACTCCCACAAAAATGCCCCCACAAAACTACCCTCTACCAAAAGCCCCCACACCAAAAATACAACCCTCCCTCAAAATTACTCCGACCAAAAATGCCCTCACTCAAAAATACAACCCCTACAAAAATGCCCCCAAAGATCTAGTTGATTTGGGCTGCAGAATACACAAACTGAGGGATAAAACCCTCCAGCCTCAATGAGTGTCCTGGATATGACACTAAACAATCTGATGTTGAACCTTCAGTAATTCAAAAGTTTTGAAGAATGTAGAGTACCCATTCATTGCCATCGCTCCCAAGTTCACTCTGGCCCAGTGTGGTAGCACCTGATAGGGTCCTATCTATGAGTCAAATAGAAACGGCTGGAGAAGAAGCTAGACGGCAATTACACAAGAATGTACCGAGCAATATTGAACAAGTCCTAGCGGCAACACCCCACAAAGCACCAACTATACGGCCACCTACCTCCCATCAAGAAAACTATCCAAGTTAGACGAACCAGACATGCAGGACACTGCTGGAGAAGCGGGGACGAGCTCATAAGTGATGTGCTCTTATAGACCCCCACATGTGGCCGAGCAAAAGCAGGACGTCCAGCTCGGACATACATACAGCAGCTATGTGAGGATACGGGATGTATCCCTGAAGACCTGCCAGAGGCGATGAACGATAGGGAGAAGTGGCGAGGAAAGGTCAGGGATATCCGTGAAAGCGGCATGACATGATGATGATGATGACTTATGCCAAACTGAATTGTTTGAAATAAAACTGTTTGATCATTTAACTGCGTGTAAACAAATGACTGATGATTAATTGAATTGTTAATGTCAAATAGCAATACTTGAAAACCTTTAACTGTTGGCAAACAAATGATTAATAGTAAATAGTATTAATTGTATTCGGTAGAAATTAACGAAACCATTTAACTGTGTGAAAAAATGAGCTTAGGCGCATTTAAAAATGTTATCTCCAAAACGTAATTAGAAAATATATATCTAATGTTCATGTAAAAAAAGATTTGACATTGAATGACCTACAAAGGTTGATTTGCCATAAGACCAAAAAAAATCTAACCAAATCCACTTCCAAAAAAATACACACCATCAAAAAATACAACACTCCACAAAAATATCCCCTCACAAAAAATACCATTACCAAAAATACCCTCTATAAAAATAGAACCCTCCAAAACACTCCCAACTAAAATACTCACTATCAAAAATACTACCCCAACAAAAATATCGCCTATCCAAAAATACGCACTAACAAAAATACGACCCTTACCAAAAATTACAAACCACTAAAAATGACAACCCACCAAATATACCCACTGTCAAAAAATATACCCCCACCCATAAAAACCTGAGTGATATTATTAAATGAAGACTTGGTGGGGACGTTTACGTGTGGGTTTTTATGTCTTTGATTTCATGAGAGTCGTATTTATTTATATCTTGTCATCCTTCGGATTTAATCGAACCACAATCATTTTCCTTTGATCTTACCTCGTATCTTCCCGCTTCTATCAATTTAGTTAGTAAGAGTTATGTCCCTTGAAGGCCGACCGACTGCAGCGTCTATCAATCGATTCTATTACCAGACAGACGAAAGCGCCCTCTATATTTGGAACCGAGCATTACATCCTGTGGTAAAAGAGTAGATGCTGGCGGTAAAAAGAAATAGGGAAGGAACAGATACCGAAAAAGATGGAAATGGGCGTGGGCCCAAAACAAATTTTAAAAAAAGACAAACTTTTAGACAGAAAACCAAAACACGCCTCCTGCACAACCTTCACACAGAGCCATAAAAAAAAATTATAAAACTGCGATCTCATCACTAATCACCAGTTTGGGAAATGGCGTCCAGAAATTGTATTCGCTTGGTTTTTCATCATTTCCCGCTTTTTTTTTCTTCTTTTCTTTGACTTCTATACCGTCTGGTTTGTTTGTTGTTTTTTTTTTCGTTAACATTTTTAATATTTATTTATCTATTTATTTGTTTGCTAGTTTATTTAATAATCATTCCTCGTAAAAAAAAATCAGAGATATATTTGAATTTCTATGAGAATATTCTTGAACGTAAAAAAAAAAAAATTTAAATTATACACTGTTCTATCGAGAGGAATTTCAATTGCAATCTCATCATTTTCAAATGTTTCTCATCTTTCACTTTCTCTTTCTCTCTCTCTCTCTCTCTCTCTCACACACACACACACACACACGTGTGCACACTCTAACACACACACACACACACACACGTGTGCACACTCTAACACATACACACACACACACACAGACACACACACACAGACACACACACACACACACGTGTGCACACTCTAACACACACATACACACACACACGTGTGCACACTCTAACCCACACACACACACACACAAACACACGTGTGCACACTCTAACACACACACACACTCTCTCTCTTTTTTTGTTTCATAACAATTCCTTTCATATATCTTCTATAGAATTGAAAACACAATCGTGAAACATAACTAAAGTTTATAGTGTCATAAAACTCTTTTTAACTACTGCTTCTCTCTGTTTACTATATATATATATATATATATATATATATGGTGTGTGTGTGTGTGTGTGTGTGTATGTGTGTGTGTGTTTTGTTTACACACTGTTAAATGTAAAATCAGTTCTATATCAAACAATTCAGTTTTGCGTAAGTACGTAGTTTTAATGTCAAAACAGTTCTTTTTCAAGCTATTCAGTTTAGCGTAAGTGCACTATTTAGTTTTATTTGAACCCTGGATAGACCCCTATCAAGTGCTACCACTCCGGGCCTGAGTGGACCTGGGAGCAATTGCAATGAAGGGATACTCCGCATTCCCTAAAGCTACAGCCTTACTGGAACCCCACTATCAGATTGTTTAGCGTCATATACAGGACACTCGTTGGGGAGGAGATTTTAGCCATATACAGAAAAGCAGTCGGTTTATTCAACATCCCCAGCTGATTGGGCAAGAAGCCACTTAGTATATTCACTGATCATAAAGTTGTAAGTAAAATAATCTTCAAAATAGACACCAGTTACCCAAAGTTCTTAAATGAGTTATAAGTCAATGAGAAAAAGATGGAGCAAATCTTTATAGCATATGGTGTCCTCAAAGAAACTGTTGCCGCTGTAAAGATGTTTTCCACAAACCCGAAAGTAGTGAACTGCACTTTAGATAGTAGCAGCAACTTCTTCGACATTGTCACTGGAGTCTTACAAGGAGATGCATGACTAATATATACGAGGATCATTAAATAAGTTTCCAAACTTTTTTCGTATGGGCACTTTCATTGATAGTATACACATGAAACTCTAGTCCCCTTCGAAGTAATCTCCTCCGGCTGCAATACACTTGTTCTACCGTTTAAACAATTTCTGGAAGGTCCCATAAAATTTCTCTTGAGTGAGCGTGTCAATGACCTTCGTCACAGCCTCTTACATCTCCTCAATTGTCTCATAACGACAGCCGCTGAGCTTAGGGAATAAGCAATAGTCACAGGAAGCAGGGTCTGGACTATAGGGAGGCTGAGGAACATTGTTGATGCCCATCTTGGTCAAATAGTCTGTGACAAGGATGGAGTTGTGGACTGGTGTATTGTCCTGGTGGAAATGCCACCGATCCGATTTGAAGAGTGCTGGCCTCTTCCCTAGGAATATCTTCCTGAACTCCCTTAAAACCTCAACATAGTAACCTTAGCCCTAACCCTTTGGCCAATCAAATCTGGTCTATTGACTTCCTTACTCCTCCCACACTTCTCATCAGCCCTTACAGACACCCTGCCTTCCTTGAATCTCTTATGTCACTCAAAAACTGATGCTCGATTCATGCAAGATGCTCCAAAGCAGTCTGAAGCATTCCATACGTTTCTGTATCATTTTTGCCAAGTTTAAAGCATAATTTTTTGCATATCGTTCTTCCTCACGTCCAGATTGCATTTTTGAAATTCACCAGCAGTGACAATCAGGCTTTAGTAGGGTGTATTCCAATTGCTGCTGTAGCTGTTCATTTGAACCTGAAATCATAAAAATTGGTCAGTCATCTCATATGATGTATAGCAATGACATACTGAATTTTCAAGAGTCTACGACAATTTTAAATGCCTGTAGAAATAAGTCTGGAAACTTATTGAAGGCACCTTGTATGTTTATAATCTGCCTAGATTTTGTTCTACGAACGTCAATAGATTTAATAAGAAGAAAAAGGGTTTCACATTTAAAAACAAAAAGACTAGAAGCAGACGATATCCAGCAGAAACTATGACAGACGTAGACAACGCTTCTTGCAAATGCATCGGCCAAAACTGAATACCTACATTAGAGCTTGAAGCAAGCAGCCAGGGGAATTTCCTTCGAAGTGAATTCAAAGTTTTAACAGTTCTATTTCCTCGTTAAATGACAAACCTTTGAAATTGATAGATCGGGTCATATACCTTGGTAGCTGCATCTCATCAACTGTAAGTGATGTCAACATACGGTTGGCTATTGAAAGATCATTGCATATATGTGAATCTGATCTCTCTGTTAAAATAAAACGAGAAGACTGTGTCAGTACTATTTTATATATTTACCAACCCGTCTGCAGGATACAACGCAAGGTTAATTTTTATCCGGAGTTTAACAGAATTTAAATCAGGCTTTTCCTTCCCCAATACTGGTTGTCCTACCAAGAGTTACGCAGCCAGTCTGCACTACAATTTTACCAAAAACCGGAAGGAGAATAATTGGATTCATACCTTTCCTAATGTTGGTTGGTTGGTTGGTTTTACGGCGTATCAACTTTTTCGGGTCATTTAACGCCGAATAAGTTATTTTAGTTTGGTTGGTTTGGTTTCTTTGTTTAAAGGCATATCAACCTTTGTAGGTTATTTCATCCCATGGCCATTCTCCTAGAAGAACAGCAGCGATACTATTTAACCCATAGATGGAAGGATAAGGGGGTTCATACCTTTCCTAAGGGTATTCACCAGAAGGTGAACGTAATAGCGCGACTGGAGTACGAACTCGCTTACTAAAATTCCGCAGTCCATCGCTTTAACCATTACCTCATGAAGACACCCACCAAGTTGTTTTGATAAAAGTTTCAAACAATTCAGTTTAGAATAGGAACATTTTTTGTTTACACACAGTTAAAATGTCACAACAGTTATATTTCAAACAATCCAGTTGATCATAAATACGCAGTTTAAATGTGTAAACAGTTCTATTTCAAACACCCCAATTTAGCGTCATTAAAGTTTAATTCTATTTAACCCATAGATTGGACCCAGTCATGTGCTACCGATCTGGGCCAGAGTGAATCTGGGAGCGAAAGCAATGAAGAGGTACTCTTCATTACTCAAAGTTCCAGCATTATTGAAGCCTCATCATCAGATTGTTTAGTGTCACACCAGGACACTCATTTGAGGAGTCTCCCCCTCAGCAGAGATGTAGTCTGTGTATTCTACAGTCCCATCAGACGACTGGGCCACTTTCCTAAGGGTATTAGCGCTCTGTTGTGTAATGGTTATCGTCGTAAGAAATGGACACAACGATGCGAGTTCAATTCCTGGACGAGACTGATTGCATTTCACATAGCACTAATGTCATTGGGAAAGGTATGAATCCAATTATTCTCTCTTCAGCTATGGGTAAATAGTAGGGCAGACTGAATTCTTCAGCCTTGGTGAGGCAACTAGTCTAGAAAAGGAAAACTCTGAATTTAAACCTGTTAAACTCCGCTTAGAAATTGACCTTGTGTCATATCCTGCTCGAGCGGAGGAGTTGGGTAAATATGATTAGCGCTCTGTGAAAGCCAAACAAACTCATCAAGTATTTAAACTCGAGTCGCCGTGTCCATTTCCTATGAAAGTAACCATTATACCATACTAGTGACAGTACTATTGTTTCGTGGCACCACTTGGATTTTTATGTATGCCTTGGAGAAAAAGCCAGATAAGAGCTGCAGAAGGATCCTGCGTGTTGTTTGGAACAAATCCTGGAAGCAACACGCTTCAAAAAAGGAGCTGAATGGCCACTTTCCTGCCATCTCACAAACAATCCAAATAATACAAAGAGATCATTTGGTTATTACTGAAGAAGCAGGGGGAACTGATAAGTTATGTTCTCCCAGTGTCAGCCGGCCAACAAAAACTTTGTTTGGACATGGGAAACAGATTTGAAAACCTACGGAGGGCTCTGACCGATAGATTAATTTACTTCATTTATTTTGAGGACATATCAACTCTTGGTGGTAATTTAATACCAAATCCCGTTTATACATTTTTAATATATGATTTGTAAGTGACTATTTAGTAGATAAATTTATTTTTAAACAGTTGAGCTCATTTGTTTGCTCACTGTTTAATGGTTTTAATTTTTTCTTTTTAATACTAATAATCCAATTTGATATGAATTATTTTTTGCACACAGTTAAATTGGTTTCAAGTATTGCTATGTAATACTAATAATTTAATTTAACATTAATCCTTAGTTTACTCACAGTTAAATGACCTCAAGTGTAATAGGTTGTGGTCCTATGCTAGTCTCGGAGCTCAATGTGGTGTGACTACTAGTCACAGTACTTGTTGTGGCTATTGTATTCGTGACTACCACATTAGCTTCCGGCTGTTTGCTTTGTCAAATCCTTCCGTGCCCACGTTGTGTTTGAAAGATTCACTGAGTGGGGCTAACACAATTCAGCCTGATCTTCTTCAGACGGTCAGGTAGAGTGGCTAGATTGTCTAGTTAGACGAGCCAGACATGCAGAACACTGCTGGAGAAGCAGGGACGAACTCATAAGTGATGTACTCTTATGGACCCCCACACATGGCCGTGCAAAAGCAGGACGACCAGCACGAACATACATTCAGCAGCTATGTTAGGATACGGGATGTTGTCCTGAAGACCTACCTAGGGCGATGAACGATAGGGAGGAGTGGCGAGAGAGAGTCCGGGATATCCGTGCTACCAGCGCGATATGATGATGAGATTGTCTAGCAACTCAAAGAAT
>OY757944.1:13919179-13949179 GCA_963585895.1 Sepioteuthis lessoniana
ATTCAATTCTATTATATTTTCAACAAAGATACAGAAATATTACAAACAATCAAATTGCCCGATACTAATAACCCTTTGCTAAAAAAAAAAAAAAATTGTAAATAAAACAAATTTAAACTCTGCAGAAGCAAACATCAAATTAAAAAAAAAAGGCTGGAAAAAAAAAAAAAAAATTCATATCAAAAAATTAGAAAAAAGAAACTTTTTTAAAATCCCTTTTTTTATGATATCCCGATTTTCTTTCCAAGTGAACAAAAACAGATAGAGAGAACACAATAACACCTTTGGATAGAGCAAGTTTTCTGTTACAAAACAAGATTTTTTTTTCCCACATTGTCACCAACATTGTCTATGCACTCGTTGCAAGCTGTGAACAACATCCAGTGTCTCGGGATCGGAAGAGAATCGGTCAGAAAGAGTGAGAGAATACTCGTAGTGAAGCGGCTAACGTACGAAACTTTGACGTCATAATAAGTGAATTCGAACTTCAGTTGTGTTATCATGTTCATATTCAGACAAACACTTTGGGGAAAAGTATGAACCCAAACAATACCGCCCCAACTATGGATTGAATAGTACCCTTGCTGTTCAACACAATGTAATATAATGGTCGAGGGATTTCGTTTTATATATCTTGCCTTTCGGATCAGTTAGGCTGAGAACCTTTCGCTTAGCGCATGGGTTAGTTAGGTGCAAACATGGGCGCAGGTGTTCAAGCGCACGCGGAGCGGACGTGTCATTCAGAGATGTCATAATAAAATCCCAGCTAGGGAATGTAACCAGGGATGTGAGTGACGTCACGCACCGGAAGCGTGGGCTGAGATTTGAGAAAAGTCAGTTGAGTTTTGCCGTCGGAAGAAGAAGGTTGACTTTTGCTTGCTCGCTGTGGCGTAGCGGGGGGTGCGCACGTGGTTTGGGGCAGATGGAAAAGTCAGGTGTATCTCTCTCCTTATGTCGAAAAACCTTTAAACTCAAAGGTAATAAAAAGTTTCGTACCTGAACTAAGAAGTCGTTAGTGTTTTTTGTGCTTCGGGATTCATATGTGATCTATATATGAACGTTATGAACATTCTATGTACATTTCCCATATTTATATGTGGCTATGTAACAACAAGGATGGCTTCAGCTTTATATATCCCTCGAAGGTTGATATTGTGATTTTACAAGTGGTTTAGTTTCTTTTGGTTTTATCACATATCAACCAATGTTGGTTATTTAATGCCGAATCCATTTTTATACATATAAACATCTCTATTTCTATTCAGTTTAATATATATAGAGTTTAATATGTATTCAGTTTAATATATATAGAGTTTAATATGTACAGAGTTTAAATGTCAAAAACAGTTCTTTTTCAAACAATTCAGTTTAATATAAGTACGTAGTTAAATTGTTAAAAATAGTTTTATTTCAAAGAATTCAGTTTAACATATGTACACAGATTAAATATCAAAAGCAGTTCTATTTCAAACAATTCAGTTTAACATTAGTACATGGTTTAGATGTTGAAAACAGTTCTATTTCTGACAATTCAGTAGGCAGTTTAAATGTCAAAAGTTCCATTTTAAACTATTCAGTCTAGTATAAGTACACGGTTTAAATATCAAAAGCTTTTATATTTCAATTAATTCAATTTAGCATAAGTATAAAGTTTATTTCTATTTGACCCCTAAAGACGACCCTATCAGATGCTACCACTTCGTACCAGTGTGGACTTGGAAGCAATGGCAAACTAAGGGTACTCTGCATTACCCAAAGCTCCAGCATTACTGGAGCTTCACCATCAGATTGTTTAGAGTTGGAGAGTGGGTAATATCCCTCTGTAGAGATGCAATCGGAGTATTCTACACCCCAAGTCGACTGGGCTAGGTAATATACAAGGAAACTGAAAGTGTGTATTTACCCAACCTCTCCGTCATAAGCAAACATGATCATTTGTCAATTTTCAAGCTGGTTTTAATTCCGAGTTTTTCCCACTCCTTGAGTGGTTGCCTAACTAAGACTTAAGCTACTGACCCATAGCTTTAAGATTGTTGTATAATGGCTCGTACCATATGACTCCGGTATCACAGAAGTATAAAAGACGCCATGTTTCTGAAGCCTGCAGAAGCAGAAAGAGAAGCAGAAAGAGACAGCTCTGGAAAGACGTCGGTCAGTAATAAGACCAACTTCGGACGTAACACCAACAGCGCGAGACTTATAATACTAGTTAAACTGTACCTCTTGAGTTATTAAATAATTAATCAACTCTATTTCAAAGTGTATCTTTTCCTTTCCACGATACAACAAAGTGGAAGAGAGTGGGTGTGAGAGAGAGAGAGAGAGAGAGAGAGAGAGAGAGAGAGATTAGTTTGTTTTTCCCAAAAGCATATCTGTAAAGTGAAAGCAGGGTTTGAATTCGGTCGCTGATTCTAATTCCTATGCTGATAACCGTAACGTTAAGCGCGCCCTCTGCATTGGAATCAATATCGGCTGTCCACTTTTCGCTTCTGATGCTGTGCTCGCCAGTGAGGCATTCCCAAGAAATGCTTCAATTCAACCTTTCCACAATGGGTAGGATGTGACACAAGGTGATTGTTAAGTTACACTGGTTTTGTTTGGTTTGGGTTGGGTTGGTTTCATGGCGTATCAACCATTGTAGGTTATTTAAAGCCAAACCCTCTTTATACACATATATTAAATATATAGGATTTTATTTAGTTCGGTTTTATGGAATATCAACTATTGTAGGTTAATACGAAATCCACTTTATACTAATATATATTAAATATATAGGATTTGGTTTGGTTTTATGACGTATAAACCATTGTAGGTTATTTAATGCCATATCCTCCTTATACATATATATTAAATATATAGGATTTGGTTTGGTTTGGTTTTATGACATATCAACCATTGTCAGTTATTGAAAGCCAAACCTCTTTATACATATATATCAAACATATAGGGTTTAGTTTGGTTGGGCATTATGGCATATCAACCATTGTAGGTTACTTAAAGCCAAACCTCTTTATACATATATATCAAACATATAGGGTTTAGTTTGGTTGGGTATTATGGCATATCAACCATTGTAGGTTATTGAAAGCCAGACTTCTTAATACATATATATCAAACGTATAGGGTTTAGTTTGGTTGGGTATTATGGCATATCAACCATTGTAGGTTACATAAAGCCAATCCTCTTTATACATATATATTAAATATATAGGATTTGGTTTGATTTGGTTTTATGACATATCAACCATTGTAGGTTATTGAAAGCCAAACTTCTTTATACATATATATCAAACATATAGGGTTTAGTTTGGTTAGGTATTATGACATATCAACCATTGTAGGTTACTTAAAGCCAAACTTCTTTATACATATATATCAAACGTATAGGGTTTAGTTTGGTTGGGTATTATGGCATATCAACCATTGTAGGTTACTTAAAGCCAATCCTCTTTATACATATATATTAAATATATAGGATTTGGTTTGGTTTGGTTTTATGACATATCAACCATTGTAGGTTATTGAAAGCCAAACTTCTTTATACATATATATCAAACATATAGGGTTTAGTTTGGTTGGGTATTATGGCATATCAACCATTGTAGGTTACTTAAAGCCAAACCTCTTTATACATATTTATTAAATATTTATGGTTTGTATACACACTTTGTACATAGCATTTTTAAAGAAGCCCTTCCTCATATATTTGGTTTAAAATATTTCCATCTATAGAACAGTTCTATTCACAATAAATCATTTTAGCACAAATGAGATATTTCAAATATTGCTACGTATCAATAACAATTTAACATATGTGATTTACTTGAACACATTTTAAAAGATATACATAAGTGAATAGTTTGTAGGTAATTCATTATTAAAATAGTTAAAGCTAATTTATTTTCTCGCGATTATTGCTATTGTTTTTACACATTTAAATGGTTTCATTTATGGCTATCTTGCACCAATAATTCTATTCAACATTAATTTTTTTTTTTTTTTTGCAGACAGTGAAGTGGTTACAAGTATTGCTATTTTACACTAAATATTCGATCAAACATAATTATTTGTTTACAAATGGTTAAATGGTTCCAAGTGTTATATATTGACCCTCGACCGAGCCGTCACTCAAGAGATGCACCTGTGTAAATAAGTGGAAGAATAGCGGAAGCAGGTGTCCGTTAGAAAATAATATAACCAGGTGCCCGGATGGTTTGAGTCAGTCGGAGACAGGATGCCAGCGTGAGAACCAGCTTGGAGACTGAGGGCTTTGTGGCCCTCAGTGACCCACGGTTGAGAAACCCAGCCAAAATGAGGAAGAAGTGCTGCTATGGGAAGAGAAGGACTTGGGTCAATATAGCAGTCTGTCCCTGTCTCCAACTCATCTGTCACACACAATAAACATCACCCTTTAGAGAATAAAGTGTGAGAGATATATTTCTATAAGGAAGTGTATTCTTTCGTTTGTTGAAGTCGTCATTACAGTTGATTTGGTTTCGTGTATATTTGTATGAGTATACGTACAGTTGTATTGTGGCTATAAAACACAAGTATTGCTATCTAACACTAATAATTCTATTCAATATTAATCATTTGTTTGCAGACAGTGAAGTGGTTACAAGTATTGCTATCTAACACTAATAATTCTATTCAATATTAATCCTTTGTTTGCAGAAATTGAAGGAGTATCAACTTTTGTTCAATAAACCTAATTGTTCTATTCAACATTCTTTGCACACTTAGCCCACTCGTCTGCGGGAGATGTTGAATACACTGACTGCATCTCCCTCGGACAATTTCTCAAAGCTCCAGCGTTACTGGTGTCTTGCTATCAGTGTGTTTAGAGTCATATCTAGGACGCTTGTTAGAGGGTTTTACTATACTGCAGAGATGCAGTCGGTGTATTTCTCAAAGCTCCAGTGTTACTGGATGGTTTGGTTTGGTTTCTTTGTTTAATGGCATATCAACCTTTGTAGGTTATTTAATGCCAAGGCAATTCTTCTAGAAGAACAGTAGTTGTACAATTTAACCCATAGCTGGGAGGATAAGGGGTTTCATAGTTTTCCCAGGGGTATTTGCCCGAAAGTGAACGTAATAGCGCAACTGGAGTACGAACTCGCTTACTACGATTCCGCAGTCCATCGCTTTAACCATTACACCACGAGGACACCCCCTAGTGTTACTGGAGTCTTGCTATCAGTTTGTTTAGAGTCATATCTAGGACGCCTGTTAGGTGGTCTTACAATACTGCAGAAATACTGTCGGTGTATTTTACAGCCCAAGTCGACTCGACTGGGTTTGAACTGATTTGAATCTTGATTTTTCCTTTTCTTCGATTAGTTGTCAAAAAACCCTGTTTGCTCAACTATTTTGCTCATAGTTTGGTAGAGAGCTGATGGATTTTTTTACGGTTAGATGATTTTATTTATTTCTACATAATTCAAATAATTCTATTTCATCATCATCATCATCTTCAAGTCGTTCTATCAGCACGGATATCTCTGAATCTCTCTCGCCACCCCTCCCTATCGTCCATTGCTTCTGGCAGATCTTCAGGGCTGCATCCCGTATCGGCAGAGAGTTGCTGTGTATATGATCAAGCAGGTCGTCCCGCCTTTGCTAGCCCATGTGAAGAGGTCCGCAGGAGAACATCACTTATGAGCTCGTCCCTACTTCTCCAGCAGAATACCACATGTCTGGTTCGTCTCATTTTGATAGTTTTTGTGATGGGTAGTAAGTGGCCGTACAGCTGCTCCTTTGTGGGATGCTGCCTCCAGGACTTGTTCACTATTGCTCGCAGCATTCTTGTGTAGTTTCCGTCAAGCTTTTTCTCCATATGTTTAGTTAGCGTCCATGTAGTGCATCTATATAGCAGTATTGACACGACCGCTGCTTGGAAGAAACAACGTTTTATTTTATCGGTCAGGTCTGACTTCCAATTCTATTTGCTATTAATCATTTGTTCGCACACAGTTTAATGGTTTCAATTATTGCTATTTAACACGAGCAATTCAATTAATCATCAATCATTTATTTACACAGTTAAATCATCAAACTGTTCTATTTCAAGCAATTCGATTTAGCATAAGTCATTTGTTTGCACTGGTTTAGATATCAAAATACAGTTATATTTTACTCATACATAGGATCCTATCGAGTGCTACCACTCTGGGTCAGAATGGACCTGAGACCAATGGCAATGAAGGGATACTCCGTATTCCCTAAAGCTCCAGCATTCTCGGAGCCTCAACATCAGATTTTTTAGTGTCACATCCAGGATACTCGTTGGAACTTGGTTCGTTAGTGTTGTGGGAACCTTACCCATCTCACCATAATGGACTCGTCTCACCGTTATTAGTACAGAGATTTCGCTGCCAGAAGGGCAGATCACTCTCGATCTGAACCTCTCCAGGTGTCGGGTAGCGCTTCGGCCGGCCGTGTTATCTGCGGCACGGATCTGGCCAAGTGTGTCTCGGTACCTGGAGATTTCCTTCGGCCTCAGGGGGCCTTCCCCCCAGGCTTTTACCCCCTTTCAAGGGGGGTTGGGTTCATTGCCCGGCGCCTGAGGCGCCCCTAACAAGGGGAATGCCGAAGGGGCCGAGGGTATTTTTGACAAACTCCGGGCGCGTGTGGGCTACGGCCCTGTGCCCGGTCCCACCCAAAAAAAGGCCTTGTGCCATACATGCCCGTAAGGTGGGGCGTGCATCAAATACGGCAGATCACTATCGGTGTTATCCGAACAGTATGAGACTTCTTACATTTTCTATGTAACTCTATCTTTCTTGTGTAATATAATCTGTTATCTAATATCCGTGTTTGCGTTTTCATTAGTGACTCTTTCCGGGGCCACAAAAGTTTGTTATTTTTTTTATGAAGTATAGATTTTTTTCAGATCATTTAACGCCGAATAATGTCATTTTGATAAAAGTTTTAAACAATTCAGTTTACTATACAGTTTTTTGTTTAGACTCCGTTAAATGTCAAAACCATTCTATTTTAAAGCATTCGGCTTAGCATAAGTACACAGTTTAAATGCCAAAAAAAGTTCTAGTTCAAACAATTTATTTTCGTATAAGTTATGTTTACAACCGGTTAAATTTCGAAAACTGTTCTATTTCAAACAATTCAGTTTAACGTAAGTACACCGTTTAAACACGCCGTTAAATGTAAAAATGTAAAAACATGGAGGTGCCCGTGGTGTAATGGTTATCGTCGTAGGAAATGGACACGGTGACACGAGTTCAAATCCTGGACGAGACAGATTGCACATCACATTGCACTAATACCCTTGGGAAAGATATGAATCCAATTATTCTCCCTCCAGCTATGGGTAAATAGTAGGGAAGACTGATTTCTTCAGCCTTGGTAAGGCAACTAGTGTAGGAGAAAGAAAACTCTGAATTCAAACCCGTCAAAATTGACCTTGTTTCATATCCTGCCCGAGCGGAGTGGTTGGTAAATATGGTTAAATGTAAAAACAGTTAATTTCAAACAATTCAGTTTAGCGTAATTACACAGTTTGACCCATAGATAAAACCCAAAGGGTACTCCGCCTCTCCCAAAGCTCCAGCATTACTGAAGCGTAACCATCAGATTGTTTAGTGTCATATGTCGGGCGGGGGAGTCTTACCCTTTTGCAGAGTTACGGTCGGTGTATTCTGCAGCCCTCACCGACTGGCCTATCATCAACAACAATGTTATCATCTTCATTTGTTATAAGTGGAGTTCAATGGGAAGACAAATGGATTCATGCCGTTCCCAATGAAATAAGCACCAAGTGAAGCGCAATAAGCTTTATTTTTGGTTATTCAATATAACATTGTTATTTCGCGAAGTTCGCATGGAATGTTGAGGGTATGGCAGAAGAGACTGAAATAAGTGTAGGTAGGTTACGCCTCTGCAAGGAAGCAGTCAATGTATTCTACAGCCCCAGCTGACTGGGCAAGACTATATACGACTGAGTAGGAAAGACGATCAGTTAGGAATTGTGCAAAAGATTCACAATAAACCACACTAATAAATGTTAATTGATTTGATTTCTTTGTTTAATGGCATATCAATTCTTTTTAGGTTATTTAATGCCGAGGCCATTCTCCAAGAAGAACAGTAGTGGTACTATTTAACCCATAGCTGGGAGGATAAGGGGGTTCATACCTTTCCCGAGGGTATTTGCCCGAAAGTGAACGTAATAGCGCGACTAGAGTACGAACTCGCGTACTACGATTCTGCAGTCCCTCGCTTTAACCATTACACCTAATAAATGTTAGGTGGACAAACAAGAGAATGAAACGCATAAAATCTGTGGGGATTTTGAGATCCAAACGGATCACCTCATTCCAGCCCGAAGACAACTCCAAGTGTAACATAACCAGATATGGATATGTGAAATGTACATATAATGTTCATAACTTATATATATAACATATGAATCCCGAAACACGAAAACCACGTAACGACATCTTAGTTCAGATACGAAACATTTTATTACCTTTGAGTTTAAAGGTTTTTCGACATAAGGAGATAGGCACAATCTTTCTATGCTGGCTTTTCCATCTACCCCCACAACACGTGTGGCACCCACCTCAAGGCCACTGTGAGCTCGCGAAAGTCACCCTTCTTCTTCGGACCGCAAGACTCAACTAACTGACTTTTCTCAAATCTTCCAAAATCCTCTGCGCACGCTTCCGGTGCATGACGTCATTCACATCCCCTACTTTCTATCCGGGATTTTTATTTTGACATCTGTGAATGACACATTCTCCCCCGCGCGCGTCAACACCTGTGCTCAAGTTTGCATCTAACTTACCCATGCGCTAAGCGAAAGGTTCTCAGCCTAACTAAACCGAAAGGCAAGATATATAAAACGAAATCCCTCGGCCATTATATTACACAAGTATTTATTAATAAGAAAACTTGAAATTGACATCTGGTGTATTTTTCCCTTTCGGTGAACTAAAGTGTGAAAATGAAAGAAAGAGAAGAGAAAAAATAGTTGGATCTTGACAGATAACATTAAAAAAAATATGTGGAATATGAGGGTAACGGTGATACCAGTGTTGTTTGTATACACTGAACGCTCCTCAAATAGTTGAGGAAAAAGCTCTCATTATTGTTATGTCGGCCAGAATACTGAGAAGAGTCCCAGGTTGAGTTGTCGTCATTTAGACACCAGTAAAGTACTACCATCTGACTTTCTGGCCCAGTCGGCTCGGGCTGCAGAATATTCCAACTGCATCTCTGCAGAGGGGTAACATCACCCTAACGATCTGATAGTTAAACTCCAGAAATGCTGGAACTTTGGGGAATGCGGAGTACCCCTTCAATGCCATCGTTCCCAGGTCCACCCAGTCCCGGAGTGGTAGCACCTGATATGGGTCAACTAGAATTAAACAGATTTGTTTGAAATAAAACAGTTTTAACATTTAACTGCGTATAAATAAATGGCTAATGCTTAATTGAAATGTTAGTGATACATAGCAATACTTGCAACTGTTTAACTTCGTTGACTAAACTGAATAGTTTGAAATAGAACTGTTTATATGCATCAAATGGATTTGGCATTGAAAAACCTACAATTGTTAATATGCCATAAAACCGAACCATACCAAATGCCACCTGACTCACGTATTTCCTGTAATCACTTGCCTAAACCTTATATATATATATATATATATATATATATATACCGGGACATTGGCCCAGCGGTTAGAGTGTTCGCCAATGGCCCGGGAGACCTGGGTTCAATCCCAGGTCGAGTCATACCAAAGACTTTAAAAATGGTACTTGATACCACCTTGCTTAACACTCAGCATTATAAGGTACGGTTCAAGGGTAAAGTGGAGCAATCCTGGGAATGGAGTAGCGCCCTCCCCTACACCTTGGTGTAGTAGCTATCGAAAAGGGAGCCTTCGGGTCACCCTCGACTATGGTCGCTAACTTTACTTTACTTATATATATATATAATTATGTATCTGTGTGTGTGTATGTGTATGAGTGTGTGTGTCCATGAGAGAGTAAATTAACCTTGGAGATTTAAGTTTTTAGTAACTAATATTTATTTTTAAAATGGTAGAGGTGAATTTATAGGTGATCTTCGGTACACGTATGTGAGTAAATGGGTATGCTGTGTCTGTCTGCATGTCTGTGTGTGAGTCAATGTGTCTGGTTGTATGTGCGTGTGTGTGTGAATGTGTCTGCCTGCCGTATGTGGGAAGTGAGTCTGTGTTTGAGTGAATGCACCTGCACCCGTGTGTGTGTGTGCGTGTGTGTGTTTGTGTGTGACTACTTGTGTGTGTGTGTGCGTGTGTGTGTATGTGTGTGTGTGTGAATGTGACTACTTGTGTGTGTGTGTGTGCACGTGCGCGCGTGTGTGTAAGTGTGTGAATGTGACTAATTGTGTGAATTTGTGTGTGTGTGTGTGTGTACGCGCGTGCATGTGAATGTGACTACTTGTGGGTGTGTGTGTGTGTGTGTGTGTAAGTGTGTGAATGTGTGTGTATGTGTATGTGAATGTCTGCTCGTGTGTGTGTGTGTGTGTGTGTAAGTGTGTGAATGTGTGTGTATGTGTATGTGTATATGAATGTCTGCTCGTGTGTGTGTGTGTGTGTGTGTGTGTGTGTGTGTGTGTGTGTGTGTGTGTGTGTTGTGTGTGTGTGTGTGTGTTTTCGTAGTCACGGTATATATTTTTTTCCGCTTCTTGAAATTATTACCTTTAAATTCGTTATCGAAATTCTTTATTGAATTCATCGCTTTTTTGCTGTTATCAATATATTTTGCTTATCGTTGTGTGAAAACAATAACAAGAAGAAAAAATAAACAAACAAAAATTAGAAAAAATAAAAGTAAAAAAAAAAGTTTTATACAGCACCATTATTTATGTTAACTCATTGTATGCTATCAAAAATAAAAAATTGAATTTCATATTAAATATGACAAATTTTATATATTAATGACGTCAATACAAAAACTCGTAAAAGATCACAGACACACACACACAGACACACACACATACACACACACACATATATATATATATATATATATATATATGCACACATATACCTAGAAGGCGTAAGTACAATATATATATATATATATATATATATATATATATATATATTGTATATGAGTGTATGCTCTTTCTGATCGTCGCTGTGCACGCATAAATGGCTTTTACTGTGTGCCTATTCTCTGTGTGTGTGTGTGTGTGTGTGTTTGTGTGTGTGTGTGGAGGCATGTATTGTTTCTTGATTTCTGAACCCGCCTTCCCTCCAAGCATGACATTCGTCGCAGCGTTCAAGTATTTAAAATTTTATCATGTTTTCCCTCGAGGATTCCTAACATATTTTTGACATATTTTGCGATGACCTCTCGTATTTAATATCGTTTGTTAATAAAATAACTGGAATTTTATCGATAATTTGTGTTCCACTCTCTGGCTAGGATGTTTGGCCTTTTATACAACTCTAACGACCTTAGCACACCCTCACTCCCATATATACACTGATATACAACATATATATATATATATATATATATATATGTATGTATATATTTAAAGGTAAAAGTGCAGTTGATTACACCATAGTTATCAGGTTTTGTTTGGTTTTATTTTATGACAAATCAACCATTGTAGGTTATTTAATGCCGCATCGAGTTTATTCATATATATATATATATATATATATATATATATATATATATATATATATATATATCTTATACGCATAAGTCAACAAAGTTGAATAGTTCCAAGTATTGCTTTTTATCAAAAACAATTCAATTAAACATCAGTTATGTTTACAAACAGTTAAATTATCAAACATTTCTATTTCAAACATTTCAATTTAGCATATGTCTACAAAGTTAAATGTTTCCAAGTATTGCTTTGTGTCACAAACAATTCAATTAAACATCAGTTATTTATTTACTGACATTTAAAGGACCAAATAGTTCTATTTCAAACAATTTACTTTTGAACAAGTTATTTGTTTGAACTTTATTTTAATGTCAAACAGTTTTATCTGACCCATAGATAGGACCCTGTTAGGTTCTACGACCCTCGTCCAGTTATGAATTAAATTGCCATGACCAGAAAATCCGGCGAACACTTGCGTGTGACATACGGAAACACTAGACAGCTGTTTCGACCTTTTTAGGTCACGTCTATTGCGAGCCAGACTGATCATTGTAGAGATGATAGTGAAGGGGAACTCCACATTCCCCAAAGCTCCCGTATTACTGGAGCCTCGCTGTTATATGATTTAATGCTATATTCATAACACACTTTGGAGGAGTCTTACCCCTCCGCAGAGATGCAGTCAGTGCATTCTATAGCCCCCTCTCCAGCCGATAAGGCTGAATAATCTGATAGTTCAGTGTATTTCGTTAGGTTTGCAAGAACCTCAACGATCATGTGAGCTTAAAACCGTGGATTTCGGAGTTTAACAGGTTTCAATTCAGAGTTTTCCTTCTCCTAGACTAGTTGCCTCACCAAGGCTGAAGGACCTAGTCCGCCCTACTATTTGCCCATAGCTGGAGGGAGAATAATTGGATTCATACCTTTCTCAAGGGTATTAGTGCTATGTGAAATGCGATCAGTCTCGTTCAGGATTTGAACTCGTGTCGCCGTGTCCATTTCCTACGACGATAACCATTACACCAAGGGAACCTCCTCCATTCAGCAGCCTCAGTAGTTTTTGCTTTGCTCGCCAGATACTCTCCAATTGCTATTCTCCAGATTTGTTTCTATGACTTTGAGCAGAGCCTCGGAATCAACGGCTTTTGGTCCTCTTTCACCTAGGCTGATCATCAACGTTAGCATAAGTATGCAGTTTAAATATCAAAACAGTTCAATTTCAAACGATTCAGTTTAGTATGAGTACACATCTATTTGATTGAAATTTCTTAAACTATCTTATTATTGCACTGTGACCAACTGTGCTCTAAGCTATAGAGGCAAATCTAGCGAGTAGCAATCGTAGAGTAAATAATAATTGAATAATAATAATGATAATATATAAGTAAAAGAATAGATAAGTTCTTTCGACTCTGAGTTTGGCTTGCCCAGTCAGCTGGGGCTGTAGAATACACTGACTGCACCTCTGCAGAGGGGTAAGACCCCCCCTAATGAGTGTCCTGTATATGACACAAAACAATCTGATGGTGATGTTCTTGTAATGCTGGAGCTTTGGGGAATGCAGAGTACCCCTTCATTGCCATCGCTCACAGGTCCACTCTGGCCCGGAGTGGTAGCACCTGATAGGGCCCTATCTATGGGTTAAATAGAACTAACAGCATACTTATGCTAAAATGAATTGAGTAAACTGAATAGCTTGGAAAAGAAACGTTTTTGACAATTAAACCGTACTTACAGTTATACTGCGTGCTTATGCTCAACTGAATTATTTCAAATAGATCTGTTTTTCGACATTAAAACTGTACTTACACTTAATTGAATTATTACATATAACTGCTTGAATAGTTTGAAATGGAAATGTTTTTGACAATTAAACTGTGTACTTATGCTAAACTGAACTGTTTTCAATAGAATAGATTATTTACATAAAAATGGATTTGGCGTTAAATAACCTACAGAGGTTGATATGCCGTAGAACAAAACAAACCAAACCAGACCTGAGTTTGGCCCCCAAAAAATCGATTTGCGAAATTAATATTTGTACAAAACTCATATGACAATCGATGTCTTTAAATTTGGTTGTGAGCCATCAATCTTCTTTTTGGGGGATGTCCTCGTGGTGTAATGGTTAAAACGATGGACTGCGGGATCGTAGTAAGCGAGTTCGTACTCCAGTCGTACTATTATGTTCACTTTCGGGCAAATACCCTTGGGAAAGGTATGAACCCCCTTATCCGCCCAGCTATGGGTTAAATCGTACCACTACTGTTCTTCGGGGAGAACGGCTTTAGCATTAAATAACCTACAAAGGTTGATATGCCATTAAACAGTGAGACCGAATCAATCTTCTTTTATCAGTCATTAATACAATAGTTTAGATTTTGTTTGATTTAGTTTCCTTGTTTGATATGCCATCAAACATCGAGGGTTATTTAATATAAAACCTCTCCTTATAGATGAAGTGTCGGTTTGGTTTTAGGGGAAATCAACCCTGGACAAGACTGATTGCATTTCACATAGCAATAATACCCGTGGGAAAGGTGTGAATCCAATTATTCTCTCTCCAGCTATGGGTAAATAGTAGGGCAGACTAGTCTAGGAGAAGGAAAACTCTGAATTCAAACCTGTTAAACTCCGCTTAAAAATTGACCGAGTGGAGGGGTTGGTAAATATGTTTATGGTAAATCAACCAGTGGAGGTTATTTAATGCCATATACATTTTTATACATATAAACAGTTATATTTCAATCTACTCAGTTTAACATAAGTTCACAGTTTTAAATGTCAAGCAGCTCTATTTGATCCATAGATAGGACCCGATCAGGTTTTACCTCTCAAGGTCAGAGCGGACCTGATAGCAATAGCAATGAAGAGTTACTCCGCATTCCCCAAAGATCCAAGACTGGAGCCTCACCATCAGATTGTTTTGGATCATATCCAGGACACTCGTTGGCAGAGTCTTACAGTCGGTGTATTCTGCAGTCCCTGCCGACTAAGAAGAAGTGTAATGGTACTATTTAAATCCATAGCTAGGGGAATTAAGGGTTTCTTTCATTTCATAAAGGTATTAATCCAAAAGGGTTCACAGTAGCGCGAATGGATTTCGAACTCACTTTCAGCGATGTCAACGTCTTCAAGTTAGCCACTACTTCACGAGAAATCTCCCTTATTTGGGTGAGTCAAAAAATTTGCAATTCGCAATATTTTGGGAACGTGAAAATTCCGTTCAGCAGCCTCTTTATTTACCAACCTTCCGCTCGGGCAGGATATGACACAAGTCATATCCTGCCACAAGCGGAGTTTAACAGGTTTCAATTCAGTTTTCCTTCTCCTAGACTAGTTGCTTCACCAAGGCTGAAGAACCTAGTCTGCCCTACTATTAACCCATAGCTGGAGAGAGAATAACTGGATTCATACCTTTCCCAAGGGTATTAGTGCTATGTGAAATGCAATCAGTCTCGTCCAGGATTTGAACTCGTGTCGCCGTGTCCATTTCCTACGACGATAACCATTACACCAAGGGAACCTCCTCCGTTCAGCAGCCTTAGTAGTTTTTGCTTTGCTCGCCAGATACTCTTCGATTGCTAATCTCCTGATTTGTTTCTATGGCTTTGAGCAGAGCCTCGGAATCAACGGCTTTGGTCCTCTTTCACCTAGGCTGATCATCAACGTCAGCATAAGTATGCAGTTTAAATATCAATACAGTTCAATTTCAAACGATTCAGTTTAGTATAAGAACACATCAATTTGATTGAAATTTCTTAAACTATCTTATCATTGCACTGTGACCAACTGCGCCTTTGTTGCATATTGACCTCCGACCCCGACCAAGCAGTCAAAATAGGAAATGCACCTGTGTAAATAACAGGTGCATTCGGTTGAGGAATATCAGGATATAATCTTGACTGTCGAGGGCTTGAATTGAGTGTGAAATTGTGACGCTCGCAGGAAGTAGGTGGACGACAAATTATTATATAACCCCGGCGACAGGAAGTTCAGATCAGTTGGAGAAAAGATGTTGGAATGAGGAACATGTCCCAGAGAAGCTGGGCCCCCAGGCCCCCGGTTGAGCAGCCCAGGAGAACGGGAAAGAAACGCTGTTATGACCATAGGAGTGGGGATCAATATGTTGCAGTTCTGTTCAGTCTCCAACTCACCTCTCACACAGTAAAACCTTTAGTAACCCTTTCTCTGGGACATGTTCCTCATTCCTGCATCTTCTCTCCAACTGACCTGATCTCCAACTTACTCGAACTTCCAGTGCACCGAGTTATATTATTGTTTTACGCCCACTCAATCTCTTCCCATAACTGGTCATCGGAATATGCAACTTCCGCCGTCCTTGGAATGGCATGTTTGATCATCATCGAGCGGAAATAACTGTCATGCAGTTCACTGGTCACCCTCTTCCAGTGCCTCAGTTTGTGACTGCACCGTGGGATTTTAACCCTGTCCCATATTGTCAGCCAAGCTCACCAACGCAATCTCTCCCCATAACTGGCCAACGGAATATGCAACTTCCGCCGTCTTTGGAATGGCATGTTTGGCTGGGTCGGAGGTCAATATACAACAAAACGACTAATAAACATCTCACCCGAGAAAACCTGGACGTGGGTAAGAAAAGGAAACTTCAGAGAGAAACAGAATCTCTCCTAATAGCAGCACAAAACAACACCGTAAGAACCAATCATATCAAAGCAAGAACCGATATGACGCAACAAAATAGCAAATGTAGTCTATGCGGTGATAGAGATGAAATGATCAATCACATAAGAAGCGAATGCTGCAAATTAGCACAGAAGGAGTACAAGACTTGATACGACTGGGTGGGCAAGGTGATCCACTGGGAGATGTCCAAGAAATTTAAATTTCAACATACGATGAAATGGTATATGCACAACCCAGCATCTGTCTTAGAAAAGGACATACATAAACTCCTATTGGACTTGGATATAGAAACGGATAATCAAATCTCGGACAGAAGACCAGACCTTATAATAATCAACAAAAAAAAGGAAAACTTGCAAAATTGTGGACTTTGCTGTCCTGGAGACTTGAGGAGACTTGCTGTCACTCAAACTCCAGTGAAAAACCGTCAGCTAAAACTGATGGGAAAAACTCTCAAGGAGTAAATAATAATAATAATAATAATAATAATAATAATAATAATAATAATAATGTCTGTCAATGTTTTTAAAATGCAAGCCGATCTGATATCTGTCACAATAGAATCAAGTTGATCTGATTTTTTTTCTTTTTCTTTTTCTTTTTTTCTTCGAATAAATTTACTTAAAACTAAACATTGCTAATAGCCTCTATAGACAAAAGCAGACAGACCTTTTTAGCTTACCCGATATCTGTTCTATATATTCTTACCATTATTTACCGATCCTCTTTATTATTCCATTTGTTTTTATAATGAACATGACGATAATTCGAATCGAAAAATCCACGTAGATGCTATCAAAAATGTTCTAATTGAAGTTGAACCCCCCAGGGGGGCGTATGTAATGGCTGAATATTGATGGTAGATAGAAAGACCAGAAAAATGAACGAAGAGGTCTGCAAGTAATTATAATGAAATTTAATTTCTTTGCAGGTTTAAACGGAAACTATGCAAGTGATTTTGTTGTCAGGCATTTTCGATTAGGCGAGGAGAAGGTTTGGGGCGTGGGAAATCGTTAAGTTTTTCGGATTTTTTTCTTTTGTTTTATTTTTTAAAGTTATTTTGTATATTCATAATAAAAAAAAAGGTTAAAGATAAATTTTAAACCGTATGCATTTAATGTGTGCCGGAGTTTATAACAGATGTTTATGTAGAAATATCAATAGATAAACAAATACGCGGACAAGAAAATAGATAGACAAAAACGGACTAAGATCGATAGATAGATAGATAGATAGATAGATAGTAAAAACAGGTAAAGAAAGAAAGAAAGAAAGAAAGAAAGAAAGAAAGCCTAAACAGCTAAGAAAGAAAGAAAGAAAGAACTGGCTGCAGTAGATAGATAGATAGAGAGATAGATAGATAGTAAAAACAGGTAAAGAAAGAAAGAAAGAAAGAAAGAAAGAAAGAAAGAAAGAAAGAAAGAAAAAAAGAAAGAAAGAAAGAATAGGTTGCAAAAGTTAGATATGAATACTCCCAAATAGAAAGAAAGAAAGAAAGAAAGAAAGAAAGAAAGAAAAAAAGGGCTGTGATAGATAGATAGATAGATAGATAGATAGATAGATAAAATAAATGAAGATAGATAGATAGATAGATAGATAGATAGATAGATAGATAGATAGTAAAAACAGGTAACGAAAGAAAGAAAGAAAGAAAGAAAGAAAGCTTAAACAGCAAAGAAAGAAAGAAAGAAAGAAAGAAAGAAAGAAAGAAAGAAAGGAAAAAAAGAAAGAAATAACAGGCTGCAATAGTAAGATATTAATACCCCCAGATAGATAGAAAGATAGATTGATAGATAGATGAGGAAATGGTTTGATTTTGATTCATTGTTGATGGCTTATCAACCTTCCCAGGTTATTTAATGCCAAAGCCTTCCTTATAGAAAGAAAAGCGGTGATAATATTTACCTCCGAGACGGGAGGTTGGGATAAAGAGGTTTACGCATTTCCGAAAGGTATTAGTCCTTTAGAGAACAGAGGATGACAGGAGATTGAATCTGCTTGCTATGATATAGTAGCCATGACGCCATGGGGATTCCTACGATAAGGAAACGAGATAGATAGATAGATAGATAGATAGATAGATAGATAGAGAGTAAAAAAGGGAAAGAAAGCAAGAAAGAAAGAAAGAACAGGCTGCAATAGATAGATAGATAGATAGATAGATAGATAGATAGATAGATAGATAGTAAAAACAAGGAAAAAAGAAAGAAAGAAAGAAAGAAAGAAAGAACAAGCTGCAATAGATAGATAGATAGATAGATAGATAGATAGTAAAAACAAGGAAAGAAAGAAAGAAAGAAAGAACAGGCTGCAATAGATAGATAGATAGATAGATAGAGAGATAGATGAGGAAATGGTTTGATTTTGATTCATTGTTGATGGCTTATCAACCTTCCCAGGTTATTTAATGCCAAAGCCTTCCTTATAGAAAGAAAAGCAGTGATAATATTTACCTCCGAGACGGGAGGTTGGGATAAAGAGGTTTACGCATTTCCGAAAGGTATTAGTCCTTTAGAGAACAGAGAATGACAGGAGATTGAATCTGCTTGCTATGATATAGTAGCCATGACGCCATGGGGATTCCTACGATAAGGAAACGAGATAGATAGATAGATAGATAGATAGATAGATAGATAGATAGATAGATAGTAAAAAAGGGAAAGAAAGAAAGAAAGAAAGAAAGAACAGGCTGCAATAGATAGATAGATAGATAGATAGATAGATAGATAGATAGATAGATAGATAGATAGATAGATAGATAGTAAAAACAGGGAAAGAAAGAAAGAAAGAACAAGCTGCAATAGATAGATATGAATACATACAGATAGATAGATTGATAGATATGAATAGACTGAGATAAAGATATTGATGGATAGATAGATATAAACAGAATTAGATAGATAGATAGATAGATAGATAGATAGATGGAAAGAAAGAAAGAAAGAAAGAACAAGCTGCAATAGTTAGATATGAATACACACAGATAGATAGATAGATAGATAGATTAAGTTGGTTAGAAGGTGAATATTCTTTGTCTGCCAACCGAAAAGACAAATGGTTTTATTTGTCTCCATTGTGTTACAATTTCTATTTTTATGAATAATCCATTGAACATATTAAATACGTGTTTTGTGTCATCTTTTAACAAATGATATCGTTATTTATTTATTTATTTGTTTGTTTATTTATTATTTTATTTTATTTATTTATTTATTTATATATTTTCTGTATGATTGATTTGACGTGAGCTTTCTTGTTAATAGTATTTAAACAATTTTCGAAATAGTTTATATCACATCATCCTAATTTGAAATCGATGATAAGTTTAAAGCAAAAAGCTGTTTTCTCTTCTCTCAAAACTTCAGTAAAATTAGATTTGAATAGAAAGAAAACAACCTTTCTCCCTTATTTGCTTAATATATAGTTGTCAAAAATCCCATTAGCCCAGTCAACTGGGGTTGCAGGGGCAATACTCCCTTAATACACCGATTGCATTTCTGCAGAGGAGTAAGTCTCCTGCAACGAATGTCCTATGGCACAGTTGACTGGGGCTGTAGAATACATCAACTGCATCTCTGCAAGGGCAAGACTTCCTTAATGAGTGTCCTGGATATGACACTAAACAATCTGATGGTGAGGCTTCAATAACGCTGGAGCGTAGGAGAATGCTGAGTACCCTTTCATTACCACCGCTCCCAGGTTCAATCTGACTCGGAATGGGAGCATCTGAAAGGATCCTATTTGTGGGCAAAAAAGAACTGTTTGATACTTAAACTGAGTGTAAACAGATGACTTACGCGAAAATTGATTGTTAGGGATACATAATAGTAATTAGAACCACTTGACTCTGTACAAAAGAATAATTAGGGTTTAATAGCAATACTTGTAACCACTTCCCTGAGTGCAAACAAATGATTAATATAGAAAAGGATTATAAGAGTTAGATAGCAATAATAATAAACAATTTAACTATACAGAAAGAATAGCAATACCAGTGAGCGAACAAAGTAGTGTACCATATCTATACATGAATACGAATATGTGAAACGTACATAGAATGTTCGTAACATATATACATAGAACATAGGAATCCCGAAATATAAAAAAAAACTTACGACTTCTTAGTTCAGGTACGAAAGTTTTTATTACCTTTGACTTTAAAGGTTTTTCGACATAAGGAGAGAGTCGCAATCTTTCTATGCTGGGTTTTTCATCTTCCCCGCCCCAACACGTGTGGAACCCGCCACTAGACCACTGCGAGCTAACGAAAGTCACCCTTCTTCTTCGGACCGCAAGACTCAACTAATTGACCTTTTTCAAAATCCCCAAAATTCTCCGTGCGCGCTTCTGGTGCATGACGTCATTCACATCTCCTGGTCAAATTTTCTGTCTGGGATTTTTATTTTGACATCTGTGAACGACACATCCTCCCAACACGCGCGTCAACACCTGTGCTCAAGTTTGCACCTAATTAACCCATATGCTGAGCCGAAAGGTTTTCAGCCTAACTAAACCCAAAGGCAAGATATATAAAACGAAATCCCTCGGCTTTTATATTACAGTAGGTCTTATTCATTTAAAAATGAAATTACCGCTAAATTAATATCTTACGTTGACGGCAATTACACAAGAATGCTGCGAGCTATCTTGAACAAGTCCTGGCGGCAACACCCCACAATACACCAACGGTACGGCCACCTGCCCCCTATCACGAAAACTATTCAAGTTTGACGAACCAGACATGCAGGACACTGCTGGAGAAGCAGGGACGAACTCATAAGAGATGTACTCCGATGGACCCCCACACATGGCCATGCAAAAGCAGGACGACCAGCACGAACATACATTCAGCAGCTATGTGAGGATACGGGATGTTGTCCTGAAGACCTACCTAGGGCGATGAACGATAGGGAGGAGTGGCGAGAGAGGGTCAGGGATATCCGTGCTACCAGTGCGATATGATGATGATGATATCTAGGTAAACGTGTGTAGACAAATGACTGATGTTAAATCGTGACTGCTATATAGCAATATTTGAAACCATTTAACTGTGTGCTTAACTGTGTGTAAACAAAATCACTACTAATAATAAACTGAATTAGCTGAATTAGAAATGCTTGATTAAACTGAATAGCTGGAAACTGAAAAGCTAGAAATAGAAATATTTTCCCCAATTAAACTGTACTTATATTTAAACTGCGTACTTAAGCTAAACTGATTTGTTTGAAATTGAACTGTTTTTGACATTGAAACTGTACTTACACTAAACTGAATTGTTATTTATAACTGCTTGAATAGTTTCAAATAGAAATGTTTTTGACAATTAAACTGTACTCGTGCTAAAAGGATTTGTTTTAAATAGAACTGATTATTTACAGGAGGTGCCCGTGGTGTAATGGTTATCGTCGAAGGAAATGGACTCGGTGACACGAGTTCAAATCTTGGACGAGATTGATTGCATTTTACATTGCACTAATACCCTTGGGAAAGGTATGAATCCAATTATTCTCCCTCCAGCTATGGGTAAAATAGTAGGGCAGACTAGGTTCTTCAGCCTTGGTGAGGTACCTAGTCTAGGAGAAGGAAAACTCTGAATTCAAACCTGTTAAACTCCGCTTAAAATTTTGACCTTGTGTCATATCCTGCCCGAGCGGAGAGGTTGGTAAATATTTATATATAACTGCTTGAATAGTTTCAAATAGAAATGTTTTTAACAATTAAACTGTACTCGTGCTAAACTGAATTGTTTTAAACAGAACTGATTATTTACATAAAAATGGATTTGGCGCTAAATAATCCACAATGGTTGATATGCCATGAAACCCAACAAATGAATAAACAAATAACTGTGCGCAAAGAATATTAGTTTAGGCTCGTTTAAATATATTCTCAAGAAAATGTCTGCACAAATCATATATGCATTATATATATGTATAAACATTATTTTTGATTTTATGGTATATTAACCATTGTTGGTTATTGGATAACAAATCCATTTTTATGCAAAAACCGTTCTATTTCAAACAATTCAGTTTAGCATAAATACATGGTTGGTTTGGTTTTTTTGGTTTTATGGCATATCAATCTTTGTAGGTTATTTAACGCCAAATCCATTTTTATGTAAATAATCTGTTCTATTGAAAACAGTTCAGTTTAGCATAAGTACACAGTTTAATTGTCAAAAACATTTCCATTTCAAACTATTCAAGCAGTTATATGTAATAATTCAGTTAAGTGTAAATACAGTTTTAATGTCAAAAAACAGTTCTATTTGAAATAATTCAGTTAAGCATGAGCACGCAGTTTAAGTGTAAGAACAATTTAATTGTCAAATACGTTTCTATTTCAATCTATTCAGTTTACTCAATTCATTTTAGCATAAGTATGCTGTTAGTTCTATTTAACCCATAGATAGGACCCTTATCAGGTGCTACCACTCCGGGCCCGAGTGGACCTGGGAGCAATGGCAATGAAGGGGTACTTCGCATTCCCCAAAGCTCCAGCATTGCTGGAACCTCATCATCAGATTGTTTAGTGTCATATACAGGACACTCGTTAAGGGTGGGGGTCTTACCCCTCTGCAGAGAAGCAGTCGGTGTATTCTACAGGCCCAGCCGTCTGGGCAAAGCATAAGTACAGTGTCATTGTCAAACACTAGTGTTTAACCATAGATAGGACACTATCAGGTGCTACCACTCCGGGCCAGAGTGGACCTGGATACGATGGCAATAAAGAGGTACTCCCCATTCTCCAAAGCACCAACATTACTGGAACCTCACCATAAGATTTTTTAATGTAATATCTTGGATACTCGTTAAGGGAGTCTCACCCTTCTGCAGAGAAGTTGTCGGTGTATTCTGCAGCCCTAACCGACTGGGCCATCATCAGCAACAATGTTATCATCTTCATTTGTTATAAGTGGAGTTCAATGGGAAGACAAATATTCGATTACACAAATAAAGAAATCTGAGATTTTCAACGGAAAAAAAATGTAACATACCCATGTTACGGATATGTGTGAAATGTACATAGAATGTTCATAATTCATATAAAGATATCATAGGAATCCCCAAACACAAAAAATACTTACGACTTCTTAGTTCAGGTACGAAACTTTTTATTACCTTTGAGTTTAAAGGTTTTCCGACACGAGGAAGAGAGAGGTACAATCTTTCTATGACGACTTTTCCATCTCCCCCACCCATCATGTGCGACACCTGCCGCAAGGCCTCGGCGAGCAAGCGAAAGTCAACCGTCTTCTTCAGACGCTAAAATTCAACTGACTTTTTTCAAAACCCCCAAAATCCTCCACCCACGCTTCCGGTGCATGACGTCATTCACATCCCGCGGTCACATTTTTCTATCTGGGATTTTATTTTGACATCTCTGAATGACACATCCTCCCCGCATGCGTGTGAACACATGTGCTCATGTTGCAGCTAACTAACCCTTGTGCTAAGCGAAAGGTTCTCAGCCTAACTAAACCCAAAGGCAAGATATATAAAACGAAATCCCTCGGCCATTATATTACAAAAATTCTGAAAGACTGTTCAATGTTATTGTTTCCAAATGTTTTGCCACTTTTAAAATGTTCAAGTGAATTGTAACAAATCACGGGAATGTGGGCAATGTACATGAACCTCCTAAACTAACGATATCTTACGATTTACTTGATGTCTTTAACAGTATGCTTTATTCCATACTGAAATTTTAATCATTCGTAAAAAAAATTATCATAATTAAAACTATATTTTCAATGTTTAATTGGAATTTTCTATTTGTTTTGATTTCGTTAATTAGTTTAATGGGAATCAACTTTTCGGAATAATTTAATGACAAATCCTCTTTTATATATATATAGTCATCCACAGACAGATCTGTTTCGTTCTATCAGAACTCATCAGTGTGGCTAGATAGTATCTCCCCTTAGCTGGGATCGAAACCCGGTTAACTCAAACGCCAAGCCAAAGCTTCTAACCATTCAGCCACAAGGAGATATTAGCTGCGAAGTAAATTCTAAACGGTTATGAATCACAATTACTATGGTTTACATACATCCGTTCAACAGTTGCCGAGACCTCACTTCATCTACGAAGAGGCTTGCAATAGACGCTAATGGCAACACGATTACTTCTTCGCCAGAGAACTCAACCCTACGGGGGTAGGGGAGTATATATCTCTATAGTCATATAAATTTATATATATATATATATATATATAATCATATAGTCATATATATATATATATATATATATGTATTTAATCAAACAGGCGACATCTCCACACTAAACGGTAGCCCTCTGAAACTAGTTGACAAGTTCAACTACCTAGGGAGCAGTGTCTCATCAACCAAGACAGACATCAATACGCGACTAGCAAAGGCACGGGCAGCTTCGATCAGCTATCGGTCATATGGAAGTCAGACCTGAACCATAAATTAAAACGCAGTTTCTTCCAAGGAGCGGTCGTGCCGATATTGCTATATGGATGCTCTACATGGACGCTAACTAAACGTATGGAGAAAAAGCTTGGCGGTAACTACACAAGAATGCTGCGAGCAATATTGAACACGTCCTGGAGGCAGCACCCCACTTAGCAGCAGCTATACGACCACCTATCACCCATCACGAAAACTATCAAAATTAGACGAACCAGACATGCGGGACATTGCTGGAGAAGAAGGGACGAGCTCATAAGTGATGTTCTCCTTTGGACCCCCTCACATGGACGGGCAAAGGCAGGACGACGAGCTCGAACCTATATACAACAGCTCTATGCCGATACGGGATGTAGCCCTGAGGACCTGCCTGAAGCGATCGACGATAGGGAAGGGTGGCTTGAGAGGGTCAGAGATATCCGTGCTGATGGCGCGACTTGATGATGATGATGATGATATATTCATATAAAAAACACGTTATTAATTTCCTGAAGAGGACCACCAAGTCCGAAAGAGCATTCTAATATAAAACACAAACCGAAATTACCACATTGAAATTCATTTGCTGACCTATTCACTTTAAGCCATGTTAATTTTTTTTCGTGTTTTTGATTTATATCAAAAACACATGACAGGATGGAAATAAATTTATAATCCTAATGTGACCGGTTTTGTTTTTTCTTTAAAAATTGTTTGCTCTGCTATGTCCGTTACATTGAGCTCTTTTCCAGGAAAATTTAAAAGTTCACTGTTGAATGTGTTATTGTCCTGGTGGAATTGCTCCCAACTCCGGTTTAACTCGACCGAATAATATATATATCATCATCATCATCATATCGTGCTAGCAGCACGGATATCCCTGACCCTCTCTCGCCACTCCTCCCTAACGTTCATCGCCCTAGGTAGGTCTTCAGGACAACAACCTGTATCCTCACATAGCTGCTGAATGTACGTTCGTGCTGGTCGTCCTGCTTTTGCGCGGCCGTGTGTGGGGATCCATAAGAGTACATCTCTTATGAGTTCATCTCTGCTTCTCCAGCAATGTCCTGCATGTCTGGTTCGCCTAACTTGAATAGATTTCGTGATAGGGGGCAGGTGGCCGTACAGTTGGTGTCCTGTGGGGTGTTGCTGCCAGGACTTGTTGAGGATTGCACGCAGCAATATATATATATATATATTTATATATATATATTACACCATATATATATATATTACACCATATATATATATATATTACACCAACATATTTACAACACAATGATCCTGTTTACCCAACCCCTCCGCTCGGGCAGGATATGACACAAGGTCAAAATTTTAAGCGGAGTTTAACAGGTTTGAATTCAGAGTTTTCCTTCTCCTAGACTAGTTGCCTCACCAAGGCTGGAGAACCTGGTCTGTCCTACTATTTACCCATAGCTGGAGGGAGAATAATTGGATTCATACCTTTCCCAAGGGTATTAGTGCTATGTGAAATGCAATCAGTCTCGTCCAGGATTTGAATTCGTGTCGCCGTGTCCAATTCCTAAGACGATAACCATTACAACACGGGCACCTCCTATTTACAACACAATATAACCTTACTTATAGCCATTGTAATTCTTGCTCACCATGCACGTTTGCAAATCAAATTTTCATTCATTCCCCCCAACTTTCAGCGATGATATTTTGTTCCACATCGACTGTCAACCAAAGAAAATAATGCAACAAATGAATACACATTTGTAACCAATTTTCGCTGTGGCCAACGCTTTACGTTCCTGGCCTGACTTCACCTAAAAACACGCCTCCACACGTACACCCATACACCAAAACCCACATACACTCACACGCTTACAACCACACACAAACGAAATCTTAACGGGGTTTTTTGTCTGTATTTTGTTGCATTTTCGATTTTCAATTCCATTCCATCTTCTTTACTGCCTTATGAATGTGGTTATAAACTTAATGAAACCTTAGGTTGCAGAATAATATTTTCCATGGATTAAATATATATATATAATATATATTTATTTATTATCATTATATATATATATATATATACACTAACTATTCGCTCAGAAATCATATTTTATATATATATATATATATATATATATATATATATATATATATATATATATATATATATATATATATTAATAATCCAAGGGAATCCAAGTAGAAGGAGAGATTTATTGAAAAGTAAAGTTGACACTATAGTGTTTCAGTTATAATGAACCCTCATCAGTACTGTGGGGACGATATTAGTGATATTAAATCAACAATGGATGTTTTAATGTACAAAATACAAAGACCTAGGGAAAATTTGTATGACAAGAAAAAGTTGGTCGTTTAATTAAAGAATCCATAGTACTGAGGGTGGTTTTTTAGAACTGAAACGCTGTAGTGTTGATTTTGGTTCTCAATAAATTTCTCATACTTGGATTACCTAGTTATCAATTTTTTCTCTATATATTGTCGGATACACTCCACTGTTTACTTATATATATATATATATATATATAATTTGTAAGTTTGTATGTAACTTTATTTCTTAACGAGTAAGACCTTATTTGTTTGCACACAGTTAAATGGTTTATTGTATTGTCATTCAACACAAATACATTTGACATTAATCATTTGTTTACATACAGTAAAATGTTTTCAATTATTGTTATTTAATACTTTTAATTCAACATATTATTAATACTTTCTTTGCACTCTTTTAAATGCTTTCAAGTATTGCTATTTAACACTAATATTTTTATTTAATATCAATCATTTGTTTTTACACAGTTAAATGTTTTTAAGTAACTATATCTAACTCTAATAATTCCATTTAGTATTATTCATTTGTTTTCACAAAATTAAATATTTTCAAATATTGCTATATATCAGTAATAATTCTATTTGATATTAATCATTTGTTTTCACTTCGTGAAATGGTTTCCAGTATTGCTATATAATAGTAATATTCCATTTGATATTAATCATTTCTTTGCACACAGTTAAATGGTTTCAGGTATTCCTGTCAAACACTCATAATTCTGTTTAATATTAATAATTTATTTTCACACAGTGAAATGGTTTTAAGTATTCATATCTAACATTAATAATTCTATTAATTATAAATCATTTGTTTTCACTCAGTGAATTGCCCAGTCGACTGGGGCTGTAGAATACACCGACTGCTTCTCTGCAGAGGCGTAAGACCCCTCCAACGAGTGTCCTGCAATATGACTCTAAACAATCTGATGATGAGGTTCCAGTGATGCTGGTCGCCATCAACTACGTTTGCCAACTTCACTTATATATATATATATATATATAGTTCTATTTTATTTAGATTTAGTTTTTCTCTTAAGGTTTCTCTTTTCTCAACCATGTCCAAGTCTTCTCGCATGAGAATTCGCTTGTTTGTCTCTTGAAATATCCATAGAGTTGTTTTTCTTCCCGTTTTTGTTTTCTCTTTATTATTGTTCTCTTGATTCATGTGTTGTTTATGTTATTTCTAGTCGCTATAATTAGCCTTTCTTTGCATCTTTTTTGTGAAGTCTACGTGATGGCTAATCTACAATGCTGGCTAGTCCTCTCCCTCCATTTTTTGACATATATAGACTGCCTTTATTAACTCTGAGATGCCTTATGCATCATTATTGTTTTTTTGTTTGTTATGCCTCCAAAGAGCTGTAGAATACATCGACTGCTTCTCTGCAAAGGAGTAAGACTTCCTCCAACGAGTATCTTGTGGCCCAGTCGATTTGGACTGCAGAATACACCAACTGCATCTCCGCAAAGGAGAAAGACTCCTCTCAACAAGTGCCCTGTGGCCTAGTCGACTAAGACTGCATAATACACCAACTGTATCTCTGCAAAGGAGTAAGAATCCTCCCATAGAGTATCTTGTGGCCCAGTCGATTTGGACTGCAGAATACACCAACTGCATCTCCGCAAAGGAGAAAGACTCCTCTCAACAAGTGGCCTGTGGCCCAGTCGACTAAGACTGCATAATACACCAACTGTATCTCTGCAAAGGAGTAAGAATCCTCCCATAAAGTGTCCTGTTATGACCCTATAGAATCTGATGTTGAGGTTCCAGTAATGGGGAATACGAAGCACCTCTTTATTGCAATCAGTCCCAGGTTCACTCTGGCCCGGACTGGTAGCACCTGATAGGATCCTATCTATGGGTAAAATAGAAGTAAACAATGTACTTTTTCCTAAATTGCATTGTTTGAAATAGAACTGTTTTGACATTGAACTGTTTGTAAACAAAAACTATTTTCATACTGAACTGAATTTCTTGAATTAAAAAGTTGATTTGGAATTAAATAACCTCCAATGGTTGATATGCCATAAAACCGAACCCAACCAACCAACCAACCAAAAAGTTCTTATTTCAAAAGATTTAACGTACATTTATTTTTACACCAGTGCTGATAAAAGGTAATAACTTTTCAATTACCCGGTTGAGTCGAATGCTTTTTCGTATTTCAAACTATTTTGCATTTCAAGTATTTCTGTGTCTGTTCCCAAGGCCGAGCTTATGGCGATGTTGATTAATGGTATATTTTATGAAAATAATCAAGATATTCCGAAGAAGTATACAAGGATCATTAAATAAGTTTCCAGACTTTTTCGTATGGGCACTTTTACTGATAGTACACACATGAAACTCTAGTCCCCTTCGAAGTAATCTCCTCCGGCTGCAATGCACTTGTACCGTTCCAACAATTTCTGGAAGGCACCATCAAAGTCCTCTTGTGTGAGCGTGTCAATGACCTTCGTCACAGCCTCTTTCATCTTCTCAATTGTCTCATAATGACAGTCTCTGAGATTAGGGAATAAGCAAAAGTCACAGGGAGCAAGGTCAGGACTATAGGGAGGCAGAGGAACTGTCTTGATGCCCATCTTGGTCAGATATTCTGTGACAAAGATGGAGTTGTGGACTGGTGTATTGTCTTGGTGCAAATGCCACTGACCCGATTTGAAGAGTACTGGCCTCTTCCGATGGAATATCTTCCTAAACTCCCTTAAAACCTCAACAAAGTAACCCTAACTCTAATCTTAACCCTTTGCCCAATCAACTCTGGTGTATTGACTTCCTCACTCCTCCCACACCTCTCATCCTCCCTCACAGACTCCTTGCCTTCCTTGAATCTATTATGCCACTCAAAAACTGATGCTCAATTCATGCAAGATGGTCGAAAAGCAGTCTGAAGCCTTCCATAAGTTTCTGTGGCATTTTTTCCATGTTTAAAACAGAATTTTATTG
>OY757944.1:13951679-13954179 GCA_963585895.1 Sepioteuthis lessoniana
TACACTATTATCTCTCTCCTGATATCATCCAATCTTTCTCTCTATCTCGCACTATCATATCTCTCTCTCTCTCTCTCTCTCTCTCTCTCTCTCTCTCTAATTGAGGGTAAGGAGGATCGCTTATTCTCTACTCTTTTTCATTTAATTTCAATACATTTTCTTTCTTTCTTTCTTTCTTTCTTTCTTTCTTGCGTAATCATTTTCTTTCTTTCTTTCTTTCTTTCTTTCTTTCTTTCTTTCTCCTCCCCGAGGGTATTAATTTTTTCTATATTTTTCGTTCCTTTCTTACGTGATATTTTTTCCCTTTCTTTCTTTCTTTCTTTCTTTCCCTCTGTTTTTTTTTATTACTCCAGTTCATCAAGTCTTTATTGTTCTTTCTTTTTTTCCTTTGATATATTTCAGCTTTCTATTTCTTTCTTTCTTTCTTTCTTTCTTTCTTTCTTTCTTTCGCTTTTTCAAGATTTTCTTTGTTCTTTTTTTTATTCACTTGATACATTTCGCCTTTCTTTCTTTCTTTCTTTATCTATTCGATTTTTCTTTCCTTCTTTAATTCGTTCTTTCTTTCTTTCTTTCTTTCTTTCTTTCTTTCAGTCCCCCAAACTATCCGCCCCCTTCTCTCCTATAACTCCATCTTACCTTGCTAAGAAATCCATTCAGACGATCTTCTTTACAAACTTATTACTTATTTATTTATTTTGGATACATCAGAAAACATTTTAAACAACATCGCTTCAAAATTCAATCTGTTAAAATAATAAGATATCCTAATTGGATTGTGCTTTTTTCGCGCGTCTCGGATTTTCGGCGCGAAATTGTTTGACTTTTATACTTTCTTGGAATTTTTTCCTTTTTTTTTTTTTTTTTTTTCATTTCTTTTTTAAAACTTTAACTTTATTTTTATTTGGCGAACGTTCCCTTCAACTGCAGTTATAAATGAAATATTTCATCATCGTTTTTTTTTTTAATTTTTTATTCTTTATTCTTTATTTTTTGTTTTTGTTATTGTTTTTACTGAAAGATTTCAAAAAGGGGACAAATGGCTCCAGTTAAGGTCTCTGGGTGTGGGCGCAAGTGGAAGCAGCGACAAGGAAATAGCGACGCAATAAAGGGTTTAGTTTGGCGTTATCAATCTTAAAAACGAAGCTTTGAATTTAGCAGATGCATTAAAGGTGCTCATATCGCAGTATAAACAATTGTATATATATATATATATATATATATATATATATATCGTGAAGATTAGAAGTTACTTGAAGTTTTCTATGGGGTGCACAATAATCAGACAGAAAAGGGAGAAAAATGGGCAATTTCAAGTCATGAACTCAGGAAGTTCATTATTTCATGTTCCATGTTAACACCTCGTGTTATTGAAAGCAATAGATTTCTAATGAAATTGGTCACGTTTCTCACTTTTCTGTCTGATTAATTTACACCCGACGTGAAACTAAAAGTTACGGACTCCAAGCGTTCATAATTTTACAGTTTTCTGTATTTTCTCTTAGTTAGGCCGTAGTACATAAAATCGGATGACTGTGTGCAAGCAAATGACCTTATTCAGAAGTAATTGTTACGTTATACCAAATAATTAGAAGTACATATTAACTATATATATATATATATATATATATATATATATACATATCCCAGGTCGATTCATACCAAAGACTCAAAAATGGTACTTGATACTGCCTTGATTAACATTCAGCATTATGAGGTAAGGATCAAGGGTAAAATGGAGCAATCCAAGGAATTGAGCAGAGCCCTCCTCTACACCTCGATATGGTAGCTATTGAAAAGGGAGCCTTTGGGTCGCCAACTTTACTTTTAAATCATGTGTATTTAACTGGTTGAAATAATTTTTATCAATTCATTTTCTCGACGCAGCTGTGCCACAGCCGCCGACTTCTGGCATCTTTAAGATAAAAAAAAGGGTTGGGTGTTTGTTGACCCCAGAACAACTTAAAGAATAAGGTTGGGACTATGATATAGCTTCTACAACTTGACATGAACAGACGAATGATCGGATCAGGCCGCTCCGACTGACTGTTCAGCCCAAGTAAGGATCGAAGAGGACTATTGTAGGTCACAGACAGCTTAGAGTCTTGACTTCAGGTATTATGGGAGACCATCTACGGGCAAGTAGCACCACGGGGAGGGTGCGAGATTTTTCATCTTCTCCAGTGGTGCGGTTAGTTTATTCTACTGGATCAATTGACTAAGTGTTGTTGATATTAGACTAGAATACTTGAAACCATAAAACTATGTGCCAAGAAATGATTACGGTTAGATTCTTTCTTTGTTTAATGGATTATCAATCTTCGTGGGTTATTTAATTCCAAGAAGAACAATAGTGGTTCTATTTAAAACCATAACTGGTGAGGGATAAGTGGGTTGATGCGTAATGGCTCCACTGGAGTTTGAACTCACGTACTACTATGTCGCAGTCCAGCAAGTTAGCCACTAGTAACTAACCCAACAAATCATTAGAGTCATATAGAAA
>OY757944.1:13959179-13976679 GCA_963585895.1 Sepioteuthis lessoniana
TCATTGGTGATAAATGAGAGCGAGAAAGAAAGAAAGAAAGAAAGAAAGACGGTAAAAAGAAAGAAAGAAACAAAGCAAGAAACAAAGAAATCATTGATTAGCATAGGAAAAGAAAGAAACAAACAAACAAATAAATAATTGATTTGCAAAAGAAAGAAAGAAAGAAAGAAAGAAAGAAAGAAAGAAAGAAATGCCTGATTAGCAAAAGAAAAGAATTTCTGATTTGCAAAAGAAGGATAGAAAAAAAGAAAGAAAGAGATCTCTGATTTGCATAAGAAAAGAAATAAACAAACAAACAAACAAATAAATAACTGATTTGAAAAGAAAGAAAGAAAGAAAGAAAGAAAGAAAGAAAGAAAGAAAGAAAGAAAGAAATCACTGATTAGCAAAGGAAAAGAAAGAAATAAGCAAATACATAAATTTTTGATTTGCAAAAGAAAGAAAGAAATCCCTGATTAGCAAAAGAAAAGAAACAAACAAATAAATTTCTGATTTGCAAAAGAAAGAAAGAAAGAAAGAAAGAAAGAGATCCCTGATTAGCATAGGAAAAGAAAGAAACAAACAAATAAATAACTGATTTGCATAAGAAAGAAAGAAAGAAAGAAAGTAAGAAAGAAATTACTGATGAGCTAAAGAAAGAAAGAATTTAAATATTTTTGAACATAACTTGTCTTGTATATATATATATATATATATATATATATACGTGTGAGTGTTTCGTTTTTTCAGTTTTGCTCATGAGATTGTGCCACTATATAATCACGATTGCTTTGCTATTTTTCACACATTTCCGCCTGATAATGGCGGATACCACGTGAAACTCTAGATGGTGGATTTCTAGTGATCCTAATTGTAATTTTTATAAATCTTATCTCAACACACCACGGATAGGATCTGACATATTTTCATGCAAACTTTCTATCATTTTCATTAATTTTTTTATCATATATATATATATATATATATGAGTATTATTCGGTCCAGTTAAACTGGAGTTGGGAGTAATTCCATCAGGACAAAAAAAAAAAAAAAAAAAAATATTCAACAGTGAACATTTAAATTTTCCTGGTGAAAAAGCTCAATGTAACTGACATTAAAGACCAATCGTTTCTTTAAGAAAAAACAAAAACCGGTTACATTAGGATTATAGATTTATTTCCATCCTGTTATGGGTATTGATATGAATCAATAACACCAAAAATAACAGGACTTCTTCAGATCTAATGGATGAAATAATTCAGAATAGACACCGGAAAGAAGGGTTGGAGTGGGAGGAGAGGGATGAAGAGTTTTCTCCTTATTTAGCCCACTTCCGGTTTTTTGTATTTTTTACCGGTTGGAATTATAGTAAATTAATTTTTTTTTAATTTTTTAAAATTCTAAATACATTTCAATTTAAAATTCCAGATTTAATACTAATTTAGAGAAGTACATACACACACACATACACACACACAAACATATATGTATATATATATATATATATATTTGTGTGTGTGTGTGTGAGTGTGTGTATTTATGATTAAGAAAAAAGAAAATTAATAAATATATTCCATTATGAATTTATTTCACCCGTCATTGAGGGAATATTCAGATGGATTTGAATATTTTTTCCTTTTGACCATTTACTACGGGCAATACATTTATATAAAGGGGCATAATTCATATATGTAGTCATCCACAGACAGACTGTTTCGTTCTATCAGAACTCTTCAGTGTGGCTCGACACACAGGACGCTCGAAGCCGGGATCGAAACCCGTCCAACATTACGTTAGACTTAGTCTCAGAGCGCTCGGCCAACAAGCGTACCACGTTTGGCTAAGGGAATTTTTAAGGTATTATGTAGTAACAGCAGCAGCCCTTTGTTTACATTTTTATACCCTATCGGCTACCAGAGTGCTCAATTCTTTCGAAGAGCTTTGCATTATGCGAGCGGTGGCCGAAAATTCCTTCGTCAGAGTGATATATATATATATATATATATATATCATCATCATCATGTCGCGCCGTCTGCGCGGATATCCCTGACCGTCTCTCGCCATTTCTCCCTATCACTCATCGCCTCCGGCAGGTCTTCAGGATTACAACCCGTGTCCTCACATAGCTGCTGTATGTAAGTTCGTGCTGGTCGTCCCACACTTGCACATCCATGAGTGGGGGTCCACAGGAGTACATCGCTTATGAGCTCGTCCTTGCTTCTCCAGCAGTGTCCCGCGTGTCTGGTTCGTCGAACTTGTATAGTTTTTGTGATGGGGGGCAAGTGTCCGTATAGTTGGAGTCTCGTGGGGTGTTGTCGCCAGGACTTGTTTAATACTGCTCTCAACATTCTTGTGTAATTTCCGTCCAGCCTCCTCTCCAGCCGCTTCGTAAGCGTCCATGTGGTGCATCCATATAGCAGTATCGACACAACCGCTGCCTGGAAGAAACTGCGTTTCATTTTATCTGTTAGGTCCGACTTCCATATGATCGAGTAGCCCCGTACCTCTTTATCATCTGTCTAGACTATGTGCTTAGGACTTCGATAGACAAAATCAATATATATATATATATATATATATATATATATATATATATCCCGTCTAAGAAAACCCTCCAGTGCTCAATAAGCAAATCTTCTCCTGCATAATAAGTGATTTCATGGCATTTAAACTTCCACCCGTTTGTGGATTTTCCACCCGGTATGGATCCTTTAAATTTTTTTTGAATAAACATATTTTCGGTTTCAGAGCTTTTAATAGAATTTTATTTAAACTTTTGAATTATATTTTTTTAAAAAGAATCTTTGAATTCGTAATTTTTAATATTTATCTTTTATAGGAATCTAGAAATATTGCATAATTCTAATTTAATTCTTTGCCCAGTCGGCTGGGGCTGTAGAATATACTGACTGCACCTCTGCAGAGGGGTAAGACCCCCGCCCAAAGAGTGTCCTTGATATGACACTAAACAATCTGATGGTGAGGTCCCAGTAATTATTCTCCTTCCAGCTATGGGTAAATAGTAGGGCAGACTGGGTTCTTCAGCCTTGGTGAGGCAACTAGTCTAGGAGAAGGAAAACTCTGACCGGACATTGGCCAAGGGGTTAGAGTGTTCGCCAATGGCCCGGGAGACCTGGGTTCAATCCCAGGTCGAGTCATACCAAAGACTCAAAAAATGGTACTTGATGCCTCCTTGCTTAACACTCAGCATTATAAGGTACGGATCAAGGGTAGAGTAGAGCAATCCAGGGAAGGAGTAACATCCTCCCCTACACATTGGTGTAGTAGCTATCGAAAAGGGAGCCTTCGGGTTACCCTCGACTATGGTCGCCAACTTTACTTTTTACTTAAACTCCGCTTAAAAAATTGACCTTGTGTCATATCCTACCCGAGCGGAGGGGTTGAGTAAATATGGTGAGGTCCCAGTAATGCTGAGGCCTTGGGGAATACGGAGCACCCCTTCATTGTCATTGCTCCCCGGTCCACTCTGGCTCGGCGTGGTAGCACCTGATAGGGCCCTATCCATGGGTTAAATAGAACTAACGGCATATTTATGCTAAACTGAATTGTTTGAGTAAACTGAATAGCTTGAAATAGAAATGTTTTTGACAGTTAAACCGTACTTACATTTAAACTGCGTATTTATGTTAAACTGAATTGTTTGAAACGGAACTGTTTTTACAATTTACTGTGTAAAGAAAACTGTACTTATATATATATATAAAATTGGATTTGGCATTCCTGGCAGCAACACCCCACAAGACACCAACTGTACAGCCACCTGCCCCCTATCACGAAAACTATTCAAGTTAGACGAACCAGACATGCAGGACACTGCTGGAGAAGCAGAGATGAACTCATAAGAGATGTACTCTTATGGATCCCCACACATGGCCGCGCAAAAGCAGGACGACCAGCTCGAACGTACATTCAGCAGCTATGTGAGGATACAGGATGTTGCCCAGAAGACCTACCTGGGGCGATGAACGATAGAGAGAAGTGGCGAGAGAGGGTCAGGGATGTCCGTGCTACCAGCGCGATATGATGATGATGAACATAAAATGGTGGATATGCCATAAAACCAAACCAATCAAAATCTAGTCAAATATAATAAAACATAACCAAAACTCGTAACCTGAATTCTAAAACATGCGCAAAAAAAATCAATTTAACCCTTCTGGCATTAAAGGACCCAGAGAGGTTGATATGCCGTTAAACAAAACTCAAATTCTTCATTCGATCGGAAGACGTAAGTTGGTTAGTGTTATTGTCGTGTTTTATAAATAAATGTTGTTTTATGGCACTGTTTTGTGTGTGTGTGAGTGCGTGTTGGGCAATTTGGTTATCTGTTCTTCGAATAGCATATGAACCTAGGGAGTTCTTAAATGCGAACGCCACTCTTGTAGAATAATAGTGGTACGATTTAGACTAAAGTTGGAGAAAAAAGGAGGTTTATACCTTTCCCGAAGATATTTTCGTACGAAAGAGAACACATTTGCCCAACAGGAGTTCGAACTCACTAAGTACGCTAACGTAGTCCAGAACGTTAACTGCTACGCCACAAGGACCCCCCTCCCCCAAGTATTTGCGACTATATCTTTTTCTACTATAATGGTTCCGAGCACTTTTTTATGGAATTTTTTCTCACTTTCATTTCAGTTTTTTTTTCTATATATAAAACATATATATATATATATTAGTTAAGTTGGCCGACCGTTGTCGAGAGCAACCCAAAGGCGCCGTTTTCAGTTGCTACAACCCCGAGTTGTCCTGGAGGACGCGACTCCTTTCCCTGGATTGCTTCACTTACCCTTGATCCATACCTAAAATTCTTGAGTGTTAAGCAAGGAGGCATCAAGCGCCATTTTTGAGTTTTTGATATGACTGAACCTGGGATTGGTCTCTTAGAACATTGACGAACACAATGTATATTTGAATGAACGAAATGAACGGGAGACCGGGGTTCAATCCCAGGTCGAGTCATACCAAAGACTTTGAAATAGTACTTGATACCGCCTTGCTTAACACTCAGCAATATAAGGTGTGTATCAAGGGTAAAGTGGAGCAATCCAGGGAAAGGAGTAGCGCCCTCCCCGATACCTCGGTGTAGTAGCTATTGAAAAGGGAGCCTTCTGGTCACCCTTGACTACGGTCACAACTTACTTTATATATATATATATATATATATATATATATATATATATATTGGTATCTCGTTCATACGTGTGAGTTGGGCTATTTCTCGTTTCATTTTATCGTTGCTTCGAAAGTCGTCGCTCTTTCTCCAGCCTTATGTTTTGTCTCTGAATTCTCTCCCTATCTGAGATATCAGCCCACTGAAATTGGGCGTGTACTGAAAAGGGAGACCCTGTTCAAGAATGGCTTTGACGAATGAGGGGTCAAAATGCGTTGGGCCGCAAGACACTTACAACCTCACTTTTGATAAATTGATAACTTTTTAATCTGGGGAAACTCAATTTTAACAACATTGGAAAAAAAAGACTATCTCTCCCGGATCACGATGAATGTTTATGGCGAGGACGTTTAGCCAAGAAACTCCTTCTGTTTGCTGATATTAAATAAACGACTTCTTTTTTTTATATATTTAAAGAAGTAGATTAAAACAAATAGAAACAGCGTGATTGTCCAGAATAGGACGTTGATAAAAATGTCAGCAGTGTATATATATATATATATATATATATATATATATATATATATATATATCTGTGTGTGCGTGTGTGTGTGTTTGTGTGTGGGTGGGTGTGAAAAAAGAAAATTTGACATTAAATAACCTACATTGGTTGATATGCCAGAATACCCAACCAAACCAAATCGTATATATTGAATAAATATGAGTAAAGAGGATTTGGCATTAAATAACCTACAATGGTTGATATGCCAGATGCTATAAAACCCAACGAAACCGAAACCTATATATTTAATGTATATGTATAAAGAGGATTTGGTATAAAATAACCTACAATAGTTGATATGCCATACAACCAAACCCAATCAAATCCTATATATGTAATATATATGTATAAAGAGGATTTGGCATAAAACAATCTCTAATGGTTGATATGCCATTAAAACAAACCAAATCCAATATATTTGATATATATGTATAAAGAAGATTTGGCATTAAATAACTTACAATGGTTGATATGCCATAAAACTTAACCAAACCGAATCCTATATATTTGATATATATGTATAAAAAGGATTTGGCATTAGATAACCTACCAGGGCTGATATCCCATAACAACCATCCAAACAAAGTTCTTGTCGTTTGAGGCAAAAAGAACTTCTTTACTGAAGCTTTCAAGTCCCTCTTCGTTACTGAAGCGTTGGGTGCGCTAAAAGTAAACTCTGGTTTCGAACAAATAGTACGAAGATGCATTTTTCAGAATACATGCTCGGTGTGGCCTTAGTTCGTTTCCCTGAAGTTCCATAAGTTTATCCCTGAAACAAGCACGTTTGCAAAGATAGATAGATAGATAGATAGATAGAAACAAAGAACTGGACGATGCTGCTTTCTTCTCCAATTGCGCTAATAGCTTTAAAAAAACTCAGCTTCCACCTATTTTTCCTCAAGCTGCACCTTTTAATCTTGGTTTGGCAACCAGTCTAGAAAAACTTAGAATTAAAATTAAATCAAATCTTTTGAGGAGGTTTTAGGAAAATATATTTGTATAAAAAGCATTTTTTAAATCATGCGATACTCATGGGTAGCACACTGATTAAATGGTTGCAGTAATGTACAAAGAAATTACCGAGTAATGGTATATTTATTTTCACTTTCCCGATATGAATATACATCTGAAACAAAAACATGGCCCAGTCGGCTGGAGCTGCAGAATACACCGACCGCTTCTCTGTAGAGGAGTAAGACCCCCCTACCAACAACAAGTGTTTCAGATATAACACTAAACAATCTGAACGTTAGGTTCTAGTAATGCTGGAGCTTTGGAGAAGGAAGAGTACTACTTTATTACCATCGCTCCCAGGTCCACTCAGTCCCGGAGTGGTAGCACATGAATATGTCCTATAAAACAAAACTGTGTAATTACGCGTGACTGAATTGTTTGAAAATAAATGTTTTTACATTTAACAAAATCTGTGCTCAAAACAATGACTGTGTGTAAACAAAAGATTTTACTGATGCTAAACTGAATTGTTTGAAATCACGTAAAACTATGTAACTGTGCAAAAAATCGAGCTCAGATTGGTTTAAAAATGTTATATTTAAAATGTGCTTAGATATCATATATTTAATATATGTATATAAAAGATTGTGGCATTAAATAACTTTCAATGGTTGATATGCCAGATACGATAAAATCCAACCAAACCAAATCCTGTATATTTAATATATATGTATAAAGAGCATTTGGTATTAAATAACCTACAATGGTTGATATGCCATAAAACCCAACCAAATCAAATCCTATATACTTAATATATATGTTTAAAGAGGAGTTTGCATTAGATAACCTACAATGGTTAATATGCCATAAAACCCAACCAAACCAAAACCTATATATTTAATATATATACATAAAGAGGATTTGGTATTAAATAACCTACAATGGTTGCTATGCCATACAACATAACCAAACCAATCCTTTATATTTAATATATATGTATAAAGAGGATTTGGCATTAAATAACCTATAATGGTTGATATGCCATAAAACCCAACCAAATCAAACCATATGTTTTGAGTTTCTGATTTTGAATTATATTGATATATTGGTATTTAAAATACTGCTGTTGAATTTTAAAACGGAATATTTACTTCAGAGTGATTTTAATCAAATCATTATGAAGATACATTTTTGTATTGTATATAATTGACGACCATAATTTAGCAATCATGTCATAGGATTTAGTAACCCAATAAGGGTTGACATACCATAAAACCAAGTAGCTAATAACTATTTACTTGATTTTTTTATTGTCTATGATAGAAATAGATCACCCAAACCTAACCTGAGGACCAGATTTAATTTGAAGTACTTGTCGCCAAGTGAATATCGCCGTTCCAACGAACAAAAGAGTGAAATTAAAAGATGATGAAATGGGCAAAAACTAGAGAGCTAAAAAAGTTTTGAAGCATGTAAGTGACATTGGTGATTAGATCTGCTAGAACTGTCTCCGGAAAAGAGAATGGTGGAATTTGAGATCAGTGAAAGAATCGAAAACAGTCAAACTTTAGCAGGACTAAATTTAGATAGGATACTTTGGGAAGTCCTGGAGATCTAAGGACTGCTTTGGTCATTCAGACATTAGTGAAACACCACCAGTTAAACTTAGTTTAATCAGTAAAATAATAAAAACCTAGGAAAGTAACTCAGTGACTGGATGTAAAATTGGTTTCGTTGGCTTAAACCGAAGAAAGCTTTTATTTTTTAAAAACACTTCATCGGATGTTTCTTCTGCAACAGTTCCTCTTTGAAAAATCCTATTTCCACTGATGTTACTCAGTAGGGCAAACTGAGCTCTTTAAAGTTGGTATGGCAACCAGTCTGGGAGAAGGAAAACTCTGAATTCAAACCCGTTAAATTCCGTTTAAAAATTGACTTTGTATCGTATTCTGTTGTACGGAAGTGGTTGGTAAATACAAGATTGAGATGATAACGAAAATCTTCAAGTGGTGAAGTGCCTGGGACTGAGATCGAATCTTGCTTCCGATAATTTTTAGCACATTTTGTAGAAACTTCTCTCATTTTCATTATATATATATATATATATATATATATATATATATATATATATATATATATATATATATATATATATATATATATATATATATGTAAACAAAGGCTGCTGCTGCTGTTGCTAAAATAAATACCTTAAAATTCCCTTAGCCAACGTGGTCCGCTTGGTGGCCGAGATGTCTAAAATGTAGTCTAACGTAAAGTTAGGCGGGTTTCGATCCCGGCATCTAGCGTCCTACGTGTCTAGCCACACTGAAGAGTTCTGATAGAACGAAACAGTCTGTCTGTGGATGACTATATATATATCTTTTAAGAAAAAACCAAAGACCTGTTATTTTAGGATTATAAATTTATTTCCATCCTGTTTTTCGTTTCTGGTGTGAATCAAAAACACGAAGAAAATATAACAGGACTTCTTCAGATCCAATGGATAAATAAAACAGAATAGACACGTGGGGGGGGGGGAATTGCATTGAGCTCTCTACCAGGAAAATTTAAATGTTCAGCTCCTGAATGATTTTTTTGTCCTGAAGGAATTACACCCAACTCTGGTTTAACTGGACCGAATAATACTATATATATATATATTTATATATAGGTGTATGTGTCTATGTGTGATATATATATATATATATATATATATATATATATATATATATATAAAGGCAAGTTTAATTAAAGACGATGGAACCTTGTTTATTAATTTTAATTGCAATTTCTCAAATCTTGTTATTCTTGTGTCAGAATCCAGGTGGTAAAAGAACTGTCCCATAACTTCTGCCCAAGCGCTTTCGACCATACTTCTGGTCGTCATCAGGAGTAGTGTAATTTGAATTGACGGTTTGACAGGAAGACTTGAAAAATCAATAATAACTTTCTGCCTCAATATACACTCTTCAATATATATATATATATATATATACTTACTAATTTACTATCTACCAGCATTCACGGTGACAAAGAAAAAGAAAAAAAAACTGAGTAGCCGTTTTAAGCGAAACTGTAGTAGGATGGTCCCGACTCGCGATTTAATTATATATATATGTATATGAAATTAAATTATATACTCCCCTACCTGCTAAGGTTGAGTTCTCTAGCGAATGAAGTAATCGTGTTGCCATTAGCGTTTATTGCAAGTCTCTTCATATATGAATTGAGGTCTCGGTAGCCGTTAAACGTATGTATGTAAACAATAGTAATTGTGATTCATAACCGTTTAAAATTTACTTTGCTGCAACTGGCTCCTCGTGGCTGATGGTTAGAGGCTTGATTGCCGTTTGAGTCAACCGGGTTTCGATTCAGCTACGGGAAGCTAATATGTGTAGCCACGCTGATGAGTTTTGAGAGAACGAAACAGATCTATCAGTGGATGACTATATAGATGAATAAAAAGGTATAGAGAGGAAAAAAACCAAAGTCTTCAGGGGAGGATTTTAAGACAGGTTAGTTCAATTCTCCGTCCTTCTAATGCTTCACAACTTTTATAGATCGCTTTTTATAAGTTGATAAATAAGTGTCGTCTGCTTTCTCCTAGTGTTCAACGTTTCATCTAAATCATCATCATCATCATGTCGTGCTGGTAGCACAGATATCCCTGACCCTCTCTCACCACTTTTCTTCTTTATCGTTCATCGCCTCAGGCAGGTCTTCTGGACAACATCCTGTATCCTCACATAGTTGCTGAATGTATGTTCGTGCTGGTCGTCCTGCTTTTGCACGGCCATGTGTGGGGGTCCATAAGAGTACATCACTTATGAGTTCGTCCCTGCTTCTCCAGCAGTGTCCTGCATGTCTGGTTCGTCTAAAATGCCCTGAGGTTATTTTTATGACATCCTTAAAACGTTTCTTATGGTTATATCTTCTACACCTACCGTATTGAAACTCTCTATGAAAGAGCTGCTTGAGTAACCTAACGTTATCCATCCTTGGAAGGTGGTCAGCTCATCGTATGTATATGCGTATGAGGAGCTTCTTAATGCTAGATGGATTGGCTCTCTAGAGAACGATGGAGTCTCGTGTTAGAAATTGCAATCTGATGTTCAGGATCCTCCTAAGATAATCTTGGTATAATCTTACGAAAGTTTTCATTTCTAGAAGAAGTAGATATCGATTCATGCCTTTCCCAATGGCAGTTGCTCAAAAAGTTTACTTTTTTTTTAGAACAGTTGCGCTGGCAAACCTAAAAGTCACAGACTGACTGACTGGCCTTTTACCCATCGTTAGAGGGAGAAGAAATTAGCTCATGCCTTTCGAAAAGAGTTTAATTTCGTCAAAACAAGTTACTCATACAAAGTTATCCCAGTCGACTGGGGCAGTAGAATATACCGACTGCATCTTTGCAGAAGATTGGAGGAAGAGACGAGAGAAAGAGAGAGAGAGAGAGAGAGAGAGAGAGAGAGTTTGTGTCCTGAATATGACAGTAAACAATGGTGAGGCTCCAGTAATTCTGGAGCGTTATGGAATGCAGAGTACTTCCTTATAGCCATCACTCCCAGGTTCACTCTGGGCCGGAGTGGTAGTACTTGAGAGGGTCCTATCTGGGATCAAATTAAACTTTTTCAGATGTAAACTGTGTCCAAACAAATGACCTATACTAAATTTAATTACTTGAAAAAGAACTGTTTAATAATTTGACTGTGTGTAAATAAATGACTGATGTTTAATTGAATTGTAAGTGATACATAGGAATACTTGAAACCGTTTAACTTTGTTAAATTTTGCTAAAGTGAATTGTTTAAAATAGAACTGTTTGATCATTTAACTGTATGTATCTACAAAATGTTTTTACAAATCATATATTTATTCTATATATAAAAACTTTATTGGGCATTAAATAACCAACAGGTTATGCCAGGAGGTGCCCGTGGTGTAATGGTTTTCGTCGTAGGAAATGGACACGGCGATACGAGTTCAAATCTTCGACGAGACTGATTGAATTTCACATAGTACTAATACCCTTGGGAAAGGTATGAATCCAATTATTCTCCCTCCAGCTATGGGTAAATAGTAGGGGAGACTAGGTTCTTCAGCCTTGGTGAGGCAACTAGTCTAGGAGAAGGAAAACTCTAAATGTTAAACTTCGCTTAAAAATTGACCTTGTGTCATATCCTGCTCGAGCGGAGGAGTTGGTAAATATGATTAAATAATCAACCACGGTTAATAAGCCATAAAACCAAAAGAAGCCAAAATAAACCAACCAAATCCTAAGAGTCCAATCTTCCACCCAATTTTCCAATTGCTGAAGGGATAATAGATTCATGCCTTTCCCAAATTCCAGAAGAGTATCAAAGGATAAAGCGTACGCTTCATAGACACTGAGTTTGGTTCGATGGGTAGAGAAGAAAGAAAGAAAGAAAGAAAGAAAAGAAAGAAAGAAAGAAAGAAAACAGCGATTAACAAGGAGAGAAACAGTAAATAAGGAAAAGAAAGAAAGAAAGAAAGAAAAAAAGAAAGAAAGAAAGAAAGAAGTGACGATGGTTAGAAAGAGAAAAACTCCATGTATATATACGTATGTATGTATGCATGTGTGTGTGTGTGTGTGTGACAGGGAGATAGAGAGAGAGAGAGGAGAATGAAAAAGGAAGTGTAAAAGAAAGAAGTAAAAGAAGAGTGAGAGGAGACGTGGGAAAGAGAGGAAAAATGAAAAAGAAAAGAGACGAGAAGAGAGAGAAAACAAAGTGAGAGGGAGAGGAGAAGAGAGAGAAAGAGGGGGAAGGAGAATGAAAAGGAGACGAGAAGAGGAAGAAAAGAAAAAGAGAGGTAGAAGTGAAAAGAGAGCGAGAAGAAACTGGGAGAGAATAAAGAGAAAATAGAGGGAGAGGGACAGATGAAGGCGAGTCTAAAGTATATATATATATATATATATATATATATATACACACACTAGCTAGAGTATATATATATATATATATATATATATATATATATACGAGACTCTACGATATTATTAACCTGCCCATTGACATAATGGTGAGAGTGTGCTCCAAAGGTTGGGTAAACCGACACCCAATCACAGTTTGAGTCATACCAAAGTCTAAAAGATGGTACTTGATGCCTCCTTGTTCAACACAGCATAATAAGGTACAAATCAAGGGTAAGTAGAGCAATCCAGGGAAAAGAGTAGCACTCTCCTCTACGCCTATGTGTAGTAGCTAATGAAAAAGTAGTGTTCGGATCGCTCTAGACCACAGTCGGTCAACTTACTATTTATTTAAATTATAAACTGTAATATATATATATATATATATATATATATATATATATATATATATATACTACAGTTCATGATATAGTCGAATCATGGGGACATTTCCACGGATACAAGGAATGAGTTTTGGGGTAAAACTCCTATTGGAGATAAGTATGGGTCTTTAGAAAATAATTAACGATCTCGGCCGTCAACCTAAGCAAGTCTGTGTGTGTGTTGTGTGTGTGTGTGTGTGTGTGTGTGTGTGTGTATGCGTGTGTGTTTTAATGCATTTTCCTGTGTTTATGTGCATATGGACGTGTGTGTATATGTGTGCACGCATATGTGTGTATATATGAGTCCAAATATTTATATGCGTATTCAGTTGCGTGTGTGTGTGAAAGAGAAAGAGCGTGCACCTTTAAAATATATTCAGCTATCGGCCATCAAGTCAGACATGTATATATAAGTGTGTAGGTGTATGAGAGAGAGGGAGAGAGAGAGACAGAGAGAGAGACAGAGAGAGAGAGAGAGGAAATTTGTGATGAAATATTGAACTACTTCAGGCATCATGCCGGATATATGTCTATGTGTGCTGATATTTATATGTGTGTGTATGCGCGCTTGTATTTGTGTGACAGAGAGAGAGAGAGAGTGAGAGAGAGAGAGACAGAGAAAAGAATGAAGAAAAATTAGGAAAGAAGAAAGAGGAAGTAGAAAACTGAGAGAGAGAAAGGGAAACGAAACGAGTGAGGAAGAAGAGCAGAGAAGAAGGAGTGAAGAAAGAGAGAGAGAGAGGAGAATAGATACGGAGAAGAAATGAGAGATAAGAAGATGAGATGAGAGAGAGGAGGTTGAGTTGAGTTGAGGGAGAGAGAGAAAAGAAGAAAGAGAGGTAGAGAAGAGAGAGAAAGAGAGAGAGAGAAAAGAAGAAAGAGAGGTAGAGAAGAGAGAGAAAGAGAGAGAGAAAAGAGAAGGAGATGAGAGTTGAAAGAGGAAGAGGAGAGTTGAATAGAAGAGACGAGATAAAGAAAAAGAGAAGAGAGAGAGAGAGAGATAAGGGAAAGGAGAAAAGAACAGAGAGAGGAAGAGGGGAAGAGAGAAAGAGAGAGTGTGTATGTCAGTACTGAGAAATAAAACCTTGTTAAATATTACTTCAGGCTAAAATGAAGATAAGAATGATAAGATGTGTGTATAGGAGGGTGAGGCTTGAATACCAATAAAACTAAATCCTTTTTTTTTTCTTTTTTTTTTTACCGATACGGTAAAAATAAAAAAATAAAAAAAAAGAACGAAAGATAGAAAGTGCAAACGGAATAAAAAAGAAAAAAAAGAAAAAAAAAACAGTTCTCGTCCACCCAGGTGTCACGTGGTAGTCACGTGACAAGCAAGGTGTTTACGGCGATTAATGATTATCGAAATAACCCGACACCATAACTCCTCCTTTCCTCACACCTCTCTTCACTTCCACCCCTCCTACCCGAATCACAATCTTCCTCAACCCCGTATTCGCTCTTTTATTATCCCGTTACTCGGCTTTCTTCTTCTTCTTCTTCTTCTTCTTCTTCTTCTTCTTCTTCTTCTTCTTCTTCTTCTTCTTCTTCTATTTTTACATAGTAATTATTTGTATACAACACGCACTGATATACAACGTTCACTCATGTATAACACGCACTCCTAAATTTGGACCACAAATTCAGAATAAAACACAATTCTTCTGTATTATACACAATGACTTTTTAGAATTTACTGCCCCTTTATTTGGCATAAGTCCTGGCCTAGTTAGCTGGGGCTACAAAATATACCGAATGCATCTCTGCAGAGGAGTAAGAATCCCCCAATGAGTGTCCAGGATATGACACTAAACAAGCTGATGCTTAGGTTCTAGTAATTCTGGATTTTTCGAGAATGCAGAGTAACATTTTATTGCCATCACTCCCAGGTCCACTTTGGCTTCGGTGTGGTAGCACCTGATTGAGTCCTATCTATGGGTTGAACAGAACGAAACAGTGTACCTATGTTAAACTGAATTGTTTGAAATCTATGTTTTTTACAGTTAAACACAGTACTTATGCGAAACTGAATTATCTGAAATAAAACTGTTTTTACATTTAACTGAGTGCAAACAAAAACTACACTTATTCTAAATTGAATTGTTTGAATTATAACTGTTTAACAAAAGTGAGTGGCTTGAAATAGAAATGTTTTCGACAATTAAAATGTGTACTTATGCTAAACTGAATTGTTAGAAATTGGACTGTTTATTTGTATAAAAATGGATTTAGTATTAAATATATATATTTAATATTACTCTATAGTCATCCGGAGACAGATCTCTTTCGTTCTATCAGAACTCATTATTGTGGCTCGAGATTAGCTTCCCGTATCGGGATCGAAACCTGGTTGACTCAAACGTCAAGCCAAACTTCTAACCATTCAGCCACGAGAAGCCATTAGCTGCGCATTAAATTTTAAACGGTTATGAATCACAATTACTATTGTTTACATACATCCGTTCAATGGCTACCGAGACCTCAATTCATATATGAAGAGGCTTGAAATATACGCTAATGGCAACACGATTACTTCATTCGCTAGAGAACTCAACCCTAGGGGATAGGGGAGTATATATTTAGTATTATATATATAACGAATCCCCCTGACCTTCTCTGACCACCCGTCTCTATCGTCCATTGCTTCCGGGAGGTCTTCCAACCTACATCATGTATCGGCACAGAGCTGTTGTATATATGTTCTAGTTGGTCGTCCAACCTTTTCCCATCCATTTGAAGGGGTCCACAGGAGTATATCGATTATGAGTCCGATTTTACTTGCATTTCTGGTTCGTCTAACTTGAATAGTTTCCATGATGGGAGTTTGGTGGCCGTACAGCAGCTGTTTTGTGGGATGTTGCCTCCAGGACTTGTTCAGCATTGCCCGCAGCATTCTTGTGTAATTGCCGTCAAACTTTTTCTTCATACGTTTTGATAGCGTCCATGTAGTGCACCCATACAACAGTATCGACACGACCGCTACTTGGAAAAAACTGCATTTTGTTTTATCGATCAGGTCTGACTTCATTATGATCGATAGTCTATGGATAACTGTCCGTGCCTTTGCTAGTCGCGTATTGATGTCATACTCGGTTGATGAGAAGCCGCTTCCGAGGTAGGTGAACTTGTCTACTAGTTTCAGAGGACCACCCTTTTGTGTGGAGATGTCGCCTATTTGATTGAAGCACATGTATTCTGCTTTGTCTCTGTTGACATGGAAGCCTATGCCACCTACTACCCGTTCCAGACTATGTAGCAGCGATTCGGCTTGGGCAGGTGTATTTGCGAGTAGCACAATGTCATCGGCATAGTCAGCGTCTGTAATAGTTTGTGCTGGCTATCTTCTGTATCTTTCTTTTGTCAGCTTGATACCGTTTAAAATTCAAACCTGGTTTAATTGTCATTATGAATTTATTTCGGCGAAAAATATTATAATCTTTATCTCTTCAGAAGATTTACACGCTTATGTGAATTTTATTAGATAAACCTGAAAAGTAATATATAACAATTCTCGACACAAATAATCTACAACCATTGTCTTCGGACGCCGACTGGATATTGATGATAATAATAATAATAATAACAATATATATATATATATATATATATATATATATGAGGTATTCTTCAATCCAGTACATCCGGAAGAGTGAACTATTCAATCAGGACAATTAAAATATTCAAATTAAGAATACATAAATATCCCTGGTAAAGGGCTCAATGTAAATAAAATCTACTGAGCAAATAATATTATTTCAAGAAAAAAAACAATATTCGGTCACCTTATGATAATAAATTCTTATAATAAATTCATATAATAAAACTCAACCTGACAGGAGGGAGAAAGCTTTCTCTTTCTCCTGTCTGGTCGTGTTTTATTTTCTTGTTGGATCTGATGAAGTCCTCTTAAAATTCCTTTGCAGTTTTGATTCATATCAATGCTCTTAACAGGATGAAAATAAATTTATCTTAATGTAACCGAGTATTAGTTTTTTTCTTGAAATATATATATATATATATATATATATATATATATATATTGTGGTTGTCCATCGGATCCGATGATGACGTTTTCGTTTTGCAACTCATCTATGAACACGGAGGTGGCTCCCCAGCCCCAGCCCAGAAGCACAGAGTCTTGAACAGTACGGGCACTGGAAGTCACTTGTGATCACTGCCGAGGCTGCTCAGCGGTGTCTCTCTCTGGCAGTAGTCAGTCTCTGGCATCGAGCCTCTTCGAAGTTGGCAGCAGCTCTCTAAACTGAGCCTCGCCATTTTGCTCTGTCCATGGCATATCCATCCAGGTCTCTCGGATTGATGTGGCACCACTGGAGATTGGCTTTGACTGTGTCTTTATACCGCAGTTTTGGTGTACCTTGGTTTCTATATGTATATATATATATATATATATATATATATATGCGTGTGTGTGCGTGTATTTATATATATGTATATATATATATATAAAAAGAGAGAGAGGGAGAGACCGAAAGACAGAGATAAAGAAAGACAAAAAGTTTGCTGCTTTTGGGTAGCATGTCAACTCTTGTAGGTTA
>OY757944.1:13981679-14041679 GCA_963585895.1 Sepioteuthis lessoniana
ACAATTCCATTTCAAGCTATTCAGTTTACTCCAACAGTTCAAATTCAAATAATTCAGTTTAGCATAAGTGTGCAGTTAGTTATATTTAACCCATAGATCGAGCCCTATCAAGTGCTACCATTCCGGGCCAGAGTGGACCTGGGAGCAATGGTAATGAAGAGGTACTCCGCATTCCCCAAAGCTCTAGCATCACTGGAACCTCACCATCAAATTGTTTAGTGTCATATCCAGGACACTCATTGGTGGGAGTCTTATCAATCTGCAGAGTTGTAGTCGGTGTATTCTACAGCCTCAGCCAACTAGGCAAAGTTCTTGTTGCTCGTCCAACACTGGTACGTTCGTGTGAAGGGGTCCATAGTAGAACGTCACGTATGAGTTCCTCCTTACTTCTCCAGCATTGTCCCACATGTCTTGTCCGTCTTATTTGGTTTTAGAGATTGGGGTAGGTGGCCGTACAGCTGCTGCTTTGTGGGATGTTGCTCCTTGGATTTGTTAAGTTTAGCTCGTAACATTCTTGTGGAGTTCCCGTCTAGCTTTTTCTCTTTACGCTTAGTCAGCGTCCATGTGGTGCATCCATATAGTAGAATTGACACAACTACTGCTTGGAAGAACAACTGCTTCCATATGACCGATAACCAATCGATAGCTGTTCATGCCTTCGCTCTCTCTTTATATATATATATATATATATATATATATATATATATATAAGCGCTTGTGGGGTAATGGTAATCATAGAAAGTGAACACGGTGAATCAGGTTCAACTCTTAAACGAAGCTGTTTGGATTTCACTTAACGTTAATACCCTTGAAAACATTACGAATCTATTCTCCATCAAAGTGTGGATAATTAGAAGGGTAGACTTCATTCTTTAATCTTTGCATGGCAAGCGGTTCAGGTGAAGGACAACTCTGATTTCAAACCTTTTCAACACTGCTTAGAATTTCTGCTCTTGACTAGGGGTCAGGTAAACTCACACACACACATACGCGTGCACGCACATATATATATGTATATATATACATTTACACAGAGAGAGAGAGAGAGAGAGAGAGAGAGATTATTTTGTTTTCCTTGTTTAATGGTATATCAAGCTTTGTAGGTTATTTAATGCCAAAGCCATCCCCGAGAGGAATAGTAGTGGTATTATTTAACCAATAGCTGGAAGGATAAGAGGGTTCATACCTTTCCCAAGGGTATTTGCCCGAAAGTGAACATAATAGCGTGACTGGAGTACGAACTCGCTTACAACGATTCCGCAGTCTATCACTTTAACCATTACACCACGAGGACACTCCCAGGAGAAAGAGACAGACAGACAGACAGAAAGAGAGAGAGAGAGATAAAGAGAGAGGGGGTATAGGAGGAAGAGAAAGACAGAAATTGGTAGATAAGCAAATGGAATCAATCTGAGACAAATATAATTGAATGTGTTGCAGTCCCAAAATATATACATTCCTTGCCTTTCACATTGCACTAATACCCTTTCAAAAGTTATAAATCTAATTATTCTCTCTCTAGTTATGGGGAGATAGTTGGTTAGACTAGTTCTTTAGCCTTCGATAGGCACTCAATATCGGAAAAGGAAAACTCTCAATTCAAACCTGTTAAACTCTGCTAAAAAAATTGACCTTGTATCACATCCTGCTTTTGCGCAGGGGTTTGGTAAATTCACACACACACACACACACACACACATATATATATACGAGGATCATTAAATAAGTTTCTAGACTTTTTTGTAAGGGCACTTTTATTGATAGTACACACATGAAAATCTAGTCCCCTTCGAAGTTATATCATCCAGCTGCAATGCAATTGTTGAACTGTTCTAACAACTTCTGGAAGGCCTCATGGAAGTCCTCTTGTGTCGTCGTGTCAATGACATTCGTCACAGCCTCTTTCATCTCCTCAACTATCTCATAACGACAGCCTCTGGGCTTAGGGAATAACCTATAGTCACAGGGAGCAAAGTCTCGACTTTAGAGAGGCTGAGGAACTGTCTTGATGCCTATCTTGGTCAAATAGTCTGTGACAAGGATGGAGTTGTCGACTGGTGCATTGTCCTGGTGGAAATGCCACTGACCCGATTTCAAGAGTGCTGGCCTCTTCCCAAGGAATCTCTTCCTGAACTTTCTTGAAACCTCAACATAGTAACCCTAACCATAACCATTGGGCCAATCAACTTTGGTGTATTGACTTCCTTACTCCTCCTCCTACACCTCTCATCATTTCTCACAGACTCCCTGGCTTCCTTGAATCTCTTATGCCAATCAAAAACTGATGCTCGATTCATGCAAGATGGTCGAAAAGCAGTCTGAAGCATTCCATACGTTTCTGTGGCATTTTTTCCAAGTTTAAAATAGAATTTTCTTACATATCGTTCAGATTGCATTTTTGAAATCCACCAGTTGTGACAATCAGGATTTCAATTTCTGCCGTAGTTGTTCATTTGAACCTGAAAGCATAGAAATTGGTCAGTCATCTCAAAAGATGTATAGCAATAACATAGTGAATTTTCAAGTGTCTACGACAATTTTAAATGCCTGTACAAAAACGCCTGGAAACTTTTTGAATGCATATCACACCCACACACACACACACACACACATATATATATATATATATATATATATATATATATAAAGAGACCTTTTCCATTTTCATCATATTATGACAATCATTCTTTATATTTGCCGTTTTTGTTACTGACGAACACATAAACAACTAATTGACATTTATCAAGTACGATTAACTATATGTATAGGTGTCTCAATATATATGAGACCCATGTGACTGCCCAATTATTTCTGATCACTCAGTATATGTATATATACAAGGTGTCTTAATATACAAGGGACACATGTGTTTAGACTGTTATTTCTGTTCACTCAGTATATGAAATGTATTGTATGTCTCAATATACATGGGACCTATGTGACTGCCCTATTATATCTGCCCACTCAGTATATGTACAAGATATCTCAATATACATGGGACCCATGTGTCTGCCCGATTATTTCTGCCCACACAGTAAATGTATATATACCGGGTGTCTCAATATACATGGGACCCATGTGACTGCTAATAACTCTATTAATTTGTCTTCTTTTTAGTTTCAGATTTGAAAATAGTATACCATAACAACTATTAATCCTCGATCACAATGCTTTGGACAAGGGAGGAAAAAACATTTTCCGTCACGACTTTGTGGAGAAAAAATCATTCAAAATTATCTCTAAATAGATACAACCAATTAATATGATAATTATTGATTATTGAGAAAAGAAACTAAAAAGAAAATTGCATGTTCTGGAAGCTGATATGATAACAATTTAAAAAATGTTGATTTGCTGTTCCTACCTCAAAGGAAGCACTTTTACAGGACGTGTTCCAGATTACCCCCTTTGTGCCTGTGTCATAAGTAAATCCTGATCATATAAATCAGTTGCATCTTGAGACACCCTTTAGATGTATAAAAAGGATTTGGCATTAAATAATCCGCAACGGTTCATATGTCAAATGACAAAACAAAACAAAACCATTGATCATCAGACGAATTTCGATTACCTCTAGCACATCTCAAACGCATTCGTTTAGGTTTAAATGCTAGCAGAGGCTTCGAAATCGGTATCCTGCTGTCATAGCCGAGTGGATTGAGTCTTTTAAGTGCTGTAAATGGAGAAACAATTACGGTAGCATCATTCTAGGCTTTGAAAATTGCACCACATTTGGCAAATTGATAAGACCCATGTGAATGCCCAATTATTTCTGTCCACTCAGTAAATGTATATATGCCGGGTGTCTCGATATATATGAGACCCATGTGACTGCTAATAACTCTACTAATAATAATGTTGTGTTCTTTTTTGTTTCAGATTTGAAAATAATATACTATAACAACTATTAATCCTTGATCACCATGCCTTGGACAAGAGAGGAAAAATATTTTACTTCACTATCCATTTGTAGATAAAAATCATACAGAACTGTCTCAAAATAAATACAACCAATAAATATGATTATGATTTATTACTGACATAAGAGACTAAGAAAATAATTACATGTCCTGGAATTTGAAATGATAACAATCACAAAACTTTAATTTGATGTCTCTGGCTCAGTCGTGGGCAAACGCTTTGGTGGGCAAACGTTTTGGTGGGAGGGCCTCACCACTGGGTTATGAATTATCAAAGAACCGCATCTTTTAAAATCAACAGAATTTAGTCTATGTTCAAGAGCAAATGTTTGTTTTTAAGAGACTCCCGAGGGCCGCATAGAACAGTGTAGCTGGCCGAATGCTGTCCACGGGCTGCAGTTTGCCCGTTTCTGCTCTAACTCAATGGGTTGCATCTATTTTGAGACACCTTATATATGCAATCCTAACTTATATATATATATATATATATATATATATATATTGATAACAAGGTAATCCAAGTAAAAGGAGAGATTTATTGAGAAGTCGACACTATAGCGTTTTGATTCTAATGAACCATCATCAAACTGTCGGATTACAATCCATTATATACTTCCATATATATACTCCCCTACCCCCGTAGGGTTAAGTTCTCTGGTGAATGAAGTAATCGTGTTGCCATTAGCGTTTATTACAAGTCTCTTCATATATGAATTGTGGTCTCGGTAGCCGTTAAACGGATGTATGTAAACAATAGTAATTGTGATTCATAACTGTTTAAGATTTACTTTGCTGCTAATGTCTCCTCGTGGCTGAAGGGTTAGAAGCTTGGATTGGCGTTTGAGCCAGCCGGGTTTCGATCTCAGCTACGGGAAGCTAATATGTCTAGCCACACTGATGAGTTCTGATAGAATGAAATAGATCAGTCGGTGGATGACTATGTATATATATATATAATGGACCCAATCTGCCTTAGTATTCACCCATAGATATAGATGAGAAGAAATACGAATGTGAACGCAAATAACGTCGCCGAAAATAAGAAAAATCATCTGCCCTTATGGGATAAAGTTGAAATAATTGATAGGGCTGAACATTGGAGGATTAGACGCCTTCTTAAGATTTAATCATTGAGATTTAATGCTGAGATTTCCCTAATTTAAAGCAATATTCTTTATCCAAATAGTTCCAACTTTCCTATATGCCAGTTAATAGATCTTCTTTCCATTATTTCAATTGACCCTATTCTTTGAGATTTTTGAGAGCCTTCATTCTTTCAGGCATGGATTCCACTAATCTTAAACGATAGAAGAACATCGGAAGGTAGTAGTACGAGGTGAGATTAAAAAGTCGGGTATGGCGGACCATATATGGAAGGAAAAGGGAAACCATCTGCCCTTATGGGATAAAGTTAAGATGGTTGATAGGGCTGAACTTTGGAGGATTAGACGCCTTAAGGAATCAGCACATATGGGGTGGGGGCTACAATGACCTGCTGAGTAGACCAAGTATAGAATTGAATACAATATGGGAACCGATAATTAAGAAGGCGAGACGAGAAAAAAATCTGAATATGGGCACAGGTAAAAAATCATATATAATAGTAGTAATTCTAGTCAAGTAAGAACATTAAGTTTATAAGTCCCAAAAATTCACTCTGAATTTTCCAGCTGGACACGTATCGTAACGTTTATAGGCGTTGGTTCCCTAAGCTTCTAAGGAGACAATCATCTGGAGTTTGCAGGTTCAATCCTCATTACAGGCGAGTAACAATACAGGAATACTTAATACTTGGCTAACGGAATCAGAACAGGTGACCCTCCCGTGTATTCAATGAAGGACGTAGATCAAAATTCTGTGAAGGTTCCCGAGTTCAATAAACACCTGAAGAAGGCCGGAGGTCATATTGTCCGAAACCTTATGGAAATGACGATGAAGACAATAGTCAGAAAACCTTTAATGATAAAAATCAACATGCTTCGTCTCAGAAATTTAGACAACTAAGAAAAAAACATTTTTCAACAACAAAAAAAAAAAACAAACAAGATTTGCTTTTGGAATAGAATTTAATTCTTCAGCGAATTTCCAGTCTTCGTCATAAAATACCTCTGGAAGGGTTGACTTGCCGTAAAACCAACGAATTTAATCATATTTACCAACCCCTCCGCTCGGGTAGGATACGACACAAGGTCAATTTTTAAGCGATGTTTAACAGGTTTGAATTCAGAGTTTTCCTTCTCCTAGACTAGTTGCCTCACCAAGGCTGAAGAACCTAGTCTGTCCGACTATTTACCCATAACTGCCAGGAGAATAATTCGATTCATACCTTTCCCAAGGGTATTAGTGCTATGTGATATGCAATCAATTTCGTCCAGGATTTGAACTCGTGTCGCCGTGTCCATTTCCTACGACGATAACCATTACACCACAGGCACCTCCAAAACCAACCAATTTAATGCCATATTCTCAGCAGAATATGCAACTACGTTTTGTTCGTGGGCCACATCAGAATTTTTTTCTTTCGTATGGAAAACGTTACAATGAAAAACGGTATGGTCAAAAACTAAGTGATAACACAATAAAAAATTATTAACTTTGACACGCTGAGGGCTAAGGGCTGAGGGCTGACCAGTTGCTGATACATTATCCTTGAATGTATGGGGTAAATTTCAGTATATCACGGTGTAACGGAACAAATCGGCTGTAATTACGCCACTCCCTCTGTTCATTTAATCTCCCGGGGTTTCCTCATGATAGTCGTCATTGTCACAGCTGTCATCGCCCTTTACGCGCACTAGCTTGAGGTCACCTTCAGGATAGACTTGATCGTAAAGCATTTCATCGTCATCTGATTTTGAGCGCTTTAGATAACACCCCGCCTTATTCCCTGCGATCTGTCCGCCGACCTAACTCTTGCAAGCTACCGGATTGATCTGCATCTGCATCCATTTCATACGAATAAAAAAAAATGTGACAATTCACCCGCAGAAACGAGTATGAGAAAGAATGCGGCCGTTACGTTCGACCTATTTACTAGGAGTACGGGAAAAGAGAAGAAAAAACCTGGACATGGCTGCGAAAGGGAAACCTCAACAGAGAAACTGGACCCCTTTTTACAGAAGCAGAAAAAATGCCATAAAGACCAATTATATTGTAGTGAAAGTCGATGAGACATAAAAGAATAGCAAGTGTCGGTTAAATGGTTACAAAGTTGAGACGATTAATCACATTGTGAGCGAATACAGAAAAGTAGCACAAAAGGTTTGGTTTGGTTTGGTTGGGTCTGGCTTGGTTTGGTTTGGTTAGGTCTGGTTTGGTTTGGTTTCGTTTTAATCTATATCAATGTAGTTTATCTAAAGCCAAATCCTGTTTACACACACACCCACACTCACACATACACACTCTAACACACATACTCACACACTCACACACTAACACACACACACACTCACACATACACACTCTAACACACATACACACATACACTCACACACACACACTCACACTCACACACTAACACACAGACACACACACAATCACACACACTCTCACAAACCCACACACATACACACTCTAACACACATACACACACAATCACACACACACACCCACACATACACACTCTCACACACACACACTCACACACTCTCTCTATCTATCTATCTATCTAGATAGATAGATATGTGTGTGAGAGTGTGGGTGTGTGAGTGTGGGTGTGTGAGTGTGTGTGAGAGTGTGTGTGTGTCTGTGTGTTTGTGTGTGTGTGTGTGAGTGTGAGTGTGTTAGTGTGAGTGTGAGTGTGTGTAAACAGGATTTGGGTTTAGATAAACTACACTGATTGAGATAGATAGATAGATAGATAGATGTGTGTGTGTGTGTGTGTGTGTGTGTGTGTGTGTGTGTGTGTGTGTGTGTGTGTGTATAATTTGTAAACATTTTGTGGATATCATTCTTAAACGATCCTGAGCTCTTTTTTTGCACACAGTTAAGCATTCAATTTCAAGTATTGCTTTATAAGTCACAATTTAACATCAGTCATTTGTTTGCACACATAGTTTTTTTTTCTATTTGACCCATACATAGGAGCCGATCAGGTGCTACCACTCCGGGTCAGAGTGGACTTGGGAGCAATGGCAACGAAGGGTACTCCACTCTCCGTAAATCTCCATTGCTAGTGCCTCGCCATTTGATAGTTTAGTGTCGCGTATCCAGAACACAGCTCAAAGGAGTAGAAGACTTTGTATAACTGTGTGGGAAAGGTGATCAATTGGAAATTGTCCAAGAAATTTAAATTTGACCATACAATTGGTATGTGTGTAACATATTGACCTTCGATCCAGCCGTCGATCAAGGAACAGATGCATCCGGTCGAAGATATCAGAGTATATCCTTGACTGTGGACGGGTTGAATTAGGTGCAGATGTGACGCCCACAAGAAGCAAGTGGGTGTCAAACAATTATATAACCCGGGGCCACAGACAGGTTCAGTTAGTTTGGAGTCAGTTAGTAGGAGATGAGATGCTGTAGAGAGAACCAGCACCCAGCAAAGGGCTATGGGCCCTCAGGACCCCTGATTGAGTAGCTCAGCAGAACGAGAGAGCAGTGCAGCTAAAGACAGAGGAACTGGGGGTCAATATGTTGCAGTCTTTGTTCAGTCTCTAACTCACCTCTCACACATAACCTTTCGCAACCCTTTCGCAACCATTTCGAATAAAGGTATATTTTTCTAAAGAACTGTGTTTATTCGTCATTACTGTGTTGGCTATGTTTCCGTGTATATTTGCATATGTATTATGTGACTATGCAACATTAGTATATGTTTATTTTAGTGGTATGTTATGTTTGGAAAAAGGCAAATGGAAAAAGGTAAAATAGACACATTGTGGGGAACGAATAAATAAATAAAAAAATTTAAAATTAAATTTAAAATAAATAAATAAATAAAAAGAAAACTATTAAATTTGCAGAAAACCCCCAGAGGAAAAGGGGATGACGCATGCGTAAAAAGAAAAAAGGCATTTCCTCTTGACAAAAAGGAAGAGTCATTCTTTCTCTTTCAGGCAATGACCAGCGGATTGATAACCTCGTCCTGGTGTGTTTGGGCACCACGCATATGTCTTTGGACGTAGCGTCGGTTAGTCCCTTCACCCAATAGCAGCCTTCTCTCTATCGGTCAGCACTATGCTGAAATATACAAGACCCACTACTGGACTATAAACTAACCCTTACCGGACTTTGACAAACTTCCAAAGGAAAACTAAACCTTTTGGAAGCCCGAAATACCAAATGAGGACAAATACATATATGAAACGATTTAGCGTATTTTTGACACCTTAACAGGGAGATTCAACCATTTCAATGTATTCAGGAAAAACTCCCTCATCCACGGAATGGTTGTTGAACCCAGTAAATAAAGGAAGGTATAAAAGAAACATCTTCGTCTCTTATCTGTTTCTATCTTTTCTTTTTGTATAACTCTTTTGGGGACTTTCTTGGGCAAAGCATTACACCGACCAGACAACGTGGGGTAAAATACAATATAACCAAAATATGGCGTCAGATATCTAACGGCAACACAGCCTTGCCCCTAATCCCTGATTCCTCGGTCACACACATGCCCCACAACATGGAGACGAATGTAGTAAATGAAGTAAATGAGTTGATATATGAAACGGCGCAGACAAACATTCAAAACAAGGCGACAAACAAAACAAATCTATATTCAGAACAAAACAAGCAATGATATATTTAAAATATTGCTATGGTTCTATATTGTTCGTAAAATACTCCTGTGTGTATCTGTGTGTGTGCGACTAACACAACTAAAACTACGGAAAGGGTTAAATAATAAAAGTGTCCTATTCATGTTGACTATGTATTTCTAAATGTTCGTTTCCTTCTGTGGTTCGAAACAATTGCAGTTTTCGAGACTGGAAAAAGTCTCACAGACAAGGAATATTGAAGAAAAGAGTGTTTGCGTGCTTTATCCATTTTGTGGCTTTTGACGTCTGTTGGTGAATAACAGAGTCGCACTGGAGAGAATGTGTTAGCGCTGCAATAGAAATTGGGAAAAAGAGGAAGAGTGTTTGAAGACGAAGTATTTATAGAAAATACGTGTCTTGGAATCGGCTCCAAAAAGCGCAGGACGAAATTCAGATGAGGACGTAGTTTTAAACACTGATCACGGTGTTCTCCTGGCCAATGGTTTCCCGAGCCTGAATATTTGCGTGCGTCCGCCAGCTTTGTTGTGGGAACAAGTGGCATAACGCCCAATTTAGATTATAGGAGTGTAAGTCCTATAAAATAACAGGATTGGAAAGGTGATCCGCTGGAAAATGTATGTTTGTTTGTTTGGGTTTTACGGCACATTAACCTTTGAAAGCTATTTCATACCAAATCCATTTTTATGCAAATAAACCGTTCTACAGCCCCAGTCGACTGGGCAAAGGAAAAATATGAACCCCATTTATACGCCACTATGGATTAAATAGTACCACTACTATTCTAGCTTTTACATTAAATGTGCCATTAAACATAGAAACTAATCGATCAAACCATTTAAAAGATGGCACCACAATTTCGATGATAAATTTGCATATACAAATTTTATGATTAATTTTTCGATAAAATTTAAAACACCTTCACTTTTCAACCAAAAAGTGATAGAAACAAAATCGAAAAAAAAAAAACTAAAATAAAATAAATAAATAAAAGAGGAAAAATATGCATGCCTCTAAATTCATTAAACGTACATATCCTGTTACCGTAACCATATTTACCAACCCTTCCTTTCGGGCAGAATATGATACGAGGTCAATTTTTAAGCGGAACTCAGAGTTTTCCTTCTCCTAGACAAGTTGCCTCACCAAGGCTGAAGAACCAGTCTGCCCTACTATTTACCCATAGCTGGGGGGAGAATAATTGGATTCATACCTTTCCCAAGTGTATTAGTGCTATGTGAAATGCAATCAGTCTCGTCCAGGATTTGAACTTGTGTCACCGTGTCCATTTTCTACGACGATAACCATTACACCACAGGCACCTCCTGTTATCCTGTTACCGTAACGATCATTAAAAATAGCCAATGTCCGGCCCTAACCCACCGATAAAACGTGTAATAAGTAAAATATTAATTTAAAAAAACTCGAAAATAAAATAAATAAAAGTTAAAGAAAGTAATTTGAATTTAGATTTAAAATTTGTTTCGGACTTAAAAAGAGGATATCCTCTACTTTTTAAAACTATTTTATTCCTCCTCTCTTTCAATTCCCCTTTAATATATGTTCTTTTTATTTTTTTTTTCTTTCCTTCATTTTTTTTTAATTCAACGCAAATTCTTATTTATGGGGCATTATTTTATTACATTTCGTTTTGTGTTTCGTTTCGTTCTCGTTTTGTTTTTTGTTTTTTCGTTTCGTTTCATTTTTTTTTCTTTCTTTCGTTGTTTGTAAGTTCTGAACACTGTTTGTTGTCAACCATTTTTTAAAAACTGTAATCTTATTCCTGTTCGTACAATTCTTCATTTTTTTTTAAATTTCTATCTAATTAGTTTATTTATTTATTTATTTATTCATTTGTACAATTTATGCAATTCTTTCTTCTGTTTTTTTTTTCTTTCTTTCTCTTTTCGTCTTTAAAGTAGCCGACACGTTCTCCTACAAACTGGATTTTCTTTAATGATTCGCAATTATTTTACAGTTCGCCTGGCAAAACGGTGTAAGACAAGAAATTCGCATTCGAATTAAATTCCACTCGCTCGCAAATCTTGCTTTTTTGGGAGAAATAATTTTTCTGATTAACACTTCTAGTTTTTTTTTGTTTTTTTTTTTGTTTTTTTTTTTTTGCTTTTGTTTCTCATTTATCTTTCAAGTGGAGAAAAAGTCCGGTGTCTTACAAGAAATTCACCTGTAAATTAAGTTCCACTCTTCAGCGTTCGCTTGTTAACAAATCTAACTTGTTGAGAATGTAATGTTTTTATGGAGGCATTGATAGTTTTTCCTTCTCTTCTTGCTCTGACATGTATCTATTCAACTCTCTCTTTCTCTCTCTCTCTCTCTCTCTCTCTCTCTCTCTCTTTGTATACCAGTCAATCTATGCATAACCTTGCCCAGTCGGCTGGGGCTGTAGAATACTCTGATTGCATCTCTGCAGAGGGGTACCCCCGCCCTGACGAGTGTCCTGGATATGACACTAAACAATCTGATGGTGAGGTTCCAGTAATGCTTGAGCTTTTGGAAATGCACAGTACCCCTTCATTGTTTCCTGGTCCACTCTGGCCCAGAGTGGTAGAACCTGATAGGGTCCTATCTATGGATCAAATAGAACTAAACTCCGTACTTATGTTAAACTGAATTACTTCATATAAAACTGTTGTTATATAATTACGGGATGATTTTCTTTATTTAATCATTTTCGTTGATTATATCTTATCATTCGGTTTGGTTGGGCTTACAACTCTTCGGCTATTAATGCAGGTGTTCACGCTCGTGCACGGAGGATGTGACAATCCCAAATGTCATAATAAAAACCCCAGATAGGAAATGTGACTGGCGTGTGAATGACGGCAAGCCCGGAAGCGATGGGCTGGGAATTTTGGTGATTTTTGAAAAAAGACGTCAGTTGAGATTTGAAGCTGGGCGATGCGAGTCTAGTTGGGGTCTACGGGATGCGCGGCACGTTTGTTGGGTCAGTGAGTTGAGATTTTGACTCTGGGCTGAGAGTTCAGCTGGGGAGTTGACTGTGGGGGATGTAGGAACAGTCAGCATAGTAAAGATTGTGTCTCTCTCTCCTCGTGTCGAAAAACTAAAAGTCAAAAAAAGTTAATAAACGTTTCGTACCTGAACTAAAGAAAGTCAGGATTTCAATGTATGTGAACATTTTACATATTCGTATTTTGGTGGATATGCTAGACTGTTTTGATATTTAAACTGCGTACTTATGCTAAACTGGATTGCTTGAAAGAACTGTTTTGCCATTTGACTGTGTGTGGACCGAGACTGTGCTTGTGCTAAACTGAATTGTTCGAATCAGAACTGCTTGTCTAAACTAAATTGCTTGAAATAGAAATGTTTTTGACAATTGAACTGTGTACTTATGCTAAACTGAATGGCTTAAAATAGAACTGATTATTAGTAAAAAAAAAATGGATTTGGCATTAGATAACCCACAAATGTTGATATGCCATAAAACCCAAATAACCAAGTATTCATACCTAGAAAGTACATCGATGGTATTATTGACCAAATAGTAAAGAGGTGTTCGTAGCGTAATGGTTATCGTTTTTGGAAATGGACACATTCACATGAGTTCAAATCCGGGCTCATAACATTTCACATTATGCTAATACCCAGAGGAAATGTTTGTATCCGACCAATTTGTCCCTATCTATGTTAGGGCAGAAAAGATCTCTTGCCTTGCTTAGGCAACCATTCAAGGAGAAGGAAATTTAAACCAGTAAAAATCCACTTAAAAATTGACCTTGTGTTATATCCTGCCCGTGCGGATGGATTGGTTAATACAGATTAATCGTAAGGCAAATTGGGTACATTAACCTTTGTAAAGTAACTCGCCTTACGTCGCATCATACCCATGGAGAAGGGCTGGGGGAATTAAACATATCATATCAAAAACTAAAACACGAATAATATATAAACAAAAATACAAACATTTTATATATATATATATATATATACGAAGATCATTAAATAAGTATCCAGACTTTTTTCAGATAGGCACTTTTATTGATAGTACACACATGGAACTCTAGTCCCCTTCGAAGTAATCTCTTCCGGTTGCAATGCACTTGTTCTACCGTTCCAACAACTACTGATGAATTTCAAAAATGCAATCTGACACTTTAGAGGAACGATATGCAATAAAATTCTGTTTTAAACTTGGGAAAAAGGCCACAGAAACGTATGGAATGCTTCAGAATGTTTTTCGACCATCTTGCATGAATCGATCATCAGGTTTTGAGTGGCATAAGAGATTCAAGGAAGCCAGGGAGTCTGTGAGAAATGATGAGAGGTATGGGAGGAGTAAGGAAGTCAATACACCACAGTTGATTGGCCAAAGGGATAGGGTTTGGGTTACTATGTTGAGGTTTTAAGGGAGTTCAAGAAGAGATTCGGTCGGACGAGGCCAGTACTCTTTAAATCGGGTCGGTGACATTTCCACCAGGACAATGCACCAGTCTACAACCCCATCTTGTCACAGACTATTTGTGCAAGATGGGCATCAAGACAGTTCCTCAGCCTCCCTATAGTCGAGACCTTGCTCCCTGTGACTTTTGCTTATTCCCTAAGCTCAGAGGCTGTCGTTATGGGACAATTGAGGAGATGAAAGAGGCTGTTCGGAAGGTCATTGACACGCTCACACAAGAGGACTTCCATGGGGCCTTCCAGAAGTTGGTAAAACGGTAGAACAAGTGCATTGCAGCCGGAGGAGATTACTTCGAAAGGGACTAGAGTTTCATGTGTGTACTATCAATAAAAGTGCCCATACGAAAAAAGTATGGAAACTTATCGTATGCTCCTCGTATGTATATATATAACGTAAGTAAAGTTGGCGACCGTAGTCGAGGGCTACCAGAAGGTTCCCTTTTCAATAGCTACTACACTGAGGTGTAGTGGAAGGCGCTACTCCTTTCCCTGGATTGCTCCACTTTATCTTTGATACGTACCTTATATTGCGGAGTGTTAAGCAAGGAGATATCAAGTACCATTTTAAAAGTCTTTGGTATGACGCGACCTGGGATTGAACCCTGCTCTCTTAGACCATTGGCGAACACTCTACCTACTTGGAAAATGAGCCGGTATATATGTATGTGTGTGTGTGTGTGTGTGTGTGTGTGTGTGTGTGTGTGTGTGTGCCGGGAAAGCGTGTAAAAATTTAATAAAACATAGTTCAACAAATTCAATAAAATTTTGTCTCTATCTTGGGTTGTTGAGAAAACAACAAAAGTTACAATCTCTCTTCTTGTAAGAGAAGGTTTGATTTGGTTGGGTGGGGTTGGGTAGGAGTTTATGTCGTATCAACCCTTATAGGGTTATTTAATGCCAAATTCACTTCATATGTATTAAGTATACGATTTGTAAACATGTTTTGATAAGATTTTTAAACGTCTCTGAGCTCCTGTTTTATATACAGTTAAATGTTTGATATTTCTGTTTCACACGAATAATTTGATTTAATATTTATCATATATACATATCACACACACACACACACACATATATATATATATATATATATATATATCATAAAACTCAGCGTTTGTGTGTGTGTCTTCGTATCTGTACGTTTGTCTTGGTTTGGTTTGTTGTTTGGGTTGTTGGGTTTTATGGCATATCAACCTTTGTAGGGTATTTAACGCCAAATCCATTTTATGTAAATAATCTGATCTATTTAAAACAATTCAGTTTAACATAAGTACACAGTTTAATTGTCAAAAACATTTCCATTTCAAACTATTCAAGCAGTTATATGTAATAATTCAGTTAAGTGTAAATACAGTTTTAATGTCGAAAAACAGTTCTATATGAAATAATTCAGTTAAGCATAAGCACGCAGTTTAAATGTAAGTAAGGTTTAATTGTCAAAAACCTTTCTATTTCAAGCTATTCAGTTTACTCAAACAATTCAGTTTAGCATAAGTATGCTGTTAGTTCTATTTAACCCATAGATAGTGCCCTATCAGGTGCTAGCACTCCGGGCCTGAGTGGACCTGGGAGCAATGCCAATGAAGGGGTACTCCGCATTCCCTAAAGCTCCAGCACTGCTGGAACCTCACCATTGTATTTTTTAGTGTCATATCCAGGACAGTCGTTAAGAGGGGGGTCTTACCCCTCTGCATCGCTAGGTTACGGACCAAAAATTATGATATAGTCTAATATACTACTGAAATCAATACTTGTTTATCCTAATAAAAAATATTCTTAACAATCACATAGATGATAAATCTATATCCATTCTTATAAATCAAAAGAAAGGAATGAACTCGTATCGCCGTGTCCATATCGTATCGCCGTGTGCATAGCCATTGTGTGCAGTTTCACGCACGTGCGTAAAGGATATAATAATCACCATTGTCATAATAAAGCCCAGACAGGAAATGGGGCTGAAGTGTGGATGACGTCATGCTCGGAAGAGATGGTCCTGAGAATTTGAAGATCTTGAAAAAGAGAGTTGAGATTGGACCATGTGTTATATTTTGACCTTCGACCCGGCCCAAAAATACTATTCCAAGGTAATACACCGGAAGGAAGTGACACATTCCAACGGCCAGTAATCGAAAGAGATCGCGTGGGCGGATTAAGGCTTATGATATGGGACAAGGTGAAGGTCCCATTGTGCCATTACAGTCATGCACCGGAAGAGAGTAACCTCTGAACTGCATGACAGTTATTTCCGCTTGATGACGATTAAACATTCGATTTCAAAGATCCAGTAGGCGATCGTGTGGGCGTTGAGTTATTATTTAACTCAGTTGAGTTTGGGTCCCAAAGCAGTTGCCAGCAGACTTCCAGACAGTAGAGACCAGATGTGGTAGGGAATGCCACACCCGACCGAGGGGGCACTCGGAACCCCCCCGATGCAGTTGCCAGCAGACTCCCAGAGGGTTAGAGACGAGATGTGGTAGGGAATGCCACACCAGACCGAGGGGGCCCTCGGAAAGCCCCGCTGGAGTAGACCCCAACATCAGGAGAACAAGAAAGACACAACGTGACGGTCATAACAGTGGGGTCAAAATATGAAGTTTATGTTCGGTCTCCAGCACCCTCTCACATGCTAACCTTTCGAACCGTTACAAATAAAGTGAGAGGTAACTATGTTGTTAAAGAAGTCTTCTTGTGTCTTCCTTCCTGCGTCTTTATCATGCGTCGTTTATTCATGCGTCTGTCTTTGATGTTGTGTCGTTGTGATGCTGAATGATGATGTAGATGACTATATAACACATGGTGGCTGAGAGCTAAGTTTCTGCTATGGAGGCGAGAGTTGGATTTTGACCGTTGAAAGATGTAGTTGGGTTTTTCGGATCTCTACTGATAGAGATCTTAAACATCACAAGATGCGCCGCACGTTGGGATAGGATTAACATAGTAAGAATTGTGTCTCTCTCCTCGTGTCACCATGAACCGAAGTCAGAAATTGATAAAGAGTTCGCCTGTATTTGTATTTGTGTTTGTATATATATTATATGACAGTTGTGATAGACATCACCAAATTATACAACACCAATACTGCACAACAATTCTGATGCAACAACATCTTGTGCCAACTACTTCCGTCAACTGGCCAACAACCTTCCGAATCTCCCACATCTGATCAATTGATTAAATGTCAATGGCGTATCAAACTATCTGGGGCTATTTTATGCTTAGAGGTTAGACAGTACATTCATATCTATCAATACATGTTCATATTCTCTTTATCGTCCCAGTCCAACATTACTATTTCACCCCTTCCTCAATCCACCTTTCTCTCTTTCTCACTCATTCTCTCTTTCTCAAACACACATACGCACACACACACACACACACACACGCTGAGGCACACACACAAACCCACCTATTTTTGGCGGGTGTCTTCCCAGTTCATATCCTTCCCTTTATCCTGTAAATTACTTCTCATTCCACTTCTCTCTGTCTGTTAGTCTCTCTCTCTCTCTCACACACACACACACACGTGCACACACCTCTTTTTTTGGTGGGGGAGTGCCTTTTTTCTTCCCTGTTCATATCATTCTCTATTATCCGTGTCCATTATTTCTTTCTCTAAGTCATTCCTCTCTCTCTCTCTCTCTTTCTCACAGTCTTCATTTTTTCTGTCTCTAGCTTATATACGTAAACACACAAACACGTACATACCTTTTTTTGGGGGGGGAATGCCTCGTCTCTTCTCTGTTCATATTATTCTCCGTATCGTCCGTGTCCATTTTTTTCTTTCTCTACGTCATTCCACCACCTCACTTTCTTTCTTTCTCACTCTCTTCTTTTTTCTCTTTCTCTCTCTAACTTACATACACACACACACAGATACGTACACACTTTTTTTGTGGAGAAGGGGAGTGCCTTGTCTCTTCCCTGTTCATATTATTCTCTGTATCGTCCGTGTCTTACATTTCTTTCTCAACGTCATTCCACCTCTATATCGCTCAATCTCTCTTTCTCTTCCTCTCTCTCTCTCTCTCTCTCTCTCTCTCTCACACACACACACACTACACATACACGCACACACACACTATACACATACACTCACACGCAAACCTCTTTTCTGAGGAGTACCATGCACCTTCCCTGTGCATCCGTTCCCGCCATACATTAAAGTCTGCTTTGAATCACATTTTGCAAAAGAGTTTTTTTTTTCTTTTTTGCAGCAAAAACGACAAAGAAGCTAATTTTATTTGAAATCCGGAATGAAGACGAAGCAGGAAAAAAACATCCGAGAAAACAAGACAATTGAATTGGTTAAAACAAAAGAAGATGTGGAAATTAAATAAGATTTTACGGAAGAAGCATCAACGAACGAAAGGGTGTGGAGTTCGAGATGGGTTTAACTGGGGGGGGAAGTGTAGTAGAGAAAAGACAGAGTCGAAGAGTGAAAAGCAGAGAAAAAAAAAAAGGAGGAAGAGTTGTGAGCGAAACGAAAGGATAAAGAAATGATTGTTGGAGACTTGAAAGAAAGAAAGAAAGAAAGAAAGAAAGAAAGAAAGAAAGAAAGAATAAGAGATATCTAAAACAAACAAAGAAGCAAAGATGAAAAAAGAAAGAAAAAATGATAGACACTTAAAATAAAGAAAGAAATAAAATCCTATAAAAGGGATAAACACAGGGGCTGCCCCCCACCGTCTTCGTAAGATACTGCTGTGGCCCCGGAAAGGGTCACTAATGAAAACGCAAACACGGATATCAGATAATAGATTGTATTACACAAGAAAGATAGAGTTACATAGAAAAGGTGAGAAGTCTCGTACTGTTCGGATAACACCGATATTGATCTGCCTCTTGGCAGCGAAATCTCTCCGTACAAATAACGGCGAGAAGAGTCCATTATGGTGAGATGGGTAAGGCTCCCACAACAGATACTCAGGACCATTCTTGAAGTGGACGAGAGAAGAACTTAAATAAACCAGAGAACGGGAAAACTCATGACGATACGCAAGGCATTACGTCCCAGAGATGATGTAGACAGGCCGTATGTGTCATAAAAAGAAGAAGGAAGCATTGATACAAAGACTGATTTCAGCCACCAGAAACAATACAGACAACACAAGCATGAACAGAACAAGAATGACCTGAAAACAAAAATTGGAAGAAAAACAAGTATATGGACATTTCAAGCGACAAACAAAATCTCACACGAGAAATCTTGGACGTGTAGGGAAACCTTAAGAGAGAAACTGAATCTCTTCTGATAGCAGCGCAAAAAACGCCTTAAGGACTAACTATATCAAACTAAAACTGCACAATATACAACAAAATAGCTGATGTAGAATATGTGGTGATTGAGACGAAACGATCAATCACAGTAAAGCGAAAGCAGGAAATTAGAGCAAAAAGAGTTTAAGACACGACTGAGTGGAGAAGGTGATTCACTTGGAATGGTGCAAGAAATTGAAGTTTCACTATATGAACAAATGGTATTCACTCAACCCAGCATCTGTCTTCGAGAAAGAGACGCATAAAGTTTGAGATTCAGCGACAAAAGGATTGTACAAAGATTGATGGACTTGGAAATAAGAGGACGGGTGGAGACCATCCAAACTACAGCTATGCTGAGATCGGCTAGAATACTGAGAAGAGTCCTGGTGACTTGAGGAGACTTGCTGTCAATCAAACTCCAGTGAAAAACCATCGGCTAATGCTGGTGTGAAAAACTTTCAAAGGAGTAAAACAATAATGAAGAAGAAGAAGAAGAAGAAGAAGAAGAAGAAGAAGAAGAAGAAGAAGAAGAAGAAGAAGAAGAAGAAGAATTCATTGAAATAATACAAATAAAACTGGATAACGAGAAAAAAGATAAAAACAATAAAACAAAGAAACGGAAAAAGAAAGATGATAAAAATAAACTAGATAGATAGATAGATTAGAAGAAGAAGAAGAAGAAGAAGAAGAAGAAGAAGAAGAAGAAGAAGAAGAAGAAGTCAAAGGAAAGACAAAATGGGAAAATTTAATGGAAAGGGTTGAATAAATACAAAATGGAATTTGTTAGGTTAAAATATTTTCAATAATTTTTCCAAGCGATTATCAATTGAAAAGCATTCATCTTCGCTTCGCCAATGGCAAAGATTATTTTCGATCATGTCTAGACAGAAATAAATGAATAAAAAATATATGAATAAATAATAATTCACTTGTACCAACCCACCTTCGTCCTCGAGATTTGGTATATGTCACAATAAGCAGAGAACAGTGATACATTAAATAAGCAAAGTTAAACCTACCCTACCTCATAAACATGTAGACTTACTTCACGGGTCAGTCAGGGAAATGGGTAAGGAAATTATTCCTTAATGTATTAAGATGAACGGTCTTTGAGAACTGCTTTCCAGCGAATAAAGTGAAAATCGATTATAAAAAAAACAGAATACAAAGTGTACTGTCACGTGGTATACCACTGAGAGGAGAGAGGTAAGATCAATTTCCCCTACCCCTCTGTGTTTGAATTAACGGGCCCCAAAGATTGACCATTAAAAGAGGAATAGGAATGAAGGTCAACTCCTCGGCCTGCCTGTTGAACGAAGTAACGAATCCAGGTCAGAATGAAAGCCAAGGGCTGCCTACTCTCTGTGACTGGTTGGACAGAGAAGGGGATATAGAGGTCATTATAGTAGCCCGAATGAATAGCGTGACAGGGGGAGGTGGAGGAGGAAGAAAGAGGTCAAATGATTGGCCAGAGGCCTAAAGCCGAAAAAGAGGTCCTCTTCGTCAGAGGAAACTGGAAAAAGGATTTTTTTCAGTTAGTTCTGAAACAGCAGTCGGCGTGACAAGATGTGTTGAAGCTGTAGCCAAAAACACCGGGAAAAGAGGCGGAACCGAGTTCTTGGACAGGAGATAACAGGTGCCTTCGAGCCAAGCTCTATAGAATCCCGCTAGCCCGTAAAAGAAAAAAAATCTCAGAATAAAACCCGTCGAAAAAGCCAAGTAAACCTTAAAACCGTTTTTTCCATCCACCCTTCCTAAGTATTGCAGTTATATGCCCTATCTCTCAATTGAAATAAAGAAGAAAGAAAAGAAAAAAGAAGAAAAAAAGACATTTATGTTGGAGACTGTTTGCCGGGGAAATATAGCCGGCCCCCATAAATATTTGTTTGGACCTCAGCTATTAAAATTTTGGTTATATTTTAAATGTCCCCTCGTTGAAATTTATTTGTTGTGTTATTTACCCAGCGAATTGCCTTCTTTTGCATATTTATTTTTCAGCTTCATTTCGCTTCAATTTATTCTCGCTGAATGTCCTATTCACCTTTAAAAATATTACACAGGAAATTGGAATTGACGACTACAGTGAATAATATTTTTTTCTTAACCTAGAAGTCCATGTCTTCCGTTATCCTAGCCAGCGGCGGTCAGCCTAGCCCAAAATTAACCCCCACATTATCTGCCAGTTCCTATGTGCCCGAAAAAGGAATCTTAACTAGGCCTTATTTTGCGAGGGATCAAGTGCCAGACTACCCCGACGTCACACGTGCGTAAAATAAACTCACGTCCTGTGGTAAATATTTATGCACCGTCACAGTCCGTTATACGGAGAAAGAAATAAAACGATCGCTATAGTGAAAACAACAAATTAGCACAAAAGAAGTACAAGAGTACATCTGATAGGGTGGACAATGGGGATTCACTAGGAATTGTGCAAAAGATTTTATTTTGACAGTACTACCAAATGGTTTGCCCAATCGGCTGGGTCTGTAGAATACACAGATTGCTTCTCTGTTGAGGGGTAATGCTCACACAACGAGTGTCCTGATATGACACTAAACAATTTGATGGTGAGGTTTCAGTAATTCTGGAGTTTTGGAGAAAACGAAGTACCCCTTTATTGCCATCGCTACCATCTCTGGTCCGGAATGGCAGCTCCAGATAGGGTCCTATTCATGGGTCAAATGAGAACTAAACTGTGTACTTATGCTAAAATTATTTGTTAGAAAAAGAAGTGTTTTTCATAGAAACTGTGTACTTATGCTATACTGAATTATTTGAAATAGAAGTGTTTTGACATTTAGAAATGACTGAAGGCCCAATCGGCTGGGATTGTAGAATACACAAAGTGCATTACTGCAAAGGGGTAAATCCCTCCCCTACCAATGAGTGGCCTTGATAAGACACTAAAGCATCTCATGGTGATGGTGCTTTGGGGAATGCACAGTACCTCTTTTTTGCGATCACTCCCAGGTCCACTCAGGCCCAGAGTAGTATCTTCTGATAGGGTCCTATCTATTGATCAAATAGAGCTAAACTGTGAACTTATGCTTAACTGAATTGTTTGAAATGGAACTGTTTTTGACATTAAAATTGTATGCTTATGTTGACCTGAATTGTTTGAAATTGAACTCTTTTTATAAAATGGATTTTGGCATTAAATAACCTACAAGGTTGATATGCCACAAAATCAACTATCAAATGGTATATGCACAAACCACAATCTGTCTTAGGAAAAGGGACACATAAAAGTCCTTGGGATTCTTAGATCTAAATAGATCACCCAATCTCGGCCAGAAGACCATCGTAGAGCTAATCAACAAAAAATATACAAAAAGAAAGAAAACTTGTCGTCAAGGGGATTTTGTCGTTCGAGCGGATCACAAAGTGAATATAAAAGAAAACGAAAAGACAGATGAATACTTGGATTTTGCTAAAGTTCAAAAGAAAATGTGGAATATCTGGGTGACGGTAATACCTATTACAGTTGATGCGCTTTTAAAAGTCCTCAAAGGTTCGGAAAATGGGGAATGGAACAGTCAGAAATTGGAGAAAGAATTGAAATCATTCAGACAGTATTCTTAAGCTTAACCAGAATACTGAGAAGAGTCCTGGGCACCTGAGGAGACTTGCTGCCACTCAGACTAAGGCTGGTGGGAAAAAAAACTCACTAGGAGTAAAAAAAAATATGACTAATTTACAAATAAATGTTGGTGTACTAGGATCAGTTTCCAAAGGCTTGAAAGAGAAAGTAGAGATAATGGAAAACAGAGGAAGAATCGAAATCGTACAGACCACAGCAATGCTGAGATCGTCTCGAATACAGAGAAAAGTCTTAGAGACCTGTGGAGACTCGCTGTCACCCAATCCCCAATGAAAGACCAAGCTGATAGTGAGAATTAATTTTTATTTATAGCGGACTTTTTTGTCCTCATCTTGGTAGTTTTTTGTGTTGTTTCTTCTTTCACTAGGGTTCGGCCAAATTTCACCCCTAGCCTTCTTCAGGTGATTTACCGCGACCTCGGATAGGAAATCACCTGAAGAAGGCCAGGGGGTGGGGAATTTGGCCGAAAGGTAGTGAAAGAAGAAACAACACAAAAAACTACCAATATGAGGACAAAAAAGTCCGCAATAAATAAAAATTAATTCTCAGATTAAGAAGTCTCATCTCAAAATGATTCCAATTAAAGACAATTACTAGCTGATAGTGTATTGAAAAAGTCACAAAGAATGAAATAAAGAACAAATATAATGATTAAGGACAATAATAGAAAAAACCTGCCTTTTAATTGATACATCAGAGCTAACAGTTAATCAGATATTATTCAAAGAATGTCATAAAATAAATAAATACAAAGACATAGAAATAAAAATTGAAAAAAATGTAGAACTTTGAAATTAGTAGTGGAAGTACCTGGTATTATTAAGAAAGAGAGAGAAAAACACGTGGATACCTGGTAGTCCAGCCTAAATGAAATACAAAAAAAAAATGCATTTTGCGGAACTGCTTATTTCCTTTGAGTTAAAAATCGGAGGATATATATAGAGACCAACCAAACAACAGCATTGTTGAGGTCGGCCATAATACTGAGAAGAGTCATGGAAACTTGACAAAAATAAACGACAATCAGCTAACAAGCGTGTAAAAAAATGGTAAGGAGTAATATAATTTTGATGCACATACGCATCGACTAATCCCGACCAAAAGACCAGACCTAGATTTAATTAACTAGAAAAAGAGTCATACCAAAGACTCAAAAAATGGTACTTGACGCTACCTTGCTTAACACTCAACATTATAAGGTAAGGATCAAGGGTAAAGTGGAGCAATCCAAGGAAAGGAGTAGTGCCCTCCCCTACACTTCGGTGTAGTAGCTATTGAAAAGGGAGCCTTCTGGTCGCCCTCGACTACGGTCGCCAACTTTACTTTTACTTAATAATATATATATGTGGAGAAAGATGATGCGAACTGGTCTAAATGGAATACGAAAAAAAATGTTTCAAGTGAGTAAGATCAGTTATACACTGAGAACTATGCAAATAGTTTAGGTTTGTCCATAGAACTTTCCTAGAAAATAAAAAGAATTCAAATTTGGCGATATGAGCGTCTCGGTTGATTAAACCATGAAAAGCGAGAGCATCTAAAAATGGTAATGAAGGAAGTCAGTCTCTTCCAGAATGTGGACGTTGCTGTATCTGCAGAAAATCTGATGAAAATGAATAATAATTTAAAAAAATAATGCAACCTTTCTTAAGATATATTTTGAAAGATTCGAATATGATAGCTGTGGTTTCACCAAGAGGTGCTACCGTACTATGAATATTGGAATTGAAATTAGATGAATTATAAAGAAAGAAAGAAAGAAAGAAAGAAAGAAAGAGATGACTGATTTAAAAATCGAGAAAGAAAGAAATTTGAAATATAAAGAAAGTCATCTTCTCCAAAGAAAGAAAAAAAGAAATAAAAAAAGAACAAATGAATGAATGAATGAATTAATTAATTAATTAATTAAAAATCGAAAAAGAAAGAATTTTGAAATATGAAGAAAATCATCCTCTCCAAAGAAAGAAAGTAACAAACAAAGAAACAAACAAAGAATTTTGAAATATGAGGAAAAACGTTCGCCTCCCTCTGTAATGAAGAAAGAAAATATTTTGAAATGTAATGAAAAACGACTTTTGCAATAAGAAAGAAAGAAAGAAAGAAAGAAAGAAAGAAAGAAAGAAAGAAAGAAAGAAAGAAAAGACTGATTTCAAAATCGAGACAGAGAGAATTTTGAAGTATGAAGAAAATCTTCCTCTTAAAAGAAAGAAAGAAAGAAAGAAAGAAAGAAAGAAAGAAAGAAAGAATGATTTTAAAATCGAGTAAGAAAGAATTTTGAAATATAAAGAAAAACGTTTGACTCTCTCTGTAATGAAGAAAGAAAGAATTTTGAAATGGTATAAAAAACGTTCTTTTCAATGAGAAAGAAAGAAAGAAAGAAAGAAAGAAAGAAAGAAAGAAAGAAAGAAAGAATGATTTCAAAATCGAGGAAGAAAGAATTTTGAAAGAAAGAAAGAAAGAAAGAAAGAAAGAAAGAAAGAATGATTTTAAAATCGAGAAAGAAAGAATTTTGAAATATGAAGAAAAACGTTAGACTCCTTCTGTAATGAAGAAAGAAAGAATTTTGAAATGGTATGAAAATGTCCTTTTCAATGAGAAAGAAAGAAAGAAAGAAAGAAAGAAAGAAAGAAAGAAAGATTGGACAAAGAAAAGAAAGAATCAATTAAATTTTTTTTTTTTTTTTGAAGAAACCGAACTGAACGAGATTTTAAAAATCAGGAAAATCTACAGACTACAATAAAACCAAAATCGACTCGAATTTTGGTAAAATCAACTTGGAAACCATTTCTCTTTTGTATTCCTGACGCTTTTCTGTTTTGTGTCACAGCTCTTAGTTTCCAATTCAATGTAATAGCATTTTGGGCTTTGTTTCTTGGCTTTTGATTTTTGTCCGATTCTGCGATCACTCGACTTTTAAGGAATTCGAATTAAAGACGCAATTCACTTCGAATGTCGCTTAAAAGTTTCTCTCGCACGTGTTACTTTTCAATTTGCTCTTAATAGAATCCTTATTGCGTTCAACTTGAATATACGTGTGTGTGTGTGTGTGTGTGTGTGTGTGTTTGCATGTATATATATATATATATATATATATATATTGATGTGAGGGCATGCATGTACTTATGTGTATACTGACATAGATAGATCGATAGATAGAAATAGACTGACATAGATGGATAGATAGTTAGATAGATTACGTGTGTGTGTGTGTGTGTGTGTGTATGTGTGCGTGTGTGTGTGCGCATATATATATATATATATTGATGTGTGGGCATGCGTGTACTTATGTGTATACTGACATAGATAGATAGATAGTCAGATAGATTACGCGCGTGCACGCGCGTGTACCTATATATATATATATTAATGTGTGGGCATGCAAGTACTTATGTGTATGCTGACATAGATAGATAGGAATAGACTGACATAGATATATTAGGTGTGTGTGTGTGTGTGTGTGTGTGTGTGTGTGTGTGTGTGTGTGTGCACGCATATATATATATATATATATATATAAGAATTAATTTTTTTTTTTTACTTATTGCGGACTTTTCCCCTTCATCTTAGTAGTTTTTGTGTTGTTTCATCTTTCACTACGTTTCGGCCAAATTTCACCTCTGGCCTTCTTCAGGTGATTTTACCGCGACCTCGGATAGGAATGCTGAGTCTTGTAACCGTATCCCCAGTAATTACTGCCTTCCATAGTTGTTGTCTATCGCACCACGTTTTTGACCAAGTAAACCTCTGGCCGGCTTGGGTAGGATTTGAAACCGCTATCTTCTGACAATGCTCACCTGGAACCGAAGAGACTCAACGCCTCTATCCCCTGCGCCACATATATATATATGTATCTATGTGTACGTGTGTTTACGTGTGTGTGTGTGTCGATGCATGTATATATGTGCGCGAGTATGTGTATGTGCATATATGTCAAAGTATGCATGCCTATATGTGTATTTGTGTGTTCATATGTATGTGTGCGTTTACATGTATGTGTGTGTGTGCATGTGTGTGTATGAAGGTTTGTGCGTATATGCGTGTATGTATGTGTGCGTGTGTATGCGAGCTTGTGTACGTATGGGTGCACGTATGTGTATGTGTGGGTGCGCGTATGTGTATGTGTGTGAGTGTATAAGTATGCATGTGTGCTTAGGTGTCTGTGTATGTGTGCGCGTCTATGTATGTATATGTGTGTATGTATGTGTATTCGCGTGTGAGTATGTGTTTATGTGTGTCTATGTGTGTGTGTGTGTGTGTGTGTTCATAGCTACAAATGAGGATTGATTTTATTTATAATTCAATTTTTTGCTAATCTTAAACGTTTCAGTTTTTGAATCAAACCTTCAGCAGGGTGTTTATATATACAGGGTAGAACGATAAAATTGTCGTCCTAAAGAAAACAACACTACAGCTTTATTCTAAAACTTTTTTGAAAAAATCAATTCAGGTAACTTGATTATATAATAGAGCTGACATCTATTCAATGTAGCCACCTTCAGTCTCAATCACCGCCTCGATACGGATCCAGAAGTGGGAGCATGCCTTTTCCACAAGCGCCGGCGAGAGCTCAGCGAATACTCGGCGGATGGGGGCGATCAGGCTGGCTTTGGTGTTGTGGGAGGTCATGTTGGTGATGTTCTCGACGTATGACCAAACGAAGATGTCCAGCGGGTTCAGATAGGGGGAGAAGTGGGGCCAGTCAGAGAAGGGTACAAAGTCGTCGCACTCCTTCTGAAGAAAAGCCTGGGTCTCTTTGGACTTGTGGGCCGGCGCCGAGTCCTGCTGCCATACCCAGGGTCTGCCACTGGCCACCTGATTGCACCAGGGGATCACCACACTCTTCAGCACATCCAGGTACACTTTGGTGTTGACTTTCAAGCCGACTTCGAAGATGTGAGGTGGCATGACGTGCCCCTCACTTGAAACCACACCAAAGATCATAACCATAGCCGGAAACTTTGTTTTCATCTCCCTGAGCGCGTTCCTGTTATTCGTGGCAATCCAGATTTTCATTTTGAGGGTGCTGGCAATGGTCCTGTTGTCATAACTTGGATCGGTAGAGGGCATGAGTTGTACAGCGGCGCATCTCCGATCTCGCTCGTTGAACATTGTGTCATTTTCAGACATGATAGAAGGCTTCTATTGCTCTTGGGATTTGTACACAACTGGACAATTAATAGATGGTCTGCAACAAAAAAAGAAAACTGGTTTTCATTTAACGGAAATGGAATCATGTCGTCTTTACTAGGGCGACAATTTTATCGTTCCACCCTGTAGAACCAAGTCAGCTGGGCGATAGAATACTCCGACTGCATCTCTGCAGAAGGAAAACATCCCCCTAAACCCTCTGATGGCGATTCTACAGTAGAGGAGTTTGGGGGAATGCGGAATACCTTTTTTACAGCCATCGCTCCCAGGTCCACTCTTGGAAGCACCTGATAGGGCCCTTTCTATGGGTCAAACAGAAGTGTTTGACATTTAAACTGAGAGTAAACAAATGATCTATGCTAAATTGAATTGTTGGAAATAGAACTGTTTCATCATTTAACTATGCGTAAACAAATGACTATTGTTTAATTGAGTTGTTAGTGATCTATAGCAATACTGGAAACATTTAACTGTGTGCAAATAAATGAGTGATGTTGAATAAAATAATTAGTGTTCAATAGCAAAACTTGTAACAACATCGCTGTGCGCAAACGAATGATTCATATTGAATAGTGTTATTAGTGTTAGATAGGAATAATTGAAACCATTTAACTTTGTCGTAAGAATAGCCCTTATTTCTAACTCATTTAGCTTGTTTAAAATGTTACCACAAAACTATTCGTTTACAAATCCTATATATCTAATATATATGTATGATGAGGTTTTGGCATTAGATAACTTACAATTTGACGTAGTGGATAGACTGTTCGCCAATGATCCGGAAGACCTGAGTTCAATTCCAGGTCGCGTCATACTTTAAAAATGGTACTTGATACCGCCTTGCTTAACACTCAGCAACATAAGGTAAGTATCAAGGATAAAGTAGAGTAATCCAGGGAAAGAAGTAGCGCCCTCCCCTACACCTCAGTGTAGTAGCTTTTGAAAAGGGAGCCTTCTGGTCACCCTCGACTGAAGGTCACCAACTTTACTTACAATTGCTGATATGCAATAAAACCCAACCAAACCAAATCCTATATGTAGAGGATTTGGTATTAAATAACTTCTAATGGTTGATATGCCATAAAAACCAAACCAAAACAAATCCTATGTATTTAATATATATGTATCGAAAGGATTTTGCATTAAATAACCTTCAATGGTTGATATGCCATAAAACCAAACCAAATCAAATCTTATATATTTAATATATATGTATAAAAAGGATTTGGCATTAAATAATCACCAATGGTTGATATGCCATAAAACCAAACCAAACCCAATCCTATATATTTAATGCATATGTATAAAAAGGATTTGGCATTAAATAACCTTCAACGGTTGATATGCCATAAAACCAAATCAAATTAAATCCTATATATTTAATATATATAAAGAGGATTTGACATTAAATAACCTACAATGGTTGATATGCCATAAAACCAAACCAAACCAAATCCTATATATTTAATATATATGTATAAACAGGATTTGGCATTAAATAATCACCAGTGGTTGATATGCCACTAAACCAAATAAACCCAAACCAAACCAAACATTGATATATATATATATATATATATATAGATGGATAGATAGATATGTTGAAAAGATAGAATTGTAATGAATCTGACTGTATGATAAAATATGGGGAAAGTTGGATAAATCAAACACTTAATTCAAATTTAGATGTGTGATATTTCGTTCGGGCTTTGTTTTATCTTCCCGAACTTTTTCATGTTTTGAAGAAGTTTGTGATGATGAAATAAAACCTGAACGAAATATCACACATCTAAATCTGATTTAAGTGTTTGGTTCATCTAACTTTTCACATATTTCTATCATATATATATATATATATATATATATATATATATATATAATGAATGAAACCAAACTATTTCTGATCAGATTTTCTGAATTTTTTTTACCACTAATGTACCTTAAAAATGAAAAAAGTTTTTAAAAAGCCAGGTTTTTTTTTTTATAGTGTTGCTAAATATATAGACAACCATTTTATAATCAATGAAGTTAAAATTGTGTTTAGTTTCTAAATTTTTGCCATTATTCATGTTTCCTTTTATCAAGTCATTTTTATGTTCATAAAATCGTTTTTGAAGACTAAGTTGTTTCTCCCATATAATGTTCATTACATTCAGAATATTTATTTTATTTATTTTTATTTATTTTGAATATTTATAATTCATTTCTCGTAATAATTATTGTCAAGAAATAAATTATAAGAATTTAAAAATCCGGAGTTTATTTGGTTTCTTTATTTAATAGCATATCAAACTTTATGGGTTATTTAATGCCAATGCTTTCCTTGTTGAAGAACAGTAGTAGTACTATTTAACACATTGATGAGGGCATAAGCGGATTCAAGCCTTTTCGAAAGGAATTAATCCAAAAGTGAACGTGAGGGTTTGACTGGAGTTCGAACTCGCTTGCTTCCAGGATGCAGTCTACGACATTTACAATTATGTCACCGACACTCTCCGGAAGTGTTTTTTTTTTTTTTCAATCATTGCCTCTCATTTTATCAATCTAGGGGGATATCCTCGTGGGGAAAGGGTTAAAGCGCTGGACTGCGAAATCGTTGTAAGCCAGTTCGAACTCCAGTCGCGCTTTTACTCTTGGGAAAAGCATGAACCCCTTTATTCTCAAAGCTATGGGTTAAATAGTACCATTACTATTCTTCGAGAAAGATAGTTTTGGCATTAAATAACCAACGAATGTTGATATGCCATTAAACAAAGAAAGATCTATCTATCTATCTATCTATCTTCTTGGGGATACTCATAAGCGACGTTCTTCGAGAAACATGACTTTAGCATTAAATACCCCACAAATGTTAATATGCCATTAAACAAAGAAAGAATCTATCACTCTATCTATCTATCTATCTATCTATCTATCTATATATATATATATATATATATATATATATATATACAAAGGGATACTCATAAGTGACGTTCTTCGAGAAAGTTGATCTTTGGCATTAAATAACCTACAAATGTTGATATGCCATTAAACAAAGAAAGAATCTATCTATCTATCTATCTATCTATCTATCTTCTAAGGGATACTCATAAGCGACGTTCTTCAAGAAAGATGACTTTAGCATTAAATAACCAACGAATGTTGATATGCCATTAAACAAAGAAAGAATCTATCATTCTATCTATCTATCTATCTTCTAGGGGATACTCATAAGCGACGTTCTTCGAGAAAGATGACTTTAGCATTAAATAACCCACAAATGTTGATATGCCATTAAACAAAGAAAGAATCTATCACTCTATCTATCTCTCTCTCTCTCTCTATATATATATATATATATATACTAAGGGATACTCATAAGCGACGTTTTCCTCTGGACTTCTTCACAAGGACGTTCAAGTGTTGGACGACCAACAATAACTATCTACAACAGCTCTCTGTGGACACAGTATATAGTCTTGAAGACCTACCGGGAGCGATGACTGATAGAGACGAGTGGCGAGAAAGAGAGTTAAGGAAATCCATGCTAGCGGCACGACATGATGATATATATATATATATATATATATATATATATATATATATATATATATAGTGAGTACAAAGCTAATAATTCATTAAAAAAATTAAAATTAATCTACTGGAAAGAAAGACTATAGTTGAAAGAATAACTTTGGTAGAGAGAGAGTGGGGTATGGTAGGAATAAAGTGTATGCAAGAGAGAGAGAGAGAAAGAAAGACTTTAGGAATGAATATTTATATATATGTATTGTCATTCACAGACATACTGTTTCGTTGTAGCACAACTCATCAGTGCAGCTAGACATGCGGGACGCTTCATGCTGGGATTGAAACCCGACCAACTTTACTTTAGACTTTGTATCATACCGCTCAACCACCAGCCGACATACGTCAGCTGGGGGGATTTATAAACCATTATGTAGTAGCTTTCGCTTGTTTACATTTTGCCTTACCGGATACCAGAGTGCTCAATTCATTCGAAAAGCTTTGCATTACGCGAGTGACAGCCGTTAATTTCTTCGGCAGAGTGCTCATATAATCTTTTTGATAAAATACCAGAAAATTAGAAATTATATTTCATAATAAATTTCTTATGGAATACAATTACTAAATTTTTGTTATTTTTATCCCAAAAATATTTTGCTCTGACGGTATATTTTGTATCAAATTGTTGTGCGTTGAGCACTCATTCTTTGGGTATTCACTGTCCTTACATACTTGATATATATAAATATATATAAAGAACCTGGAAGTGAAAGGATAAAAATGACATTTCTGTTAGAATAGGACGAGTCTTCCTAATTTTTTCTATAAATTCATACTCCCCCATAAATGGTTAGGAAGATCTCAAGTAGATGACAATGCTTTCTGGACGAATTAGACCTTCGTTATCAGTTGTAAACTAAAATGTTCCGGTCATTTCGAGGAAAATAGATGGAATGATTTGTTTAATAAGTTTATTGGCTGCCGTTAATTTTCATGTCTATCGATCGAATGCATGAAACTCAAGGTATAGGAAGAAAGTTTTGCGAATTTTGCTACATTTCTTCATGCGTTTTCTTCTCTCTCTCTCTCACTCTCTCTTCCCCTCTCTCTCTCTCTCTCTTTCTCTCTCTCTCTCACACACACACTCTCTCTCTCTATCTCTCTTAAAAAAGGCCGTGTGCCACACTCACCCGTTTGGAGGGGCGCGTGACAAAGACCAAGTTCATTAATTCACTTTTTTCATCTTTTATATATATATATATGTATATATATATATATATATATAGCTTTCCTTTTTTCTCCCTTTTTCTCTTCCTCTTGCTCTTTCTCCTTCCTTCATTTTGTCTTTCTTTTTCTCTCTTTTATCTTTCACTCTCTCACTTGCCTTCCTCTCTCTCTCTCCCCCTCTCTCTCTCTCCCCCTCTCTCTCTCTCTCCCCCTCTCTCTTTCCTTCACTATCTATGTATCTGTCTCTTTATAGGAATATTCTTTTCCTTTCTTTTCATCTTCTCATCTCTCACCTTTCTTTTTTGTCTCAACTTTTCCGACTATCTCATAAGCTTTTTATTTTTGGGGGGGGGTTCTTTACTTTCTTCTCTATTTTTCATTATTCTTCTTTTCTTTCTTTCTATTGCTTTAGTTTTTTTGGGTTTTTTTTTTTTGTTACTTTGTTGTTTTATTTTATTTTTTCTTTATAAACTCTTTTCTTGAATGATCTTATCGCGTTGCCATTCGAATTCCTGCATCTCCGAATCTAAAAGACTCTTTCCATCATTTTCACCATTTTGGCACTTAAAAGTGTCTCGGTCGTTAGGAAGTCTGAACTGAGACAGAAAATGGTTCGCATACTCTTTAAATAAAATTAACAATCCATTATTCAATGCGAAGACGACGGCTTCGTTGTACTTACATTAGAAATTATATATTTCTTGATTTGTAAATGCTTTTCGTGATATATATATATATATATATATATATATATATATATATATATATATATATATATATGTGTGTGTGTGTGTGTGTGTGTGTGTGTGTGTGTGTGTGTGTGTGTGTGTGTGTGTGTGTGTGTGTGTGTGATTAGATGTAAAAAGCGTAATTATACAGATGTTTATAGAATATGTAAACGCACTCGAACACACACGCACACACACACACACACACACACACATATATATATATATATATATATATATAACATATTCGAACCAAGAAATATGTATATATATATATATATATACATATATATATATCACATTTACGAATCTATAAATGTATATATATATGTTTGTGTGTGTGTGTGTTTATGTATGTGTGTGTGTGTGTGTTTATGTATGTGTGTGTGTGTGTGTTTATGCATGTGTGTGTGTGTGTGTTTATGTGAGTGTGTGTGTGTATGTGTGTTTATGTGAGTGTATGTGTGTGTGTGTGTGTGTGTGTGTGTGTATGTGTGTGTGTGTGTGTGTGAGCACATGCGCAAATAGACGCCTATATTTCTTATCAGGTTTGATCTTGTTCAACGTAAGTACTTGTATAAAGACAAATACAAATCGACTTTGTCCATGTACATAGTAAGTTATATATATGTATATATATATATATATATATATATATATATATATATATATATATATATATATATATATATATATATATCAAATTGTGCTGAAAACGATATCCAATTCTAGAATACACTTTTATCATTGAATCATAGAATTTGAATATTGTTTTAACTAGTCAAAATATGGTCCCTTTTAACTTCAATACCTCCCTGCCATCAATAATCAATGTTATTTATGTCTGAATGATAAAACTGTGAAGGTTTTGGCCCCCAAATATCTTGAAATGGTTTTTCTGATTCTCCTTTGTAAAAGAAGGTTTTTGGCGTAAAAAGTACTCCAACTGCTTGAAAAAAACGGTTGTTATGGGGCAAGAGATCAGGGTAATATAATGGATGTGGCAAAGTCTCATATCACAAGTCCGTGACCTTCTTCTGTTTTATTCTGGCAACAAGTGGCCGAACAGTGTCTTCTTAGCAACATGTGGCTAAGCATTGTCATCCTGGCAACATGTGGCCGAGCTGTGTCTTCTTGGGCATATATTTGGCCAAGCATTGTCATGAAATATAACCGAACCCCATCGATTTACCAAAGCGAGTCAAATTTTGTATAACTGAACATGTATTTCTATCCTCTTGAATCTCACATCCCCATCGGCTGGAATGGTGGCTGATTTCTGCAGACGTCTAAAACCCTTCCCCTTAACGAGAGTCGTCGATTCCACGATATGACCCAAAAAATCTGATAGAGAGGTTCCAATTCTGGGGCTTTGACGAATATGGTGAACCCCTTCAGGTCCACTCTGAAATGTAGTGGTAGTAACTGATAGAGATCCACTTATGGGTCAAGTAAAACTCTTAAACCAACTAATTTATCATCTTATCTTTCCTGCAAAATTTTTCAAATATTTCACCTCGTCGTCCTTTTCTTTTCGTATTTGATTCATTCGCCATTTTTTTTCCTTCTTACCGAATATAGTTTTTGCTTTCCTTCATTCTTTCTTTCTTTTATTCATTACTGATTTCATTTTTTCCTTCTTTGTTTCTTTTTTTCTTTCTTTCGATCTTTCTACAAAATGCTCAAATGAATAACTGATGTCAAATTGAATTGTTGATTTTACATAGCAATACTTGAAACCATTTAACGATGTACAAAGAAATCAAACATTTTTGATAGAATAATTCTTATTAAATAACAATACTTCTGAATGATTTAACTGTGTGGAAAGAAATGATTAATATTAAATAGAATTATCAGTATTGAATAGCAATACTTGAAACCATTTAATTATATACAAAGAAATCAAACATTTTAGATATAATAATTCCTATTAAATAACAATACTTCTGAATGATTTATTTGTTTGTTTGTCTGTTTTGTTTTACTGCATATCAACCTCATCGGTCATTTAATGCCGAATCAAGTTAAAGAAAATAAGTCTGAAAAGAAATTCAAAGGAGAGGTCTTAGGAATTATTGATAAACTTTAGATAGTTTTTTATTTGTTGTAGTTTTTTTTTATATTAGGAGTTTATTTGTCGGGAATCATGTTCATAATTTTTTTAAAAAAAACAAACAAACAAAAACTGTAAAACAGATTGGGGAAGGAATCAGTTAGTTAGAATATATCTAGGGTTTATAGAAGTAATTTGGTCTAATTGTAAATTTCTTTAGAATTTTGTGCATAACTTCACTGTTTTTAGAAATGATATCGTATTATTTATTTCAGTATTTTGGAATAGTTCCTTCATATTGTTTGCACTAAATAAGGTTTTTCTTACATGGGCGAGGTCGGTACATTCGATGAGAATGTATTTCACAGTCTGAATCATTTAACTGTGTGGAAGCAAATGATTAATATTAAATAAAATTATCAGTATGGAATAGAAATACAAAAATTGAATTATCGGTACGACATAGTAATACTTGGAGCCGTTTAACTGTACACAAACAAAAATATTAGTGTGGAATACATAAAACCCTTAAACTATGAGCCAAAATCATTATTATTGGAACTATTTGACTGTGTGCAAATAAATGAATAATGTTGAATAGGAATATTTCAGTTGAATAACAATAACTGAAACCACAGTACTGTATGCAAAGAAATGATTAATATTAAATCAAATTATTAGAGTTAAATAGCTATACTTGAAACCATTTAACTCTGTGCAAACAATAGCAAAGCAAAAAAAAAAGAAAAACAAATGAGCACTTACATATTAAAGAATAAATTTACCAACAAACTATTCATTTACAGATTATATGTATGAGGATCATATAATAAGTTTCCAGACTTTTTTTCGTATGGGCACTTTTATGAATAATACGCACATGAAACTCAAGTCCTCTTCGAAGTAATCTCCTCCGGCTTCAATGCACTTGTTGTACCGTTCCAGTAACTTCTGGAAGGCCCCATGGAACTCCTCTTGTGTGTGCGTGTCAATGACCTTCGCCACAGCCTCTTTCATCTCCTCAATTGTCTCATTACGACAGCCTCTGAGTTTAGGGAATAAGCAAAAGTCACAGGGAGCAAGCAAGGTCTGGACTATAGGGAGGGTGAGGAACTGTCTTGATGCCCATCTTGGTCAAATAGTCTATGACAAGGATGGAGTTGTGGACTGGTGTATTGTCCTGGTAGAAATGCCACTGACCCGATTTAAAGAGTGCTGGCCTCTTCCGACCGAATCTCTTCCTGAACTCCCTTAAAACCTCGACATAGTAACCCTAACCCTCTGGCCAATCAACTCTGGTCTATTTATTTCCTTACTCAACCCACACCTCCCATAATCCCTCACAGACTCCCTGCCTTCCTTGAATCTCTTATGCCACTCAAAAACTGATGCTCCATTCATGCAAGATATTCCAAAAGCAGTCTGAAGCATTCCATATGTTTCTTTTGGCATTTTTCCAAGTTTAAAACAGAATGTTATAGCATATCTTTCTTCTAAAGAGTCCTCACGTCCAGGTTGCATTTTTGAAATTCACCAACTGTGACAATCAGGCTTTAGTAGGGTGTATTCCAATTGCTGCTGTAGGTGTTCATTCGAACCTGAAATCATAAAATTTGGCCAGTCATCTCATAAGATGTATAGCAATGACATAGTGAATTTTCAAGAGTCTACGACAAGTTTAAATGACAGTACAAAAGAAAAGTCTGGAAACTTACTGAATACACCACGTATATCATTAAACCTGTTAAATTGAATTGTTAGTGTTTGATAGTAATACTTGAAACCATTTATATTTGAGTAAATAAAAGACTCATAGGAAACATCATTATTCTTTTTTGATATGAATACTTGAAACCGTTTAAGTGTATGCAAATGTATGAGCACTGGCTTGTTTAAAAGGTTGTCAAGAAACTGCGTGGACAAAATGAATCAGACAAATCTGTTGAAAAATAAACGGAAGAAAGAAATATACTTGAGTTGTAAAATATCTTCCATTTTAGATTGTGGTAATGTTATAAAACCAGCTCATTGGTCTAGTCTGTAGGGTGTTCGCCAATGTTCCGGGAGACCGGAGTTCAATCCCAGGTCGAGTCATTCAAAAATGGTACTTAATACATCGTTGCTTAACACTCAGCAATATAAGGTACGTATCAATGGTAAAGTGAAGCAATCCAGGGAAAGGAGTAACGCCCTCCCCTACACCTCGGTGTAGTAGCTATCGAAAAGGGAGCCTTCTTGTCGCCCTCGACTACGGTCGCCAACTTTACTTTGCTTACATGATGTGTATTCCAAAGTGTAGTCAAACTGAAGATGTATTAACCACGACGGAAATGAACGTTGATTAAAGCTTTAATTTTCTTTATAACTGATCCCTTATGGATTCAACACAATTATTCAACCAATTATTAATTAAATATGCAATGAAACTGTTGGGGTGTCTCCATAGATGGAGTCGTCCTCATGGGACATATACCAACTGAGCTCTCTTCAGCGCAGTCGCAGTCTCAGACACAGTCTCGAACTCAGTCTCGGTTCTGTCTTTGCAAGTCGTTACCAAGAGTGGTAATATTCCTGATTGTTAAGCTTGTGAGGGGTTTCTCCCAGCTATCGTTTGTGTATGTATTGTTCACCTTCAATATATTTCTTACTGCGTACTTCTGTGTCGTATCATCATTTGAACCACCCCTTGACCACAACACAAAGAACAGATATTTCCTAATTCAACTTGAAAATGCAACTTCCTTTTTCTCTGTTTTGAGACCTGTTTAGAGGGAAGTTACATCATTGACAATAAAGTGAGTGTGACTTTTCTGGGAGCCCGTGTCCGATCCTGATTTTCCTTATATGAATATGCTTATTTTCTTCGTTATCTTTTCAGCTCGACTTGGGCTATTTGCTCTTCTAATGACCGCAAGGTTTCAATTTTCACCCTCAAGAGGTCCTCAACAGTCAGACAACAACACTAAAACTTGGATGACTCTTTATTCTGCAAAGTTCAAAAAAAAATAAACGAAGAGAGTATAGTCAGTTTTCTCAATAATTAATGCTTTAATTTTTTAAAGAACACGTGTAAATTTCATATTTCTTTTACCGATTTAGCTGGGGCTGAAGAATACATCGACTGCATCTGGGTGTGTTTAAGACCCCACCAACGAGTGTCCTGGATATGACATTAAACTATTGTTGGGGTGTCCCCTATAGATGGACTCGTCCAACTGAGCTCTCTTCAGCGTAGTCGCAGTCTCAGTCGCAGCAAGAGCGGCGGCTGTAATAACATTGCGCTTTTCTAGTTGTTGGGTAGCACTTCGGCCGTCCGTACTGGCTGCGGCGCGCATCTGGCCGAGTGTGTCTTGGCAGCTGGGTTTCCTTCGGCCTCAGGGGCCTTCCCCCCAGGCTTTTACCCCCTTCAGGGGGGTTCATTGCCCGGCGCCTGAGGCGCCCCTAATAATGGGAATGCCAACGGGGCCGTAGGCATTTTTGGGAATGCCGGGAACGTGTTGGTTACGGCCCTGCGTCCGGACCCACCTAAAAAAAGGCCTTGTGCCACACTTGCCCTCTAGATGAGGCGTGCAACAAATACCGCAGTCTCAGACGCAGTCTCAAACTCAGTCTCGGTTCTGTCTCAGCGAGTCGTTACCAAGAGCGGTAATGTTCCTAATTGTTAAGCTGAGGAGGGGTTTCTTCCTGCTATTGTTTGTGTATATATTATTTACCTTTAATATATTCCTTATTACTTATTTCTGTGTCATGTCATCATTTGAGCCTCCCTCTTAACCACAACACTAACGGACAATAATTATAATCTACGCTTGGTACATTAATAAATAGGCAATGTATAACGTTACCTTACCAACTCAGCACTAAAGGAAAATACCGGTGCAACGTTATCCCGCAAACATGACACGAAACGAGTTCGCTGGTTGCCTTACACAAAGATTTATTTGTTTCTCCAGCCTGATGGCAGATTCAACAAGTGAGAGAAATAGAGCGTAAGAATATATCAACTGATTTGATATACAATAATGTTTATTTGGGTTTTGTGGTATATCAACCTTTGTAGGTAATTTAATGCCAAATCTATTTAAATACAAATTAACTGTTCTATTTTAAACAATTTAGTTTAGAATAAGTCCTTAATCAAGTATGACCCGAAGGCTTCCTTTTCGATAGCTACTAGACCGAGGTCTAGAGAAAGGCGCTATTCCTTTCCCTGGATTGCTTCAATTTACCCTTGATCCTTACCTTATAATACTGAGTGTTAAGCAAGGCGGCATCAAGTACCATTTTTTGAGTCTTTGGAATGATCCGACCTGGGATTGAACCCCATTCTCCCAGACCATCGGTGAACACTCTAATTGTCAAAAACATTTCTGTTTCAAACTTTTCAGTTTAGTCAAACAGTTCTTATCCAAACAATTCAGTTTAGTATAAGTATACTTTTTGTCTACGCACAGTTAAATGTCAAACTAATTCTATTTTAAATAATTCAGTTTAGTGTAAGCACAGTTTCAATGTCAAAATCATTTCTATTTCAACCAATTCAATTTAGCATAAGTATGCAGTTTAAATGTCAAAACAATTTTATTTCAGCCAATTCAGTTTAGCTTAATTATAATTATATAATATTTGATACCTTTACGTCATGCAGTATATAAGCAAATGCTGCTACAATAGGGTGCGGAAGCAAAATCTGGAATGATTTTTAAAACGTTTTTTTGAGTTTGATTAGTCCAATTAAAAAAAAAACTGTTCATTTATTTTGATGGTCTCGAGGTCAGTATTTTTTGTTTCATCTCTTTTGGGCAAGTCTTATTGGTCATAAGCCTTATAAATTACCTGTTCATTTATTTCAATGGTCTCGAGGTCAGTACTTTTTGTTTCATCTCTTCTGGGTAACTCTTATTGGTCACAAGTCTTATAAATTACCTGTTCATTTATTTCAATGGTCTCGAGGTCAGTATTTTTTGTTTCATCTCTTTTGGGCAAGTCTTATTGGTCACAAGTCTTATAAATTACCTGTTCATTTATTTCAATGGTCTCGAGGTCAGTATTTTTTGTTTCATCTCTTTTGGGCAAGTCTTATTGGTCACAAGCCTTATAAATTACCTGTTCATTTATTTCAATGGTCTCGAGGTCAGTATTTTTTGTTTCATCTCTTTTGGGCAAGTCTTATTGGTCACAAGTCTTATAAATTACCTGTTCATTTATTTCAATGGTCTCGAGGTCAGTATTTTTTGTTTCATCTCTTTTGGGCAAGTCTTATTGGTCACAAGTCTTATAAATTACCTGTTCATTTATTTCAATGGTCTCGAGGTCAGTACTTTTTGTTTCATCTCTTTTGGGCAAGTCTTATTGGTCACAAGCCTTATAAATTACCTGTTCATTTATTTCAATGGTCTCGAGGTCAGTACTTTTTGTTTCATCTCTTCTGGGCAACTCTTATTGGTCACACTCCTTATAAATTACCTGTGCCTTTATTTCGATAATCTCGAGGTCAGAAAACTAGCCTTTCTTTAAAATTAACCAAGCTTTGTCTGCGAATATTTGGCTTGTTTTAATGAAATTAACATTGCCTTCCTAAATTTCTTTCACCATTTTGTAATAACCTCTTTGTGTTGGTTGACTTTTAAAATGGCAGTGGATTACATTTTGGTTGTCTTTTCAAAACCCTTTTATGGCGTATCTCTAATGTTTGTTACTTTAAAGATTGTTTATGAACTTGAAATTAGAACAGCCAACAATCGCATGATACCAAACAGACCTCCATATTAACAATTAAGGCATCACCAGCGGATAATGGTTCTCACGGCTGTTATTTGATTCCCACGTTTGATTGTATTTATCTGTCATTGTTCATAGTTAGTATTGTGTGATTTTACCAGATTCAAGGGTGAATAATACTTGCGTTCCTTTCACAGATGCCACTAGATAGTCTTCCAAGGCAGGAAACGGTCAGCCAGTCACAAACAAATCATTATTATTATCATTATCATTATTATAAATCCTTGCTGCTTCCAATTATTCTCCCTCCAGCTATGGGTAAATAGTAGGACAGACTGGGTTCTTCAGCTTTGGTGAGGCAACTTGTCTCGGAGAAGGAAAACACTGAATTCAAACCTATCAAACTCCGCTTAAAAATTGACCTTGTGTCATATCCTGCCCGAGCGGAGGGGTTGGTAATAGGATTATTATAAGTCCTTGCGGGTTTTTTTACGCCATCGTTGGCAGATAGGCGTTCATTCGAGTCTAACAGCCAGTCTCCTCAAGTCTCCAGGACTCTTCTCAGTATTATGGCCGATCTTAGTGATAACGTAGTTTGGATGGTCTTCACTCATCCTCTTATTTCCAAGTCCTCAAGAGCAAGAAAAGAAACGACGAAGAATCTATGATTTGCTTAACGCCGAAACGAAGGCAAAAATATTTCCAAAATAACTGGATTTTCTTTATGAACCCCATCAAGCCCAAACCTTAACACCCTTGATTAAACGATATGTGTAACACAGCCAGATATACGGCTGTGGGAAATAGACATAGGGAATCTAAAAACACGAAACTTTACAAGATTGGTTCCGGTACTAAACTTTTATTCGTCTTTTTGAGTTTAAAGGTTTTTCGACATGAGGAGAGAGAGAGAGAGAGAGAGAAAGAAAGAGAGAGAAAGAAAGAGAGACTCAATCTTTCTATGCTGACTGCTTTTGCATCGTCAGTTCTCGACCCAACCAACGCGCGGCGCCTGTAGCGCACAAAATCGTCTGGTCTCGCCCAGCTCTGAAAGTCAACCTTCCTCTTCCGAGTCGGGAACTCAACTCACTGCTTTTTCTCAAATCTCAGCCCACGCTTCCAGTGCGTAACGTAACGCAAATACCCTGGTTTCAATTCTTATCTGGGATTTTTATTTTGACATATCTGAATGACATATCCTTTCCGCGCGCGCGTGAACACCTGCGTTAATGTTGCTCCTAACTAACCCATGCGCTAAGCAAAAGGTTCTCAGCCAAACTAAACCGAAAGGCAAGATATATATATAATTCCTTTGGCAATTATATTACACATGGGACTATTTACCAACCCCTCCGCTCGGGCAGGATATGACACAAGGTCAATTTTTAAGCGGAGTTTAACAGGTTTGAATTCAGAGTTTTCCTTCTCCTAGACTAGTTGAAGAACCGAGTCTGTCCTACTATTTACCCATAGCTGGAGGGAGAATTATTGGATTCATACCTTTCCCAAGGGTATTAGCGCTATGTGAAATGCAATCAGTCTCGTCCAGGATTTGAACTCGTATCGCCGTGTTCATTTCCTACGGCGATAACGACTACACCACGGGCACCTCCATTACATATGGGGCATTTTAGAAAATGAAACAAATGCAACTTCCCATCCAAATATTGATTTACTTAAGATTGGTATTGAGGGGGAATGAATAAAATGTCAGAAGAATTTATTTTGAAATCGTTTCGAAGGCTGTTGCTACAAAAATAGAAAATAAAAAAAAGAATGATGGCCATTTTGAGTAAATTCACTGTTTTGTGTCTATCTCCTTATTTTGTTGCTCATATTTTTTTAAAATTAGAAATGATCTTATTTTATAATAGAGTCGTTTATCATTATACAAGAATATTCCTAATTTTGCTTGTCCAGACAGCATGAGCTGTAGAATCCACCGAGTGTACCTCTGTAGAGGGGTAAACCCCGCAATGAGTGTCCTGGCTAAAACACTTAACAATCTGATGGTGAGGTTCCAGTGATGCTGGAGCTTAGGGGAATAAGGAGAACCCCTTCATTGCCATTGCTCCTAGGTTCAATCTGTTCCGGAATGGTAGCACCTGAGAGGGCCCTCTCTATGGGTTAAATAGAACTGCATACTTATGCTAAACTGTATTGTTTGAATTAAAACTGTTTTGACTTTTAACTGTGTTAGCTTAAAATAGAAACGTTTTGACAAATAAACTGTAATTACATTTAAACTGCATGCTTATGCTAAACTGAATTGTTTGAATCAGAACTGTTTTGACTTTTAACTTTTACCATTTTTTGAGTCTTTGGAATGATCCGACCTGGGATTGAACCCCATTCTCCCAGACCATCGGTGAACACTCTAATTATCAAAAACATTTCTATTTCAAACTTTTCAGTTTAGTCAAACAGTTCATATTCAAACAATTCAGTTTAGTATAAGTATACTTTTTGTCCACAAACAGATCAAAACAGTTCTACTTCAAACAATTCAGTTTAGTATAAGTATACTTTTTGTCCACAAACAGATCCCAAAACAGTTCTACTTCAAACAATTCAGTTTAGTATAAGTATACTTTTTGTCCACAAACAGATCCCAAAACAGTTCTACTTCAAACAATTCAGTTTAGTATAAGTATACTTTTTGTCTACGCACAGTTAAATGTCAAACTGTAAATTTACTGTTTTGTGTCTATCGTCTTATTTTGATGCTCATTTTTTAGGTAAAATAAATCTTGCTTTATATTAGAGTCATTTACGTTGTGTCTTCAATAAGTTTCCAGACTTTTTTGTATAGGCATTTAAAATTGTTGTAGACTCTTGGAAATTCAGTATGTTATTGCTATACATCTTATGAGATGACGGACCAATTTTCTGATTTCAGCCTAAAATGAACAGCTACAGCAGCAATTGGAATACACCCTACAAAAACCTGATTATCACAGCTGGTGAATTTCAAAAAGGCTATCTGGACGTAAGGACACTTTAGAGAAACCATATGCAATAAAATTGTGTTTTAAACTTGGAAAAAATGCCACAGAAACGTATGGAATGCTTCAGACTGCTTTTCGACCATCTTGCATGAATCGAGCATCAGCTTTTGAGTGGCATAAGAGATTTAAGGAAGGCAGGAAGTCTGGAAGGGATTATGAGAAGTGTGGGAGGAGTAAAGAAGTCAATGCACCGGAGTTGATTGGCCAAAGGTTAAGGGTTAGGGTTACTATGTTGAGATTTTGAAGGAGTTCAGGAAGAGATTCCTTGGGAAGAGGCCAACACTCTTCAAATCGGTTCAGAGGCATTTCCACCAGAACAATGCACCAGTCCACAACTCCATCCTTGTCACAGACTATTCGACCATGATGGGCATCAAGACAGTTCCTCAGCCTCCCTAAAGTCCAGATCTTGCTCCCTGTGATTTTAGTTATTCCCAAAGCTCAGAGGCTGTCGTTATGAGACAATTGAGGAGATGAAAGAGGCTGTTAGGAAGGCCATTGACACGCTCACACAAGAAGACTTCCATGGAGCCTTCCAGAGGTTTTTGGAAGGGTAGAACAAGTGCATTGCAGCCGGCGGAAATGATTTCGAAGGGGACTAGAGTTTCATGTGTGCACTATCAATAAAAGAGCCCATACGAAAAAAGACTATTTGACCAAGATGGGCATCAAGACAGTTTGTTACCCTCCCTATAGTCCAGACCTTGCTCCCTATGACGATTGGTTATTCCCTAAGCTCAGAGGGTGTGTTTATGAGCCAACTGAAGAGATGAAAGAGGCTGTGACGAAGGTCATTGACACGCTCACACAAGTGGACTTCAATGGGGCCTTCCAGAAGATGTTAAAACGGTACAACAAGTGCATTGCAGCCGGAGGAGATTACTTCGAAGGGGACTAGAGTTTCATGTGTTTACTATCAATAAAAGTGGCCATATGAAAAAAGTCTGGACACTTATTTACTGATGCTCATATTATTATACAAAAATATTCTTAATTTTGCTACCGCACCCTGTATAATGAAATGGAGTTCATGGTGTGTTCTCCATAGAAAACATACAGTAATTGTTATATATAACACAGAACAGTATCTTTAAAATGTTTTTGAAGATTTCACTAAAATCTTCTACTTGCAATGAATTATATATATAACGTAAAAATTCTTTTGACTATATCATTTCGATTGTTTCGATTTTTCCAAAATATTTTTTCTGCCAGATGATTACCGTGTAAAGTCGGCATGAAACCACTGGTTGCAAATTTGCATCCATGCTATTAAATATTTGTAAAAACTATATATATATATATATATATATATATATATATATATCATACAATAACTGATGTTTATACAACAGCATTGCTTCTAACAAAGCCTTCATCAGATGATGACTCTGTGTTCAGGTATGGTTTCGGGGCTGAAGTATCATTACCACTAGCCCAGAGCGCCCCAGTAGTATTTCACGACACCATCAGACTTATATATATATTCATATATATATAAAATATAAAGAATTTTTTTCTGGATAACTGTTGTCTAAAGAATATTACTCTCTCAGTAGAAAACTTAAAAGCTGACGGAAAGATTTTGATGTCAGGTTAATCGAAGCAACTCTAAAAACCATTTTTTTGTATGGTATGAACTCTCTCTCTCTCTCTCCTCTCACACACAGACACACACACACTCTCTCTCACTCTCTCGCTTTCTCTCTTCTTTCTCTCTCTCTGTGGGGGTGCCTCTATCGCTGTCTCCGTCTTTCCTTCTCTCTCTCTCTTTCCCTCTGTATGTGTTTCTGTGTGTGTACGTGTGAATCTGTCTCTGTCTATTTCTCTCTCCCTCCATGTTGTATGTGTGTGTGTGAATCTCTGTCTCTCTCTCATTCTGTTCTCTCTCTTTCTCTGTCTCTGTCTCTCTCCCTCTGAAATGTGTGTCGCTGTGTGTGTATCTCTGGTGTGTATGTGTGGGTGTATATCTGTCCCTGTCTCTCTCTCTCTCTCTCTCTCTCCGTGTTTGTATGTCTGGGTGTGTGTCTCTGTCTCTCTCTTTCTCTCTGTCTCTCTGTCTCTCTCTCTCTCTCTCTCTCTCTCCCTCAGTGTTTGTATGTGTGGGTCTCTGTCTCTATCTGTCTCTCTCTCTCCTTTCCTCTCTCTGTCTCTTTTCCTCTCTCTCTCTCTCTTTCTCTCTGTGCGTGTCTCTGTGTGTATATGTGGGTCTCTGTCTCTGTCTCTGACTTTCTTTCTTTCTCTCTTTCTTTCTCTCTCTTTGTGTGTGTCTGTCTGGGTGTGTGTCACTGGCTCTATCTCTCACTCTTCCTCTCTGTGTGTCTTCGTGGTTGTATATGTAGGTCTCTCTCTCTCTCTCTCTCTCTCTCTCTCTCTTTCTCTCAATCTCTCTCTCTCTCTCTGTGTCTGTGTGTGTAGGTGTGGGTGTGTCTCTCTTTTTCTCTCTCTCTCTATTTCTTACCCCCCTCTCTCTCGCTGCCTCTGTAAGTGTATCTCCGTGCGTGTATGCGTGGTTGTATGTCTCTGTCTCTTTCTTTCTCTGTCTCTTTCCTTCTCTGTCTCTCTATCTGTCTCTCCTTCTGTGTGTCTCAGTCTCTGACTCTCCTGGTCCTACTTCAGCACCGAAATAAATAGCAGGACCAAAATGTTGTCTTTTGTTTACCGGATGAGCAAGTACCGTTCCTCCTCGAAAGAAATTGGTATCTTGTTTTCACTTTCAGGCCGAAAGCAGCAAATTTGACTGGGGATGTAGAATACCCCGACGGTACATCTCTGTGGAGCGGTACGACACCCCCATCTGATAGTGAGGCTCCAATCTTGGAGCTCTGGGGAATATGGAGTACCACATCATTGCACATTTCACCCTGGTTCACTCATACCCCCAGTGATATCACCTGTTAGGGTTCTATCTATGGGTCAAGTTAAACTGTTTGACACTCAAACTGTGTGTAAACAAATGACTGATGTTTAATTGAGTTGTTAATGATACATAGCGATACTTGCAACCATTTAACTTTTTCGTCTTATGCTAAATTGAGTTGTTAGAAATAGAGCTGTTTGATAATTTGCCTGTATTAAACAAATGACTGATGTTTAATTGAATTTTTAGGGATGCATAGCAATACGTGCAACAATTCAACTATGTCTTCTTATGCTAGATTGAATTGCTTGAAATAGAACTGTTTGATTATTTAATTGTGTGTAAACAAATGACTGATGTTTAATTGAACTGTTTGTGATACATAGCAACACTTGGAACCATTTAACAATGTGCAAACAAATGAGTAATGTTCAATAACTGTATGCAAAATAGAATTATTGGTATAAACTATTATCCTGATTTACTGCATGACGTCACTGCATGGTCCCTCCCCGACACTACAAATAGTGACTAACTCGATAAACGAGTCAAGCGGGTCTAGTCAGTTACCGGTAACCGATACTGTTTGTATTTCCGTAAATATATACTGCTGTAAACCTTACATCTCTTTGTGTTATTCATTTCTGGCCCTTCAAGACCACAATATAGTAATATTTGGAACCATTTGAACGAACAAATAGTGTTAAATAGCAATACTTGTAAGCACTTCACCGTATGGAAACTAATGATCACTATTAAATAGAATTATTAGTATTAGATAGCAATACTTGAAACTGTTTAAGTAAGAAGAAACAATCACAACACTTTATTGTGTGCAAACAAATAGTTCAATTTATTTTAAAATAAAATCACCGACAATCTATTCACTAAGAGATTACATATATATATATATATATATATATATATATATATATATGATAAAAATAAGGGGGAAAAGTTGAGAAATCAGACGTTTACATCGGTTTTTGTGGTAATATTTCGTTCTTAAATTCACAGAACGTCTTCAGATTAACCACGTTTTTTCTTTAGTTTTTCTACATTTTATCAATTGAGGGAATAGATGAAATAAAGGAGAAAATAGAGGTGTAAAAGGAGGGAAAGAGTTTTAAGACAAGAGGCAGATAATGGGAAAATAGGGAGGGGAGTAGATATGGGTTAAGTGATGGTGGTAGGGGTTATTGGTTTTGACTGTGACTGGGTATATGGTAGAATCTATATGGAGTCAAATGTATAAGGCTTTAACTGAGATTCGATAGGATAGACGTTGATTATTCTTGTCAGAAATATAAATACATGCACGTCAGATTGTTCATAATCTATCATCTTAAATAGCTCATATCTATCTATCTATCTATCTATCTATCTCAGTCTATTCATATCTATCTATCTATCTATCTATCTCAGTCTATCATATCTATCTATCTATCTATCTATCTATCTATCTCAGTCTGTTCATATCTATCTATCTATCTATCTCAGTCTATTCATATCTATCTATCTATCTATCTCAGTCTATTCATATCTATCTATCTATCTATCTATCTCAGTCTGTTCATATCTATCTATCTATCTATCTATCTATCTATCTATCTATCTATCTATCTATCTATCTATCTATCTATCTCAGTCTATTCATATCTATCTATCTATCTATCTATATATCTCGGTCTATTCATATCTATCTATCTATCTATCTATCTATCTATCTATCTCAGTCTGTTCATATCTATCTATCTATCTATCTATCTATCTATCTATCTCGGTCTATTCATATCTATCTATCTATCTATCTATCTATCTATCTATCTCAGTCTGTTCATATCTATCTATCTATCTATCTATCTCGGTCTATTCATATCTATCTATCTATCTATCTATCTATCTATTTATCTCGGTCTATTCATATCTATCTATCTATCTATCTATCTATCTCGGTCTATCATATCTATCTATCTATCTATCTATCTATCTCAGTCTGTTCATATCTATCTATCTATCTATCTATCTATCTATCTATCTATCTATCTATCTATCTATCTATCTCAGTCTGTTCATATCTATCTATCTATCTATCTATCTATCTAAATCTCGTTATATCTATCCATCTATCTCCGTATCTGTGTCTGTCTCTGACTACCAGTGTATCAAGATATATATATATATATATATATATATATATATATATATATATATATATAATAGCAGTAAAATAGTGAGTAACGATTAATCTGAAGGGGCTTACCAGACAGATAAATAGATAGTACTATATATATATATATATATATATATATATATATATATATAACAGATTGTTATATCTATTTATCTGTTTGGTAAGTTCCCTCAGATTAATCGTTACTCTCTCTTTGCCTCAATTTTCATATATATATATATATATATAGTGAAATGGTAGAGTCTGAGAAGATGATAAAAATAAGTTGAAAAATGGATAAATCAGACACAACAGGTTTAGTGGTAATATTTCGTTCTTTATTCACAGAACTTCATCAAACTAAAATTTTTATTTTGTGTTTTTCTACAATTTATCCATTGAGGAAATAGATAAAATAAAGGAGAAAATAGATGTAAAAAGGGGGGAAAGCGTCTAAAGACAAGAGGCAGATAATGGAAAAATAGGGAGGGGAGTAGATATGGGTTTAAGTGATGGTGGTAAGGGTTATTGGTTTTGACTATGACTGTCTGGGTGTATGGTGGAAATGTACTTATGCTAAATGGAATTGTTTGAACTAGAACTGCTTTCCACATTGAAACTCTGTATTAATTTTAAACTGAATTGTACAAATAGAACTGTTTTCGTGTGCTAAACTGAATTGTTTAAAATATAACTGTTTACGTGTATAAAAATGGATTCGGCCCTAAATGACATAATGGTTGATATGCCATAAAGCCAAACCAAACTCTCTCTCTCTCTCTCTCTCTCTCTCTCTCTCTCTCTCTCTCTCTCTGTATACTACTGACAACTAGAAGTGGTTATACCCAACTATTAAAGAACACTTAATGGAGACGTATCATTTTTTTGCGAATTCCATATTTTTGTAACCGACTGTGAGTAAATATTTACCCAACCCCTCTGATATGGTTAGGTTGTGCACAAGGACAGGTAATTAAGCGCAGTATAGTTAGTTCGAAAACAGAGTTTTCCTTCTCTTTGATTGGTTGCCTAACCAAGGCTAACGAACACAGTCTGGCCTATTATTTACCCGTAGATGGGGAAGAACAGATGGCTTCATAACATTGTAAATGTCATGAGCGTGAAGTGAAATGCTAGCAGCTATGCCCTGGAATCGAACTTGGGTTGCTGTTTCCATTGTCTGCAACGATAACTGTTACGCTACTCCCTCTTCCGTACCAGTGAGTAGGTTATTCGAGGCGATTACGACAGAAAAACCAGACGGTTTTAAGGAAAGTAAAAGGGTTCAAGTGGATAGAAATCAAATAATGTCTCCCATTTCGTATATTTCATCGGAGGTTTAAAAGGTTCTTTGAGTTGCAAGAAAATTTCAATTAATTTTAATCAGTTTAACATCTACGCATGCATGTAGTGACTCTTAAACATTATCTCTCCGTCTTTCTCTCTCTCTCTCTCTCTCTCTCTCTCTCATTCTTTCTTTCATTCTCTACATACAAGGTGCATACGATAAATTTCCAGACTTTTTTCGTATGGGCATTTAGAATTGTCGTAGCCCCTTGAAAATTCAGTATGTTATTGCTATACATCTTATGAGATGACTGACTAATTTTTATGATTTCAGGTTCAAATGAACCACTACAGCAGGAATTGGAGTGCACCCTACTAAAGTCTCATTGTCACAGCTGGTGAATTTCAAAAATGCAATCTGACACTTTAGAAGAACGATATGCAACTAGTCATGCAACTACTCTAAGAGAAGGAAACTAGTCAAGGAGAAGGAAAACTAGTCAGGCAACTAGTCTAGGAGTAGGAAAACTCTGAATTCAAACCTGTTAAACTGCACATAAAAATTGACCTTGTGTCATATCCTTCCCGAGCGGAGAGGTTGGTAAACATGTAGAAGAAAGATATACTATAAAATTCTGTTTTAAACTTGTAAAAATGTCACAGAAACGTATGGAATGCTTTAGACTGCTTTTTGACCATCTTCCATGAATCAAGCATAAGTTTTTGAGTGGCATAAGAGATTCAAGGAAGGTAGGGAGTCTGTGAGGGATGATGAGAGGTGTGGGAGGAGTAAAGAAGTCGATACACCAGAGTATTGGCCAAAGGGTTAGGGTTAGGGTTACTATGTTGAGGTTTTAAGGGAGTTCAGGAAAAGATTCCTTAGGAAGAGGCCTGCACTCTTCAAATCGGGTCAGTGGCATTTCCACCAGGACAATGCACCAGTCCACAACTCCATCCTTGTCACAGACTATTTGACCAAGATGGGCATCAAGACGACTCGTTACCCTCTCTATGGTCCAGACCTTGCTCCCTGTGACATTTGGTTATTCCCTAAGCTCAGAGGCTGTCGTTATGAGACATTTGATAAGATGAAAGAGGCTGTTCGGAAGGTCATTGACACGCTCACACAAGAGGGCTTCCATAGGGCCTTCCGCAAGTTGTTGGAACGGTTCATTAAGTGTATTGCAGCCGGAGGAGATTACTTCGAAGTGGACTAGACTTCCATGTGTTTGCTATCCATAAAGGTGCCCATACGAAAAATATCTGGCAACTTATTGTATGCACCTCATATATATATATATATATAGGTATATTTCCGTAGTCACGAGCAGGCTGAAAAACGAGGTTAAACGAAGTTTAAAATTTGTACATTCAGAGATTTCTTTCTCCTAGACGGGTTGCCGAAAAAAGTTAAAGAGTACAGTCGGCCCTACTATTTATCCACGCCTGAATGAAGAATATTTGGAGTCATGCCTTTCACATGAGTATTAGTGCAGTCAAAAAAGAACATTTGATCTTGTGTAGACGCATCCATTTTCTATGACGATAGCCATTACACCATATATATATATATATATATAGTGTAATGGCTATCGTTCTTTTTTGACAGTACTAATACTCGTGTGAAAGGCATGACTCCAAATATTCTTCATTCAGGCGTGGATAAATAGTAGGGCAGACTGTACTGTGACATATCTATATACTTGCGACATATCTATATATATATATATATATGTCGCAAGTATATAGATATGTCGCAGGTATATATATATATATATATATATATAGTTATATATGGTATAAAAATGTAAACAAACGGACGCTGCTGCTGCTTTTGCTAGCCAACGTGTTGTTGGCCCAGCGGTCTGAGACTAAGTCTAACGTAAAGTAGGACGGGTTTCGATCCCGACTTCGTGCGTCCTACGTGTCTAGCCACACTGAAGAGTTCTGATAGAACGAAACAGTCTGTGGATGACAATATATATATGCCAATATCGCAAGTATATATATATATATATATATATATATACTTGTGACATTGGCATAATGGTTAGAGTGTTCGCCAATGGCCTGGGGGACTTGGGTTCAATCACAGGTCGAGTGATACCAAAGACTCAAAAAAATGGTACTTGATGCCTCTTTGCTTAACACTCCGCAATATAAAGTAGGCATCAAGGGTAAAGTGGAGCAATCCATGGAAATGAGAAGCGCCCTCCCTAATACCTTGATGTAGTAGCTATCGAAAAGGGAGCCTTCGGGTCACCCTTGATTAAGGTTTTTATACATCTATGAATTTATATGTATATATATGTCTATATATAAATATATAGATGTGTATGTGTGTGTGTGTGTGTGTTTACACATCAATCACCTGGCAGAAACGATGAAGCCGTGTAAAGACGGCATGAAATCAGTAGTCGCGGATGAAAATCCGTGCACCTATATATATATGTGTGCGTGTGTGTATATATATATATATATATATATATATAAACTTGTATTTATTTATTATTTTGTAGCTCTATCACAGATATTGAGCATTCTCCAAATTATACTGCATTTGGTCTGCCACTAATCAACCAAGTGTTGTAATATATATATATATATATATATATATATATATATGTTCATCCAAAGAAACACTGTTTCATTGTGTCACAACTCGCTTAAACGGCTACCACGTGCTCTATTTATTAGAAGAGCTTTGCATTATGCGAGTGGCAACCGGTAATTCCTTCGCAAGGGTGCTCACTATATATATTCCCTTTAAGTGGATATTTTGAACAAGTTTTAATTAGCTGTAATATATTTTCCTTCTCTCTCTCTCTCTCTCTCTCTCTCTCTCTCTCTCTCTCTCTCTATCACACTATTTATATATTTATTTGATATATATATATATATATGAATACCTAGACAGCCAGGGTAATCTACCAAGTTTTGGAGGTTGTGTATGAGAGAGCATGAGAGAGAGAGAGAGAGAGAGAGAGAGAGAGAGAGAGAGAGAGAGAGATCATTACAAACTTGTACTTGAAAAAAAATTCCGCTCAACAGTCACGGTTTCAAGAGAATAGCAAAGTTCACTACCATAAAAGAATGAAAAAATATACATTAGACCATCTCACCGTGGTAATCGAAGATGGACGAATATAACCTCAGCTAACACTGACTTAGAATGGCTTAGACCTCAAGCTAAATCATTCACCAAGATCGATTTAAAATAGAATGAACAGATTTCGTTGGTAGGTTGGTTGGTTGGTTAGGTTTAATGGCATATCAACATCTATTGGTTATTTAATGTCAAAGCCTGTTTACACATATATATGGTCTGTAAACACATAATTTAATGATACCATACTAAAACCAAACAACACATTTACTTGCATATGAATGAATATTTTCAAGTATTTCTACATGACATATTTTTAGTTAGTGATGATATTTTTTTTTTAAATTATTTCTCACTATTATTTCTATTAACACAAACATAAAGGTATTTTTATTCAGAAATAATTTGCTTTCAGTTGATTAGTTTGTTGTGTTTTCAGCATTGTAACTGAGTCTATATTTTCTGGTACAACCCGGTCTCTTTCAAGAACGGCAAAACATTATCCATGTGGACTTCTCAAATAAGTCCTTCATGGTATTTGCATGGAAATAGTGCTTTCTGGTGTCATTAAAAACTTTACACTCAAGGAGAACATGTTTGATTGTACAGGGCGTTTGGTATGTCGAGCACTGTGGTTGGTGTTCTTGCTTGAGTATAAAAGAGTGCGTAAGTCTGCAATGACCAATACGCAATCGCGTTATAGTTACTTGTTCTTTTCGCAATTTTCGGAAAGCTGGTCGCCATTCTCCCAAAAAGGGTTTAACCTGGAATAGTTTATTATTGGTATTTCTATTCAACAGATCTGGGTTAAGACTTGAAGACCGAAATAAAAAAATATGCATGACTAAAACAGACTTAATATGAAACTTATCATCATCATCATCTCGCGCTGGTAGCACGGATATCCCTGACCCTCTCTCGCCACCCCTCCCTATCGTTCATCGCCCTAGGTAGGTCTTCAGGACAACATCCCGTATCCTCAAATAGCTGCTGAATGTATGTTCGTGCTGGTCGTCCTGTTTTTGCACGGCCATGTGTGGGGGTCCATAAGAGTACATCTCATATGAGTTCGTCCCTGCTTCTCCAGCAGTGTCCTGCATGTCTGGTTCGTCTATAATAGCATATATCTCCCAAATAAAGAGCTCTACGATAACATATATCTCCAAAAGGATCTGTTGAAGACTTTTGAATAGCAAAATAACGTATAACTAATCATCATCATCATCATTATGTCAGGCTATCAGCACGGATATCCCCTACCCTCTCTCACCACCCCTCCCTATCGTCCATTGCTTCCAGCAGGTTCTCAGGCCTATATCCCGTATCCGCACATAGCTGCTGTATGTAGGTTCGAGCTGATCGTCCTGTCTTTGCACGTCCATGTGAAGGGGTCCATAGGAGTACATCACTTATGAGCTCGTCCCTACTTCTCCAGCAGTGCCCCCGCATGATAGTTTTCGTGATGGGTGGTTGGTAGAGATGCTGCTTTGCGGGGTGCTGTCTCCAGGACTTGTTCAATATTGCTCGCAGTATTCTTTTATAATTGCCGTCAAGCTTTTTCTCCACACGTTTTGTTCGCATCCTTACCAATTAACACAGACTTTCATGACTTCAAGTATTTTTATCTAATACAACTAATTTGCATACACTAGTATGGTTTCAAGTATTCTGATATAATACAACTAATTTGTATACCCTTGCATCACTTCAAGTATTCTGATATAATACAATAAAATTTGCATACACTTGTATGGCTTCAAGTATTCCTGTTTGATACAACTAATTTCATTTATTTTGTCGTTTCTTTTACAGAATTTCAACTTTTCAAAATTAAAATTCATGAAAAAAATGTCATTCATGACAGATTTTGTTCTGGCAATAACATAAGTTCAAAACGACTTGAAAATATTCAAAAACATTCCAGGCTTGTCAGATTAATTTTGTTCATCTTCTCTTTATATGTAGTGGAGTTGCTGGAACCCCTCACAAGATGACCTGGTCTGAGGACTATTTAGACCGGTGCTCGCTCTTGACTGTCAACATATACGACGTCCTTGCTCCGAGGTTGAAGCCAAGTACAGGGTGGAACGATAAAATTGTCGTCCTAAAGAAAACAACACTACAGTTTTATTTTAAAAATCTTTATTGAAAAAATCAATACAGCTAATTTGATTATATCGTAGAGATGACATCTATTCAATGTAGCCGCCTTCAGCTTCTGTCACCGCCTCGATACGGATCAGGAACTGGGAGCATGCCTTTTCCACAAGCGCCGGCGGAAGCTCGGTGAATAATCGGCGGATGGCGGCGATCAGGCTGGCTTTGGTGTTGTTGGAGGTCATGTTGGTGATGTTCTCGACGTATGACCAAACGAAGGAGTCCAGCGGGTTCAGGTCGGGGGAGGAGTGGGTCCGTGAGAGAACAGTACAAAGTCGATGCACTCCTTCTGAATCCAAGCCTGGGTCTCTTTGGACTTCTGAGCCGGCGCCGAGTCCTGCTGCTACACCCAGGGTCTGCCAGCGGCTACCTGATTGCACCAGGGGATCAACAGGGATCTCGCTCGTTGAACATTGTGTCACCTTCAGACATGATAGAAGGCTCCTATCGCTCTTGGGATTTGTACACAACTGGCCAACAAGTAGATGGTCTGCAACATACAAAGAAGAAAACCGGTTTTCATTAAACAGAATTGGAAGCATGTCATCTTTTCTAGGGCGACAACTTTATCGTTCCACCCTGTACATTAATTTGCTGTTGGCGTTGACCACAGACGGCTTTTTAGCCAAACTGACAGGAGTTCGTGTTGGACGGGGTATTGTACAGCAAAGGCAGACTTGAGGCTGAAAGGCCCCTGAGTTCGGTTGTGCTACCCTCGGGTAAGCGAGCTACATCATTGACGCCTTTGTCACCTTTGTATTGCACTGGACCTTGCTGTCCAGTTTAGGCTATTATCAGGCATTCGTGCCAGGAGATATGTTTGGGTCCATGTCAAGCTCGGCTCATCAGGCCCATATTGGTCTGTGGAGCGATGGCTAGCAGAGTTATGCAGGGCTCGAGCTTCGGCTTGCACCTGACATTCCCCTCCCCCAATCCCCACTATAATCTGACCTTCGAGTCATTTGACTTTGTGTCAAGTCCTGTCTGGTGAGAGGCAGAGTCAAATAACGGTTGATAAATACGACTAAGGTCATGAATATTAGTCGGTGTATCTTATTCTCTCCGGAATAAAATATCTCTAATTTTACAAGTGTGTCGACCTTAATTGTTTCACGACACTACAGTAATTTTTTTCAGGGTATTTTTCTTTACCCACTCCTTGATTTTCCTTTGGTTAACATCCCATATTCATTTCCACTGGTTCGAAATCGATTATCACCGACAATTCTCTTCAAGAGAAGTGACTGAAAGAAAGGATCCCCTTTTTAAGGATTTTAATTCGTTTTCATGATTTTAAAACGTTCTTAACACCATGCACTCACATTTTAAAGCATGGTTTAGATTCTGTACATACCACAATAAGGAGAAATATTTGGACATATTAGGTATTTAGCCTTAGTGTGGCAACCAGTCTAGGAGAATTATACTCTGAATTCAAAAGGGCTGTACGCCGCTGATGACATCGACATCGTGTTGCATGCAGAAAGACTAGATAAAAACAATTTATCTACATATCCGATGGAGAAGTTCAAGTCCTGGAAAGTATTCCAATCCAATTACTTTATAGCAATAGTAGTCAAGTAACTATATAAATCTAATATTACACTGTGAAATTTCCCAATTGAAATTAAAATTGAATTTAAGATTTTTTAAAGATTACATCTTCAGTCGCGATAATTTTTGATCGAGGTTCTTATATTTAATATGCATGGGTGCGTGTACGTGTGTGTGTGTGTCTGTGTGCAATGTATATTATGTACGGTAAATGTGTACATTTGTATGTGTTGTATGGGTATGTGGTGTGTGATATGTGGAGCATATGTATGTAGTGGGACGTGTGTTGTTGTTGTGTGTGGTGTCGAGTGTGTGTGTGAGTGTGTATGTGTGCATGTGAATATGAACAACTCTGTGTGTATGTAGTAAGTACATTTGTGGTATGATATATGTATGTGTATGTAAGCGTGGCAATCGCTGTGCCAATGCGTGTGTGAATGGTGATGTGTGTGTGTGTGTGTGTGTGTGTGTGCTTGTGTGTGCTTGTGTGTAGTTTGTGTATGATATTTGCGTAGCCTCCCACCAGACAGGGCTTGACACAAGGTCAATTACCCGAAGGCCGATTTTAGTGGATATTTAAAGGAGGGGAAGGTCGGGAAAGAGCCGAGACTCGAACCCTGCTAGTCTATGCTGCTCACTGACCCACCAAGTGCAATATGGGCCAAGCTGTATCACGAACCCAAATCTGGGTCCGGTCACGGATGCCAGGTTATAGCTTAAACTAGACAGCAAGGTCTACTGCTATACCTAGGGGACAAAGGTGTCAATGTTGCAGCTCACCCACCCGAACGTGGCCCAGTCGAACTTGGGGGCCTTTCGGCCTCGAATCTGCCATTGATTTCGATACCCCATCAGGCATGAATGCCAGACGGCCCAGCCAAGGTCAGGGAAGTATGAAAAGTGTTGTGACACGTGTGTGTCTGTGTGACGTGTGTATGTGTGAGACGTGTGTGTATGTGTATGGTTTGTCTAGGCCCATGCATATGAGGGACGTGTATATGCGTATTTTTGATGTATCTAAGTGTGTACGTTACGTATGTGTATGTATGTTTGTGTGATTTGTGTATGCCAGTGCACGCACGCGTGTGTGTGTGTGGATGTGTGCCACGTCAATACGTGTGTGTGACATGTGTGTGTATGGTTTGTGTATGCGTCTGTGGGACGTCTATGTGTGTCTGACTGATGTATGTGTATGGTCTGTGCATGGGTGTATGTGTGATGTGATTTTGTTTTGTTTTATTTTGTTGTTTTTTTGGGGGGGGTCTTTTGTTCACTTTTTATTCAAATTTTAACATTTTTCTTAATTTTAAGATATGTTCTTTTTTCTCTCTCACTTTTTTTAAAAATTTGTTTATTTTCTAATTAGACATTTTTCCTTCGAACGTTATTTTTCCTTTTCCTTCAAACAAGAAATTCTGTATTTGTTTTGCTGTGTTTTTTTTTTCTGTCTGTGCGTCTGCCAGTCTATCTTTGTTTATTTAGATCTTTTTCTCGGTCTTTGTCACATCAAGTCTGTTCATATCTATCTATCTATCTATCTATCTCATTCTGTTCAAATCTATCTATCTATCTATCTATCTATCTATCTATCTATCTCATTCTGTTCAAATCTATCTATCTATCTATCTATCTATCTATCTCATTCTGTTCAAATCTATCTATCTATCTATCTATCTCATTCTGTTCAAATCTATCTATCTATCTATCTATCTATCTATCTATCTCATTCTGTTCAAATCTATCTATCTATCTATCTATCTATCTATCTATTTCATTGTATTCATATCTATCTATCTACCCATCAATCTACGTGATGCCTTCAATAATTTTCCAGATTTTTTAGTACAGGCATTTAAAATTATCATAGACTCACGAAAATTCACTTTGTTATTGCTATCCATCTTATGAGATAACTGACCAACCTTTATGGTTTCAGAGTCAAAGGAACAGCTACAACAGCAATTGGAATACACCCAACTAAAGCCTGATTGTCTTAGCCGGTGAATTTCAAAAAGGCAGTCTGGACGTGGGGACACTTCTGTTTTAAACTTGGAAAAAATACCACAGAAACGTACGGAATGCTTCAGACTGTTTTGGACCATCTTACATGAATCTAGCATCAGTTTTTTGAGTGGCATAAGAGATTCAATGAAGGCAGGGAGTCTGTGAGGGATGATGAGAGGTCTGGGAGGAGTAAGGAAGTCAGTACACAAGAGTTAATTGGCTAAAGGTTTATGGTTAGTGTTAAAGTTACAAGTTGAGGTTTTAAGGGAGTTCAGGAAGAGATTCCGTCAAAAGAAGCCAGCACTCTTCAAATCGGGTCAGTGGCATTTCCACCAGGACAATGCAGCAGTCCACAACTCCATCCTTGTCACAGACTATTCGACCATGATGGGCATCAAGACAGTTCCTCAGCCTCCCTAAAGTCTAGATCTTGCTCCCTGTGATTTTAGTTATTCCCAAAGCTCAGAGGCTGTCGTTATGAGACAATTGAGGAGATGAAAGAGGCTGTTCGGAAGGCC
>OY757944.1:14044179-14069179 GCA_963585895.1 Sepioteuthis lessoniana
GTTTACGGCCTGCATTCTAATCAGTAATTCTTACTACTGAGACCACTCACAACGCCAACAACAACCAATGATTAAATCTGTCTTTTCGATATTCATCTACTAAGAAATTATCAACGATTTATTGGTACCATAGAGAATATGATAATACTGATTTAGTCAGCAAAGAGAGGGTTGAATTGAGACCAAAAAAATATTAGGAAATAATTTCTCTTTAAAGGAAACAAACACTATATTACATACAATTCTATCTGAGCAAGTGTTTATGGTGCATGTATCACAAGCTTAAGTGAACTCAAAAGCGGTAAATAAGCATACAAACCGCTAATATGATTTTCGTCTGTAATCAGCCATATTGGATTATCACGAAGATAAGAGATTCAATATTATTGTTATCTGGCCACGGTAATATCGTCTGAAAGCGCCATCATTTTGAAACTTAAGTGCGCCTTACGGATATATACATGTATATCTATATATGCGTGTGTATGTGTGCGTGTGTTTGTATATATATATATATATATATATATATATATAAAACTTAAGGCGTCATATCTTAGATTACGTTAATTGCTGGCAATATACAATAAGTCTTATCACAATTTTGTTGACTTTCTACATCATTATATTTATTCTGTTTTTCTATGTTTTTATTGTTTTTATATCTGTTTTATGCATATATATATATATATATATATATATATATATATATATATATATATATATATATATATATATTCTCTAGTATATTAAGTTAATAAGTATATATTTGCACGCTTATTCATACTCTTCCAAACTTAGGAACAATACTAACTTCCCAGCTTGCGAAAAACTCCCGACCAGCTCTTTGTTCTAAAAAGCACAAATAAAAAAAATAAATTAAACACAATCCGAACCTAAGAGATAAATAAATAAAAACATAAGAATAAATCAATCTGTAGATATAGGCAAATAATGAACTGCGAATATCAGATATCAGAAATCATGAAATTACAGTCAGTGATTGTAAGCTAAAAGAAAACGTAATAGAATTGAGAAGAGTGGAGACATGAATGGTAATTATTTATGAAGCATATTGGGGAGCAATCATTAAGTTTTGGGGTCGGAAAAAATATCGTTTAAACAAAAAAAAAAAAAAGGATAAGAGAGAAAACGAAAAAGGGTTCTACGCATGCTTACAAAATATGCTAAGGACAATGTTTTTTATCTTAATTCTAATATATATATATATATATATATATATATATATATATATATATATATATATATATATATATTATATTATATTATATTATAAGAGTAGTGGTCGTCACTAAATCACTTTGTGGTTATGTGTTGAACCAATATAATATGGAGAGTGCTCGATATCCAGGATAGAGCTATTATATAATACTAATAAATGAATATATATATATATATATATATATATATATATATATATATATATAATCCATGGAAAATATTTTGCAGCTCTGGGTTTTATGAAGTTTTTTGCAAAAAACTACATGAAACCCAGGCTCGCAGAATATTTTCCATGGATTAAATATATATATATATCTAATATATTGTCATCCACAGACAGGCTGTTTCGTTCTATCAGAACTCATCAGTGTGGCTAGACAGGCTAGATTCCCGAAGCTGGGATCGAAACCTTGATGACTATACTTATATCAGTCAGAAATTATGTCTTTTTTTTCTTTCATTCTTTATTTCTTTTTCTTCCTTTTTTTTTTTGTCTACCCTTTGTTCTTGTATGTTTTTAAATTCTTTTACCTTTATTTTATTTTATTTTTCTTTCCTATTTTGATTTTTCTCGTTCCATTCTTTTTTCTTTTCTTAACTTATACACTTTCTTTTTATCATTAGATAATTTTCTTTTTTCTCTTTCCTAATTTCGTTTCTCTTGTTCTTCTCTCTATTCTTCTTTATTCATTTTTGTTCTCATCCCTTTACAATGTCTTCTTCTTCTTCTTCTTCTTCTTCTTCTTCTTCTTCTTCTTCTTCTTCTTCTTCTTTTCATTTTTCCAAGTTACTATCTTTTTCTTTCTTTTCTTTCTTCTTTTCTCGTTTCCTTCTCTTTTTTTTTTTTTTCGTCTTTCTTCCTTTGATATTCTTTTCTTTTATACATAACTGCATAACTTCAATTTTCTTTTGATTATTCTTTCCCTCGTTTCCTCTTTTAATATATCTCTTTCGTTTTTCTTCTTCTTTTCCTTTTACGTTTTTCTTCTTTCAGTTCGTTTTTCTTCATTTAATTCAAATTTTTTTCTTTCGGGTTTTTTTATAATATACTTGCCTTCCTTCTTTCTCATTTCTTCTTTTATTTATTTTTCTATTTCATTCCCTTTCTCCTTTTGATATTTCTTCTCTGCTTCATTTATGTTTTCTCTCCTTATCTCCCTCACTCCCTCCTTTCCTTCATTCCCCCCTCCTTCCTTACTTTCTTCCTTCCTTCGTTGCTTTCTCGATTTCTGTTTTTTTTCTTTCTCTGAGAAAATCATGAATCCACATATCTTCTTCCTTTCTAGCTATGAGTAAAATTATAGGAAAGACTAGAATATTTAACCTTGTTAAGATAGCCGTTCAAGAAGAAGGAAAAATTATAATCAAGCCCGCTGTACTCTGCTTAATAATTAACCTAAAGTTAAATCTTTCCTATGAAAGAAGAGCTGCGTAAATATACGCACGGTGCTTCTTCTTAATGATTTTAATATAAAAAAAATGCATTCAAAATGATTTTTACTATAAAAATGCATTGGAAATGAATTTTACTATAAAATGCACTGGAAGCAATTTTACTATTAAAAGCATTGGAAATGATTTTTACAAAAAATGCATTGGAAATGATTTTTATAATAAAAATACATTGGTCAATGATTTTTACTATAAAATGCATTGGAAATGATTTTTACTATAGAAATAAATTAGTCAATGATTTTTACGATAAAAATACTTTGGTCCGTGAGTTTTTTAATAAAAATACATAGGTTAATGATTTTTACTATAAAAATACATTGATCAATGATTTCTACTATAAAAATACATTGGAAATGATTTTTACTATAAAAAGGCATTGAAAATTATATTTTCTATAAAAATGCATGGGAAATGATTTTTACAATAAAAATACATTGGAAATGATTTTTATGATAAAATTACATTGGAAACGATTTTTACAATAAAAATGCATTGGAAATGATTTTTACAATAAAAATGCATTGGAAATGACTTATATTATAAAAATGCACTGGAAATGATTTTTACAATAAAAATACATTAGAAATGATTTTTATAATAAAAATACATTGGAAATGATTTTTACAATAAAAATACATTAGAAATTATTTTTTGCAATAAAAATACATTGGAAAATATTTTTACAATAAAAATGCATTGGAAACGATTTTTACAATAAAAATGCATTGGAAATGATTTTCACAATAAAAATACATTGGAAATGATTTTTACAATAAAAATGCATTGGAAATGATTTTTACAATAAAAATACATAGGTCAATGATTCTTACTATAAAAATACGTTGGAAATTATATTTACTATAAAAATGCATCAAAAATGATTTTAACTATAAAAATGCACTGGAAATTTTATTTACTATAAAAATTGTTCGGAGATGGTTTTTACAATAAAAATTTCCTGGAAAGGATTTTATTATAAAAAAGACCAGGAAATTGCTTTACTCTAAAATATATGCATTCATGTTTTTCCAACAAAGAAACCTACATCATCCTTTGGAATGGATATTGATAGCTGAAAAGGTGGTTTAGTAGCAATTGTGTATGTCAATATGCACAAACGTTTCAATTTTCGCTGTTGAGTCTCAGTGCTTCCGTGTGTAAATTACAAACGTACATTCCTTCGTGGAAACTAAGTCGAAAATAATACACAGCGAGACGAAAAAGTGAGACCATAGTTCAAAGTATCAACGCAAAAGTACATTAGAAAAGAAATGAATAATAAATGCCAGTGATAACAAAAGCGAAAGTGAAAGAGAAACTGAAAGTAAATTCTTTAAAATGACAATCCTTGCAATATACGTAAGGTAATTAGTACAACGTGTTTCATCTTTATCTTCACTTCTTCAAGGTTGAAGCATCCATAGAGACCAGTGAACAGGATGGTTGTCTGGAAATGGTGATGAGGTGAGACAGATGAGTCTGACTAATTATTGGTGAGGCTTGGCTTATGGGATATGATTTTTGCAACGATTTAAGTTAGTATTTTAAATACAAACAAATAATTGTGTAAACGTTATGATTATATATATATATATATATGTGTGTGTGCGTGTGTGTATATATATATACATATATATATATATATATATATGTATATATATATATATATATATATATATATATATATTGTCTATAAATTGATGTTTTCCGGCCGAATAAATTTGAAGGAATCCCCCGTGATGTACTGGCTAACATGCAAAACTCTGACATTATAGATGTCTAGGTCGAATCCCAGTCCCGTCATTACGTTAATTTTCGAGATAATACTCTGTGGAAAGGTAGGAACCCCTAACACCCAAGCTATGGGTTAAATAGTACCACTCTTGTTCTTCATGAATGGTTTTGACATTAAATAACCACGAAGGTTGAAAAGAAACAAAAAAAGAAACAAAAAAAAAGAAACAAAAAAGAAACAAAAAAAAGAAACAAAAAAAAACCCTGAATTTTCTCAAACACGAACGATACGATAATATCATTTCTCCTGGAAAAATTGTCCTTCCTTGCCTTTTTTTTCCATTTTGGGTATATTCCTCGAGTCTCTGAAGGGTTGTATAAACGCAATCTTGAATGCTAGTATTTCATATTCCTCCTTCAGACTATATCTCGACATATTTTGTCTGCTTTTATCATTTCTCGGATGTAAGGCCTTGTGCATCATCTATATTCTCATTCTTTAGACCCTCCGAGTTCTTTCCGAGACTATTTATATTATGATTTTTACTATTATTATTATTATGTGAATTTTTGTCACAAGCGTTAACTTATGGTCTTTTAATGGAGTCAGAATGACAACAAGTCTCCTCAAGTATTTAGGACTCGTCTCAGTATTCCTGCCGACCTCGAAAATGCTGTAATGATAATCTTGGCTCGTCTTCTTATTTTTAACTCTTCCAGCCCCTTTATCAAACCTTTGGAGATCGTTCCAAGTGCACCAATAACAATCGATATCACCGTCACCTTCATGTTCCAAAGATTTTTTTTGTTCTCTGACAAGATCTCAGTATTTTTTTTTTTCTTTGGTTTTCATTCTGAGGTCCGCCGGTAGAACAAATTCCGCTATTCATCAGGTTCTCTCTCAAGTTATTTTTTTTTTGTTATCACTTGGTCTGATCGTCTAGCCGGGGTTAGGTCATCTGTTTTTGACTCAAAATACCAGAGAATTTTGTGTGTCTCATTCCCCAGAGCAGATTCTGGTTTGTGCCTATACTATTTAGCAGTATGGTCAAATTTCAATTTCTTCCAAAATTTTTTCAGAATTTATATTATCATTATAATTATCATTATTATTAAGCGAGTCATAATAAATACCCTGCTTTATTATAATCTGTTACATTTTGGTTATGAAATATATTAGTAAACTAGACGACGCTTGAACTTTCAAGGTTACTATCGTCTTTAGTAGGTTGGTTTGTTGCAACCACTTTGGTCCAGAGTGGATTTGGGAGCGATGGCAGTGAAGAGGTACTCCGCATTCCCCAAAGTTCCAGCTTTACTAGAACCATCAGATTGTTTATTGTCATATTAACAGGACACTTTTTGTGGGGGGCGGGGGTTGGCAGGGGGCAGGGGGTCTTACTCGTCTGCAGAGAAGCAGTCGGTGTATTCTACAGCCCAATTCGATTGGGCAAGTTTTAAGAGGAAAAAGTGAAGAATTCTACCAAGCATTTTATAATTATATCCGTTATATCAAGAATTCTACCAAGCATTTTATAATTATATCCGTTATATCAAGAATTCTACCAAGCATTTTATAATTATATCCGTTATATCAAGAATTCTACCAAGCATTTTATAATTATATCCGTTATATCAAGAAATTGGATAATTGGAAATGACGTACAGTTTAAAATAATAAGTTCTAACCTTTTGCCAGACTTGCAAGAATTGTATAAAATCTAATTGCTGTTGCATTGAGAAACGTTTTGAAATTGATATTCAACAAAGATAAGATTTCTTTTTTTCCCTTTTTTTTTTTTTTACCGGGCGGGAAAGAAGAAACTGAAACTTCAGAGAAAATTAGTAGAAAAGAAAAGGGAAATTAATATTTATAATCTGAAGAGAAAAATTCATTAGAGTGGCCAGCCAAATATTGTTAACACGATGAAATAACTTTCAAAATGCCAACGGCCATTTTGCTTCCTTTTTCTTTTTCTTTTTCTTTTCTTTTTCTTTTTTTCTTCGTCTCTTTGTCATTTATTTATCTATTTATTTATTTATTCATTTATTTTTCCTTTGTTTGTCAGTTTTACTTTTAGCTTTCTTTTTTTTTTTATTATTGTTCTTTTATTTCCCTCATTCTTTCATTATTTCTCGCTTTCTTTCTTTCTTTCTTTCTTTCTTTCATTTACTTTCTTCCTTTTTTTCTTTTCTTTATATTATCTTTTTTCCCGCTTATTCGCCTCTTTCTTTTCTTTTTTTTTTCTTCCTATTCCTTCTCTTGTTTTTGTTTTGTTTTCCCTCTTATTTTTCCATGAATTTTTCGGTTAGGTTTTTCTATTACGTATATAATCCATATAGACAATAGCTTATTTTTACGGTATTTTTATCAGATATTTAACGAATTTTCTTGCAGATTCTTTTTTCGTATATATATATATATATATATATATATATATATATATATATATATATATTCTTCGGTACAAGTGTTAAGTATTCCTGTATTATTACTCGCCTGTAGTCAGGATTGAACCTGCAACCACTAGATTATTGTCTCCTAAGAAGCTTAGGGAACCAACGCTTATAAACGTTACGCTGTGTGTCCAGCAGGAGGTTTCGGGTTCAATCCTGACTGCAGGTGTGTAACAATACCGGAATACTTAACACTCGTACCTGGTTACGACGAACGGAATCAGAACAGGCGATCCCCGTGGATTCAATTAAGGGCGTAGTTCGAAGTTCCCTGTAGGTTCTCGAGTTCGACAAACACCTGAAGAAGGCCGGAAGACATATCGGCCGAAACGTTGTGGAAATAACAATAAAGATGAAGACAATTGTCCGAAAACCCTTAATGATACAAAGAAACAGTTTTGTTTGTATTTTTCTAACTAGATATAGCAATCCTCGATATAAAAAAAAATGTGCTGTATCGTAAGGAAACGATACTCAGTGAAATAGAGTTAATTATTTATTAACTCAAGTGGTACAGTCCGACTAGTATTATAAGTCACGCGTTGCTGGTGTTACGTCCTAAATTGGTCTGACTACTGACCGACGTCCTTTCAGAGCTATCCCTCTGCTTCTGAAAACCCTTAATGATAGAAATCATCAAGTTTCATCTCAAAAATTTAGAAAACTTTTTCTTTTATCCAGAAAAAGTAATAAACAAATGAACACAAGTTTCAAGAACCTTATTAGTACGTTTAATACGTTTTTCTAACCGCTTTTGCGTTTACTGTTTTCTTCATTCGTTTTGGTAACGAACTGATTAAATCATGACAAGTCTCCGGTGACACTGATGTCCACACTTCATAAATGACTAGCTTCGATTCTTCAAGACTTGAAGGATACTATTTTCCCTAATCTCCTCTTGAGGATACCCTATAAATCTTCTCTGTGATTTGTATCTGGGCTATTAGCAGACCAATAAGAAAAAAGGTATTCTCTCTGTGCTGAACCATTTCTTTGTAGTTTTCGCGGCGTGAGATGAAGCAAGGTCATGCTGGAAGAGGAATTCATTGTCCCTAAACGTTCTTAACGTATCGAATAAGGAAATGGTCGGAGAAATCGTGATAGACAGCAGCATTTATCAAACTTTTTAAGAAGCAGATCTTTCCGGTACCGGTGGCAGGCATGCAACCCCAATCCATCACAGATTGAGGGAATATTTTCACGCAATTGGCATGATATCTCTAACAGGACTTTCCCCAGACGCAGAGGCCATGAACAGTGAAGGAAATGAAGAATCTTGATTCATCACTGAAAATGACCTGGTTTTATTGATCATCGATCTCAGTCAGATCGTACTGTAGAACTCACCGACTGCATCTTTGCAGAGGGGTAAGTCCCCTGACCCCAATGAATGTCTTGGATATGACATACACCTATTACATGGTGAGGCCCAACCCCCGGAGGTTTGGGGAATGCAGGGTACCCCTTCCTTGCCATTGCTCCCAGGTCCACTCTGGCTCGAAGTGGTAATACCTGACAGGGTCTTATTTGTGAATCAAATAAAATAAACTGTGTGCAAACATTCGACTGATGTTAACTTGTTATATAGGAATACTGGAGGTGCCCGTTGGGTAATGGTTATCGTCGTAGGAAATGGACACGGTGCAACGAGTTTAAATCCTCGACGAGACTGATTGCATTTCACATAGCACAAATACATTTGGGAAAGGTATGAATCCAATTATTCTCCCTTCAACTATGGGTAAATAGTAGGGCAGAGTTGGTTCTTCAGCTTTGGTGAGGCAACTAGTCTAGGAAAAGGGAAACTCTGAATTCAAACCTCTTAAACTCCGCCTAAAAATTGACCTTGTGTCATATCCTGCCCGAAGGGAGGGGTTGGTAAATATATATAGGAATACTTGAAACCATTTAACAGTGTGTAAGAACGAGCTCAGGTTCGTTTAAGAATGTTATCAACAAAAAGTGTTTACAAATTATATATATTTGATATACAGGGTGTCTTAATGTACATGAGACCCATGTGACTGCCCGATTATTTCTGCCCACACAGTAAATGTATATATACCGGGTGTCTCAATATACATGGGACCCATGTGACTTCTAATAACTCTATTAAAAATAATGTCTTCTTTTTTGTTTCAGATTTGAAAATAGTATACCATAACAACTATTAATCCTTGATCACAATGCCTTGGACAAGAGAGGAAAAAACATTTTCCGTTACGACTTTGTGGAGAAAAAATCATTCAAAATTATCTCTAAATAGATACAACCAATTAATATGATAATTATTAATTATTGAGAAGAGAAACTAAAAAGAAAATTGCATGTTCTGGAAGCTGATATAACAATTTAAAAAACGTTGATTTGATGTTTCTAGCTCAAAGGAAGCACTTTTACAGGACGTGTTCCAAATGACCCCCTTTGTGCCTGTGTCATAAGTAAATCCTGATCATATAAATTGGTTGCATCTATTTTGAGACACCCTGTAGATGTATAAAAAGGATTTGACTTTAAATAACTTGCAACGGTTCATATGTCAAATGACAAAACCAAACCAAACCATTGACCATCAGACGAATTTCGATGACCTCTAGCACATATTAAACTCATTCGTTTAGGTTTAAATGCTAGTAGAGGCTTCGAAATCAGTATCCTGCTGTCATAGCCGAGTGGATTAAGTCTCTGAAGAGCTGTAGATAGAGAAACAGTTACGGTAGCATTATTTTAGGCTTTGAAAATTGCACCGATTTGGAGGTGCCCGTGGTGTAATGGTTATCGTCGTAGGAAATGGACACGGCGACACGAGTTCAAATCCTCGACGAGACTGCATTTCACATTGCACTAATACCCTTGGGAAAGGTATGAATCCAATTATTCTCCCTACAGCTATGGGTAAAAAAGTAGGACAGACTAGGTTCTTCAGCCTTGGTGAGGCAACTAGTCTAGGAGAAGGGAAACGCTGAATTCAAACCTGTTAAACTCCGCTTAAAAATTGACTTTGTGTCATATCCTACCCGAGCGGAGGGGTTGGTAAATATGGATAAGAATCTGATTCATTTGAGGTTCATCTCTAGCTTTCATGGGTTTAAAATGGCAGTTGGATCGTTTTGAACAAGTTCGTTTTGTTATCTTCAAAATGACAGACTAAGAACATCCCACTTTGGCAGCTATATTGTTCTGAGTCTTGACAGCTTCCTACAATACATGAATGATGGATTTTGCTGCCTACGACATCGCGTTATCTCTTTCTATTTATAATACTAGGCGAAAATATGCTTAACTCCAAAGATTTCGGTGTTTTTATATAAAGAGTTTATCTGAACCATTAAATAAGTTTAAATTATCAGGGAGAAAATGCCAGATTATATTTATATATTGAATTGATATACTGTTAAGTGTAAACTGTCTGATTCTAACCAAATTCGAGCCAGAAACATGCAAGTTATTTAAAAAAAAAACAGAAATATTCAATTTCACTGAACTGACGTTGGGATAAAAGTCTGTCAAGTAACTAAAATACATAAGTGTAACACAAATAATATATATATTGCCCGGGAGACCATGGTTCAATCACAGGTTGAGTCACACCAAAGACTCAAAAATGGTACTTGATGCCTCTTTGCTTAACAGTCAGAATTATAAGGTTGGAATCAAGAGTAAAGTGGTACAATCCAGGGAAAGGTGTAGCGCCCTCCCCAACACCTCGGTGTAGAAGCTAATGAAAAGGGTGCCTTTGGGTTGATTTCAACTACAATCGCCGAACCGGGCCATTGACCTAATGGGTAGAGTGTTCGCCAATGGTCCGGAAGACTGGGGTTCAATCCCAGGTCGAGTCATACCAAAGACTCAAAAAATGGTACTTGAAGCCGCCTTGCTTAACATTCAGCATTATAAGGTAGGGATCAAGGGTAAAGTGGAGCAATCCCGGAAAGGAGTAGCGCCCTCCCCTACACCTCGGTGTGGTAGCTATTGAAAAGGGAGCCTTAGGGTCACCCTTGACTAAGGTTGGAAACTTATATATATATATATATATATATATATAAATTTTACGATAGTCTCCGTTAAATAAAATCTAAAATAATTGAAAGATCATTTAACACGAAAGTATACCGGCATTCTTTTATCCTTCCGAGATAGAAGCATTAATATCATCATGGACTGGTGTTAACTATAAAATGCTAATAAGACTATCCAGTTGGCTGGGGCTGTAGAATACACCAAATGCTTCTCTGCAGAGGGGTAAGGCTCCCTTACAAGTGTCCTGTATATAACGATAAATTATCTGATGGTGATGTTCGTGTAATGCTGGAGCTTTGGAGAATGCAGAGTACTCCTTCATTGCCATCTCCTCCAGGTCCACTCTGGACCGCAGTAGTAGGCCTGATAAGGCCCTATCTATGGGTAAAATAAAACTAAACTGTGTACTTATGCTAACCTGAATTATTTGAAAAAGAACTGTTTAGTGTATAAAAATGGATTTGGCATTGAATAACCTACAATGGTTGATATGCCATAAAACCAAACCAAACTAAACTAAGCGAATCGGAATCTGTCACTTCTTAAATAAAAGCATCAACATCATGAACTGTCTAATGCTAATTAGAATAGTTCACTTCTTAAATAGAAGCATCAGTATAATCATGGACTACTCTTGAGAATGAAATGTAACTTAGAATCCTTAACCCCTTCCTAAATAGAAGCATCAGTATGATCATGGAGAGTTATAAACGATCAAGTGCTAATAAAAAAAACTCCAAAGAATTGATTTTTTTTTATTGCGGACTTTTTGTCCTCATCTTGGTAGTTTTTGTGTTGTTTATTCTTTCACTATGTTTCGGCCAAATTTCACCTCTGGCCTTCTTCAGGTGATTTACCGCGACCTCGGATAGGAATGCTGAGTCTTGTAACCGTATCCCCAGTAATTACTGCCTTCCATAGTTGTTGTCTAACGCACCACGTTTTTGACCAAGTAAACCTCTGGCCGGCTTGGGTAGGATTTGAAAACATTGTCAGAAGATAGCGGTTTCAAATCCTACCCAAGCCGGCCAGAAAACATTGTCAGAAGATAGCGGTTTCAGATCCTACCCAAGCCGGCCAGAGGTTTACTTGGTCAAAAACGTGGTGCGATAGACAACAACTATGGAAGGCAGTAATTACTGGGGATACGGTTACAAGACTCATCATTCCTATCCGAGGTCGCGGTAAATCACCTGAAGAAGGCCAGAGGTGAAATTTGGCCGAAACGTAGTGAAAGAAGAAACAACACAAAAACTACCAAGATGAGGACAAAAAGTCCCCAATAAATAAATAAAAAAATAATTCTCAGATTAAGAAGCCTCATCTCAAAATGATTCCAATTAAAGACAGGTACAAAAAACTCCACTTCTTACTAAAAAGAAGCTGCATCATAATCATGGACTGCTATTTTAACGGGAACCCGACCGGTTTGCGTATCGTCTAGTCAATTTTTTTTATGAATTTTAAATTCACAAAATCAAAATGTGCTATGCGGAATCTCTTAATGGCCTTCCCACATGAAGAATTCTTCTCATAGATTGGTCTTTTTTCCAACCATTCATAAGAACCATAGTTATTGCTTTCCTCCGAATTATTTGACCGGTATTGGTCTAGTAGCCCTAGCCCTTACCTCTTCGTCGTTTACTCCCACGGCTCAACGTTATTTGCCCAAATCACCCGCCGTCCAATAGTTTCAACCTGATCTAGTCGAGTATCAATAATAGATGAAGAAAATCGATCTTAGTTAACAATTTCTTGTGGGGCGCCTGGGGAGATTCGGTCGTTGGGTAAAATTGAGATCAAATAACGTGCCCAGCCCGACAATACAAAGTTTACTGGTTATACATCTTTGTTAAGCGTTCACGACAGGGGTAAGTTAGCCGGAATTGGGTTTGTACGAGAAAGTATCGTGCTGCGTTGTGTGACATGTCGACCCTTCCCGTGATGCCTCATACCTGCTAATGCTGAAGAAAATATGGCCACGAAATACTGAACGCTAGTCCATGGCTGCCTGGCTTCTGTCTATAATGGTTGAGAGAATAACGGCCAAACGGTGGAAGTAATCAGAGAGGGATTAAGAAAAATAAAAACCAGAATGATGAGAATGGGTCGGCTGACAAAATAAGGAAATGAAAATAAATGGAGTTTTGTTGGATTAAAAGAGAGACGAATGAAGAAGGATAAAGAAATGAGAAAAGAATGAATAAATAAATTTTTGAAAAGTTCTACGTAAGTAAAAAGAAGATAATCAAAAGATATGAAAAAAAAAGAGATATGAAAGAAAGGGACAAATAAAAAGAGGCGAAAGATATAAACAAACGAGAAAAAAATGAAAAATAAAGAAAAGAAAAAAAACAATCGAAGAAAGATAAGCGAAAGAAAGAAAAAGAAAGAAGGATAAAGAAGAAAATGAAAGAACGAAAAATGAAATACAATGAACATATAACTGAATAAAATATTGAAAGAAAATATTATTGAAGAAGAAAAGCAAAAGAAAATATGAAAGAAAGAAAAAAAAACACATGATGATGAATATTAATGAAAAAAAAATCTTAAAAGAAAAAGAAATTAATTTATAAATTAATTATTAATTAAGAAGAAAGACAATGATAATTAAAAAAGAGGAGAAACCATAGAGAAAGCGAGGGAGTGTAAGAAAGAAAGAAAGAAAGAAAGAAAGAAAGAAAGAAAGAAAGAAAGAAAGAAAGAAAGAAAGAAAGATTCAGAAAAAGAAAGGAAATTAAAATATGCTTAAAAGCAATAACTGAAGAAAATAGAAAAAAGTGAAAGAAAAGAAGAAAGAAAGAAAGAAAGAAACAAACAAACAAACAAACAGACAGACAGAAAAAAAGAAAGAAAGAAAGAAAGAAAGAAAGAAAGGAAATTAAAATATGGTTAAAAGCAATAACTAAAGAAAATAGAAAAAAATAAAAGAAAAGAAGAAAGAAAGAAAGAAACAAACAAACAAACAAACAGACAGACAGACAGACAGACAGAAAAAAAGAAAGAAAGAAAGATACAGAAAAAGAAAGGAAATTAAAATATGGTTAAAAGCACTAACTAAAGAAAATAGAAAAAATTAAAACAAACAAACAAACGAGCAAACAGAAAGAAAGAAAGAAAGAAAAAAAGAAAGAAAGAAAGAAAGAAAGAAAGAAAGAAAGAAAGAAAAATAAATAAATAGATAAATAAATAAAGAACTCTGAAATAAAAGAATACACGAAAAAAGCAAGGTGATTAAAAAACCTGAAGAAAGAATTAAAAGAAAAAAAGATTGAAAAATACTATTGGAGACGAAGACTATATATTAAGAAACAAAATTAAACAACAATGAAAAAAAGATGAATGAAAGAATGAATAAAAAAAACTATGAAAATCTAATGGAAGAAAGAATTAAAAGGATGAAAAAAAAAAAGGAAAAAAGAATCGAAAAAGAAAAGGAAAAAAGAAGGTAAAGAAAAAGGAAAGATTATATAATGGAAAGATAAAGAAAAAAGAATGAAATGGAAAATAAATGAACGAAAGAAAATTTTTAACTAAATTTTCAGGCATATTGTTCTTTGTATATACTTACCTGACGTACAACTGTCTAAGTCTATCTCGTGTAAAGGTCGATTCATGATTTATGGTCAGGAAACTAGCAGGATTAGTATTTAGAAAGAAAGAAAAATAGAAATAAAACTAGAAAGAAAGAAAGAAAGAAAGAAAGAAAGAAAGAAAGAAAGCAGCGATTTACAAAGAGAAAGAAAGAAAGAAAGAAAAAAAAGCAGCGATTAAAAAAGAGAAAGAAAGAAAGAAAAAAAAAGAAAGAAAGAAAACAGCGATTAACAAAAAGAGAAACAGCAAAGAAAGAAAGAAAGAAAGAAAGAAAGAAAGAAAGAAAGAAAGAAAGAAAACAGCGATTAATAAAGAGAGAAACCGCAAATAAAGAAAAGAAAGAAAGAAAGAAAGAAAGAAAGAAAGAAAGAAAGAAAGAAAGGGTACATTTGTTAGATGGAAAGAAAGAGAAAAAAGAAAAACAGAAAGTAAATAAAAAAGAGGTAGGAGGAAAGAAAGATATTGAGAATAAAAAGTTTATAAAAAGGAAAGAAAAAAGAAACAAAGAAAGAAATATTCATGCAAATTTATTCAACAACAAAAAAAATCAGATAGTAATTATCCAATTAACGTACAATGGCAGTAGGCAAAAAGAGCGCATGCGTGATTTAAACAGGAGACGTCACTGATCACTATCTGATTGTTCATATCGGGTTTACGTAGTTTATTTTATGTACTTACTTTTGAGATGAGCCAACTAAATCACAGTCCTCTGTTTGCATTTTATACCTGATAAATCAATTGTATGGGTAAAAGGGACGTTCAAAAGTCTTGAGCCTCACACAGAAAGAAGATTCCTAACTGAATAATTTGTTTGTAGCGACAAACTACGATTTCATATAAAACTTAAAAAACTAATGTAAATTTCTATCTTAATTTCTATGAAGGTAACGCTTATATGAAGGTAAAACAGATTTCGGGGCAAATTCACTATCAAATAAAGGATTTGGTTTGTTTTGGTTTTATGGCATATCAACCATTGTCGGTTATTCAATGCCAAATCCTCTTCTTACATATATATTAAATATATAGGATTTGGTTAGGTTTGGTTTGGTTTGGTTTGGTTTTATGACATATCAATCATTGCAGGTTATTCAATGTCAAATTATCTTACATATATATTAAATATATAGAATTTGGTTTGGTTGGGTTTTATGGCATATCAAACATTGTAGGTTATTTAATACCAAATCCTCTTTATACATATGTATTAGATATATAGGATTTGGTTTGATTGGGTTTTATGGCATATCAACCATTGTAGGTAATTTAATGCCAAATATTCTTTATACTTACATATTATATATATATATAGGATTTGATTTGGTTCGGTTTGGTTAAATGGCATATCAACTATAGCAGGTTATTTAATACCAAATACTCTTCATACATACATATTAAGTCAAATGACGGAATTTAAATATCAAACGCTGATTTGCCAGTTAAACGGCTAACTTTTTCTTACAATACATATTTTCCCGTAGGTTTTTGTATTTCACATTTATAATCATCCATCGTTAACTTAAAATTATTAATATCACAATTCATGGTCCTGACGATGGTTCAGTAGAACCGAAACGCTGTAGTGTTGACCCGTTAATAAATCATTCCTTCCACTTGGATCGTTGTTATCAGTTTTTCTACATATATATTAAGAATATATCATTTTGTTAGTTTTTCCTTTAAGGAATATATATAGGTTATATTGTAGGTTATTTAATGCCAAATACTTTTTATATATATTTATATATATGTGATTTGAAAACACATTTTGCAGATAACATTCTTAAACGAGCTTGAGCTCTTTTTTGCCCACAGTGAAATATTTTCAAATACTGCTATATTACAGACACAATTTAACATTAGTCGATTGTTTGCACACAACGTTTGTTCTATTTGACCCATAGAAATGACCCTATCAGGTGCTACCACTCCGTGCCAGTGTGGACCTTGGAGCATTGGCTATGAAGGAGTACTTTACATTCCCTAAACTCCAGCATTACTGGAGACTTACTATCAGATGGTTTACTGTCATATCCAGCGTACTCCTTGGTCGGAGCAGGGGTTCTTACACCTCTGCTGGGATGTAATCGGTGAATTCTACAGCCCCAGCCAACTGGGTTCTCCCGAAAATGGAACTGATTACTTATGTCTAACTCAAAATACTGACACAATCTGTAAATGTATCATCGTAGTTTATCAAGACTTTAAAAGTATTTGGACCGCTATATAGTTATATATGTGTTATATAATCAAGGAATAATCTTTTTATTTTAATCATTTTTCATTAATTATATTTTGGTTGGGCTTTGAACTATCTGGGTTAAGAGTTTAGGTGCATAGTCATTGGGTACAATGTTACGCTCGAGCGCAAAGGATATTGTTGCATATTGACCTCCCACCCGGCCAAGCTGTCAAAATAGGAAATACACCTGTGTAAATAACAGGTGCATCCGGTCGAGGAATATCAGGATACAACCTTGACCGTGGACGGGTTGAATCGAGTGCGATTCGTGATGCTCACAAGGAGAAGGTGGACAGCGAACAATTATATAACCCGGTGAATACAGGAAGTTAGTCAATTGGAGAGAAGATGCTGGAATGAGGACCACGTCCCAGAGAGGCTGGGCTCCCAGTCCCCCGGTTGAGCAGCCCAGAAGAACGGGAAAGAAACGCTGTTATGGCCATAAAAGTGGGGGTCAATATGTTGCTGTTCTGTTCAGTCCCCAACACACCTCTTACTCAGTAAAACCTTTAGTAACCCTTTCGAACACTTTCAAATAAAGTGAGAGGTATATTTTTGTAAAGAAGTGTCTTCGCTCGTCCTTATTGTGTTGAATATGTTTCTGCATGTATATATGTATGTATAGTTGTTCATGGTTGTGACTATACAACAATATGACAATCACCATTTGTCATAATAAACCCAGAAAGAAAATGGGCTGGAGTGTGAATGATGTCACGCCCAGAAGAGATGGGCTGAGAATTTTGAAAAAGAACCAGTTGAAGGTTGACATTGGACCATGCAGGCAGATTGTTGAGTTATCTGCCAGTGAGTTGAAGTTGAGATTAGGCCGTTGAAGATGAAGTTGGATTTTTTCGGATCTCTGCCGACAGAGATCTTAAACACTACAAGACGAGCTGAACGTTTGTGGGATCGGATAGCATGGTCAGCATAGTAAGAATTGTGTCTCTCTCCTGGTGTCGAAGAACCGAAGTCAAAAGTTGATGAATGCGTTCTTATCTGAACAGCGGAGTCGCCTGTGTATTTGTATTTGCCTGTATCTGCCTTTGTATGCATATTGTGTGGTTTGCATATGTATGCGTGCAGTATACAACATATGAAAGATGTTTAAAAAGTTCTCATATTTACCAAGAATGAAAAGCTAGAGATGAACATTTTTGTTGCGGGAACAAACTACTCTTTCTTATAAAACTGAGAAAACCAATTTAGATTTGTTTCTGTGCAGGTGAAGTTTATACAGAGGAGAGAGGTGTGCGATAAAATCTAAAATGTGGGACATTCTTTAAAACTTTTGTACGAGCCATGTATACAAGGTGGAACGATGAAATTGTCGCCCTAGAAAAGACGACATGATTCCATTTCCGTTTAATGAAAACGGTTTTTTTTGTTGCAGACCATCAACGAATTGGCCAGTTGTGTACAAATCCCAAGAGCGATAGGAGCCTTCTATCAAGTCTGAAAGTGACACAATGTTCAACGAGCGATATCAGAGATGCGCCACTGTACAACTCATGCTCTCTTTCGGTCCAAGTTATGACAACATGACCATTGCCAGCACCCTCAAAATGCAAATCCGGATGTTTCAATGGTGATGAAAACAAAGGCTCCAGCTACGGTTATGGTTTTGGTGTGGTTTCAACTGTGGGCCACATCATGCCACCTCATATCTTCGCAGTCGGCTTGAAAGTCAACACCAAAGTGTATCTGGATATGCTGAAGAGTGCGTTGATCGCTTGGTGCAATCAGGTGGCCGGTGGCAGACCCTGGGTGTGGCAGCAGAACCCTGCGCTGGTCCACAAGTCCAAAGAGACCCAGGCTTGCTTGGCTTCAGAAGGAGTGCTACGACTTTGTACCCTTCTCTTGCTGCCCCCCTCCTCCCCCGACCTGAACCCGCTAGACTACTTCGTTTGGTCGTACGTCGGGAATATCACCAACATGACCTCCCAGAACTCCAAAGCCAGCCTGATCGCCGCCATCCACCGAGTATTCGCCGAGCTCCCGCCGGCGCTTGTGGAAAAGGCGTGCTCCCAGTTCCGGATCTGTATCGAGGCGGTGATTGAGGCTGAAAGCGACTACATTGAATAGATATCAGCTCTACTACATAATCAAGTTTGCTGAATTGATTTTTTCAAAAAAAAGTTTTAAAATAAAACTGTAGTGTGGTTTTCTTTAGGACGACAATTTTATCGTTCCACCCTGTATATTGTTGAATACACCGACTGCATCATTGCAGGGGAGTAAGACCCTCCCTTGCCATCACTTCCAGGTCCACTCTAGTCCGGAGTCGTAGCACCTGATAGGGCTATATCCATGAGTCAAATTCAACTAAAATGCTTAATTTTGCAAAACGGAATTGTTTGAAATAGAACTCTTTTGACATTTAACTGTGTGTGAACAAAAACTATACTTATACTAAACTGAATTGTTTGAATTAAAAGCTTAAAATAGAAATGTTTTTGACTATTAAACTGTGTACTCATGTTAAACTGAATTGTCTGAAATAGAGCTGATTATTTGTATAAAAAGGGATTTGGCATTAAATAACCTACAAAGGTTGATATACCATAAAACCCAAACAGTCAACCTATAACTCTTCAGCTGTATGCAAGTAAATGAGCTCTGGCTCGTTTAAAATTCGTGTCTACAAACTATAGGTTTGCAAATTATATGAATTGAGGATTTGGCATAAAATAATCAAATGCCCGTAGTGTCAGGAGGTGCCCGTGGGTTAATGCTTATCGTCGTAGAAAATGGACAAGGCGATACGAGTTCAAATCCTGGACGAGACTGATTGCATTTCCCATAGCACTAATACCATTGGTAAAGGTATGAATCCAATGATTCTCCCTCCAGCTATGGGTAAATAGTAGGACAGATTCGGTTCTTCAGCCTTGGTGCGGCAACTAGTCTAGGAGAAGGAAAACTCTGAATTTAAACCTGTTAAACTCCGCTTAAAATTTGACCTTGTGTCATATCCTGCCCGAGCGGATGGGTTTGTAAGTATGATTAATTAAAAATCGTTAATATACTTTAAATCTCAACCAACCAACTATATATATATATATATATATAAACGAAGCTGGTTAAAAAAAAGTGCAACGCCTCACCAAGAAACACATTGCTATTTCTAGTAAAAATAGAAACCCTCATTCTGATTTCTGTCGAAATTTTGGTGAAGGGAAGGCCAATATAAAAGCGAGATATTTGTGATAAAATCTAAAATGCAAGTCTTTAAACTTTTTGTACGAGTCATATAAATATATATATATATATACGAGGATCATTAAATAAGTTTCTAGACTTTTTCCGTATGGGTACTTTTATTGATAGTACACGCATGAAACTCTTGCCCCTTCGAAGTAATCTTCTCCGGCTGCAATGCACTTGTAGTACCATTCCAACAACTTCTGGAAGTCCCCATGGAAGTCCTCTAGTGTGAGCGTGTCAATGACCTTCGTTACAGCCATTTTCAAATCCTCAATTGTCTCGTAATTACAGCTTAGGGAATACCTAAAAGTCACAGGGAGTAAGATCTGGGCTATAGGAAAGCTGAGGAATTCTCTTGATGCTCATCTTGGTCAAATTGTCTGTGACAAGGATGGAGTTGCGGACTGGTGCATTGTCCTGGTGGAAATGCTACTGCCCCGATTTAAAGAGTGCTGGCCTCTTTCGACGGAATGTCTTCCTGAACTCCCTTAAAACCTCGACATAGTAACCCTAACCCTAACCCTTTGGCCAATCAACTCCGGTGTATTGACTTCCTCACTCCTCCCACACCTCTCATCATCCCTCACAGACTCCCTGCCTTCCTTAAATCTCTTATGCCACTCAAAAACTGATGCTCGATTCATGCAAGATTGTTGAAAAGCAGTCTAAAGCATTCCATACGTTTCTGTGGCATTTTTTTCCAAGTTTAAAAACAATTTTATTGTATAACGTTCTTCTAATGTGTCAGATAGCATTTTTGAAATTCACCAGCTGTGACAATCAGGCTTTAGTAGGGTGTATTCCAATTGCTACTGCAGCTGTTCATTCGAAGCTGAAATCAGAAAAATTGGTCAGTCATCTCATAAGATGTATGGCAATAACAAAATGAATTTTCAAGAGTCTACGACAATTTTAAATGCCTGTACAAAAATAGTCTTGAAACTTATTGAAGGCACCACGTATATAAATATATATATATATATATATACGATGCTCGTTTAAAAAGTGCTGTCAAAAGATCTGTGTATGTAAGGCTTATGCAAAAGTGAGACAATTCTAAAAATGAAAAAAAAAAAACAGAGGCCCGAGCAATCATGAGGTATCTGCAAAAGAAAGAAAATTAACGAGGATATGATACATATACTTGCTGAGGGCTCACCTTCCTATGGAAACTCTGAAGACGTAGACTGCGGAACCCAAGCGCGTCAGAGTCAACACAGAAGATGACCATGAGTCAGCTCGTTCCAGTATCTCAACCTCTGTTGAGTATCACCCACCTTTTTCCACACAATGAACTAGTCCATCTGTCATATATAGCAGTAATTACTAATACCAGGGCTGACTAAAAGGTGAAGAGCAGCTTCTTATAGGAATAGTATTAGAGCGTTGGAGACTGGAGATCGCACTAGATCACCTTACTTGCTACCGTAATAACGGAAGCCAATACTATCGTTGGACTATATCTTTATTCTGTATTCACTAATCCTATGTTCTTGTCTCCCTATTGTATATACTTTTTCCTGAGAATATATCTCTATTTCTTCTCATATCGTGGTTTGTCCTTTATTTAATATTACAAGCGTTCACTAATCCTATGTTCTTGTCTACAAATAGTCTCTCTATTGTATATACTTTTTCCTGAGAATATATCTCTATTTCCTCTCATATCGTGGTTTGCCCTTTATTTAATATTACAAGCGTTCACTAATCCTATGTTCTTGTCTACAAATATTCTCTCTATTTTATATACATTTTCCTGAGAATATATCTCTATTTCCTCTCATATCGTGGTTTGCCCTTTATTTAATATTACAAGCGTTCACTAATCCTATGTTCTTGTCTACAAATAGTCTCTCTATTGTATATACTTTTTCCTGAGAATATATCTCTATTTCCTCTCATATCGTGGTTTGCCCTTTATTTAATATTACAAGCGTTCACTAATCCTATGTTCTTGTCTACTAATAGTCTCTCTATTGTATATACTTTTTCCTGAGACTATATCTCTATTTCCTCTCATATCGTGGTTTGCCCTTTATTTAATATTACAAGCGTTTACTAATCCTATGTTCTTGTCTACAAATAGTCTCTCTATTGTATATACTTTTTCCTGAGAATATATCTCTATTTCCTCTCATATCGTGGTTTGTCCGTTATTTGATATTACAAGCGTTCACTCACCAGAACGCTACAACCTATGAAAAATAAGACCCAAAACTTATGCAAAGAAGGAACAAGAACGAAGTCAAATGATAAGATTAATTCCCAATAGTGCTGCATTTTTGTATCCCTGGAATCCAGTTGTCGATTGTTTAAGAAAAAATCAACCTTGTAAAAAATATTCAAATCAATATACTAACATGACAAAGAAATGTTTGGGCTCGTAAGTCATTGCCATCACTCGCATGTCCACTATAGCCGGAAGCGGTTGCAAATAATAGGATCATATCTATGTGCCAAATGGACATTTAAACTATGTACATTGACATTTAAACTGAATGCAAACAAATGACTTTGGCTGAACTGAATTGCTTGAAATAGAACTGTTTAATCATTTAACTGTATGTAAACAGATGACAGATATTTAATTGAATTGTTAGTGATAGATACCTATACTTGAAAATATTTAACTGTGTGCAAAAAAATATTTATAGCGAGTAGAATCGTTCGAAATAAATAGAAATAAGTGAGAAAAAATGAGCTCAAAATAGTGATAGAGTTATCCCCGAAATGTATTTAAAAATTATATAACAAATATATACGTATAAAAAGGATTTGGTATCAAATAACCTAAAATATTTGAAATATCATAATACCCAATCAAACTAAATCCTATATATTTAATATATATGTATAAAGAGGATTTTGCATTAATAAACTACAATGGTTGATATGCCATAAAATCCAATTAAACCAAATCATATATATTTAATATATATGTCTAAAGAAGATTTGGCATTAAATAACCTACAATGGTAGATATGCCATAAAACCCAACCAAACTAAATCCTACATATTTAATATATATGTATAAAGAGGATTTGGCATTAAATAACCTACAATGGTTGATATGCCATAAAATCCAATCAAACCAAATCATATATATTTAATATATATGTATAAAGAAGATTTGGCATTAAATAACCTACAATGATTGATATGCTATAAAACCCAACCAAACTAAATCCTATATAATTGATATATATGTCTAAAGAAGATTTGGCATTAAATAACCTACAATGGTTGATATGCCATAAAACCCAACCAAACCAAACCATGTATATTTAATATGTATGTATAAAGAGGATTCGACATTAAATAACTTACAATGGTTGATATGCCATAAAACCCAACCAAACCAAATCATATATATTTAATATATATGTATAAAGAGGATTTGGCATTAAATAACCAATAAGTGTTGATATGCATGAAAACCATCCAAAACTACTCCTGTAAATTTAATATATATATATATATATATATATATATATATATAATTGAATTAAATAAAATCGTGTTTTTTGTATTCTACGCCAAACAAAATTCATAGAACTAGTTCACTTAGTGTTTTTTTTTTTAATTTAGCAGTAAATAAACTAATAAAAGACAAGAAACATAATATTTCTTCTTAAATAGCTCAAAATTTGAGCTAGATAAAATATTTCTTAAAGAAAAATGATTGAATAATTTAAATAGATGACTGCTTGAAGAAAACATGTAAATTTCTCAAATTATTCCGTTTTGTTTGGGATGACAGACGTGTTTCTGTCTAGGAGATTAGTAAGTCCATAGGCGTTGGATTTTGTTTGATCCACTCTACTCTTATTTAGAGTAAACTGTCTTCAAGATGTGTCCCGAGAATACGGAAGTCAAAAGTCAAACTGAAAAAGGTTGATACTTCCATGACTCTTCTGATTTCCTTCCGAACTAATTATAAGAATGTCCACCGTCGATTAGTAACACAAGATAAAACCTGGGTTCACCGCTGCTAATCTGAATCAAAGATTCAAGGTAAACAGTGGATACACTCTGGTCCTCCCACCCGGAAGTTCAAGTTGGGAAAGTGATGGTTCATTCTTTTATTCTGACTGAATAAGTAAAGTAAGATCTTATTAATGTGCTTTGGCCTGACTCTGTGCCAAATGTATACAGTGATCTTTCCGTATGCCTTCAGGATCAATCCTGATCCCTCGGCAACTGAATTAGGCAGTTGTGTCTCTTTTCAAAAAGATGTTAATCTTTTTCTAAATCTTAGTGTTAACTGCAATATCTTTGTTGCTTATATATATATATATATATATACATATATATAAAGTAAGTAAAGCTGGCGACCGTTGTCGAGGGCGACCAGAAGGCTCCCTTTTCAATAGCTACTACACCAAGATGTAGGGGAGGGCACTAGTCCTTTCCCTGGATTGCTCCATTTTACTCTTGATACGTACCTTATATTGCTGATTGTTAAGCAAGGAGGTATCAAGTATCATTTTAAAAATATTTGGTATGACGCGACCTGGGATAGAACACAGGTCTCCCGGACCATTGGTGAACACTCTACCCACTAGGGCAATGAGCCGGGAATAATCATGATATACTACCTTGAAAAGTGAAAAAAAATATTTAGGAGCAGTACCATGCATCTAACCGGATTATTGTCCTAATGGTTAGAGTGTTCGCCAATCGCCCGGTAGACCAGGGTTCAATCCCATGTCGAGCCATACCAAAGACTCAAAAATGGTTGTTGATGCCGCCTTGCTTAACATTCAGCATTAAAAGGCATGTATCAAGAGTAAAATGGAGCAATCAAGGGAAAGGTGTAGCTTCCTGCTCTACACTTCGGTGTAGTAGCAATTGAAAAGGGAGCTTTCGAGTCGCCATCGACTCAGGTCACCTACTTTACTTTTACTCTGCATTAGATTTAAGACAAATGAAGGAAGCAATCAAGTCGAAACGCAGATGTAAGCAGAGGATAGTTGTACACTTGCTCCAGGATAACGCGCCCATCCAAAATGCTCAACTGTAGATTTGAATGGCTATATCATCTCT
>OY757944.1:14071679-14077491 GCA_963585895.1 Sepioteuthis lessoniana
TGACTTATTAGCAAAAATATATATAAAAAGCTAAAAATTAGCAGAAGGACGAACAAAAGTTTTCATATAAAAACTTTTTCTTAAATTAGAATGAATGAAATAAACTAAAGAGAGAGAAGGGGGATCAGACAGACAGACAGACAGAGAGAAAGAGACATGTTAGAAAATCTAAAAAAAAAAAAAAAATAGAAAAAAAATAATAAAGAATTCGCGAAATCGAGAAATAAAATAACGTGATGATGAAAATTGATTCATAAAAAAATAAAACTAGAAAAAAATTTACCAATTATGAGAAAGTAGAAAAAAGAAAGAAAGAAAGATGACATGATTAACTTGCTGAAGAAAGAAAGAAAGAAAGAAAGAAAGAAAGAAAGAAAGAAAGATGACATGATTAACTTGCTGTAGAAAGAAAGAAAGAAAGAAAGAAATAGCTAGGGAAAAAGTATAAAGAAAGAAAGAATAACTGATTTGCGAAGGAAAGTAAAAAGGGAGAAACGAAAAAAGAAGACATGTCTGACTTGCTGAAGTAAGAAAGAAAGAAAGAAAGAAAGAAAGAAAGAAAGAAAGAAAGAAAGGAATTACTAATAAAGAGACGTTTGAAAGAAAAAAAGAAATAAGAATAACTGATTCGCAAAAGAAAAAAAGAAGAAACAAAGAAAGGGGACATGACTGACTTGTGAAAGAAAGAAAGAAAGAAAGAAAGAAAGAAAGAAAGAAAGAAAAAAAGAGCTACTCATGAGAAGCTAGAAAAAAAGTATAAAGAAAGAAATAAACTGATTTGCCAAGGAAAGAAAAAGGAAAAAACGAAGAAAGAAGACATGACTGACTTGCTGAAGAAAGAAAGAAAGAAAGAAAGAAAGAAAGAAAGAAAGAAAGAAAGAAAGAAAGAAAGAAACAAGAAACAAGAATAACTGATTCGCAAAATAAAAGAAAAAAAGAAGAAACAAAGAAAGAGGACATGACTGACTTGCGAAAGAAAGAAAGAAAGAAAGAAAGAAAGAAAGAAAGAAAGAAAGAAAGAAAGAAAATATGAGAAAAGATAAAAGAAAGAAAAAATGACTGATTTGAAAAAGAAAGAAAAAAGAAATTAACGAAGAAAGAAGACATGACTGACAAGCTGAAGAAAGAAAGAAAGAAAGAAAGAAAGAAAGAAAGAGAATATGACTGACTACCAGCAGAAAGAAAAGAAGGTATAACAAATGAAAAGTAGAAAGAAATGGTTTATTAACAGGAACAAGAATGAATTTGCGCAATGATTTTAAATCGAGATAGAAAATAAGGAGATGATAAAAGTTAATCAAAACGAAAATGAAACTAGAAAAAAAAAAGACAGTAAAGAAATAGAAAGAAAGAAAGAAAAGAAAAACTCTAACCCAACAATAAGATGAAAACTTCACTGATGAAAAAAACAAAAAAGAAAGAAAAGAAAAATAACGACAAAATTAGGAATGCAAACACTAGTGGAGAGGGTGAGATGGCGGGAAAACTGTTTACCTGTTCAAATTCAATCAGTCACCATTCTTGTGAGTTAAAGGTTGTATTTGTAAAGATTTTTCGAAAAAGCGCGACGCTTTTTAGCTTTTAACAAATTGAATTCCACAAACAACTACTCACTCATTAGAAACTATCTATACTTACAGAAATTTGGAAATTGTAATTTCTTCAGTCCAATAGCCTCGGGTGAGCTTTCATATTCACGTCCAAATCTTATGATGTTTTAAACACCTCGTATGGTCGTATTTTAAGCATGTATATATATATATATATATATATATATATATATATATATATATATATATATATATATATATATATATATATATATATATGTTGTGTTTCTAGCTTATATATATATATATATATATATACATATTGTGTTTCTAGCTTTTATATGTATATTGGCGAATACTCTAACTCTCTCTCTCTCTCTCTCTATATATATATATATATATATATATAAGAGCTAGAAACACAATATACCCAACAATATATATATATATGTATATGTATATATATATGTACCGGACATTGGCCTACCGTTTAGAGTGTTCGCCAATGGCCCGGGAGACCTGGGTTCAATCTCAGGTCGTGTCATACCAAAGACTCAAAAAATGGTACTTGATGCCTACTTACTTAACACTTAGTACTTATAAGGTACGGTTCAAGGGTAGAGTGAAGTAATCGAGGGAAGTAGCGCCCTTCCCTACACCTTGGTATAGTAGCTATCGAAACGGGAGCCTTCGGGTCACCCTCGACAATGGTCGCCAACTTTACTTACATTTTTTTATATATATTGTAGGGTAAATTTTGTTCTCTAGCTTTTGTAAGGCAACCGGTCTAGAAGAAGGAAAGATTCTGAATACCAAATGTAAGAAGATTTGTTTAAGAGAATCCCTGGCATATTTCTGCCCCAATCTATTCTGACCAGCTCATCTAAAATGTTTGCGTGGTTCTTCACAAACCTTCGCCACTAGAAGCAAATCACCGGCGGAAAAAAAATTCATTCAGCTTTTTGTTTAGATGTCACATAGGGCCTTATAGATGGGGCACCCGAAGAGACAAATCCCTTGTGGAAATAGACCGAGAGCTGAAATCTTTAAACTGATTGGTGTTCAACCTGCGAAATCGAGCGAGGGTCCATATATATATATATATATATATATATATATATATATATATATATATATATACATAATACTTTTAATAGCATACTCATGTTAAACGCTTCTAAAATATTTTATTCATTTTAAAAATGAATAAAATATTTTAGAAGCGTTTAAACTATTTTGAAATTCTTAAAAATAGGAACCCTTATTTCGATTACGTTTCTTCAGAGAACTGTGTCGGTAATAATGAATTCAATTTATTTTCTTCCTACCTCCTTGCTTTTTTGTTGGTCACAACGCAAAATTTGGTTTGGTTTGGTTTGGTTTGGTTTGGTTTTATAGCATATCAGCCAGTAAGTTATTTTAAGCCAAATCAATTTTTTACATATCATCATCATCATATCGCGCTGGTAGCACGGATATCCCTGACCCTCTCTCGCCACTCCTCCCTATTGTTCATCGCCCTAGGTAGGTCTTCAGGACAACATCCTGTATCCTCACATAGCTGCTGAATGTACGTTCGAGCTGGTCGTCCTGCTTTTTCGCGGCCATGTGTGGGGATCCATAAGAGTTCATCTCTTATCAGTTCATCTCTGCTTCTCCAGCAGTGTCCTGCATGTCTGGTTCGTCTAACTTGAATAGTTTTCGTGGAAGAAGCTAGATTGCAATTACACAAGAATGCTGCGTGCAATCCTGAACAAGTCCTGGCAGCAACACCCCACAAGACACCAACTGTACGGCCACCTGCCCCCTATCACGAAAACTATTCAAGTTTTTACATATAAACAGTTCTATTTCAAACAATTCAGTTTAGGATGAGTACAGTTCTTTGTTTACACAAAGCTAAATGTAAAAACGGTTCTATTTCAAACAATTCAGTTTAGCATAAGTACACAGTTTATACTAAACTGAATTGTTTGAAATAGAATCGTTTTTATATTTAGCTTTTACACAAAGCTAAATATAAAAACGGCAGGATATGACACAAGGTCAATTTTTCAGCGGAGTTTAACAGGTTTGAATTCAGAGTTTTCCTTCCCCTAGACTAGTTGCCTCACCAAGGCTGAAGAACACAGTCTTCCCTACTATTTACCCATAGCTGGAGGGAGAATAATTGGATTCATACCTTTCCCAAGGGTATTAGTGCTATGTGAAATGCAATCAATCTCGTCCAGGATTTGAACTGGTGTCGTCGTGTCCATTTCCTGCGACGATAACCACTACACCATATATATATATATATATATATATATATAGAGAGAGAGAGAGAGAGAGAGATAGGGAGAGAGAGGAGTTAACAAATTAATTGAAACACCTAGAAGCTTAGTATCATAATTCAGAAACACCTATTATTATATAACATATGACATGGATTTTCGGTTCGTTCCTAGTGACCCCATGTGTTTGATAAGCTTTCTCGTTGTGATTAGTAAACAGGGGGTGGGCCAGCGCGTCAGTGCATTCAGTTCCAACAGGTGTGTAACAGGAAGAAAAACCACGCGGTCAGATTTAGACAGAGTCCAAAGAATCGGGAATCTAGCCAGGGATACGCAGACGATCAGATGCGTTAGGTCGACTCTGACGATACGGCTTGTAAGGAGGGTGCAAGGGTTGGCACCCCCTGGCTCCAGGAAGAAGATGTGGGGCAAGAAGAAATCCCCTCTCTGAGTATATGTCTCTCTATCTATCTCTCAAAGTTACAACAAACTGTGTGCTCTTTTCAAGAATAAAATGAGAGAGATATATTTTTAAAAAGAAGTGTTTCTTTTGTTCCTTGATTACTATACAACACTATAAAACCATCAGACGTTTGTTATTTTATTTTTTTTATTCGTTGTTTATTCATCTTATCTTATTTTACTAAAATTGTTCTTTTTTTACTGATATCATCAAAAGAAATTTATCACAATTCCTTAAAATGGCAGTTCTATAAATCTTTAAAAGAAGTCAAATTCAGATGCTCGTATAGCAGGCGCTAGTGTTACAAAAACTGCTGAATTATTTGGGGTAGCAAGGAGTACTGTCTCGAAAGGAACTTCAGCATTTGAGAAAGAAGGAAAAACCTCCTCACTGAAGTAAAACTTTGTAAGATAGAGGTAGCTGTATGACAGGGACTGTCGGACTCTTACGCATATTGTAAAGAAGGATCACAAGAATACAGCTCCGAAAATGTCTGCAGAACTTAATGACTGGAAGAAAGGAGTTTCCAGAATTCATGGGAGGGCTGCTAACAGAAAACTAAATTAAAATGAATTTGTCTGAAATTTCCAGGTGTTTCTATCATTTTGTGAGGACACTGGATGCTGTCAAGAGCATCTACCAAGAGCGATGAATTTAAGGGACGAATGAAGAGAGAGAGAGGGGTGTCTTTTAGGGGGGAATTTTAAGCTGAAAGCAAGATTTCATATTAAGATATATATACATATAGATCTAATACTCCAAAGTCTTTCGACAGTAGATGCAATCCGTGTTTAGAAGAAAAATGCACATTTTGCTTTTTCCAGAGCCGAAAAAATTATTAGATAAGAGAAGTGAATTAATAGCTAGGGGTAGGCATAGGGTTAAATTTAAACTATAGATAATTAACTTTAAATTTTTTTTAAAAAGCATAGAGTTAAACTGAGAATTAATGTAAATGAATAAATAAAATAAAATGTTAGATAGAAAATTGTGAAAAAACATATCATATATACGTACTAATAAAAAGTGTAACTGATAAATAGGTTCTAAATAGTTTTGAAATTTTAAAATAATTTAAAATTAATTAAATCTTGGTTTTAATTTAATATAATTATTACTGTATCATTACGTAAAGTTATTGAATAAAGTTTAAATCTAATTTAATATTAAATCTGTATTTTAAGTCAAAAGGTAATTAGAATTTAAAAATTAAAATAAAAAATAAAATTTTTTTAAAAATAAATTTACTACATTTCTAACCGAAATTAAAATAAAAACGGAAGTGGGCTAAATGAGGAGATAACTCTTCACCCCTCTTCTATCCCCTCCCACCTTTTTCTGTGTCTATTCTAGTTTTTTTTATCCATAGGATCTGAAGAGGTCCTGTTAAATTTTTTTCGTGTTTTTGAAATTTTCAAAAACGCGTAACAGGATGGAAATAAATTTATAATCCTAATGTGACCGGTTTGTTGTTTTTCTTAAATTATATATATATATATATGATCACGGACCGCTACAGCAACGGG
>OY757944.1:14077691-14160191 GCA_963585895.1 Sepioteuthis lessoniana
AGCCTCTTTCATCTCCTCAATTCTCTCATAACGACAGCCTCTGGCCTTAGGGAATAAGCAAAAGTCTCAGGGAGCAAGGTCTAGACTAAAGGGAGGGTGAGGAACTGTCTTGATGCCCATCTTGGTCAAATAGTCTGTGACAAGGATGAAGTTGTTGACTGGTACATTATCCTGGTGGAAATGCCACTGACCTGATTTGAAGAATGCTGGCTTCTTCAGACGGAATCTCCTCCGGAACTCCCTTAACACCTCAACATGGTAACCCTAACCCTAACCCAAACCCTAACCATTGAGCCAATCAACTCTAGGGTATTGACTTCCTTCCTCCTTCCACACCTCCCATCATCTTTCACAGACTCCCTGCCTTCCTTGAATCTCTTATGCCACTCAAAAACTGATGCTCGATTCCTGCAAGATGCTCCAAAAGCAGTCTGAAGCATTCCATATGTTTCTGTGGCCTTTTTTCCAAGTTTAAAACAGAATTTTAGTGCATATCGTTCTTCTAAAGTGTCAGATTGCATATTTGAAATTCACCAGCTGTGACAATAAGACTTTACTAGGGTGTATTGCAATTTCTGCTGTAGCTGTTGATTTGAGCCTGAAATCATAAAAATTGGTCGGTCATCTCAGAAGATGTATAGCAATAAGATAGTGAATTTTCAAGAGTCTACGACAATTCTAAATGCCCGTACAAAAAAAAAAGTCTGGAAACTTATTGAATGCACCATGAATTATCAATATATATACATTACTATAATAATACTTAATATTATCACATTTTTAAATCCGTATCTTTATATACTTATATATATATATATATATATATATATATATATATATATATATATATATATGTGTGTGTGTGTGTGTGTGTGTGTGAGAGAGAGAGAGAGAGAGAGACAATATGCGTGGAAGTAAGAGTTCTCTGTGTTTTCATAAATATATATGTGTGTGTGTGTGTCTGTCTGTCTTTCCGTCTGTGTGTGTGTGTGTGTGTGTGAGAGAGAGAGAGAGAGAGAGCGAGATAGAGAGAGAGAGAGACAATATGCGTGGGAGTAAGTTTTCTCTGTGTTTTCATAAATATATATGTGTGTATGCGTGCATATATGAGTGCAAGTAAGTTTTTGTGAGTGCTTATATATATATATATATATATATACATATACATATATATACCTGTGTGTGTGTATATGTGTGTGTGTGTATGTGCGAGTGATTTTGTGTTTATATATAAATATGTATACATATATATATATATATATGGATCTTCAATATATATATATATATATATATATATATGTATATGTTTATGTGTGTGTGCAAGTGAGTTTGTGTGTGCGTGTGTGTATATATATACATATATATATGTGAATGTTCATTATATATATATATATATATATATATATATATATATATATATATTGAACATTCTTTTCAGCATAGAATAACCAAGAATTAACTCCCTACCTCTTGTATTCTTTCACCGCCAACCTCAATCCCAAACCTGACACGCAAACTAAATCTACGGCGATTTTCACACGCTTTCGACCGATAAGAAGTTGGTTACAATGAAAAATATCCAAAGGCTGATTAAGAAATAAGTAAAATATTAAAGAGACGAAATAAAACTGAGTGAGAAACCAAATCTGAAAACAAGAATAAATAAATAAAAGTTTCGGAGTGGATGTAGCGTGGGGAATATTTGGAAGAAATGAGAGAGAAGAAGCAGAAAAAGACTAGAAGGCGAAATAAAAGAGATCCGGTGAAAGAATATGTAATGAGAGATTAGGAAAAAGGGAAACCAAACTGGGAGAAGGAAATGTGTAAAATAGACGAAAGAAAATCGAGAAGGAAGTCAAATAGAGAAGAAAAGATGCGAAAATATATAAAAGCGAAAAAAAAGTTGACGAAAAACAAAACTAAATGGAAAAATGAAAAAAAAAAAAAAAGCAAAAGATGAAAGAAAAACGAAAAAATGAACGAAATTTTCAAAACGGGAAGTGAGAGAAATAAAGAAGAATATTCTGGAAGATGGAAAGTAGAGACGAAAAAAAAAAAACAATGCTGAAAAAAAGAAAGAATGAAAAATTAAAGAAAGCATGAAAGAAGAAAAAAAAAGAAAGAAAAGGAATATAAAGAAAAGCTAAAAAAAAAAAAAAAAGAAAGGAAAATTGCATAGAGAAAAAAATGAAAGAAAATTCAAGAAATAAAAGAAACGACCTTGGGGAAGAAAAAGAAAGAGAAAGAAGAAATAAAATCTGGTGGATAAACGCCGTACAGTTAAAAGAAAAACTGAAAGAAATAAAGAAGGGAAAGGAATTATGAGAGAAGAAAAAAAGAACAGCGAAAACGAAAAAGCAGAGAAGAAAATTCGAGGAAAATGTGGAAAAGAAAAGAACAGTTAAAAGAAAAGAGGAGAAAAGAAAAAAAAAACGTCAAGGAAGAAAAGAAGAGAAAAAAGAAAGGCGAGGAAAATGAAAAAAAGAATTGCTGGAAGAAGTATCCAAAACTCGAAATAAAATTGGATGAAGAAAAGAAGAGAAAAAAAGAAAGAAAAGGAAATTAAATAAACTGGCTGGAAGAAAAGTGCGGGAATTGAAAGAAAAATCGAAGAAAGAAATGAAGAAATTAAAGGAAGGTAAAACTAGAAGAAGGAAAATCGAGACAGAAAAAAAACTATGTTGGGGAAAAAAAAGAAAGAAAAATTAAAAATAGGAAAAAGATGTGAAAATGACAAAAAGATAAAAACAATCGATTGGACAATGAAAGAAAATTCAAGGAAGAAAAAAAGATCAAAATTGGTGAAAGAAAAAAAAAAGAAAAAGAAGAAACCGAAAAATCTAAGAACAGTTGCAGGAAAGAAAAAGGAGAAAAAATAAACCTAGAAGAAGAAAAATGAAGAAAAGACGAACAAAATAACAGAGAGAAAAAATTCATTGAAAACTGAGGAAAAAAAAAATGAGAAAGAAAGAAAGTGAATCTAAAGCAAGGAAAGAGGATGAAAATGAAAGAAAATAGCAAAAAAAATACTAAAGAAAATCTGAAAGAAAAATCACAGAGGAAAAATAAAAAAAAGGGGGAACAAAGTATGTACGAAGAAAAACTGAATGAAAATTGGGGAAATGAAATAAAGAGGACCAAAAGAGAAAAATTGGAAGAAAGAAAAATAGGGAAAATGAAAGAAAATAGCAAGAAGAAAAACCAGACCATTGAAAAAAAATTGACGAAATAGAAGAAGTAAAAAGAGAAGATAGAAAAATAAAAAAGAAAGAAGAAAGAAAGAGAAAGGCAAATGAAATATGGAACGAAAGACTTGAAGGAAAAAGAGAAGAAAAAAAATCGAGGAAGATAAAATAGCAAAATTGCAAGTTGAAAAAAATGGATGAAAATTGCATGAAAGAAAGGAAATGAAAAAGAAAGAAAATCTTGAGGAATGAAAGAAGAAAATGAAAAAAAATTGTCGGGAAAAGAAATCGAAAAATAGGAAGAAGAAGATAAGAAAAGTGAGAGAAGGAAAAAATGAACGAAAATTGATAAACGAAAAAGAAGGAAAGATGAAAGAAAATCACGACGAATAGAAGGAGAAAAAATTGAAAGAAAATGGCAAGAAAAAACGAAATATTGAAAGAAAAACTGGAAGAAATTTTAAAAAGAGAAATAAAAGAGTTGAGAAAAAAGAGAAAAGTTAAAGAAAGAAAAAACGATCAAAAGAAAAAAATTGTGGTGGAAGGAAATGTGATGAAAATGAAATGATAGCCTGAAGAAGAAGAAAAATATTTAAGAAAAGCTGAAAGAATAAAAAGAAAGAAAAAGCGGAGAGGGGCGTTGATTCTCTACGGTTCCAGGTGAGCATTGTCAGAAGATAGCGGTTTCAAATCCTACCCAAGCCGGCCAGAGGTTTACTTGGTCAAAAACGTGGTGCGATAGACAACAACTATAGAAGGCAGTAATTACTGGGGATACGGTTACAAGACTCAGCATTCCTATTCGAGGTCGCGGTAAATCACCTGAAGAAGGCCACAGGTGAAATTTGGCCGAAACGTAGTGAAAGAAGAAACAAAACTACTAAGAGGAGGACAAAAAGTCCACAATAAATCAAAATTAATTCTCAGATTAAGAAGCCTCATCTCAAAATGATTCCAATTAAAGACAAGTACAAGAAAAAAGAAATAAAAACAAGGTAAAAAGGATATACTGAAAGAACGGCTGAAAGAAAGAAGAAAATAAAAGGATTAGATTTGTGAAAAAAAAACAAACAAGATGTTACAAAAGAAAAAGTAAATAAATATTGGAGGAAGAAAAAGAGAGAAAAGGAAGTCGAGAGAACAAAAAGAAGAGAAAAAGGCGACGAAGAAACAAAAATAGAAAAAAGAAAAAAATTGGAGGAAAAAGAAGATGAAAATTTAGTAAAAGAAAAAAAGAATATCCGGTGGCAAAGAAGAAAATGTGTGAGAAAAAAAGAGAAAAAAAAAGGGAAACGGAAAAAGAAAAAGAGACAAAAAAGGGAAAAGTAGAAGATTAAGAATAAAAGTTATTGGAAGAAAAGAAAAAAAGAAAATGAGAAAGAGAGAAATAAGAAGAGAAATGAATAAAAAAAAAAGAAAAGAAAAAGCCAAACAAGATAGAAAGAAAAAAGGTCTAAAGTGAATACGTTAATTTGAAAAAAGAAATTTAGATAAGAATGTAAGAACGAAAGAAGAGACACAGCTGAAGAAAGAAAGAAAGAAAGAAAGAAAGAAAGAAAGAAAGAAAAGATTGAATAAAAAAAAGAAAAAGGGTACATAATGAGTAGTGACATAAAAATTCTGAACAAAAAAAGAAAGAAAGAAAGAAAGAAGTTTCCGAATGAAAACAGAAAAATGTATTCAATAAAGAAAGAAAAAAGAACTAAAAGAACAGAAACACGAAGAAAGAAAGAAAGAAAGAAAGAAAGAAAGAAAGAAAGAAAGAAAGAAAGAAAAGGCTGAATGAAAAAGAAAAGGGATACCTAATGAGCATAGACATAAAAATTCTGAAGAAAGAAAGAAAGAAAGAACGAAAGAACGAAAAAAAGAAACGTTCCTGGATGAAAACAGAAAAACGTATTCAATAAAGAAAGAAAGAAAGAACTACAAGGATAGAAACACGAAGAAAGAAAGAAAGAAAGAAAGAAAGAAAGAAAGAAAGAAAGAAAAGGCTGAATGAAAAAGAAAAGGGATACCTAATGAGCATAGACATAAAAATTCTGAAGTAAGAAAGAAAGAAAGAAAGAAAGAAAGAAAGAACGAAAGAAACAAAGAAAGAAACAAACAAAGAAAGAAAGACGTTCCTGGATGAAAACAGAAAAACGTATTTAATAAAGAAAGAAAAAATGAACTAAAAGGACAGAAACACGAAGAAAGAAAGAAAGAAAGAAAGAAAGAAAGAAAGAAAGAAAGAAAGAAAGAAAGAAAAGGGCTGAATAAAAAAAGAAAAGAGGTATATAATGAGCAAAGACATAAAAATTCTGAAGAAAGAAAGAAAGAAAGAAAGAAAGAAAGAAGTTTCTGGATGAAAACAGAAAAACGTATTCAATAAAGAAAGAAAGAAAGAAAGAAAGAAAGAACTAAAAGGACAGAAACACGAAAGAAAGAAAGAAAGAAAGAAAGAAAGAAAGAAAGAAAGAAGCGAATAAGTTGCGATAAATCTCGACTGAGTTTGAACAAAAATTTTGATAAATACAGAAAAAAACGATGAATTCACCGAAAGTTTGGACTGAATGAATTTATGAAGTAAAAAAAAAAAAAAAAACAGATTAATCTGCTTCGGAAAATAAAGATACAAAATTTGATTCAAAGACGCCATTTTTGTCCACAAAATACATTAGGGCATTTCGGTACTGAAATGTGTTTGTAGATAAACTATATTCAAAATCACGCGTTCGCCCAGATCACGCGAGATTTACGCCTTATTTTTGTTTGCAGACTGGTCGCGATTAAAATCGCGATCTCACACGTTTTTTCTTCCTATCATTTGTCCTGCTATTTATTTCTTTTTAATGATTTCCTTCTTTTTTTCTGCTTTTTTTTTTTTTGTTTTTGTTTTTGTTCGTTATTCTTTTATATATCATATTTTCTGCGTCTAAAAGCCTTGTTTAGAATGATATATATATATACTAGCAGAATTTGCCCATATTTGATATGACTTATAATATGGTCATTATTAAAAATAAATTACGCAGAAATCACATTTTGAAGAGGTTTAGAATGATTATTTGTGAGCAGTACTTAGCCATATTACATACACGTTGTAAGATGGTCACTACTGAAAATAAAGGACGAAGAGTTGACTTTATTAAATATATGGGTTATTATTCGTAAGCAGTACTTAGCCTTATTACATACGGGTTGTAAGATGGTCATTAGGAGGTGCTCGTGTTGTAATGGACACGGCGACACGAGTTCAAGTCCTGGACGAGACTGATAGCATTTCACATAGCACAAATACCCTTGGGAAAGGTATGAATCTAATTATTCTTCCTCCAGCTATGGGTAAATAGTAGGGCAGACTAGGTTCTTCAGCCTTGGTGAGGCAACTAATCTAAGAGAAGGAAAACTCTGAATTCAAACCTGTTAAACTCCGCTTAAAAAATTGATCTTGTGTCATATCCTGCTCGAGCGAAGGGGTTGGTAAATATGAAAATGGTCATTGTTAAAAATAAAGGATGTAGAGTCCCTTTTATTAAAGTTTAAGATAATTATTCGTTAGCAATACTTCATCACTCTACATATGGGTTGAAAGATGGCCATGATTAAAGAGAAAGAGTCGCATTTATTCATGATTACGATAATTATTTGTAAACATTATTTAACCAAGTCATTTAGAGCTTGTAAAAAGGTCATTTTAGAAAAAGAAAAGATATTTTTCTCACTATTAGAAATAATACATATGTGTGTATAAAATACAATATATATATATATATATATATATATATACTGTACCAATTAAAATGTTTGTAGAATACATCTAATGAACGTATCTGCTTTACGTGAAACTTGGAGTAGCGGTACGGATTGGTTGTGTATCTTTTAAGTCTTTCGATTTTCGACCAAGGTTTCTTTGGATATCGAGATATACAGCGTTCTTTTATATATATGATATGCAACTACAAGCGTTTTCAGTTGGTAAATATCCTCCATTGCTGCTCTCACGTTTTATATATAAATATATACGTATATATATATATATATATATACGTATATATTTATATTTATTTATATATATATATTTATATTTATATATATATATTTATATATATATATATATATATATAGGGAGAGAGAGAAAGAAGAAAAGAGAGATGCATGTTTAACCACATAAATGTACCAGTTCTATCCAATATCATTTTTCTTACAGTAATCTTTTCTCCCGGTAATTCTGACTCGGTCAGTGGTTGGGGTCTGACGTCATGTGACTAGTCCGCCATGATGGTATGCGGAGAAAACGTTGTCGTTAGCGTTAACAATAGAAACTTGCACCGAGACTTACTGAAGGAAGTGTGGGTTGCGAACGGCTTTCCATAACTCAATCGTCTGCCCAGTGGAATAAAAGCTCGTGACGACAGATCTGTGGTCAAATAATTCACGCCCGTAAAGATTGATAGGTCACTCATTAGAATGAGAAGGGAAAACATTTTCAAATGCGCGAGGGGCCGGGTTTTAGACATTCAAATAAGAGGAGATTTTATGAATGGGACTCTGAAGACAGCCGGGTGACGATTTATATTTTGCAGGAAGTAGACTTCAAAGAGAAAGAAAGAAAGAAAGAAAGAAAGAAAGAAAGAAAGAAAGAAAGAGTGACAGTGAGATAAAAGAAATAAACAAACAAAGGAAGGTAGGGAGGAAGAAAACAATAAGGTAGAAAAAAGCCAAAAAACGGGCAGAAAGAGAAAGAAAGAAAGAAGGAAAGAAAGAAAGAAAGAAAGAAAATAAATAAAAAAAAACGAAATAAATAACGAAAGAAAGAAAGAAATAGGTACAGTAATATAACAGAAACAAACAAACAAACAAAGGCAGGAAGGCAAGAAGGCAGGAAGGAAGAGAAACAATTAGGTAGAAAAAAAGCAAAAAAGCGGAAAGAAAGAAAGAAAGAAAGAACAAACGAAAGAAAGAAAGAACAAACGAAAGAAAGAAAGAAATAGTTAGAGTAATATAAAAGAAAGAAACAAACAAACAAAGGAAGGAAGACAGGAAGGAAGAGAAACAATATGTTAGAAAAAAAGAAAAAAAAAACGGGCAGAAAGATAAAATAAGGAAACAAAGAAAAAAACAAACGAAAGAAAGAAAGAAAGAAAGAAAGAACAAATAGAAAAAGAAAGAAAGAAAGAAAGAAGAAGAAAAAAAACGAAAGAAAGAAAGAAAGAATGAAATCGGTACTGTAATATAAAAGAAACAAACAAACAAAGGAAGGCAGGAAGGAAGAGAAACAATATGGTAGATAAAAGCAAAAAAAAAAAAACGGGCAGAAAGAAAGAAAGAAAGAACAAAAAAACAAAAGAAAGAAAGAAAGAAAGAAAGAAAGAAAGAAAGAAATTGGTACAGTAATATAAAAGAAACAAACAAACAAACAAACAAAGGCAGGAAGGAAGAGAAACAATAAAGTAGAAAAAAAGCGGACAGAAAGAAAAAAGAAAAAGAAAGAAAGAAAAAACAAACGAAAGAAAAAAAAGAAAGAAAGAAAGAAAGAAAGAAAGAAAGAAAGAAATAGGGACAGTAAGATAAAAGAAACAAACAAACAAAGGAAGGAAGGAATGGAGGAAGGCAGGAGGGAAGAGAAACAATAAGGTAGAAAAAAGCAAAAAAAAACGGGCAGAAAGAAAGAAAGAAAGAAAGAAAGAAAGAAAGAAAGAAAGAAAAGATACGCGGAAAGAAAGAGAAAAAGAAAGATAAAAAGAAAATAAAAGAGAAATTGGGAGAGAGAGAGAGAGAGAGATGGAAAAGACAGGTTGAAAAAAGAACAAAAGAAAGACAAAGAAAAGAAAGAAAGAAAGAAAGAAAGAAAGAAAGATGGAGAATAAAATATATTTGAAAAATACATTGAGTATTTCAATCGTCAACGTTTGTACCTAAATTCAAGTGTAGTGTCTGTTTCTCATCCCATAGACTTGTTCTTATCTTCTTTCAGGACAAGATAAAACTTTAGTTTGGTCTTTGTCATTTACGAAACTTTATTTCATTTGGCATAAGGCCAGTTATATAGAGTGCCTAGTAATTATCAAACTCATTGACACTGCAAGCAATATCTATTGTATATACGAGTTCTGTTCGGAAATGATTCTATCATTTGATATTATCGAAAAAATAGGTTTTGTCCACTTCAAAGTATTCCTCTTGAAACCATTTTCAATTATCCCAGACCCCTTTCGGTTTTTCCGAAGAGTTTACGAAGTATTCTTTAGAAATCGCCATCATCGGCTAATTCTCGTTAATCTCGTCCACGATCAAATCCCCGATCATTGAACGATATCGGCTAAAAGTTGCATGAAAACAAATTTGGGCTTAAGGAGCGCTAAAATTGTCTGAGCGGAAAATGCTTTGTGAAAAGAAAAAGAATTCTTCCTTTCTGACCGACTTTGGGCCATCATCGGGGGAGGATGTATTACAAAAGAGAAGTAAATTTTGTATGTACATTACTGACGATGGCCCAAAGTCGGGCAGAAAGTACTTGGGAAATAAACAATTATAGAAAATATATCAATCAATTCCCGCCGAATATTATAAAATCAATACGGCAATATTAAAGGATCAACGAGAAAATATGTAGACAGAAAATGTCTATTATATTCAACGAAATTTGTATTAATGAAGAAACGATGCCAATATATATATATATATATATATATATATATATATATATATATATATATATATAAGAAAATAATGGACTGTAACCCGCCAGGTTGTAAAGAAAAATTGATGACAAGGTAATCCAAGCAGGAGAGATTTATTGAGAAACAATATATATATATATATAAATATAATGGTCTTGTGATAGGTACAGAATTTAGATATTGCTTTCAAAAGCGAGCGCATGATAGAATATTTTTGTAAAAAAGATTAAAACATTTTAAAATCCTAAAAAAGAGGCCATTTATTTCGGTCACTTCTCTTTAGAGAATTCTGTCAATGACAATCAATTTTATGTTGGAGGAAACAAACGTGGGATTGTGGCCATCCAAAAATTCTGGAAGATGGGAAAAATCATCGAAAAAAAACAAAAAGAAAAAAAAATACCATAAGCTTTTTGAGTTATTCATTAAATAACCTACAAATGTTGATATGCCATGAAAACCAACCAACCAACCAACGAAACTAGATTCTAGAAAACGAACATCGTAAGTGGTAAATCTGATTTTATATAAAAATGATAGCAGTCCCGGAAATAAATACTATAAATATGTAATTACGTAGAGATATTCCTACTCTCTCTCTCTCTCTCTCTCTCTCTCTATGTAAATATATATGCATTAATGTATGCATATATATATATATATATATATATATATATATATATATATATATATATGCGTGTGTGTGATTTTTTATATTTTTTCTTGGTCCGAAGAGAGAAAAAAGTAAATATTTCAAAATGAATAGGTCCAGTGAGAGATTTATAACTAAATTCTTAAAAAGCTATAAATCTCTTCGAGAACCTATTCATTTTGAAATATATATATATATATATATATATATATATATATATATAGTGTGTGTGTGTGTGTGTGTGTGTGTGTGTGTGTGTGTGTGTGTGTGTTTTCTACGTCAAAATCTATTGTTATCTATCAATCTATCGATTTCAGTAAATTTATGTGTATGTATGTACGTCTGTATGTATCGAACTATCTATCTATCTATCTATCTCGCTAACTACCAAGCAAGCTATTAGTCTCTCTCTCTTAGTCTCTCTCTCTCTCTCTCTCTCTCTCTCTCGATGTATATTTACATATATGTATATCACTCTAGTCAATTTCATTTATTTCATTATAATCATATCTATCTATCTATCTATCTATCTTGAATACTGTTGTAAATAACCAGTTATTATCATATAAAAATTGTTCCTTTGTGTTTTCTTTCTTTCCTTCCTTCCTTTCGCTGTCTTTCTTCTGCCAATGTACATCAGACAAAGATATTAGTGATTGTCGCGTCGCCCAAACGAGCGCCATCTACAAGATGCAAATGAATCAAAGATAGATAACTCTTCCAATACCCCCGTTCTCATCTTGGAGTTTAATTAACTTTGCTTACCGCTGACCAACCTTTGTGACACAACTTATAATTAGTAGCTCGTTAATTGTTAATGAAATTAAGACGTCTGCATTCGATTACTGTTCAGTTACTTATTGACAAAATAACGATTCTTCTTGACGCCAACATTATTGCATCGTTAATGAGCGAAGCGGCAATAAAATAGTTTTAATCTATTTGCTTTATTTATTCATCCATCTATCTATCTATCGATCTATCTATCTATCTATCAGTCTAAATATTTTCTTTAGAATCTATTCATGTATTGTAGTAATTTTGTTTATTTAATATCTTAATGTTTTTTATGCATCATATTATTGTCTTTATATGTTTTAATATTTTTTTTTCTGTATCTGAGTATTTTATTTTTTTATCATTGTATTTTCTTTATGTAACTCTCTCTCTCTCTCTCTCTCTCTCTCTCTCTCTCTCTCTCTCTCTCTCTCTCTCTCTCTCTCTCTCTCTTACACACACCATCTATCTATCTATCTATCTATCTATCTATCTGTTTGGATATATTCTTAAAGAGAATATCTATCTATCTATCTATCTATCTATCTATCTATCTATCTTAATATGTTCTTTGTTAATCTATCTATCTATCTATCTATCTATCTATTTTTTTGGATATATTCTTAAAGAGAATATCTATCTATCTATCTATCTATCTCTCTATTTTTTTTATATATTCTTAAAGAGAATATCTATCTATCTATCTATCTATCTATCTATTTTTTTGGATATATTCTTAAAGAGAATATCTATCTATCTATCTATCTGTTTGGATAGATTCTTAAAGAGAATATCTATCTATCTATCTATCTATCTGTTTGGATAGATTCTTAAAGAGAATATCTATCTATCTATCTATCTATCTATCTATCTATTTTTTTGGATAGATTCTTAAAGAGAATATCTATCTATCTATCTATCTATCTATCTTAATATGTTCTTTGTTAATCTATCTATCTATCTATCTATCTATTTGGATATACTCTCAAAGAGAATATCTATCTATCTATCTATCTATCTATCTATCTTTTTGGATATATTCTTAAAGAGAATATCTATCTATCTATCTATCTATCAATGGATATCTATCTATCTATCTATGGTCTTTATAATCTATCTATCAGAGTATTTTTTTATTTTGTATTTATGTATTATATTTATATATTATATTTATTTTTCTATTTTATATTTAATTTTTTTATCTATTATATTACTGTCTCCGGATGTTGTAAGATGATCTTTGTATATCTATCTTAGTATTTTCTTTATTTTTCCTAATACTTTCTTTACCATTCTCTCACTCTCTCCCTCTCTATCTATTCATCTATCTATCCCTCTTAATATATTCTTTTATCTATCTATCTATCAATCTCTAAATCTGGATATATTCTTAAATAATCTATGTATCTATCTATCTCAAAATGTTCTCTACCAATCTATCTATCCACCCCCTCTATTCATCAATGTATTTAAATATGTCCTTTAGTATCTTTTTATCTATCATTGTATTTTCTTATTTTATTTTAAGAAGTATATATTATCAATCATTTTATTGTCTTTATATCTTGTTACATTTTTTTATCTATCTATTTATCTATGTGGTGCATTCAATAAGTTTCAGTGGGCACTTTTATTGATAATACACACATGAAAGTCTAGTCACCTTCGAAGTAATCTCCTCCGGAATATATATATATCTTTGGTAGAGGCACGAGCGTAGCATGTCACGATCTCCTCCGGAATATATATATATATATCTTTGGTAGAGGCACGAGCGTAGCACGTCGCGATCACGGAGGCGGCTTCGCTCTTCCAGAGTCATGCCGGGGTTGCTGTCGGAGCCGATATGATGCAGAAATAACCCCAAATCGGCAATGAAGACAGCGCATCACTGAAGACCTCCCTGATACATCTAAGATGTATGATTGAAATATATATATATATACGAGGTGCATACGATAAGGTTCCAGACTTTTTTCGTGTGGGCATTTAAAATTGTCGTAGACATTTCAAAATTCACTATGTTATTGCTATACATCTTATGAGATGAATGACCAATTTTTATGATTTCAGCTTCAAATAAACAGCTACAGTTGCAAGTGAAATACACCCTACTAAAGCCTGATTGTCACAGCTGGTGAATTTCAAAAATCCAATTTGACACTTTAGAAGAACGATATGCAATAAAATTGTGTTTTAAACTTGGAAAAAATGCCACAGAAACGTATGGAATGCTTCAGACTGCTTTTCGACCATCTTGCATGAATCGAGAGTCAGTTTTTGAGTGGCATAAGAGATTCAAGGAAGGCAGGGAGTCTGTGAGGGGTGATAAGAGGTGTAGGAGAAGTAAGGAAGTCAATACGCTAGAGTTGATCGGTCAAAGGGTTAGGCTTAGGATTACTATGTTGAGGTTTTACGGGAGTTCAGCAAGAGATTCAGTCGGAAGAGTTCAGCACTCTTCAAATCGGGTCGGTGGCATTTCCACCAGGACAATACACCAGTCTACAACTCCATCCTTGTCACAGACTATTTGAGCAAGATGTGCATCAAGACAGTTCCTCAGCCTCCCTATAGTCCAGACCTTGCTCCCTGTGACTTTTGGTTATTCCCTAAGCTCAGAGGCTGTCGTTATGAGACAATTGAGGAGATGAAAGAGGCTGTGACAAAGGTCATTGACACACTCAAACGAGAAGACTTCCATGGGGCCTCCCAGAAGATTTTGGAACGGTACAATAAGTGCATTGCAGCCGGAGGAGATTACTTCGAAGGGGACCAGAGATTCATGTGTGCAATTAAAGTGCCCATCCGAAAAAAGTCTGGAAGCTTATCATATGCACCTCGAATATATATATATATATATATATATATATATATATAAATCATCATGTCGTGTCATCAGCACGGATATCCCTGACCCTCTCTCGCCTCTCCTCCCTATCGTTCATCGCCTCCGGCAGGTCCTCAGAGCTACATACCGTATCCTCACAGAGATGCTGTATGTAGGTTTGAGATGGTCGTCCTGCTTTTGCTCGGCTAGATGAGGGGGTCCAAAGGAGAACATCACTTATGAGCTCGTCCCTGCTTCTCCAGCAATGTCCTGCATGTCTGGTTCGTCTAACGTTTATAGATTTCGTGATGGGAGGTAGGTGACGGTACAGCTGTTGCTTTGTGCGGTGTTGCTTCCAAGACCTGTTCAAAATTGCTCGCAGCATTCTTGTGTAGTTGTCGTCAAGCTTTTTATCCATACCTTTAGCGAGCTAAGTTGCCGTCAAGCTATATATATATATATATATATATATATGCTGTATCCCTGTAGTGTTGAACTCTCTAGCGAATGAAGTAATAGTGTTACCATTAGCGTATATGCAAGGCTCTTCATATGAATCGAGCTCTCGTTAGCCGTTAATGTAAACAATAACAATTGTGATTAAATTTCCTTCCCTTGCACTGGTTTCCTTGTGACTGAGTGGTAGAATCTTAGTATTGGCGTTTGAGTCAACCGGGTTTCGATCCCAGATTCGGGAATCTAGCCTGTCTAGCCACACTGATGAGTTCTGAGAGAACGAAACAGATCTGTCTGTAGATGACAATATATATAGGTGTGTATAATCCGAGGAAAATAGTCCAGGCTTAAGACGTTTTTGTTGTAATCCAAGGTAAATTGGAATCTCCGTTGAGTGCTCAATGACATAATTAATTTCAGATTAGAAATATCTGCAGAGACCCGAAGCCTCCACGAACAATTAACTCCAATAGAACATTTACAGACAAGTTCGTGGAATTTTAACAGTTCACATCCTAATTAAAACAATCTTCATTACAAAAATAGGAATCGAAGATTACCCTAACAGTTATTGTTTTCCTGAAGAAGACGTGAAATCCGAAACGTATTCAGAGTATAAGTATATGAAATTTTAAAAACCTATATACTTATTTCCCAGTGATAGTAACAAGTCCTATCTGCTCCATATAGTTCACCATAAATCTAAGTGAAAATTAGCAATTAATTCATCGTTTAATCTTTTCATCAACTATGCGGGATTATCAAGCATGTAACTGTATCATAATTTGAACAGATTAACGAAATCGTTTTGAAAGAGGTTACAAATTATCTCTTTAGACCGGCGATATCAGTGGGTTTTATTAGAGACAACTTCGACGAAACATTAAATTCAAAGGTAATTTTATGGTTTATTTGAAAATTTATTGGATCGTTAACTGTTTGTTTCGCTATTGTTAACGATAATTGCAGGGGAAATCCTGTCCGGTGGGCTTTAAAATAAATGATGTAGGAATTCGTCAGGCAAAGTGGGCGTTTTCGGGTTCTTTCACCATCAAAAAGAACAATAAAACCCATACACTGAACGCGTGATTTTGCATTTTCAAAGCGTTTAAAACTAACGTGCATTTTCGGCATTTTCAGTCAACGGAATTTTGTTAAAAAATATTCAAGTTGAGTATTTGTTTACAGTGGGGTTCGTTATATAATGAAGGAATTTTTTTTTTATTTCAATCATTTTTCATTAATTATATTTTATCATTCAGTTTGGTTAGGCTTTGAACTATTCGGGTTTACAGTTCAGGTGTGTTGTCAATTGGTGTAGTTTACGCTCGCGCGCAAAGGATATAACAATCATCATTGTCATAATAAACCCCAGACTGGAAATGAGCGCTGGAGTGTGGATGACGTCATGCCCAGAAGAGAGTGTGGATGACATCATGCCCAGAAGAGATGGGCTGAGAATTTGGAAGGTTTTGAAAAAGATTCAGTTGAGGTCCGAATATGGTGTGGAGAAATTAAGGTCCGACCATGGTGTTGAGAAGTTGGGGTCCGACCATGGTGTTGGGAAGTTGGGGTTCGACCATTGTGTTGATAAGTTGGGGTCCAACCATGGTGTTGAGAAGTTGGGGTCCAACCATGGTGTTGAGAAGTTGGAGTCCGACCGCGGTGTTGAGAAGTTGAAGTCTGACCAGGTAGAAGGTTGAGTTTCTGCCATGGAGGCAGAGAAGTTGAGTTCTCTGCCGTTAAGGCATAGATTTGGATTTGGGCCGTTGAAGATGTTGTTGGGTTTTTCGGATCTCTTCCGAGAGAGATCTTAAACACCACGAGAGGTGCCAAACGTTTGGGAGAGGGGTAGCATAGTATGATTACGAAAGACTTTTAAGAATTGTGTCTCTCTCCTCGTGTCGAAGAACTGAACTCAGAAGTTAATAATAAAACGTTGGTACCTGAACAACAGAGTCCCGCCTATGTATTTGCATTTGTAAATGTATTCTTAGTACCGTTGTTATCGAAATAGACACGGTGACACGAGTTCAAATCCAGGACGAGGCTGATTGCATTTCACAGAGCACTAATACCCTTGGGAAAAGTATGAATCCAATTATTCTCCCTCCAGCTATGGGTAAATAGTAGGGCAGACTGAGTTCTTCAGCCTTGGCGTGGCAACTACTCCATGAGAAGGGAAACTATGAATTCAAACCTGTTAAACTCTGCTTAAAAAATTTACCTTTTGTCTTCTGCCCAAGCTGAGGGGTTGGTAAAAAAGGAGGTGCCCGTGGTGTGATGGCTATCGTCGTAGGAAATGAACACGGCGACACGAGTTCAAGTCCTGGACGAGGCTGATTGCATTTCACATAGCACTAATACCCTTGGGAAAGGTATGAATCCAATTATTCTCCCTCCAGCTCTGGGTAAAATAGTAGGGCACACTGGGTTCTTCAGCCTTGGTGAGGCAACTAGTTTAGGAGAAGGAAAACTCTGAATTCAAACCTGCTAAACTCCGCTTAAAATTAACCTTGTTTCATATCCTGCCCGAGCAGAGGGGTTGGGTAAATGTGGTTATCGATATCATTATGATTATGGTTGAGAGTATGCAACAGAATTAGAAAGAGTTCTCATCCCAGTCGGCAGGGTCAACAAAAAATGCCCTCTACATCACTCCAGAGTGTTGTATATTGACCCTTGACCGAATCGTTGTATATTGACCCTTAACCGAATCGTCAATCGGAGATTCTCTTCACAGAAAGCACCTGTATAAATAAGCGGAAACAGTCAGCTGGTTGAACAGAAATGTGTGGGCGTTATGAAATGATATATGCCGATGTCCATATAAGATACAGGCAGCGGTGAGTTGTCAGTCTGCAGTCTTGAGTCTTTGAGGCCAACAGGTGGCCCCCAGTTGAGAACTTCTTGTCAGTGAAGAGAAGACGAAAGGCCTGGAAGATAACACCGCGTGGTATGACCAAGAGGAGAAGCTATGGATCAATGTGGCAGTCTGAATTCATCTCCCTCAATCTACGTTTGTCTCCGTCTCTCTCTTATACACTAAAGAGATTCGACCCCTTTCGAGAAAAATAAAGACATGTTTCTGTAAAAAAAATGTGTCATTCCTTCATTCATGAGTACCCAACGAGAGAGATAAACTTCCCCCTCTAATGAGTGTCCTATATATGACTCTAGCTCCAGTTGTGGAACTTAGGGGAATATGGAGTACGCCTTCATTGCTATTGATAAAAAATAACGAATATGCTCACGGATGCATAACAAAATAATAAAATAATGATACTCGGAAAATACACACACATAACCACATACTCGGAAAATGCACAGCCGAATACAAACTTAGTAGATCGCCGGAAAAGTTCAAACATCAGATTATTTTTAAAAAAATATAAAAGAACTGGAAACTCTAATACACGCAGTTAGAATATACAGTCAGGACATAGGAATGGAATGTGGCATACAAAAACTGACCGGATGGAGCTACCAAGTCAAGATTAGAACGCCCGGAGAAAAGGAAACCTACAAATACTTGGGAATCTTTGAGGCTGACACTATCAAACAAGTGGAAATGAAAGATGAAATTTAAAAAGAATATCTCAGGAGAACTAGAAAACTACTCGAGACAAAACTCTCTAGTCGAAACCTTATCAAAAGAATAAATACCTGGGTTGTATCCCTCGTTAGATATTCCGGACCTTTTCTGAAGTGGACCAGAGATGATCCTAACCAAATGGAGCAAAGAACAAGAAAACTAATGATCATGAATAAGGCATTACATCGCAGAGACGACGTTGAAAGACTATTTATCAAGAAAAAAGGAAAGAAGGGGGCTTGCCAGCATTGAAGACAGCGTTGACGCATCGATACGATTCGAGGACTACATAGAAAAACACGAAGGAGGACTGAGTACAGGCACCAGAAACTATACTGACAACACAATGGACAACAGAATGACAATAACTAGGAAACAAAAACGGAAAGGAAAACAATTCTATGGGCATTTTAAACGACTAATAAACAACATCTCAAACGAGAAAACCTGGACGTGTCTAAGAAAAGGAAACTTTAAGAGAGAAACAGAATCTCTCCTAATAGCAGCACAAGACAACACCGTAAGAACCAATCATATTAAAGCGAGAATAGATAAGATGCAACAAAAAAAGCAAATGTTAGCTATGCAGTGATAAAGATGAAACCATCAATCACATAATAAGCGAATGCATCAAATTAGCACAGACGGAGTATAAGACTAGACATGACTGGGTGGGAAAGGTGATCCACAAGGAGATATGTAAGAAATTGAAATTTGACCATACGAATAAATGGTATATGCACAACCCAGCATATGTCCTAGAAAATGACACACATAAACTCCCATGGGACTTTGACATACAGAAGGATCAACTAATCTCGGCCAGAAGACCAGACCTAATAATGATCAACAAAAAAAAGAGAATTTGCAAAATTGTCGACTTTGCTATCTGGGCTGACGATAGAATAAAACTGAAAGAATGTGAAAAGAAGGATAAGTACCTCGATTTTTATTGATATCTATGTAAATATATTATTTCATTTCAACTGATTTCTATGAAATCTTAAATTTCAACTTTATTTCTGGGTTCAACAACGATTCTGTGGGTGACGAAAATTCTTCCTAAAACCAATGGAAATGGTCGCGTCTTCCAGACAATTTGTAAAAATATACTTGTCGCTTTCTCTGGTTGATAAGTCCAAAGTTGGTGTGTTTATGATGCTTGTTGCAGTGTCTCGGCTCGCCTAAAGTAGACATGGTGTTGGGCAACTAAACCAAATAAACCATGTGTTTGCTGCTAGAGACTGCGTGAAAGAGGGTCCTTTCTGCCTGAGGGGTACCGCTGAAGTGAAGTCGAATTTCTACTTTTCGCAGCAACTATTCTTTTTCCGCGCATGCATCGTCCCTACTTCCTGTCGGAGGCTTCTGGTTATTTCTGTACTTTTTGAATTTATTTTATGGAAATTATTTTATTTTTATTTTTCTAATCACAACAGAAATCATGAACTTACGATCAGCCATTTACCTACAGCACTCGAATCACCGCTCGTGTCCGCATCCCTCTAAACCCTCAGAATAAAAAACACCTTGAGTCGCGTCCTGCGTTGATGTGAGGCATGAACTTAGAGAGCTTTTAGCTGTTCCGCTCTAGCACAGGGCCGACTGGCAAACTTGAATCAGCAAGATCACATAGCATACGTACTGGGAAAATTTGCGAAAGTAGTATATTTTACGTGGCACCTAATGATCCAATAACCGGCACTGACAGCAACCCACGTGTCTCGACACGTGAGAGACCTCCCCATCCCCTAATCCCTACTATAAAAAGACCTTGTGTCAAATTCTGTATTGTGTGAGGCACGGATGAATATCTACTGTTTTGGTTAAGCTCCGGGCCACCAGGCATTCGTGTCGGGTGGCCAAAAAATAACAAGCATAGATTCACATTGGGTTTAGTGACAGCGTCACATGGCGTTTGTACCGGGATATTACAATGACTAGCATATTTTATATTGCATCCGGCCTCCGGGGCTAGTGAAACTATGACAAGCAGTGACCACCAGCACACGAATCTCGACTCGTAAACCTCCTCCTCTTCCGTCCCCCACTATAAAAAAAGACCTTGTATCAAATCCTGCCTGGTGGGAGACACGGAGTATTGATAAGGCCAATAGTATTGATAATCCAATTTTTTTTATAAGTAAGATTTAAACGAAGATAAAATAATAGACTATATAACGTAAATAACTAAAGGAATTGTGACATTGATGGTGATGTAGCTTCGGTTACAGATATTCACATAATCTTCATTATAATAAGATTATCAGTAATTTCTAAGGATATTTGGGAGTATAAAGAATATACATTCGGAGTCACTAGATGTTAATATATATATATATATATATCATCATCATGTCGTGCCGCCAGCACGGATATCCCTGACCCTCTCTCGCCACTTCTCCCTATCATTCATCGCTTTTGGCAGGTCTTCTGGGCAACATCCTGTGTCCTCACATTGCTGCTGTATGTATGTTCGAGCTGGTCATCCTGCTTTTGCTTGGCCATATGCGGGGGTCCATAGGAGTACATCACTGATGAGTTCGTCCTTGCTTCTCCAGCAGTTTCCTGCGTGTCTGGTTCGTCTAACTTGTATAGTTTTCGTGATGGGAGGCAAGTGGCCGTATAGTTGGTGTCTTGTGGGGTGTTGTCGCCAGGACTTGTTCAATATTGCTCTCAACATTCTTCAATCCAGTGATTCCCGAGTAGGGAACAATTCCGTCAGGACAATTAAATTATCTAAAATTCGATAATTTAAATATTCCTGGTAAAGAGCTGAATGTAAATAAAATCCACAGAGCAAAATTCGGTCACATTAGGATTATAAATTTATTTCCATCCTGCTAAGATCCTTGATATGAATCAATAACTCCAAATTGCTAGATGTAGGCATAGAAAAACATTTAAACTATAGCTGAAAATCTAAGATTAGGATTAATGAAAAATATTATTGAATTGGGAAAGATAATGTAAAATAATTATAAGATCACACCATGTAAGGTGAGGCGTATGTACGTTCCTAAAAGGAAAAAAAGAGAGGGAGTTTAAGATACGTGGTGCATTCAATTAGTTTCCAGACTTGTTTTGTACAGTCATTTAAAATTGTCGTAGACTCTTGAAAATTCAGTATCTTATTGTTATACAACTTATAAGATGACAGACCAATTTTTTCCGGTTTAAATCAACAGCTACAGCAGCAATAGGAATACACCCTACTAAAGCCTGATTTTCACAGCTGGTGAATTTCAAAAATGCAATCTGGATGTGAAGACACTTTAGAAGAACGATATGCAATAAAATTCTGTTTTCAACATGGAAAAAATGCCACAGGAACGTATGGAATGCTTCAGACTGCTTTTCGATCATCTTGCATGAGTCGAGCATCAGTTTTTGAGTGTCATAAAGATTCAAGGAAGCCAGAGAGTCTGTGAGGGATGATAAGAGGTGTGGAAGGAGTAAGGAAGTGAATACACCAGAGTTGATCGGCCAAAGGGTTAGGGTTAGGGTTGCTATGTTGAGGTTTTACGGGAGTTCAGGAAGAGATTCCTAGGGAAGAAGCCAGCACTCTTCAAATCGGGTCAGTGGCATTTCCACCAGGACAATGCACCAGTCCACAACTCCATCCTTGTCATAAACTATTTAACCAAGATGGGCATCAAGTCAGTTCCTCACCCGACCTATAGTCCAGACCTTGCTCCTTGTGACTTTTGCTTATTCCCTAAGCCCAGATGCTGTCCTTATGAGACAATTGAGCATATGAAAGAGGTTGTGACGAAGGTCATAGACACAAGAGGACTTCCATGGGGCCTTCCAGAAGATGTTGGAACGGTACAACAAGTGCATTGCAGCCGGAGGAGATTACTTCGAAGGGGACTTGAGTTCCATGTGTGTACTATCAATAAAAGTGCTCATACGAAAAAAGTCTGGAAACTTATTTAATGATCCTCGTATATATATATTTATATATTGTGGAAACTTGAAGACATTAAGTTAAAACTTTAGACTCCTCATTACTTTGTTATGGTCTCAACCAGAAACGAAAGGAGACCGGAAGTAATCTTTAATGAGAGTAGATTACTTCCATCCCCTTCCCTCCTGTGACCACTCCCAATCTGACTGTGTTCATTATCTCCATGTTGGATCTGAAAAAATCCTGTTAATCTTTTTTTTTGGGGGGGGAGTTGATGATTTAAATCAATGCTCTCACCAGGATGGAAATAAATCTATAATCCCAATGGGACCGAATTTTTTTTTTTTTTTTTTTGGAAGGTATATATATATATATATATATATAGTCCTCCACAGACAGACTGTTTCGTTCTATCAGAACTCTTCAGTGTGGCTAGACACGCAGGACGCTCGAAACCGGGATCGAAACCCGTCCAACTTTACGTTAGACTGTGTTACAGACCACTCGGCCACCAAGCGGACCACGTTGGCAAAGGGAATTTTAAGATATTTTTATTTTTAGAAACAGCAGCAGCCTTTGTTTACATTTTTTTTATACCCTATCGGCTACCAGAGTGCTCAATTCTTTCGAAGAGCTTTGCATTACGCTAGCAGCGGCCGGCAATTCTTTCGCCAGAGAGCTCAACCCCCATGGGGGAGCATATATTGTCCTCCACAGACATATATTGTATTAGATTAATTTAAAGGGCTATTGCAATGCGAAATAATAATTATTTCAGTCTATCTCCCCACGTGGCACCCTGTTTACAACGTCAAAAAAAATATAACCTCCAACAATGTGTTCATTTATTTAAAAAAAAAACAGGGGGGGTTCAGACGATGAAGTTTTACTTTGAAATTAATTTAACTCAAATAATCATTAATTTGCCTTTCAATAGCCCTCTAAATTAATTCGATACTATAAAATAAAACAATTTGTGCAATGCTGCAAGCAAATTACAAAATAGTTATATATATATATACATAAATATATATATGTGTGTGTGTGTGTGTGTGTGTGTGTGTGTGTGTGTGTGTGTGTGTGTATATATATATAGATATATAGATATATAAAGCTTTGATAGTATCTGAATATTCTTGGCTATGGTAAAAGACATATTTGATGATCAATATTTTCAGCCGACTTATCAACACACACACACACACACACACACACACATATATATATATATATATGTGTGTGTGTGTGTGTGTGTGTGTGTCTGTGTGAGCGGGGTTGAACTGTGGGCTGAATATATTGATCATCAAATATGCCTCATGACCATAGCTAAGAATATTCCGATACTATCAAAGCTTTTAAAATGCATAATATATTAATTTTCAAAAACTTTTGCAAGAGGTGGCACAAAGTCGTATGAATGGGGAAACCAGTGAGACTCGAACTCGCTGATGAAGGTTTGCTAGTTTAGCTTGTTAACCATTACATCGTCAAAAAGGAATCTGTCAATCGTTTAGAAATTATTCGTATTATTTAGGAATACTTGAAATCAGTTAACTGTGTGCAAATTATTTCAATTAAGATTAGCTACTTTAAGCAATTATTGTTTGCGAATGAGTATCATTATTTACACCAATTAGAAATTAACAAAAAATAATCAAAGGATTCTGTTTCATATAATTCATTTAGGATAAGTACACAGTTTCGATGTCAAAAACAGTTCTATTTCAAACAATTTAATTTATATCAAGTATACAGTTTAGTTCTATTTAACCCATAGAAAGGACGTTATTAGGTTCTACTACTCTTGGCCTTAGTGGACCTGGGAGTAATAACAATAAGGGGGTAATCTGCATTCCCCAAAGCTGTAGCATAACTGGAACCTCACCATCAGATTGTTTATTCAGGACACTAATTAGGGGGTTGCTTATACCTCTACAGAGATGCAGTTGATATATTCTACAACCCCAGCCGACAGAGCAAACATGTTTTGAGCGAGCTCTCGTCCCCAAAAAGTATATATATGTAAATATATATACATATATATATATATATATATATATATATATATATATGTGCGTGTGTGTGTGTGTGTGTGTGTGAACGGTCCTAGTTTAATGTCTAATTGTTTGCTAATTATTCTGGTGATTGGTTCCTGTGTTATTTTCGGTGGGTTTCCTAGTAGGTTTTCGAAGTGCTGTTTCCACAGTTTTATTCTTTCTTGTTGGTTTGCTGCTTTCAGTTTTGCTTTGGCTGTGTTCTTTCTTCTGCTCACTTCGTTTATTGTTTGCCAGGCTATTCTAGATTGTCTATCTTCCACCGAGTCTCTAATCTTATCTATCTGATTTTGAATGTATTCAGTCTGTTCCTTTATGTATATGCCTGCTAATTGATATTGTGCCGTTTTTAGTTTTAAGGCATTTGTGTTTGTTGGGTTTTTTCGATAGTTTTTGGTGGCTGTTTTCACTAGTGCACGTTTTTTTCTCACCGATAAAGTTTCCCATGGGACTCTATATTTAGTTTTAAGTTTTGTTGGAATGTATTTTGCTGCTGCCTCGAGGTGTGCATTGACGAAATTTTCATATTCGTCGTTTGGTGTACTTTTTTCCGTCCTTTCTTGTAGTGTTTCGAATCTGTTTCTTAATTCTAATACGTATTTATCTCTTATATCTTTGTTGTTCAATAGGGCCCAGTCAAAGTGTTTGGTGGTCGCTGTTCGTTTGGCGTTTTTTCGTAGGCTTAAGCGTATTTTCGCCGTGACTATTCGGTGATCGGTGGACACACCGATCACCGAAAGAACTCGACTCGGTTCTCAGAAAAATTAAAAATAGGAAAGCTGCAGGGCTGGACGAAATTCCCCCGGAAGTATGAAAGACCAGACAATTCGACGACATACTGCTCCGACACTGCAACGCAGTATACAATCAAAATCCGATAGATAGATGGATGAAGGGATGCATACTCCCCTTCCCTAAAAAGGGGGACCTCGGATTAGCCAAAAACTACCGAGGCATAACACTTACATCCATAGCAGCCCAAATCTACAATGCCCTACTACGAAACCGCATAGAACCCAAAATCGACAACATACTTAGAAAAAACCAAAATGGCTTCCGAAGAAATAGATCCACGACCTCACAAATATTAACCATCCGTAGAATCCTTGAAGGTGTACGGGCAAAGAACCTACAAGCGACATTAATACTTGTCGACTTTACCAAGGCTTTCGATTCCATTCACAGAGGAAAGATCGAACAAATCCTACTAGTGTACGGAATACCTAAAGAAACCGTAGCGGCAATAACGATTCTCTATAGAAACACTAAAGTAAAAGTACGATCACCGGATGGAGACACAGAATACTTTGACACTGTAGCAGGAGTACTACAAGGGGACACGCTGGCTCCGTACCTCTTTATCATTTGTCTAGACTACGTACTTAGAACATCGATTGACAAAATCAAAGAGAATGGCTTCGAACTGACGAAGAAAAGAAGCAAAAGTTACCCCGCAACAACAATTACCGACGCCGACTACGCCGATGACATAGCGATACTGGCAAATACACCTGACCAAGCCGAAACACTACTGCATAGTTTGGAACGAGCAGCAGCAAGCATAGGCCTCTTTGTTAATGCACACAAAACGGAATATATGTGCTATAACCAAACGGGGGACATCTCCACTCTAGAAGGAACCCCTCTTAAACTAGTAGACAAATTCACTTACCTAGGAAGCAGCGTCGAATCAACCGAAAAGGACATCGAAACGAGGTTAACGAAAGCATGGACAGCTATCAATAGGCTATCGATTATATGGAAATCAGACCTAACCGATAAAATGAAACGCAGTTTCTTCCAGGCAGCGGTCACATCGATACTGCTATATGGCTGCACTACATGGACGCTAACAAAACGGCTGGAGAAGAAGCTAGATGGCAATTACAGAAGAATGCTGCGTGCAATCCTGAACAAGTCCTGTCGGCAACACCCCACAAGACACCAACTGTACGGCCACCTGCCCCCTATCACGAAAACTATTCAAGTTAGACGAACCAGACATGCAGGACACTGCTGGAGAAGTAGGGACGAACTCATAAGAGATGTACTCTTATGGATCCCCACACATGGCCGCGCAAAAGCAGGACGACCAGCACGAACATACATTCAGCAGCTATGTGAGGATACAGGCTGTTGTCCTGAAGACCTACCTAGGGCGCTGAACGATAGGGAGGAGTGGCGAGAGAGGGTCAGGTATATCCGTGCTACCAGCGCGATATGATGATGATGATATATATATATATATATATATATATGTGTGTGTGTGTGTGTGTCATGGAGTATTTATTTATTTATTTATTCATTCATTTACTATATATTATTAATGACTTCCAGTAGCTCCAACCAAAAAATTGCACAACAACGAAATGTCTTAGAAAAATTAGGTTTCCCCTCAAATGGAGATAAGACAAGCAAAAGAAAACATTGTTTCATATGTTCACCGCGTAATTTGAAAAGTTAAGGAGTTAAGATACACACACACACACACACACATATATATATGTGTGTGTGTGTGTGTGTGTGTGTGTGTGTGTGTGTGTGTGTGTGTGTGTGTGTGTTTGAGAGTGTGTGTGTATTTATATAGATATATTTGTGTATATATAGATGTGTTTGAGTGATTATATAAATATGTATGTGCATATAAAGATATGTGAGTATATATATATGTGTGTGTGTGTGTGTGTGTGTGTGTGTGTGTGTGTGTGTGTGTGTGTGTGTATGTGTGTGTGTGTTTGAGAGTGTGTGTGTATTTATATAGATATATTTGTGCATATATAGATGTGTTTGAGTGATTATATAAATATGTATGTGCATGTAAAGATATGTGAGGATATATATATATATATATATATATATATATATATGTGTGTGTGTGTGTGTGTGTGTGTGCGTGTTTGAAAGTGTGTGTGTATTTATATAGATATATTTGTGTATATATAGATGTGTTTGAGTGATTATATAAATATGTATGTGCATGTAAAGATATGTGAGGATATATATATATATATATATATATGTGTGTGTGTGTGTGTGTGTGTGTGTGCGTGTTTGAAAGTGTGTGTGTATTTATATAGATATATTTGTGTATATATAGATGTGTTTGAGTGATTATATAAATATGTATGTGCATGTAAAGATATGTCAGTATATATATATATATATATATATGTGTGTGTGTGTGTGTGTGTGTGTGTTTAAAATTTACACGAATAACAACATGCTTTCTAAAGATATTTGGGAGTACAAAAGACTCCCAAATTTCCTGAAGTCTCAAGTTTGATATTTAAGAAGGCAAATTATTGTAAAAAGCATCTAAACAAAGTAAATTATGCTTAGCAAAAAAATGTAACATCATAAATTTTCTTTATCCTAATATTCTTTCAAAGAAGAGACATTGCCATTGATAGAAATAAACATCTGCTTGTGCCAGATTAAATCATATGGCAAGAACATGCTGCAACGTGACTTACGGTAGAGTATCGTGAAAATTCAGAAGATAAACATACCTGAAAGTAGGTCACCTGGCAATCTCGAACGTGAAACTAAGAGTCGTGAGTTGGTTTTATATCTTACTATATGATAATATGATTTTTACTCGACATTTTCGCTACATTACAATCCGCGTACAATTTAGTTCCGTTTTAATTTATATGTAACAATGGTTGGTTGGTTGGTTGGTTTTTTATAGGATATCAACCCTTGTTGGTTAATTGATGCCAAATTCTATTTTTGCATATATTAAACCTTATATCTCTAAACGAATAATTCAAAGATAACATTTTAAAGAAGCAATAGGTCATTTGTTTATCCAGTATTAGATGGTTTCAAGTATTCTTATCTAATGCTAACAATTCAATGTAACATCAGCCATTTGCTTGCTGACAGTAAAATGGTGTTTGTTCGTAAGTTTGCTTGGTTTTATGTCGTGAAACAGTTCAGGTTGTTCGTAGCTAAATCCAGTTGAGACTTACGAAGTGCTTACGATAAGTTTACAGACATTTTTCGTAGGGGCACGTTTATTGATAGTACACACGTGAAACTCTAGTCCCCTTAGAAGTAATCTCCTCCGCACTTGTAGTGCCGTTTCAAAAACCTGTGGAAGGCCCCATGGAAGTCCTCTTGTGTGAGCGTGTCAATGACCTTCGTCACAGCTTCTTTCATCTCCTCAATTGTCTCATAACGACAGCCTCTGAGCTAAGGGAATAACCAAAAGTCACAGGGAACAAGGTCTGGACTATAGGGAGGGTGACGAACTGTCCTGATGCCTACCTTGGTCAAATAGTCTGTGACAAGGATGGAGTTGTGGACTGGAGTATTGTCCCGGTGGAAATGCCACGGACCTGATTTGAAGAGTGCTGGCCTCTTCCCTAGGAATCTCTTCCTGAACTCCCTTAAAACCTCAACATGGTAACCCTAACCTTAACCCTTTGGCCAATCAACTCTGGTGTACTGACTTCCTTACTCCTCCCACACCTCTCATCATCTCTCACAGACACCCTACCTTCCTTGAATCTCTTATGCCACTCAAAAACTGATGCTCGATTCATGCAAGATGCTTCAAAGGCAGTCTGAAGCATTCCATGCGTTTCTGTGGCATTTCTTCCAAGTTTAAAACATAATTTTATTGCATATCGTTCTTCTCACGTCCAGAATGCATTTTTTTAAAATTCACCAGCAGTGACAATCAGGCTTTAGTAGGGTGTATTCCAATTGCTGCTGTAGCTATTCATTTGAGGCTGAAATCATAAAAATTGGTCATTCATCTCATAAGATGTATAGTAATAACATAGTGAAGTTTCAAGAGTCTACGACAATTTTAAATGCCCGCACGAAAATGTCTGGAAACTTATCGTATGCACCTTGTATATATTAAAACATGAATATATTTGTGAACATTTTGCCTATAACGTTTTTAAGCAAGCCTGAGCTCATTTTTCTTCACATGATTTCAACTATTTCTATCTAATACGAATCATTCTCTTTAGTTTTAATGATTTATTTGCATACAGTTAAATTGTTTCGGGAATTGCTATGTGACAGTAACGATTTAACATCAGTCATTAGATTGGACACATTTAAATAGATATATATATATGTAAGAGATTAACATTTAAAAAGAAGAGTGAGTTTATCAGTTTTTTTACAGTTAAATGTTTTCAAGTATTGTTGTTATTTAATAACTCTCCATACTTTCTGTACTGTAGTTTCTTTGTAGGGGTTTTGTCGATCCCTGAGCATTGCACTGTTTATTCATTCTTATAGGTGACTATTGTTGATATTTTGGGGATTGTATGGAATTTGGTTAAGGACAGTTTGAATGCGCTTCCTGGTCTTTTGATATTCATCTAAATTTTCCCAGTTGGGTACTTGTGGTTTTCCTTTCAGTTGTTCAGGTTTTACTCGGGACAAGTTTTTTAGTCTGTCTTTGACGGATTTTGGACGACGGAGTGGTGACTTATGTAACCGCTGTTTTGTTGGAGGAGATTTCGTACTGTTAGGTGGAGTAATTCGTGTTGGAGTGGTAGATTATATGTGTGTTTCTGCTTGGACTATATCATTGGATTTCCTTTTTTTTTTCTTTACTTGTTGAGTATGTGCTCGGTGAAAATTGGCCGAGCGTAGTTTTTTCAGGTGCTCCTGAAACTTTGGCTAGTCATTCGGTTCCAACTGGATCTATTTGTCCACGGGAGCTCTATATTTGTTGTCTTGATTAATTGTATACGGCATCTGAGCAACAGAGGCGTAGCTGTTTTCTCCCATGTTGGTCCCGATTATTTCCCTAGCTTCCAGAAAGGACACATTCCTCTTGTGTTTCACCTCAAGGATTTCATTTTTTTTTATAAACATCGGAAGATCTTGCGTTAGCCGGATGATCTTGTCGACTGTTTGCAATTCTGATTTCCTTTAAGCAATCTTCTTCGATATGGCCAGAGTTCTTTTCACCGCATTTGGCATATGTGTATCGTTTCTACAGGCTTTCCAGTGGTGTCCATATTTTCGGCATTTGAAAACCCTCAGGAGTGCAAAAACGTACTGATCACTTATTCTTTGCACTAATATACTTAATATTTGATGACATACCTCTCTGTTTAGCTATCACTTTGAATAGCCTTAAAATAAGTATATTTGAATGTCTAAGAAAATGTTTCTATGAGCCATTTCTAAACTAAGCAGGCCCTGTCGGTTGGGGTCTTACCCCACTCCCCAACAAGTGTCCTGGTTAAGATATTAAGCAATCTAACGGTGAGGCTCCAGTGAAGCTGGAGATTTGGGGAATGCGGAGTACTCCTTCATTGCCATCGCTCCCAGGTCTACTCAAGCCCACAGTGGTAATACCTAATTTGTTCTTTTGTATGGGTCAAATGGAACTGTTTGCAAAAAATGACTCATACTAAAAATTGAACAGTTTGATTATTTAACTGTGTGTGAATAAATGACTGATGTTTAATTGAACTGTTGGTGATACATAACAATACTTGGAACCATTTATCTTTGTTGACTTATGCTAAATTGAATTGTTAGAAATTGAACTGTTTGACATTTAACTGTGTGTAAACAAATGACTGATGTTTAATTGAATTGTTAGTGATACATAATAATGCTTGGAACCATTTAATTTTATTGACTTATGCTAAGTTGAATTGTAAGAAATAGAACTGTTTGATCATTTAATTGTGTGTATCAACAAAGTGTGTTCACAAATCATATATTTGATATATATGTAAAAACAGGATTTGGCATTAAATAACCAACAATGGTTGATATGCCATGAAAAGCCAACCAAACCAAATCCAATATATTTAATATATATGCATAAAGAGGATTTGGCATTATATAACCAACATTGGTTGAGGTGCCATAAAACCAAACCAAACAAAACTAAACAGGCCTTACATGTAGGGTAGAGAAATCTGAAAAATGTTGTTGCTGTTTTTTTTATTTCCCTTATTTATTGAATAACTCTTGTATATAATTAAACTAAAAAAGAGTAAAAAAAAAACAAACATTAAAACAAATAAATATCCTATACTCCTACACTAAACGCAGGAATTTCATATGAGGTCATTATACAAAGGGTGGATTAATTGTTAGCGTTTAAATACCTTCGGACTATTTCGGGAGGAATTCATTAATTAGAACGTAGACTGATATTTGATTAGTACAGCATGGAAGGAAGCGTTGTCAAGAGAGCAGGAAGATGATGACTTTGGGAGTAGGGGAGGACCGACAAGCAGGCGAAGGCAGAGTGATGGTCTTTTGCTGATGAAGAATCAATAAACGAATTTTGGAAGGTCAATAAACGAGTAAGCTGGGAAAGAAATACAAAGGACTCGGTGTGAAATTATTTTGGCGGGAAAGTGATTCGGGAAAGCGGGAAAATCACCGCGCATGTGTGGGAATTGATTGATGTGTTTCACGTAAAGGGGCCTGATAAGGTAGATAGTTACATTAAGGTGTGTATCATATATATATGCGGGGGTAATTATTCTGGAGGGGAGCACAAGAATGAAACTTAGGAAAAGTAAAAGAGAGAGAGAGAGTTGGGTGGGCGATAGTTTAAAGGGGAAAAGATGGTTGATTGATAGGTATATATGAACTGATTAAGATAGATCAATAGATTTATAGGTATTAAGTGATTAAGTCAGCTAGCTAGCTAACTACATACATGCATACATACATACATACATACATTGAAAAAGATCTTTAATACAGATATAAACAGTCTGAGATAGATAGATAGATAGATAGATAGATAGATAGATAGATAGATACATACATACATACATACATACATACATACATACAAATAAACCAGGATAGATAGATAGATACATACATACATACAAACAAATAAACCAGGATAGATAGATAGATTGTTAGATAGATAGATAGATACATACATACATAGCTCGCTCTCTACGTGTGTCTATCTCTCTTATTTATTGCTTACTTGTTACTGTACCAAAAGCACCAATCACAATTGGTATAATTGTCACCTTCATGTTCCATAGTTTTTTAAATTCCCTTGCAAGGTTGAGATATTTATCCGTCTTTTCTCATTTTTTCAGTTTTTTCCTGTGGTCAGCTGGGACAGCAAAATCGAGAATTTTGCAAATTCTCTTTTTTTCATTATTACTATTCCTTGCAAGTTTTTCGCACTAAAAAAGAGAATTTGCAAAATTCTCAACTTTGCTGTCCCGGCTGACCACAAAATAAAATTGAAAAAAATGTGAAAAGAAGGATAAGAACCTCGACCTTGCAAGGGAATTGAAAAAACTATGAAACATGAAGGTAACAGTTCCAATTGTGATTGGTACTTTTAGTACAGTAACTATATATATATATATGTGTGTGTGTGTGTGTGTGTGTGTGTGTGTGTGTGTGTGTGTGTGTGTGACAGGAAATGAAATTAATCTGACAGATATATGTAGAAACACATAAACGGACGAAAGATTAGTACGTGGTGAATTCAATAAGTCTCCAGACTTTTTTGTACAGGTATTTCAAATTGTAGTAGACTTGAAAATTCACTATGTTATTGCTATACATCTTATGAGATGAATCACCAATTTTTATGATTTCAGCTTCAAATGAACAGCTACAGCAGCAATTGGAATACACCCTACCAAAACCTGATTGTCACAGCCGGTGAATCTAAAAATGCATTCTGGACGTGAGGACACTTTAGAAGAACGATATGCAATAAAATTATGTTTTAAACTTGGAAGAAATGCCACAGAAACGTATGGAATGCTTCAGACTGCCTTTGGACCATCTTGCATGAATCGAGCACCAGTTTTTGAGTGGCATAAGAGATTCAAGGAAGGCAGGGAGTCTGTGAGGGATGATGGGAGGTGTGGGAGGAGTAAGGAAGTCAATAAACCAAAGTTGATTGGCCAAAGGGTTAGGGTTAGGGTTACTATGTTGAGGTTTTAAGGGAGTTCAGCAAGATATTCCTTGGGAAGAGATCAGCACTCTTCAAATCGGGTCCGTGGCATTTCCACCAGGACAATACACCAGTCTACAACTCCATCCTTGTCACAGACTATTTGACCAAGATAGGTATCAAGACAGTTCCTCAGCCTCCCTTGCTACCTGTGACTTTTGGTTATTCACAAAGCTCAGAGGCTGTCGTTATGAGACAATTGAGGAGATGAAAGAGGCTGTGACGAAGGTCATTGACACGCTCACACAAGAGGACTTCCATGGGGCCTTCCAGAAGTTGTTGGAACGGTGCAAGTGCATTGCAGCTGGGAGAGATAACTTCGAAGAGGACTAGAGTTTCATGTGTGTACTATCAATAAAAGTGCCCATACGATAAAAAAAAGTCTGGAAACTTATTTAATGGCCCTCGTATTTAGTGTACATGATGATTTATTGTATGTAGGGTGACGGTGATACTAGTACCAGTTGATATACTTCGAAGTGTCCACAAAAAGACACAAAAGCAACAAGAAATGAAAAGAAGAATATAGACCATTCAGACTTCAGACATCAACTAGAATACTGAGAAGAGTCCTGGAAACTTGAGTAGTCTTACTATCACTCAGACATCAGTTAGTCCGAAAAATTTGCAAGAAATAATAATAATAATAATAATAATAATAATAATAATAATAATAATAGTAATAATAATAATCAACAAAAAAAAGAGAATTTGAAAATTTCTCGACTTTGCTGTCCCAGCTGACCACAGAATAAAACTGAAAAATGTGAAAAGAAGGATAAGTACTTAGACCTTGCTAGAGAACTGAAAAAACTATGGAACATGAAGGTGACAATTATAACAATTGTGATTGGTGCATTTGGTACAGTAACTAAAGGATTATTAAAGGGAGTGGATGACTTGGAAGTTGGCGGACGAGTGGAGACCATCCAAACTATGGCCTTATTGAGAAAGGACAGAATACTGAGAAGAGTTCTGGAGACTTGAGGAGACATGCTGTCACACAAAATCTAGTGAAATGCCATCAGCGTTAGCTGATGTGAAAAAACTATAATGAGTAAATAATAATAATAATAATAATAATCACAACGGCATTGAGATACAAAGGGATTACACAACCAAAAGCAAGAAGACAGATAAATACTTGGACCTTGCCAGAGAACAAAAAGAGCTGTGGAACATGAAGGTGAGAGTGATACCAATTGTCGATGGAGCCCTTGACATGGTTAGCTAAGGTCTAGGAAAGTGGTTTGGGGAACTGGATACTTGAAGAAGAATCGAGACCAACAAGAATGAAACCAAGTTAAACTAAAAACTAGAATTAGGAAGATGAAGGATAATATCATTTAGGATTATCAATAATGATTGTCTGAGTTTCGGTGTGGGTCATGGTAGTGTAATGGTTAACGTGCTGGACTGCAGCATCACAGTGAGTTCAATCTCCAGTCTTTTAATCTAATAACTTTGGGAAAAGTATGAACCCCACTTATCCCCAGTAGTGGATGAAATAGTGAAAAGTAAGTAAAGTTGGCAGCCATTTGTTGTATAGCCATGACCACTATACATACACATATACATACAGGAACATATTCAACACAATAAGGACGAGTGGACACAGTTCTTTAGAAAAATATACCTCTCACTTTATTTGAAAGTGTTCGAAAGGGTTACCAAAGGTTTAACTGTGTGAGAGGTGAGTTGTTGACAGAACAGAACTGCGACATATTGTCCCCAACTCTTCTGGCTATCATAGCCTTCCTTTCCCGTTCTCCTGAGCTGCTCATCCCGGGGGCACAGCCTCTCTGGGACATGGTATTCATTCCAGCATCTTATCTCCAACTGATCTGAGGCTCTGAACTCCAACTGCTCAATCGGGGGTCCTGAGGGCCTCCTCTGCTGGGTGCTGGTTCTCTTTACAGCATCTTATCTCCAACTAATTCGAACTTCCTGTGCACCGAGTTATATTATTGTTTTACGCCCACTCAATTCAACCTGTCGACAGTCAAGGTTATCCCCTTGATACCTTCGGCCGGATGCACCTGTTATTTACACTGGTGATTTTCCTATTTTGACAGCTCGGCCGGGGTCAATATGCACCACATTGTCGAGGGTGACTCGAAGGCTTCCTATTTCGATAGCTACTACACCAAGGTATAGCAGAGGGCGCTACTCCATTCCCTGGATTAATCAACCTTACCCTTGATCGGTACCTTATAATAATCAGTATTAAGCAAATAGGCATCAAGTACCATTTTTTGAGTCTTTGGTATAACTCGACCTGGGATTGAATCCAGGTCACCTGGGCCATTGGTGAACACGCTAACCATCACGCCAATGTTCGTATGAAATAGTACACCTGCTATTCTTAAACAAGAATGGATTTGGCATTAATTAACCCACGAAGGTTGATCTCTATCTGATGATTCAGTTAACTAACAGATGAAATAAATTTGTAATGGAATATATCTATTAATTTTTCTTGATATTAATGGTATATCTATATATCTATATGTCCGGTGGCAAAAGCTTCTTGGTAGCACCAGGAGTGGCAGTACCGTCTTGAGCTACCGAAACTGTGTTATCACCCCTGGTTGGCGGCTGGTGAGGGCAGGGTATCGCACGTGCTTTCACACGTTGTATGATGAAATATATATATATATATATATATATATATGCGTGTGTGTGTGTGTGTGTGTGTGTGTGTGTGTGTGAAAATATACAATAGGAAAAAACACGAGGTCTTCAGAAGATGAGGTTATTCCAAATTTGAATTATTTGTCTACATTAAACACATGGCGTAACGGTTATAGGCGTTGGTTCCCAAAGATTCTAAGGAGACAATCATCAGGAGGTTGCAGGTTCAATCCTGACTGCAGGCGAGTAACAATACAGGAATACTTAACACTTGTACCCAGTTATGGCTAACGGAATCAGAACAGGTGACCCCCGTGGATTCAATAAAGGACGTAGTTCGAATTTCCGAGAAGGTTCCCGAGTTCAACAAACACCTGAAGAAGGCCGGAAGATATATCAGCCTAAACGTTGTGGAAATAACAATAAAGATGAAGATAACAGTTCGAAAACCCTTAATGATAAAAATCATCAAGCTTCGTCTCAGAAATTTAGACGACTATTAAACGTTTTGTTTTTTGAATGTGAACATACTGTTATTCATACACTCTGATGAAGTTTTAATCTTCCCACATTGCCTCAGTCAAAATGGATGCCAGCATCATGTACTTGGGGGAATTAGTGCTACTCTGGATCGAGAGTGGGGGCTGCTGGAAAACTCAACATCTGGTAACAGGATTCAGCATCATGCTACACAAGTAGGAGAACCATTAGTTGGCTGTGAGATAATTTTCTGCAACCACATCCTTTTAATATCTAGCCTCCAAACTCCCCACATTGCAATCTCCTTGAGTATTTTGTGTAGGGTGCAGCTGAATGAGACACCAACAAAACTCTCCCCTGCAGCAAAAATGAACCGAAGGCAAGGATAACTGCAGCATGTAACAAATTAAACAAGGAAACCATCAGAAAAGCTTGCTATAAAAGAAAAAAAAACACTAGAAGCGATAGAGCTTCATCTTTAAAAAGATTCCTAGAATTAGGAAAATGGAGGGTTATACTTTAGAATTATTGATAATGATTCCCAATTTTATTTTTCTATTTTCTTGACTAATTCATTTATTTGTTTATTTTTATTCGTTTATTTATTTTTGTCTGCAGATTCTTCACACTGGTGTGTGTCTCACCGATTCTTATACTTTGGATGGATATGATCCAGAAGGAAATTTCCCCGTAATTCTCGGACATGAAGAAGCTGGCGTTGTTGAGAGTATCGAAAAAAAAGTCGCCTTTGTTAAAAATATTGTCCAGAATTTCCTGACACAAATTTGTGATTAATGACCTTTGATCTCTCTCTCTCTCTCTCTCTCTCTCTCTCTCTCTCTCTCCGTATATATATATATATATATATAATAAAAATTATTGCATATATATTCCTGAACGCTATGAATCCATGATTATATATATATATACATATATATATATATATATATATATATATATGTATATATATATATATTAAAATGATATTTGCACTGATACGTGGTTTCAAATATAGGTTTTTTCGTATAAATTCTCCATACATCTCTCTTTCTGTCTGTCCGTCTCTCTCTCTCTCTATATATATATATATATATATATATAATGGAGTAGCGCCCTCCCCTACACCTCGGTGTAGTAGCTATCGAAAAGGGAGCCTTCGGGTCACCATCGACGAAGGACAAGATATATATATATATATATATATTGTATTATTCGGTCCAGTTAAACCAGGGTTGGGAGTAATTCCTTCAGGACAAGAAAATCATTCAAGAGCTGAACATTTGAATTTTCCTGGTGGAGAGCTCAATGTAATTAATATTACAGAGCAATACTTTCTGTAAAGAAAAAAACCAAAGACCGGTTATTTTAGGATTGGAGTATTTGATTTTTTCAATATAGACCATTGAATCTCAGGGGTTAACCCTTTGTTTTTCAAACACAAAACAGGATGGAAATAAATTTATAATCCTAAAATAACCGGTCTTAGGTTTTTTCTTGAAAGAAAGTACATATATATATATATTGAATTATAAATAGCACCTTAACAGACACAGTAAGTTTGTTTTTGAGTGGATCTGGAAGTAATAACTGTTGTTGGTTGACTCCACACTTTACAGAATTTCAGAGTCGGAGACTCTCAATCTGATTGTGATATAGTATCACAATAAGGATACTCTAGTTGTGTGGTCTATTCCTTTACAAGAGATGCAGTTGGATTATTTCATGCCCGGCCAAGAAAGCCGGTACTATGATTCTAGGCTATATAAAAATACTTTTGATAGACGAGATACCTCAACCTCATATACAAGTTCTTTTGAGATATTTTTAACTATTTTTCGAGAAAAAACAAAGAGAAAAAGAAGGTCTTCTATACCTGCAAGAATAATAGTTTGTTTGTTTTTTGCCTTATTAGATTCGTTTCTTTTTTTTTCTTTTTTGTTTCTTTCCTTTCTCGTTTTCCATTCCCATTTTTTATACTTCTACCTCGATTGAATTATCTTTTTAAATCTTATTTATTTATTTATTTCTGTCTTATTTCTTCTCTTAAAAATAAAAATAAATACTTCACCCTCCCGAACCCACTACCAGCCGATCTGTCAGACTTGGACTGTTTAATATTCGACGCCAGCGATTATCTCCCCTTTCTTCCCTCTCATTACAAAGAGGAAAAGAAAAGAAACAAAACTTTACAAATATTTAATCCGCCATCTTTATCACCGCTTTTCAATTCTTGTTCATTCAACTTTATTGGATTTTATCGCATTTTCTCGTTGAATTATTTTGACTTGAGCACGTGACTTTCTCTCTCTCTCTCTCTCTCTCTCTCTCTCTCTCTCTCTCTCTCTCTCTCTCTCTCTCTCTCTCTCTCTCTCTCTCTCTTTCTCCCTCAATCTATCTATCTATCCATCTGTCTGCTTTCTTTCTTTCTTTCTTTCTACATCTCTTCGTAGATTTTTCTCCTCTTTTTCTAAATTTCCATTTCTTCTCTTCTTTTTTTTTCTTTCTTTGATAAGTTTTTTTTTCTTAATTTTAATTCTTTTTTCTTTCTGATTCTTTTTATTCTATGTTGCTTTCTTTTTTTTTTTTTTCCTGCTTCTGTTTCTTTTTCTATCTTTATTCGTTTTTTCTTTCTTTCTTTTTCGTTTCTCTTTCTCTCTATCTCTCTCTTTATGTTTTTTCACTCATTTTCTATTTCGTCTCTTTTTTCTCTTTATTTTTCTTTCTTCGCTTTCTTTCTTTTTTATCCCTTTTCTCACTTTCTTTCTTTCTTTCTCATATTTTGCTTTTTACTCCTTTTCTCCCTTCTGTTTCATCTTCTTTTTTTAACAAGACAGTCTTTTATTTTCGTTTTGTCTCTTCTTTCATTTTTTATGCAATGTCATCTTTCTTTCTTTCTTTTCTTTCTTTCTTTCTTTCTTTCTTTCTTTCTTTCTCAGATTTTGCTTTTTACTCCTTTTCTTCCTTCTGTTTCTTCTTCTTTTTTTAACAAGACAGTCTTTTATTTTCGTTTTGTCTCTTCTTCTTTCATTTTTTATGAAATGTCATCTTTCTTTCTTTCTTTCTTTCTTTCTTTCTTTCTTTTCAAGTTTTTTCTCTCACTTTCTATTTTTACTCTTTTTTTCTCTTTATTTTTCTTTCTTCGTTTTCTTTCTTATTTATTACTTTTCTCACTTTCATTTTTATCTCTTTTTCTTTTTTCTTTCTTTCTTTCTTCTTTCACGTTCTATTTTCTCTCTTTCTTTCTTTCTTTCTTTCTTTCTTTTTCTTTCTTTCTTTCACTTTCTATTTTCTACCTTTCTTTCTTTCTTTATTTCTTTTCTTTCTTTCTTTCTTTCTTTCTTTTCCTTTTTTGACTTCTTTCGATGCCCATTTACAGTTGTTGTTGTTGTTGAATCCGTGTTTTTACATTCTTGCTTTTGTTTTGTTAATGTTGTTTTTTATGTTTGACATTATTTCTTATTCTTTGACTGTAAAAATTTTCTGTTTTGTCATCAATCATTTTGTTTTCCTTTGGGTTTTTTTTTGTTTATTTTTGGTATTGTAACATTTTTTTGGATTGTTTTTCGTTCATTTTATTTCATCCTTTTTATTTCTTCATCTGTGTCCGCTTAATTTTTATGCCTGTTTGTATTTTATAAGACTATAAATCTATTTTATTCATCAATTAATATTTCAATCAATGTATGAAACAATTAAGATTTCTCCGTCAACTACATCTTCTTTGGTTCAATGATCTGTCTATCTGATTCTATTCAGATATATCTATCTATCTTTGCTTGTACATCTATCTATCTATCTATCTATCTATCTGTTCTGTTCTGTCTATCTTGTCAAAGTTTCTGATTATCTGTATTTGTCATTGTCTCCCTTTTGCTTTCTGTTTAATTCTCTCTCTCTCTCTCTCTCTCTCTCTCTATCTATCTCTCTCTCTCTCTCTATATATATATATATATATATATACCGTATACTGGTATATAACTATATTTATCTAATCTATCTATTTGAGATGATTCCTTATCCATCTATATCTATCTCAGTTTGGTCATATCTATTTCACAGTGTTCATCTAATCTATCTTCATATATTTATAAATACGTATATATATATAGATATATATGGAGAAAGAAAGAGAGGGAGAGATAATATTTTCATTTGTTTTATCCTTTTTCATGGACACTTTTTTTCGTATCTACCTCTGAACACTCTAAATCCCTGATTATATATATATATATATATATATATATATATATATATATATTGTCCTCCACAGACAAACTGTTTCGTTGTATCACAACTCTTCAGTGTAGCTAGATACGTGAGACATTTAAAGCCAGGATCGAAACCCGCCTAACTTTACTGTCAGGATGATGACATACCCCTCAGCAAAGACTGCGACTCAACGTCAACTCGGGAATTAACGTATATGTATCAAGTTTCGTTTGTTCACATTTTGCGCTATCGGGTAGCGAAGTGCTTAGTTCGTTAAAAGAGCTTTGCATTACGCGAGTGGCAAGTTATAAAAAAGATGAAAACGAAAAGAAAAATAGATATGAATGAATGAGAACATTTTTTTCTAAAAATTAGTTTATGTCAACCGACGACTTTCGACGAAATTATCTAATTTAAAATTCAAAATTCATAATTCCTACCTTAAAGATGACATAAAATACTTTCTAACTGAAAATTTCGTAATTTCATATCTTAGATAATCCCGTCGAAACGCGTCGGAGGACCTAAAATATTATTTAGTAAAAATACTTCTCAGCTGGACGAAAGCCTGGGGGAATCGGAAATCAAAGAAAAAATCGAGACCATCCACATCCCGACATTGTTAAATTTGGCCAGAATACTTAGAAAAGTCCTGGAGATATGACTAGTTTCTTTGTTTAAATGGCATTCTCATGTCTATTTTTCTCTCCGTTTTCTTCTTTTTACAACGTATCTGTCTGATTAAACTTCATATATATATATATATATATATATATATATATAGGGAGAGAGAGAGAATGAGAGTGTCCTCTTGGCATAATAGCGAAAGTGTTGAACAGCAGCCTTGAAGTAAACGAGTTCGAACTCCAGTCACGCTATTACGTTCACTTTCGGACGAATACTCTGAACAAATTGGTGACCTTAGTCGCGGGTGACCCGAAGGGTTCCTTTTTTGATAGCTACAACACAAAGTTGTAGGGGAGGGTGCTACTCCATTCCCTGGATTGTTCCACTTTACCCTTGATCCTTACCTCATAATGCTGAGTGTTAAGCAAAGCGGCATCAAATACCATTTTTTTAATCTTTAATATGACTCGTCCTTGGATTGAACCCCGGTCTCCCGGACCATTGGCGAACACTTTACTCGTTAGACAAACAACCCGGTTTAACAAAGGTATGAAGCCCTTTATTCCCCCGGAATTATATGTAGAATTCTCTGAGATTTTTAGATATAAACAAATGACCTAATCACCAGCCAAAATACCAATCCAAGTGATAATTATCGAAAAAAGAAAACTTGCCTTCGAATGGATTTCGCTGTTCCGGCGGATAATGGAGAGAAAATAAAAGAAAGCGAAAAAGCCGACAAATACTAGGACCTTGCCGGAGAACTAAATTATCTGTGGAACATGAGAGTACCGGTGATGTCAGCTGTTATTTGTACGCTTGAAACGGTCCCCGAATGCCTGGACAAAAGCCAGGAGGAATCGGAAATAAAATCCCGATTGTTAAAGTCCTGGAGACATGACTGGTTTCTTTGTTTTAATGGCATATTGACCTTCGTCGGTTATTTAATCCCAAAGCCATTTTTCAAGAAGAGCAGTAGCGTTACTATTTAACCCTTAGCTTTGAGGATAAGGGGATTCATACCTTTCCCAAGGGTATTTGTCCAAAAGTGAATGTACCTGGGCAACTGGAGTTCAAACTCACTTACTACGATTTAGCAATCCAGACATTTAACCATTACACCGAGAGGACACTCCTCCCTGAAGAGATGAGGACACTCTCAGTCATGCAGACCTCAGTGAAAGACAATCCGCTAACGCCTGCCTGAATAAATGAGGAGGAATTAAATAATAATAACAATAATAATAATAATAATTTTTTTTTTAATTTAGTAACCCTTTCCATCCTCTCCATGTCATGTGATTGGAACTTTTCTGACAAAAAGTCTTTTAGCAAAAAGTAACTGTTAGGGATTTGTGGAATACAAGTGAAAGTTTGGGAGACACTGCGAAACAGTATTCACTAAGGTAAAAACGTGCAAATACACCCACTCAAGCCGAATCGCGGCTACATAGTCTGCAGCAGGCAGCAGGAGGCATTGGTTTCCACGTAAATGCAGACAAAACTGAATACATGTCTTTTAATAAAAAAGGAGACATCTTCACTCAAAATCGCAGTTTTCTGAAATCAGTGGACAAATTCACGTACCTCGGTAGCAACGTCTCATCAACTGAAAGTGACATCAATATGCACTTAGCGAAGGCATGGATTGCAATCAATTAGTGATCGATCATATGGAAGTCTAACTAATCAGATAAAGTAAAATCGATTTCTTTCAAGCAGTGGTTGTGTCATTTCTATTGTATGGATGCACCCGGAAGCGATGGATGACAGGGACGATTGGCGAGAGAGACTCCGGAAAATCCATGCAAGCTGAACGACTTTAAGATGATGATAAACACACCTGAAAACTTTCTAAATTAATTATCTCCGTTGACATGCAGAAGTTTTTGCTTGTTTCTTAATTTTTCAAGAAACTTCTGCCGTACTATCGAAGAAACATTTAGTGGTTTCTTTCAAATATATATATTTATATATATTCATTGGAAAAGCTCCCCTCCCCAAGAAAACCTTGAAAAATTCGATATGAACATGAATATCAAAAACATTTTAGTTGTTGTAGTTTCCTCAAGTCACTTGACTGGAGTTTTTTGAAAAAAAAAGTTGCTAAACAAAAATTAGCTGATAGGGATTTGTAAATTAGTTTTGAATATGAGTGAAGCTGTGAGTAGAGATAAGGCTTTGTGAAATACCGCAAAATGGTTTCTGTTTAAATTATGGGATACGTGGATTCTGTATTTTAAAAAAGCCCGTCTATCCTTAACGGAATGTCTGATGAACTAAGGAGAAGCTTAGAAGAAGCAAATATATCCGACTAGGTATATACAGATTACAGAGGAGATCTATTACTTGCTTATATGCCGTAGTCTGTTAGTGGTAGAACACAAAGGATGCTACCGTGGAACAAGAACAACAGATAACTTACTGTAGATTGAATAGCCCATCTGAGGCGGAAAAATGTAACCATAGCGTTAATCGACTACAAGAAGGCCTATGGTGTGGGCTTATAAGTCTGGATAATAGACCGTCTGAAAATGTACAAGATATCCGGCAATGTCATCGAAAGTGGAATTAACTGTTGGAGAAAAAAACTTAATCAGAGTTGAAAATCTAGACAGACATCATCCAGGGATATGTACTTTCGCTATTACCATGTGTAATAGCAATGATGCCATCCAATTTAGTTCTTAGGAAGAGCACAGAGGACTATTAATTTACTAAATCACTAGAAAAGGTTTATTACCTTCTGCACATGGACGACATTTATAAAAAAAATTTAAAAAACTGTTGGTTTGTTTTGATTTGGTTTGGTTTGGTTTGATTTGGTTTTATAGCATTTCAACCATTGTAGGTTATTTAATGCCAAATCTATTTTTATACATATGAACAGTTTTATTTCAACCAATTCAGTTTAATATAAATACTGTTTAAAAGCCAAAATAGTTCTATTTTAAACAATTCAGTTTAGCATAAGTACACTGTTTAGTTCTATTTGACCCATAGATAGGACACTACCAGGTGCTACCACTCCGGACTTAAGTGGACCTGGGATCAATGGCTATTAAAGGGTATTCTGCATTCCCCAAAGCTCCAACATTACTGGAACCTCACTATCAGATTATTTGGTGTCATATCCAGGACACTCAGTGGATGAGTCTTATCCCACTTCAGTATAAAAAAGGATTCGGCATAAAATCACCAAAAAGGTTGATATGCTCTAAAACCCAAATAACCAACCCACCTGGATAATGAGCACGAAAGGGAAACCTCAAGGAAGAAACTAAAACTCTTCTAGTAACTTTCCCAGTCGGCCGGGGCTGTAGAATACACCGACTGCACCTCTGCAGAGGGGTAAGATCGCCCCCCACCCCAATGAGTGTCCTGGGTATGATACTAAACGATCTGATGGTAAGGCTTTAATGTTGCTGGAGTTTTGGGGAATGCGGACCACTCCTTCATTGCCATTGTTCTCAGGTCCGCTCTGGCCCGGAGTGGTAGCGCCTGATAGAGCCCTACCTATGGGTTTAATAGAACTAAACTGTATACTTATGCTATTCTGAATTGTTTGAATTAGAACTGTTTGACTAAACTGAATTGCTTGAAATAGAAATGTTTTTCACAATTAAACTCTCCTTAAATCTAAACTGCGTGCTCATGCTATTTTTTGAAATAGAATTGACAATTTGCATAAAAATGGATTTGGCATTAAATAACCTAAAACGCTTGATATGCCATTAAACCCAAACAACCCAACAACCTATCTATGGGTTAAATAGAACTAAACTACTATTGACTAAACTGAATAGCTTGAAGTATTTGATATAGAACTGTTTTGACATTTAACTGTATGTAAAGAAAATCTATACTTATACTAAACTGAATAAGCTGAACTAGAACTGTTTGACTAAACTGAATTGTTTGAAATAGAAATGTTTTTGACGATTAAACAGTGTCCTTATGCTAAACGGAATTGTTTTAATTGGAACTGTTTTTGAATTTGAAACTCTACTTACGGTAAATTGAAGTATTTGATATAGAACTGTTTTGACATTTAACTGTATGTAAAGAAAATCTATACTTATACTAAACTGAATAAGCAGAACTAGAAATGTTTGTCTAAACTGAATTGCTTGAAAAAGAAATGATTTTGACAATTAAACTCTGTACCCATGCTAAACTGAATTGTTTGTAATAGAACTGATTATTTCTATAAAAATGGATTTGGCCTTAAATAACTTACAAAGGTTGATATGCCAAAAAACCCAACCAACCAACCAAATTCTAGTAGCAGCACAAAACAACGCCATAAGAAAAAAATTATGTTAAAGCGAAAAATTGATTGATTATACACCACAAGAATATGTGGGGAAAAATATGAAACGGTTAATCAGATGAAAAGTGAACGCAGTAGACTAGCATATAAAGTAAAAGACGCGACATTACTGGGTGGGAAAGGTGATTAACTGAGAATTGTGCAAAATATTTCAATTTAATCATACAACCAAGCTTGAATCAGTATGAGGCAATGGAATTTTTATGGTTTGGTTTGGATCACTTTGCTTTTATGGCATACCAATCATCGTAGGTTATTTAATGCCAAATCCTCTTCATATATATGTAGATAGATAGATAGATAGATTAAATATATAGGATTTGGTTTGGTTGTGTTTCATGGCATATCAACCATTGTAGTTTATCTAATACCAACTCTTCTTTATACATATATATTAAATATATAGGATTTGGTTTTGTTGGGTTTTATGGCATATCAACCATTGTAGATTATCTAATGCCAAATTCTCTTTATACATATATATTGAATATATAGGATTCGGTCCGGTTGGGTTTTATGGCATATCAACGATTGTAGGTTATTTAATGCCAAATCCTCTTTGAACATATATATTAAATATATATGGTTTGTTAACACATTTTATAACATTTTTAAACGAACCAAATCTCATTCTTTTGAATACACTAAAAAGTTAAATAACTAACAATGCATTTAAACTTCAGTCATTTCTTGACACATAGTTAAATGAACAAACAGTTCTATTTCATTTAATTTATTTAGGCATTAGTTCAATGTTTGCACACAGTTTAAATGTCAGACAGTTCTATTTGACCCATAGACAGAAACCTAGCAGGTGCTATAACTCAGAGTGGACCTGGTAGTGATGGCAATTAAAAGGAATTCTGCGTTCGTCAAAGCTCCAGCATTACTGATGCGACACCATGAAATTGTTTAATGTTATATCGAGGAAACAGTCGAGGGGGTTACAGTCGGTGTATTCTAGAGCCCCCACCGACTGAACAGCAGGATTTTCAGATAAAAACGGACCACTTAATCCCAGGCAAAGTTTCAAACCAAGAAGTAATTAACAAAAAAAAAAAAAAAACTACAGAGAGAAAATAAAAGAAAACGATAAGATTTACAATAATGATAATAATAATAATATTCTCAGCCAGAAAACCACACCTTATAATAATCAACAAAAGAAAAGATGATTTTCAAAATTGTTGACTTTGGTGTCCTGGCTGAAAACTGAACAAAACTGAAGGAAAGTGAAAAGAAGGATAATTACTTTGACCTTGAAAAAACTTCGACATTGAAAAAACTATGGAATATGAAGGTGACAATTATACCAATCGTGATTGGTGCTTTTGGTACAGTTACCAAAGGATTATTAAAGGGACTGGAGGACTTTGAAACCAGAGGACGAGTGGAGACCATTCAAACTACTACATTATTGAAAACGACCAGAATACTGAGAGGAGTCCTACAGACTTGAAGAGACTTGCTGTCCCTCAAACTCAAGTGAAAGACCATCAACTAACACTGATGTGAAAAACTTGGAAGGATTAAAATGATTATTATCGTAATCGCGGCTAGATGACCAGATCTTGTAATAATCAACAAAAAAAGAGAAAAGAAGGATAAGTACCAAGACCTTGCTCGGGAATAGAAAAAACTGTGGAACATGAAAGTAACGGTTATACCGATTGTAATGGGTGCTCTTGGTTGTTACCAAAGGATTTATACAGGGACTGGAGGACTTGGAAATAAGAGGACTAGTGGAGACCATCCAAACTACGGCATTGATGAAATCGGCCAGAATACTGGGAAATGTCCTGGAGACTTGAGAGGACTTGAAAAAGTTGGGGAGCATGATGGCCTAGGTAATACCATTCCCTAGGAGCCAGAAGACTTGCTGTCACTCAGACTCCAATGGAAAACCACCAGCTAACGAGGGTGTGACAAACTCACAAAGAGTAAGCTAATTATAACAAAAAAGCAAAAATCCGAACTGTCTCATTTTTTGCCAATTGCACAAGCGAAATATGTCGGGCAGCCTTGATTAGATGAGATGATGACGTTATGATTAACTTTTGGAGATTCAAATTACGTATTTACGTATTTAAATGTGGCACGTGATCCTCAAGTTCAAAATGGCAAAGACAAGAATTCATATCAAACATGACAAGGAGTTCTGTAAATCCCTTTTTGGTTAAAAAGTAATCTTCTATTATATACTCCATTTTCTTAACCAACTCTACGAACATCTGGAACACTTTTTTTTATTATCTATTACATTATAACTCATTTAGTTTTGGTTTTTTTTTTCCGGAAAAATCAATCATTTGGTTCATTCAATTTTTCTTTTTCTTTTTCTTTTTCTTTTCCCGACGAGTCATTTCCCTTTTTTTACTATATATATATATATATATATAGGGTGGAAAGATAAAATTGTCGCCCTAGAAAAGACGATATGATTCCATTTCCGTTTAATGAAAACCGGTTTTCTTTTTTTTTGTTGCAGACCATCTTCTCGTTGGCCAGTTGTGTACAAATCCCAAGCGCGATAGGAGCCTTCTATCATGTCTGAAAGTGACACAATGTTAAACGAGCAAGATCAGAGATGTGCCGCTGTACAACTCATGCGCTCTACTGATCCAACTTCTGACAACAGGACCATTGCCAGCACCCTCAAAATGCAAATCTGGATTGCCATGAATAACAGGCACGTGCTCAGGGGGATGAAAACAAAGTTTCCGGCTACGGTTATGGTCTTTGGTGTGGTTTTAAATGAGTGCCACATCATCCCACCTCATATCTTCGAAGTAGGCTTGAAAGTCAACACTAAAGTGTACCTGGATGTGCTGAAGGGTGTGTTGATCCCCTGGTGCAATCAGGTGGCCGGTGGCAGACCCTGGGTGTGTCAGCAGGACTCGGCGCCGGCCCACAAGTTCAAAGAGACCCAGGCTTGGCCTCAGAAGGAGTGCTACAACTTTATACCCTTCTCTTACTGGCCCCCTTCCTCCCCCGACCTGAACCCGCTGGACTACTTCGTTTGGTCATACGTCGAGAACATCACCAACATGACCTCCCACAACACCAAAGCCAGCCTGATCGCCGCCATCCGCCGAGTATTCGCCGAGCTCCCGCCGGCGCTTGTGGAAAAGGCATGCTCTCAGTTCCGGATCCGTATCGAGACGGTGATTGAGGCTGAAGGTGGCTACATTAAATAGATGTCAGCTGTACTACACAATCAAGTTAGCTGAATAGATTTTTTCAATAAAAGTTTTAAAATAAAGCTCTAGTGTTGTTTTCTTTTGGACGACAATTTTATCGTTGTACCTGTAGTATTATTTGATCCAGTTAAACCGGAGTTGGGAGTAATTCCATCTGGACAACAAACCATTCAACAGGGAACATTTAAATTTTCCTGGTAAAGAGCTCAATGTAACTGACATTACAGAGCAATAATTTCATTAAGAAAAAACAAAAACTGGTCACATTAGGATTATAAATTTATTTCCATTCTGTTATGGGTTTTGATATAACAGTCGAATACTCCAAAATGTTTTGATAGTAGATGTAATCTGTGCCTACAGGAAAAATACAAATAATGATATACCCAGACTCTGAAAAATTATTAAATCAGAAATGTGAATTAATAGCTAAATGTAGACATTGGAATAAATTTAAACTATATACAAATTATCATAGATAATGCTTAAATAAATAAAAAAAAACATAGGATTAATTTGAGATTTAAGGTAAATGAATAAAAATAAAATAAAATAAAAAAGATGAGAAGAAACCCTGTGATGTGTACGTAACTCTTCAAGTGAAGGGTAACTGAATTAATAGGCACGAAAATAAGATTTGAATTTAAAATTTTAATTTTACATTTTGAATTTAATTTGATATAAATTTTACTGTATCCTTACGTAAAGTTATTAAAGAAAGTTGTATTTCTCTAAATTAATATTAAATCTGAAGTTTTAAGTTGAAATATATTTAGATTTTAAATAATAAAAAATAAAATTAATTTACAATAATTCCAACCAACAATAAAAAAAACGGAAGAGGGCTAAATGAGGAGAAAACTCTTCACCCCTCTTCTACCCCCTCCCACCCTTCTTTCCTGTGTCTATTCTGAATTATTTTATCAATTAGATCTAAAGAAGTCGTGTTATTTTTTTTTGGTGTTTTTGATTTATATCACAACCCATAACAGGATGGAAATAAATTTATAATCCCAATGTGACCGGTTTTTGCTTTTTTTCTTAAAGAAATATATATATATATATAGGCTAACCTAAAAAAAAAAAAAAAAAAAACAGAACCCATACATTTTTGACTGAAATTCATAAATTTAATTCTAGCCTTTTCTTTTTTTCAGGATGTGAAGTAGATTCTGTGCATAAAAAATTAGGACAATAGTATATATATATATATATATATATATATATATATATATATATATATATATAATGTAGTTTAGAAGACCTACCGGGAGCGATGAATGATAGGGACGGATGGAAGAGACAGTCTGGGAAATCCGTGTTGCCAGTGTAACTTGAAGATTCTCTCTCTATATATATATATATATGTATATATATATTTCTTTTCAGGATCTTTAAGTGAAGACGTCAAAATCTTATTATTTTCCTTGTCTGGGTTGAGCTGGGGAAGAAAGTGCCCTATAGTAGCCCAAGTGCTTTCGACCTTTTTGCTGGTTGCCCTCAGGCGTTGTGTTTGATTGTTGAAGTGAGACGCTGTGAGTTTTCATATTTATTGAAAGATATTCAATAACTGACCCGAGCATCCCTCCTAACGGAATGAAACAACTATATATTAAAAGAAACATTTCGAATTTCAACCCATTTTTTTTTTCGTGTCATACCATTTCTGGTGTCAGCTAACTCCTCTCCAAATATATATATATATATATATATATATATATATATATATTATAAGATTGTTGGTTGTCACTAAACTACTTTGTGGGTATGTGTCGAACCAAGTGCAATATAATATGGAGAGTGCTCAAAGTCTAGGATACAGCTATTATATAATAATAAAAAATAAATATATATTAGATATACATATATTTAATCCATGGAAAATGGATTAAATATATATATATATCTAATATATATTTATCTGTCATTATAATTATTATACAACACACACACACACACACACACACACACATATTTATATATATATATATATTACATCCTTTTATTTGACCGCTTATTTCATGGAAATCTGCGATTATATATATATATATATATATATATATATATATATATATATATGTATATATATATATTTCTTTTTTTGATGGTCATTAGAGGGAAATAATTGAATATTTTGAAATGAATTGGTTCACAAAGATACCTATATATATTTTTGAATTGTGTATATTACTCTACCCTGATATATTTCAGGCTTCTTCCCGTCACATCTATGATAGATCTTTTACAAATTTTTGTTCCTTCTAACTCCTTGTTTTTTCTTTTTTTTTCTTTTTTTTTTTTTTTGTAGAAACGAACACCTACAGAAAATCTATCACAAAAGGACAGTCACTACTATATAAGCAAAAACGATTCCAGTCAAAATAATTAACACTCTCTGAAGACAGCAAGAAGCTAGAAACATGTTAGAGTAGATCAAAATGAATGATTTAATAAAACATAAATATCTTTGTGGACCTATTCATTTATATATATATATATATATATATATATATATATATATATATATGAAATAAATGTTTATATGAAGAGTGGATTCACAACTATATTTGAAATAAGCTTTCTAGTAAAAGGCTATAGTCCCCTCCGAGAGTTTGAACCCTCTGCCATCCGCATAAAGTAAAAGCTCTTCAAACGAATTTATCACTCTGGAATCCGATAGCGCAAAACAAAAACAAAAGAAAGCTAATACATATGTGTTATAATTCCTGTGCTGAAGTATGTCGTCGAAAAGGCTGAGCGGTTAGATACTAAGTCTAGCGTAAAGCTAGGCGAGTTTCGATCCCAGCGTGAAGAGTTCTGCGTGTCTAGCTCCACTGAAGAGTTATGATACAACGAAACAGTTGGTCTGTAAATGACTAAATATATATATAAGATTACCACATCTTGGCATCTTATTGTTATCCTTATCACCAAAATTACAGCCCAAACAACCTGATAACTATTTGATTCTTAAGTGAAGCTGCTGACATACAAGACTCAAGGTAAATATGACTAACGTGGCTTCAGTTCTGTACAGGTTTAACGAGATCCACTCGTGGAATATCATTTTTATGAATCTTTGAGTGTCTTTTTAATCCAGGAGTTGATTTGCCATTTTACTACAAACAGCGCATTTATTACCAAGACGACGAGGTGGTAACAAAAGTTCATATATTTTTTATTTTCTTTTTAGGTTCATCGTTTTGATTTGACATGGTTAACATATGCAGCTTTTGATAACAGATTATGATGGTCAGAATTTGCCTTCCCAATTCCAATACCTTTCCCAAAGGCATTAGAGTTGATTGCAATGATTTGATTTTAATTCTATGATTTAAACTATATATATATATATATATATATATATATATATATATATATATATATATATATATTCCCAATATTTTTAGAGCAGTCTGTAAGAAATAGAATTATATGTTTCCGCAGGAGTGAGACCCAATGACATGATGGGCAAAGTACTTGACTGCACCCTCAATGTGAGTTCAGCCTCTAGTTACGCTTTGACATTCACTTTTGGACTATTTCCCTTAAGAAAAGTATGAAATCTCTTAGTCCCTAACAGCTATGGGTTTAATAATATCACTGGTATTCTACGAGGATCGTTTTGGCGTAAAATAACCCATGAAAGTTGATATGACATTAAAATAGAAACCGAACCAATACATTTCACCGTATTTGTGCTTTTTAAATAAGGTAGATTATATAGAATATAGTATTATATATATATATATATATATATATATATATATATAAACAAATATATATTCATACACACACGCACACACGCACACACACACATATATATATATATATATATATATATATATATATCAGTGCTCAATCTATGTCATCAATGATACTGTTACAAAATAAATAACTAACAACCCTTGATATGCCATAAAGTCAACCACACCAAATCATATATATATTTAATATAAATGTATAAAGAGGATTTGGTATTGAATAACCGTCAAGGGTCGATATGCCATAAAAGCCAAACACACCAAATCATATATATCAAGTATATTTATAAAGAGGATTTGGCCTTAAATAACCTAAATAGTTGATATGTTATAAAACCCAACCAAACCAAATTATATTTATTTAAAATAAATATATAACGAGAATTTGGTTTTGAATAACCTACAATGGTTGATATACCATAAAACCCAACCGAACCAAATCCTATATATTTAATATATCTTTAAGAAGATGATTTTCCATTAAATACCCTACAATTGTTGATAAGCCATAAAATCCAAGCAACTGTCCAGCTGTCCAAATTAAATGTGTCCTCAACTACAAAAGTAGTTCCATTCACATATTGGGTCAACTACTGTTCACCAAAAGCTTAAATATACATGAGGGGTGCAGAGTACTACGAAATCGGCGCTATTACGTTCGCTTTTTGACTAATAATTTTGGGAAAGGTATAAAGCCTTTATTACCACAACTATGGATTAACTTGAACGATTACTGTTCTTCTATAAGGATATGTTTAGAATTAATCAATCCACGAAGGTTAATGTATAATTCATGAATAAAATCAGGGGAATACATATTTTCTTCCAACTTATCAAACTAAATTCAGAATGAGCAACTGAATTTTTTTTAATGGCATCCTACATATCTTACAAGAGAAGTACAGGGTCTGCATCATCAGCATATAATTCATGAAAGGTTTGGGTTTAGAATTAAAGCAAATAAGTTTTAAAAGCTCGTCCAGATGTCGAAAATCTTAAATTCACCTTCTTATCAATGGCATGACATCTATTGATAAGGATAGTCGCAAAATATAGTAAAAGTAGTGAAAGTATGTTCTCTGGATGGAGACACAGGCTACTTCGACATTGTAGCAGGGACACGCTAGCCCCATACCTCTTTATCATCAGTCTAGACTACGTGCTTAGAACTTCGATTGAGAAAATCAGAGAAAACGGTTCAAGCTGACAAAGAAAAGAAGCAGAAGATACCCCGCAAAAACAATTACCGACGCCGACTACGCCAACGAGATAGCGATTCTGGCAAATACACCCGTCCAAGCCGAAACACAACTGCATACTCTGGAACGAGCCGCCGCAGGCATTGGCTTCCATGTCAATGCACACAAAACTGAATACATGTGCTTTAATCAAACACACGACAGTTTTACACAAGGCGGTAGCTCTCTGAAACTAGTAGACAAGTTCACCTACCTAGGAAGCAGCGTCTCATCAACCGAAAAAGACATCGACACGCGGCTAACGAAGGCATGGGGAGCTATCGATAAACTATCGGTCATATGGAAGTCAGACCTGACCGATAAAATGAAACGCAGTTTCTTTCAAGCAGCGGTCGTATCGATACTGCTATATGGATGTTCTACATGGACGCTAACTAAACTGCTGGAGAAAAAGCTTGATGGCAACTACACAAGAATGCTGCGAGCAATATTGAACAAGTCCTGGAGGCAACACCCCACAAAGCAGCAGCTATACGGCCACCTGCCTCCCATCACGAAAACTATCAAAGTTAGATGAACCAGATATGCAGGACACTGCGGGTGAAGCAGGGACGAGATCATAAGTGATGTACTCCGATGGACCCCCTTATATGGCCGAGCAAAAGCAGGACGACCAGTTCGAACATACATACAGCAGCACTGTGAAGATACGGGATATATCCCTGAGGACCTGCCAGAAGAGATGAACAATAGGGAGAAGTGGCGAGGGAGGGTTAGTGATATCCGTGCTGGTGGCAGGACATGATGATGATGATGAAGATTAGTGTCGATATATCATATTGTTCGACTCCATTATCGACTTGCTCAATCTGTAGAATACGCTGACTGCATCTCTGCAGAAGCGTAAAGCCCCCCGCCAACAAGTGTCCTGGATATGGCACTAAACAATCTGATGGTGAGGTTCCAGAAATGCTGGAGCTTTGGGGAATGCAGTGTATCCCTTTATAACCATCGCTCTCACGTCTGCTTTTGCTTGCACCTGATAAAATTGGACTAAACTGCGTTGCTTGAGATGGGACTATCTTGACATTTAAACTACATATTTATGCTAAACTGAATTGTTTGAAATGGAACTGTTTTATGCCAAACTGAACAGTTTGAAATTACTGTTTTGACATTGAATTGAGTGTAAATAACCTGTGATAATATTTAGCATTAAATAACCTACAAGGGTTGATATGCCATAAACCACAACCAAACCAAATCCCATATGTTTAATATATATGTATTAAGAGGATTTTGCATTAAATAACCTACAATGGTTGATATGCCATAAAATACAACCCAACCAAATCCTATATATTTAATATAGATGTATAAAAAGGATTGTGCATTAAATAACCTACAATGGTTGATATGCCATAAAACCCAACCAACCAAACCAAATCCATGGTGTAATGGTTATCCTCGCAGGAAATGGATTCGGCGACACGAGTTGAAATGCTGGACGAGACTGATTGCATTTCACATAGCACTAATACCCTTGGGAATGGTATGAATCCAATTATTCTCCCTCCAGCTATGAGTAAATAGTAGGATAGAATAAGTTCTTCAGCCTTGGTGAGGCAACTAGTCTAGGAGAAGGAAAACTCTGAATTCAAACCTGTTAAACTCCGTTTAAAAAATTGACCTTGTGTCACATCCAGCCCGAGCGGAGGGGTTGGTAAATATGATATATTTAATATATATGAATAAAGAGGATTTGGCATTAAATAACCTACAATGGTTGATATGCCATAAAACCCAACCAAACTAAATCAAATCCATAATCAACGGCTATCGGTTCTGCGAGTTTCCACTGAAATCCACCCGAGTCTTTAAATTTTTGATGTAGTTCCCTGAACCTTTTAAAAAAGATTGAAGGTCTACCTAACTTGCCCATTATTAACTGTATAAGTAAGCAGTTTAAATATCAAAACAGTTCTATATCAAGTAATTCAGTTGCGCATTAACTGTTTGGCATATGGTGTTCTATGTACATTTCTAGGATTTTTTTTGTTTTTTGTTTGGTTGGTTTTTATGGGATATTAACCTTTGTAGGTTATTTAATGTCAAATCCATTTTTATTCAAATGAACAGTTCTATTTCAAACAATTCAATTTAGTACACGTATAGTTTTCGTCCATTCACAGTTAAATATCAGTACATTTCTAATTCAAACAATGTCCTTAATTGGGATCATTTTTGAGATGAGGCTTTTTTAATCCGAGAATTAATTTTTTTTATTTATCTATTTATTGCGGACTTTTCTTCCTCATCTTGGTAGTTTTTGTGTTGTTTCTTCTTTCACTACGTTTCGGCCAAATTCCCTCTGGCCTTCTTCAGGTGATTTACCGCGACCTCGGATAGGAATGCTGAGTCTTGTAACCGTATCCCCAGTAATTACTGCCTTCCATAGTTGGACAATATACAAAAATTCGGTACGGACCCGCTTCTGGAAGACCAGATAAGGATTTATGAGACCAAAAAATCCATCCTCGATCGCCCTTCGGGGCCCATGGCGCAGCGGATAGAGGCGGTGAGTCTCTTCGGTTCCAGGTGAGCATTGTCAGAAGATAGCGGTTTCAAATCCTACCCGAGCCGGCCAGAGGTTTACTTGGTCAAAAAACGTGGTGCGATAGAAAACAACTATGGAAGGCAGTAATTACTGGGGATACGGTTACAAGACTCAGCATTCCTATCCGAGGTCGCGATAAAATCACCTGAAGAAGGCCAGAGGGAATTTGGCCGAAACGTAGTGAAAGAAGAAACAACACAAAAACTACCAAGATGAGGGGGGGAAAAGTCCGCAATAAATAAATAAAAATTCAGTACGCATATTACATCTCTATTTCAAACCATATTACATGTCGGAACAGTTCTATTTCAAGCAGTTCAGTTTAGATAAGTAAGCAGTTTAAATATCAAAACAGTTCTATATCAAGTAATTCAGTTGAGCATTAAGATGGAATTTAGTTCTATTTAACCCATAGATAAGACGCTATCAGGGAGTCATGGCAATGAAGGGGTGCTCCGCATTCGCCAAATGTCCAGCATTACTAGAGCCTAACCATCAGATTGTTAAACAATCTGAATGTCAACAGTACTTCTGCCTAACCTGAAACTAGACTGAATCTCAGAAAAGATTTAAGAACAAATATCTTTAATCAAATGACTCAGAGAGACTTGAAAGCACCTTTCCAACCGAATTAAGAAGAGGGTTAACTCGAAAATTATTCATTTTTCATTAATCATTAATTATTTACTGTTTAATAAATCCTTATCAATTAATTAATTCATTATTAGTCATATCCAGGAAACTCGTTGTGGAGAGTCCTACCCCGCTGCAGAGATGCAGTCGGTGTATTCTCCAGTCCCAGCCAACTGGGTAAACTTCTCTGGAGTTGCCTTGCACAAAATATAACATTCTGTTGTACTCTTGTGTAGCCATAACTAATAAAGCAATGTCACTTTCTTTATATAAACATTAATCACTTTATTCTTTCTTGGAGTCAAAGCTTTTGTAAGTATGTAAATTTAGCGACCGTATTCGAGGGCGACCCGAAGGCTCCCTTTTCAATAGCTACTACACTGTAGGGGAGGGCGCTACCCCTTTCCCTAGATTGCTGCACTTTACCCTTGATACGTACCTGATATTGCTGAGTGTTAGGCAAGGAGGTATCAAGTACCATTTTTAAAGTCTTTGGTATAACACGACCTGAGATTGAACCCACGTCCCCTGGACCATCGGCGAACACTCTACCCACTTGGCCAATGAGCCGGTTCTAGTGTGAGAAAGACGGACGAAGGAAGACAGACACCTATATTGACCCATAACTTCTTCTCTTGACCATACCACGCTGTGTTATCGTCAAGGCTTCACTTACAACTTCTACTTCTCGGCCGGGTAGATCCTATTTACCCAACCCCTCCGCTCGGGCAGGATATGACACAAGGTCAATTTTTAGTTTAGCAGGTTTGAATTCAGAGTCTTCCTTCTCCTAGACTAGTTGCCTCAGCAAGGCTGAAGAACCTAGTCTGCCCTACTATTTACCCATAGCTGGAGGGAGAATAATTGGATTCATACCTTTCCCAAGGGTATTAGTGCTATGTGAAATGCAATCAGTCTTGTCCAGGAATTGAACTCGTATCGCCGTGTCCATATCCTGTGACGATAACCATTACACCACGGGCACCTTCTCGGCCGGGTAGATGCTCAACAGGAGCAAATGGCTGGGCGTTCTACAGAGCAGCCCATAGCGGGACGCCTAGCCACTCGCTAGTGCTCCCGTGACAACAAGCTTAGAGTCTCTCAATGTTGCATAGCCATAATACAAATAAAAGCGGAAACATAATCAAATATAATGAACGAACGAAAAACTTCTCGTTATAAAAATATATATCTCATTTTATTCTCGAAAAAGGCCCACAGTTTGTTGTTAATTGAGAGATATATGGAGAGACATATACTCAAAGAGAGGACTTCTTCCCTTATCTTCTCCCGGGAACCAGAGGATGCCAACGCTTGCACCCCTTTGCAAGCCGTATCGTCAGTGACGTCAGAGACGCCCTGTTTAGCTGCGTGTCCCTCGCTCGATTCCCAATTCTCTGCACTCGGTCTAAATCTGACTGCGTGGTTATCACGCGGTCTCCTTCCGGTTACGCACCTGTTAAACCCGACTGCCCTGATGCGCTGCCTTGCTTACTAATTACAACGTGACAGCTTGTCAAAGCACACGGGGTCACTAAGAACGAACCGAAAATCCATCTCATATGTTATATAACATAAAGACTGTTTGATAGTATCTCACGTGCGCATCTGCATATATCATTTCATAACACCCACACATTTCCGTTCAACTTCTAATTATTTTCACAGGTGCATCCTGTACTGATAATCTCCGATTGGCGGCTCGGTCAAGGGTCAATACGCAACAGTACTTCTGCCTAACCTGAAACTAGACTGAATCTCAGAAAAGATTTAAGAACAAATATCTTTAATCAAATGACTCAGAGAGACTTGAAAGCACCTTTCCAACCGAATTAAGAAGAGGGTTAACTCGAAAATTATTCATTTTTCCTTAATCATTAATTATTTACTGTTTAATAAATCCTTATCAATTAATTAATTCATTATTAGTTCCTCTCTCTTTGTGAAAGCATACTTATATCCCATCACTCTGTTAGGGATCATACCTAACGAAAAAATATTAAAGCTATTCTCCCAGAGGAATAAAAAGGGAGGTGATTCCCGTGGACAGTGGATTGTGGGATTCAGAGAGACCGGAAGAACAGACACTCACGTGAGACAGAAGGAGAGGCTAGAAAATCGTCTATGTCACATGGAAGTACATTTGACTGTTACACACAAGGTTAAAACAGCTTCTTTTTTCAGGTCAATCGACGCTTGTCCCTGTCTATGGTTAATAAACCCTGTTTTTTTGTTGTACATCCACGACTCCGTCTATTTTCAGTTTCTTTTTTTTTTTTTTTAATTTTTGTATATTTTCTTTGGTTGTGAAAACGTAGCACCATCCAGTCTTGAGTTGGGGAGTTTCCGTGAAGTAATGGTTAAAAGTGATGAACAGTAAAATCGAAGTCAGCAAGTTCAAACTCCAGTTGCTCTATACCGTTCTCTTTCGGACAAATACACTTAGGAAAGGAATGAAAACCCTTGCAGATCATCTAAAAGATAAATTGTATCATTTTTGTTTTTCAATGAGGATGGTTTTAAATAACGCACGAAAATTGAAATAAAGCAAACTGAATCATCCTTGATATTCTGAATAGAGTAACGTCTTTAATGGCTAGAGTACGGTCTTTATTGACGAGAATAATTCATTTATGACGAGAGTAACGTCCTTAAAGACGACATTAACGTCTTTAATGATGAGAATACGTACTTATGGATGAGAGATTTGGTTGGTTGGTTGGTTAGTTGGGTTTTATGGCATATCAACCTTTGTAGGTTATTTAACGTCAAATCCATTTTTATGCAAATAGTTCTATTTCAAACGATTCAGTTTAACTTCAGTACACAGTTTAACCGTGAAAAACATTTCTATTTCAAGCTATTTAGTTTAATCAAACAGTTCTAATTCAACTAATCAGTTTAGCATAAGTTTACTCACACTTAAATATCAAAATAGTTCTATATTAAACAATTCAGTTTAGTGTACGTACAGTTTCGATGTTAAAAACTGTTCCATTTCAAACAATTCAGTTTAGCATAAGTACACAGTTTAAATGTAAGTACAATTTAATTGTAAAAAACAGTTTTATTTCAAACCACTCAGTTTAGTCTAACAGTTCTAATTCAAACAATTCAGTTTAGTATAAGTAGGTAGTTTAGTTCAATTTAATCCATAGATAGGACCCTATCAGGTGCAACCATTTCGGGCTAGAGTGGATCTGGGAGCAATGGTTATGAAGGGGTGCTCCGCATCACTGGAACCTCACCATCAGATTGTTTAGTGTCATATCTAGGACACTCATTGGGGGTAGGGATCTTACCCCTCTGTAGAGGTGCAGTCGGTGTATTCTACAGCTCCAGCCGACTGGGCAAAGATGAGAGTAATGTCCTTAAAGATAAGTATTTTAATAATGAAACTAACGTCTTTGGTGACAAGAATACGTACTTGATGATCAGATTAACGTCTTCAATGATGACAGTACCGTCTTTATTGACGAAAATACCTATTTAATGATTGGTGTAATGTCCTTTATGACTAGAGTAACGTCTTTAATGACGAGAATACGTACTTAATAATGAGGGTAACGTCCATAATGACGAGAGTACCATATTTGATGATAAGAATACGTACTTGATAATGAGGGTAACGTCCTTAATAACGAGAGTACCATATTTGATGACGAAAATACGTACTTATTATGAGGGTAACGTCTCGAATGACGTGAATTCGTATTAATGAGGAGAGTAACGACCTTAAAGACAAGAGTAACGTATTTAATGACCATAATAGGCAACTAATAATGAGGGTAACGTCCTTAATAACGAGAGTACCATATTTACTGACGAGAATACGTACTTATTATGAGAGTAACGTCTCTAATGATGTGAATTCGTACTTAATGAAGTGTGTAACGTCCTTAATGACGAGTAACGTTTTTAATGGCGTGAATGCATTCTTAGAAGAGTAACACCCTTAATAATTTATTTTTCATTGAGCCACTTATTTTTTTCTTTATATAATTCCAGTCGGTCCTTTCTACGGTCTTCTTCGTCCTAATGCCGGTTATTACCTTTATCTACTGCTGCTTATCCGTCTAATCATAAGGCTCTTTCTTTTTTTTTTTTTTTTTTTGCACCCGGTTTGTTCAGGCTAGAATCTTTGTCAACGGGGAGAGGATGAGGCCCCATGACTCTACTATCGACTTTTACACGCACAAACATGCAGTAACCGATCATCGAATATGCATAAATACACCTCGACTCTTTCTACAGATAATGAAATAAGCGATCACTTAAGATTGTAACATGGCCGTAGCTAATTGGAACGGAGTATGAGGCAAATCTGGTTGTGAAGAGGAGATAGAGAGAGTCTCAAAGACACAGAGAGAGAGAGAGAGAGGATGAATCCTAACGAAGGAAGAAAATTGCTGAGTTTTCGAGAATATTCGGGAACTAATCAGCGGACAAGACCGGAATGAAATTAGGATTCATTCTGTGAAAACTTATTCAACGAAGTCGTTCTGTCCATCTGGGTTATCGAAATAGCAGCTTTTTTTTCTTCTATTTTTTTTTTTTTTGTTTAACTCTTTCATATTTATATTTTCTTCTAATGCAACTTCCTCTCTCTTCCTTTTCTAAATTACATGTCTATTTATGACGCTGATTGAGTTTGCTTAATTCATTATCTATATATCTATCTGTCTATGTCAGTCTGTTTGGTATCTATCTATCTATCTATCTATCTCATTCTGTTCAAATCTATCTATCTATCTATCTATCTATGTCAGTCTGTTTGGTATCTATCTATCTATCTATCTATCTATCTATCTATCTATCTATCTCATTCTGTTCAAGTCTATCTATCTATCTATCTGATTCTGTTCAAATCTATCTATCTATCTATCTATCTATATACGTCAGTCTGTTTGGTATCTATTTATCTATCTATCTCATTGTGTTCAAATCTATCTATCTATCTATCTATCTATCTATCTATCTATCTATTTATGACAGTCTGTTTGGTATCTATCTATCTATCTATCTATCTATCTCATTCTGTTCAAGTCTATCTATCTATCTATCTATCTATCTCATTCTGTTCAAATCTATCTATCTATCTATCTATGTCAGTCTGTTTGGCATCTATCTATCTATCTATCTATCTCATTCTGTTCAAATCTATCTATCTATCTATCTATCTATCTATCTATGTCGGTCTGTTTGGTATCTATCTATCTATCTATCTATTGCCCAGTCGGCTGGGGCTGTAGAATACACTGACTGCACCTCTGCAGAGGAGTAAGACACACCCCCAACGAGTGTCCAGGATATGACACTAAACAATCTGATGGTGAGGTTCCAGCAGTGCTGGAGCTTTGGGGAATGCGGAGTACCCCTTCATTACAATCGCTCCCAGGTCCACTCTGGCCCGGAGTGGTAGCACCTGATAGGGCCCTATCTATGGGTTAGATAGAACTAACAGCATTCTTATGCTAAACTTAATTGTTTGAATAAACTGAATAGCTCGAAATAGAAATGTTTTTGACAGTTAAACCGTACTTAAATTTAAACTGCGTGCTTATGCTTAACTGAATTATTTCAAATAGAACTGGTTTTCGACACAAAAATTGTATTTACACTTAACTGAATTGTTACATATAACTGCTTGAATAGTTTGAAATAAATGTTTTTGACAATTAAACTGTGTATTTATGCTAAACTGAATTGTTTTAAATAGAACAGATTATTTACATGAAAATAGATTTGGCGTTAAATAACCTACAAAGGTTGATATGCCATAAAACCTACCAAACCAAACCAAACTATCTACCTATGTCAGTCTGTTTGGTATCTATCTATCTATCTATCTATCTTTGTCAGTCTGTTTGGTATCTATCTATATATCTATCTATCTATCTTTGTCAGTCTGTTTGGTATCTATCTATCTATCTATCTATCTCAGTCTGTTTGGTATCTATCTATCTATCTATCTATCTATCTATCTCAGTCTGTTTGGTATCTATCTATCTATCTATCTATCTATCTTTGTCAGTCTGTTTGGTATCTATCTATCTATCTATGTCAGTCTGTTTGGTATCTATCTATCTATCTTTGTCAGTCTGTTTGGTATCTATCTATCTATCTATCTATCTATGTCAGTCTGTTTGGTATCTATCTATCTATCTATCTATCTATCTTTGTCAGTCTGTTTGGTATCTATCTATCTATCTATCTCAGTCTGTTTGGTATCTATCTATCTATCTATCTTAGTCTGTTTGGTATCTATCTATCTATCTATCTGTCTATCTTTGTCAGTCTGTTTGGTATCAACCACTGTATGCTATCTAATTCCGAATCCTCTTTATATAGATATATTTAATATTTAGAATTTTATTTAGTTTGGTTTGGATTTATTGCATTTCAACCATTAGATGTCATTTAATGCCAGATCATTTTATAGATATTTATTGAATATATTAAATTTGGTTTGGTTTTGTTTTATGACATATCAACTATTGTTGGTTATTTAATGCCAAATCCTCTTCATATATATACATATGATATGGTTTGGTTGGATTTATGGCAAATCAACCATTTTAGGTTATTTAATGCCAAATCCTGTTTATAAATAAATATCCAGTATATAGGATTTGGTTAGGTTTTATGGCATATCAAACATTGTCATTTAATGCCTAATCATTTTTATACAAATATCAAATATGAGATTTCTAAATACAATTTGAAGATAACATTTTTAAACAAACCTGACATTCCTTCATTCCTAATGGCTACACAGCATTTGCTGCCCACAATTAAATGGTTTCCGTTAATTTTAAACAATTCAGTTTAGCTTAAAGTACATAATTTTTTTGTTCACACACAGTTAAATGTAAAAACTGTTCTATTTCAAACAAATCACTTTTGCATTTGGACAATCTAAATTTTAATAGTTTTATTTCAAACAATTCAGTTTAGCATGTCAACCAAGTAGTGCTTTTTATCACAAATAAACCAATTAATCATCAGTCATTTGTTTACACACGGTTAAATGTAAAAACAATTATATTTCAAGCAATTCATTTTAACATAAGTACACAGCTTAAATGTCATAAAGTCCTATTTGACTAAAAGAGGACTCTATCAAATGCTACCACTCCAGGTTAGAGTGGACCTGGGAGCAATGACAATAAAGGGGTACTCTACATTCCCCAAAGCTTTAGTATTACTGAAGCCTCATCATTAGATTGGTTAGTCTCATGGCTAGGACACTTGTTGGAGGAGTCTTACACGTCTACTGTGATGCAGTCAATGTATTCAGCTGCCCAGGCACCAAAGAAGATGAGTCGTTGCAATACGTTTTTGTCGTGGTCACGAACGACAACGTTTTATAAGATTTGTAAACCTAATTCAGATTTCTGTTTTTATTTCTTTGCAGGTGAGGCTCGTTAAAGGTGAGAAGTATGTGACAAAGCTAAAATCAGAGTGAGGTTTTAATCTCTCTCTCTCTCTCTCTCTCTCTCTCTCTCTCTCTCTCTCTCTCTCTGGATACATCTATATATATATATATATATATATATATTCAGTCTACCGATAAATCTCAATTTTTTTTAATTGTCTTATTCAGTCAATTCAGATCTCTCTCTCTCTCTCTCTATATATATATATATATATATATCTGTGAATATTATTCTCAGCCTGTTCACATCAATCTATTGATCAAGTGATCTATCTATCTATCTATCTATCTATCTAAGTCTGTTTTATATATATATATATATATATATATATATATATATATATATATATATTGGTGTGTGTATAAAAGTGTGTGTATTGGTGTGTGCGTGCGTGCGTATATGTGTGCCTGTGTGAATGTAAGATTGTGTATTAGTATTTTTCAGCCTGTCTGCCTATAACTATCTCTCTGTTCATTATCTCTGTCTATCTATCAATCTATCTATCTCTCTGCTTGTCTCAGTTTCCCGTTCTTTCAATCCATCTATTTATCTACCTAAGTCCTATAAGGTTTATATATATATACATATATATATATATATATATATATATGTGTGTGTGTGTGTGTGTGTGTGTGTGTGTGTGTACATGTTTTTTTGTGTGTCTATGTATGTGTGTTTTCTCTGTCATTGTGTTAGAGTGTTCGCCAATAGTTCGGGACACCGAGGTTCAATTCCAGATTGAGTCATACCAAAGACTCAAAAAATGGTACTTGATGCCTCCTTGCTTAACACAGCAATATAAAGAACGAATCAAGAGTAAAATGGAGCAATCCAGGGATAGGAGTAGCGTCCTTGTTGTTGTACCTATTGAAAAGATAGCCTTCGGGTCGCTCTCGACTACGGTAGGCCAACTTATGAGTGTGTCAGTACGCGTTTCTGTGTATGTGTATAACACAGTGTGTGTGTGTGTGTGTGTGTGTGTGTGTGTGTGTGTGTGTGTGTGTGTGTGTGTGTGTGTGTGTGTTGGCCTGTTTCAATCTACCTAAAATCTCAGTTTCATATCCTTCTATCCATTTGTAATATTACGGACGGGCACTGTCGTTGAGAGCGCGCGAGCGAATCGGCTGTTGTCAATCAGTGAAGGTGTCACGAGACTAGTGCGTGCGGGCAGAATGACCTGCAAAGTTAGACGGGATTTTAAAATAATCAGATGAATTATCACGTGTTTCACGACAGTTTCACTGGTGACATCGAATATTCGAGGATCTTCGATTTGTTCCCCAAAATCTCTATATAAGAAAACAAGTCAGGAGATTTTGGCAGAGTTGAAGGCAGTTGTCAAAACGAGTGCGTTAAAGATTCCGAGGCCCCGACCCGCCCTACCCCAGTCTGCTACGACCTATCTGTCTGACGTGTGTCAACAGTCAGCTCTCACCCACACCGCCGTCACCACCAACAGGAAGGGAGAAGAAGAACGTAACTAAAAAGAAATTTTCGAGTTGCAACGATCATAGCCCTAAGTGAATAATAAACGACTGCTATATTTTCTTCCCTTACCTTCGAGTTTGAGTATTTCTTTTTCTGCGGATTTCTTTCTTTAAGAAATTTGTCATTTGTCTTTTCATATCTATCGTTCTACGAAGTGCATACGATAAGTTTCCTGACTTTTTTCGTATGGGTACTTTTATTGATAGTACACACATGAAACTCTATTCCCCTTCTAAGTTATCTCCTCCGGCTTCAATGCACTTGTTGTACCGTTCCAACAACTTCTCGAAGACCCCATTGAAGTCCTCTTGCATGAGTGTGTCAATGACCTTCATCACAACCTCTTTCATCTCCTCAATTGTCTCATAACAACAGCCTCTGAGCTTAGGGAATAACCAAAAGTCACTGGGAGAAAGCTCTGGACTATAGGGAGGCTGAGGAACTGTCTTGATGCCCATCTTGGTCAAATAGTCTGTAACAATGGTGGAGTTGTGGACTGGTGCATTGTCCTGCTAGAAATGCCACTGACCCGATTTGAAGAGTGCTGACCTCTTCCGACAGAATCTCTTGCTGAACTCCCTTAAAACCTCAACATAGAAACCGCAAACCTAACCCTTTGGCCAATCAACTCTGGTTTATTGACTTCCTTACTCCTCCCACACCTCTCTATTTTTCTAGAAGGATGGCTTTGGCATTGAATAACCTACGAAGGTTAATATGCCATTAAACAAAGAAACCAAACCCAACCGGCGGTAGTATACAACAATGGCAAAAGGAGAAACCTGCTAATTCCGGAAAATATCAGAACCAAACGGAAATGAAAGAAAAGAATACCCCAAAAGAACAAAATTTTCACTGACTTCCTTACTCCTCCCACACCTCTCTATTTTTCTAGAAGGATGGCTTTGGCATTGAATAACCTACGAAGGTTAATATGCCATTAAACAAAGAAACCAAACCCAACCGGCGGTAGTATACAACAATGGCAAAAGGAGAAACCTGCTAATTCCGGAAAATATCAGAACCAAACGGAAATGAAAGAAAAGAATACCCCAAAAGAACAAAATTTTCACGAGGCAAAACTCTACAGCATAAATTTGGCCAAAGAAATAAATCCCTCCTTGTAAGATACCCTGGACCCTTCTTAAAATTGAGAAGGAAGGATCTAAGACAGATAAGCCAATCACGTTGTGATTCAATATTCAGGGCCTTACGTCTTTATTTCTTTGACAAGAGGTTTCCTTGAGGATAGGTTCTCAACTGTGGGCCACTGCACTCACTGGCTGTGGTCCAGGGCTACTTCTACCCTGACTTGGTTGTAGCTCTAGCTGGCCGACCGTGAATCTGTGACAGACTGTACCTGACGTGGGTACCTGTGTATATATAATTTCATAACGTGGTGCCCGTGGTGTAGTCGTTATCGTCGTAGGAATTGGGCACGGCGACACGAGTTCATATCCTGGACTGATTGCACTTCACATAGCACTAATACCCTTGGGAAAGGTATGAATCCAATTATTCTCCCTCCAGCTATGGGTAAATAGTTGGGTAGACTAGGTTCTTTGGTGAGGCAACTAGTCTAGGAGAAGGAAAACTCTGAATTCAAACCTGTTAAACTCCGCTTAAAAAATTGACCTTGTGTCATATCCTGCCCGAGCGGAGGGGTTGGGTAAATATGATAATTTCATAACGCCTACGCGTTTTTCCAGTTCATTATTCACAGGATCCGCTTACACCCACGCATCACGGGGTTTCCGGTAATCATTTTCTTTACACAGCTAGAACATCCAGTGTAGAAATTCCCTGATTGACGGCTCTGTCAAAGGTCAATATGCAAAATAGCGGCAGAAAATAATTAAAAAGAAATAAATAAGTCAAAATAAAGAAAAATTCATTGCACAGAAGAATAGACAGAGATGATATAGGCAAAAGCAGCAAACTTGCACAAAAGGAATACAAAACTAAGTATGACTGGGTAGGAAAGGTGATCGACTGAGAATTGTGCTAGAGATAAAATTTTGCCTATGTTAAAAATAAAATGGTATAAGAAGAAACTAGAATCTGTTCAAGAAAAATTACCTGGAAGTCTGAGATACAAAAAGATTATAAACTCAAAGACAGAAATACAGTCCTAGTATCAATCATGAAGAGGAAATAACTTATCATCTAATTGATTGATTTGTTGGTTGGTTGGGTTTTGCATAATTTTATATAATTTCGTTTGGGTTTTATGGCATATCAACCTTTGTAGATTATTTAATGCCATATCCATTTTTATACACATAAACAGTTCTATTTCAAACAATTCAGTTTAGTATAAGTACACAGTTTAGTTTTATTTGACCCGTAGATTAGACCTTATCAGATGTTACCATATTTACCCTATTTACCCAACCCATGCGCTCGGGCAGGATATGACACAAGCGGAGTTTAACTGTTTAACTGTTTGATATCTATCTATCTATCTATCTATCTATTAAGTGGAGTTTAACTGGTTTGAATTCAGAGTTTTCCTTCTCCTAGACTAGTTGCCTCACCAAGGCTGAAGAACCTAGTCTGTCCTACTATTTACCCATAGCTGGAGGGAGAATAATTGGATTCATACCTTTCCCAAGGGTATTAGTGCTATGTGAAATGCAATCAGTCTCGTCCAGGATTTGAACTCGTGTCGCCGTGTCTATTTCCTACGACGATAACCATTACACCACGGGCACCTCCTTATCAGATATTACCACGGCGGGCCAAAGTGGACTTAAGAGCGAGGGCAATGAAAGGGGTACTCTGCATTCTCTAAAGCTCCAGCATTACTGGAGCCTCACCATCAGATTTTTTAGTGTCATATCCCAGATATTCGTTGGAAGAGTTTTACCCCTCTGCAGATATGCAGTCGTTGTATTCTGTAGCTCCAGCCGATTGGACCATGGTTGGGTTTTATGGTATATCAACTATTGTATGTTATTTAATGCCAAATCCATATATATATATATATATATATATATATATATATATATATATATATATATATATATATATAAACAGTTCTATTTCAAACAATTTAGTTTAACATAATTACACAGTTTAAAAATCAAAAACCGTTCTATTTCAAACAGTTCAGTTCAGCATAAGTGAGCCGTTTAAATATCAAAATTTAAATGTCAAAAACAGTTCAATTTCAACACGATTTATTTCAGTATAAGTACGCAGTTTGAATGTTAAAACAGTTCTTTTTCAAACATTTCAGTTTAGCATAAGTACACAGCTTAGTTTTATTTAACTCTTAAATAGGACCCTATCAGGTGTGACCACTCCAGATCAGAGTGGGCTTGGGACCGATGGCAATAAAAGGGTACACCGCATTCCCTAAGGCTCCAGCATTACCATCAGATTATTTAGTGTCATATCCAGCATACTCGTTGGGGGAGTCTTACCCCTCAGCTGAGATGCAGTCGATGTATTCAACAGCCCCACCGATTGGGTTATTGTTATCCAGTGGATTTTACTTATACTTCATATAGGGTTATATAATTTCAAGCTCTTATGGTGTCAAGGAACTACTAATAATAATATTCAGTAAACAATTCGTGTTCGACAACGATTGTCTTCGTTACATGTTCGACAACGATGTGCCTTCGTGACATGTTCGACAACGATTACCTTCGTTACTGTTCGACAACGATTGCCTTCGTTACTGCTCGACAACGATTGCCTTCGTTACATTCTACGATGCTGTTCGACAACGATTGTCTTCGTTACATTCTACGATGCTGTTCGACAACGATTGTCTTCGTTACATTCTACGATGCTGTTCGACAACGATTGTCTTCGTTACATGTTCGACAACGATGTGCCTTCATGACATGTTCGACAACGATTGCCTTCGTTACTGCTCGACAACGATTGCCTTCGTTGCATTCTACGATGCTGTTCGACAACGATTGTCTTCGTTACATTCTACGATGCTGTTCGACAACGATTGTCTTCGTTACATGTTCGACAACGATGTGACTTCGTGACATGTTCGACAACGATTACCTTCGTTACTGCTCGACAACGATTGCCTTCGTTACATTCTACGATGCTGTTCGACAACGATTGTCTTCGTTACATGTTCGACAACGATGTGCCTTCATGACATGTTCGACAACGATTGCCTTCGTTACTGCTCGACAACGATTGCCTTCGTTACATTCTACGATGCTGCCGAATCGATCGTGTGCCCACAACTACTCTACGCCGTCGCCTGAACCTCCGTCCTCTTCCACCCGTCCTGCTCCAGCGTCGTCTCCGATGGTTCGGGCACGCAGCTGGACGCCCAGAGGAAGAGCTCATCCACGATGTACTTCCCCCCGCCGCCCCTTCTCTTCCTAACAAGCGAAAACGTATCGGTGGGCAGCTGAAGACATGGGCTAGCACAATCAAGGATGACCTAGCAGGACTATCAGGTCCCCAAGTACTTGGTCTTCGGCGATGGAATCGCTATTGGCTTGCTATTTCGTGTGACCTGGCTCAAGATCAGCGATGGTTGGAGATGTACTTGCTCGTGAGGAAGCCGGTTCAACCCGTAGAGGATGAAAGCCGATACAAGTCAAGTCAGTAAACAATTGGTACTTTTAGTACTTACTCTTAACACAAATGATTTACGAATAGTTATACATTTTCTTTTTTATGTAGAGGAATTATATTATGAATTAAATTACCATAACCAGAAAATCCAGCAAACACTGCGAATGACATATGGAACCTCTGGGCAGCTGTTTCGACTTTATTAGGTCTCATCAGCAGTGTGTATCGTGATCTTTCCCACTGAAGATCGAACCAGCGACCACAGAATGCAGAGCCGAAACTCTCCCACTGAGCTACTGGTGTTGCGTAGTCAGATACACGAATATGGCCATGTGCGAAATGGGTGAAATGGACATCGAATGTTCATTACTATAGAATATATATAGAGCATAGTAATTCGGAATTAGAAAACACGTAACGACTTCTTGTTCAGGTACGAAACCTTTTTATTAACTTTGAGTTATGGGTTTCGACGTAAGGAGAAGAGACACAATCTTCTATGCTGTCTTATTCATTTGGCCCCCAACTCGTGCGGCCCAATTAGGGTGTACGTTCACCTCAAATCTGCGAGCTCCAAAAGTCGATCCTTCTCGTTTGGCGTCTAGTACTCAACTCTGTCTTTCTTCAAATTCTCCCACAAACCTCCGCGCGCTTCCGGTGCATGATGTCACCCGCACCCTGTCACCCCGTTTCGTCTCGGACTATTATGACATCTGAGTGACATCTCCATCCGCCCGCACGCGCCCGTGTTAACACCTGCCTCAATGTTGCACCTAACTAACCCATGTGCTGAGCCGAAAGGTTCTCAGCCTAACTAAACTCAAAGGCATGAACCGAAATCCCTCGGCTATTATATAACACTGGTCCACAGCGTACACAAGCGATACCAAATTAACTAGTCGTTGTAAATGCACAGCCAATTAACCTGTTGTGTCTTGTAGTTACATCCGTACTCTTACAGAAGACACGGTCATCTCCAGGGCTACGTCTTCCCAAGAGGATTGGAGATACGCACCCGCGTAATCGTAACCTCACGGGCAAGGAAATAGATGTACATTTTTTAAGTAAAGGAATTTTATTATAAATTGAATTACTATGACCAGAAAATCTAGCAAACACTGCGTGCGACATAAGGAACCACTGGACAGCTGTTTCGACCTTATTCGGACGCATCAGCAATGTATACCGTGATCTTTACCAATGAAGATCGACCCAGCGACCACAGAATGCAGAGCCGAAAGTTTACCACCACTCTGCATTCTGGGGTCACTGATTTGATTTCAAGTTGGAAAGATCACGGTATACACGGCTGATGCTACGGTTCAGTAGTTACAGTTGTACTGTAGCTCAGTGGTAGAGTTTCGGTTCTGTGGTCGCCGGTTCGATCTCCAGTGGTAAAGATCACGGTATATGAACATATATTTCCTTGCGATTACGTGGAAGCGTATCTCCAATCCTCTTGGGAAGACATAGCCCTTGAGATGACCGTGTCTTCTATAAGAGTACATATTTGGTATAGAAAATTAACTCGTCAGAATGACTGCGTGACCAATTAATCTGTTGTGTCTTGTATTTACATCCGTACTCTTACAGAAGACACGATCACCTCCAGAGGATTGGAGATACGCCTACGGGTTATCGTAACCTCATGGGCAAGGAAATAGATGTACATTTTCTTTTTTAAGTAGAGGAATTATATTATAAATTAAATTACCATGACCCGAAAATCTAGCAAACACGGAACCACTGGACAGCTGTTTCGACTTTATGAGGTCGCATCAGCTGTGTATACTGTGATCTTTAATAAGGTCGAAAGAGCTGTCCAGTGGTTCCGTATGTTGCACGCAGTGTTTGCTGGATTTTCTGGTCATGATAATTCGATTTATGGTAATATGATTTCAAGTACGTATGATATAAATAATGATCAAAAATATATTTTAGACCCATTGAAGGGAGTATAACGTGTACTTTTATTCAGTGTCAGAATTGTGACTTCACTGTCCCTTGATCTTTAGCACCTGATGTTATTTGATGTCATTCCCTGAACACCGATTTTTAGAAAGAAGTTTTATCTCTGCTCCTACAGAGCGAGTTATGACAAGTCTCTGACTAGCAAGTAATCTGACACAGGAATTAGATGAGATACATTATATTCACTTATTTCTATTTTTCAGTATAGTATATATGTGTGTGTGTGAGCTTGAATCTATCTCTATATATATGTATATATGTTTGTTCGTTGGTTGTTGTTTTTTTTTGTAGATTATATAAGGACAGTCCTCATTATACATATATATGACATACATAGGATTTGATTTGGTTGGGTTTTACGGCATACCAACCATTATAGGTTATCTTATCTCAAATCTTCTTTATACATATATATTAAATATATACGATTTGGTTTGGTTTAGTTTCATGGCATATCAACCCTAGTAGGTTATTTAATACCAAATCCTCTTTATACATATATATTAAATATATAGGATTTGGTTTGTTTGGCATAACAACTATTGTAAGTTATATAATACCAAATCCTCTTTATACATTTATATCAAATATATAGGATTTGGTTTGGTTGGGTTTTATGGAATATCAACTATTGTAAGTTATTTAATGCTAAATCCTCTTTATACATATATATTAGATATATAGGATTTAATTTGTTTTGGTTTTATGGCATATCAACCATTGTAGGTTATTTAATGCCAAATTCTCTAAATACATTTATATTAAATACATCAGATTTTATTTGTTTTGGTTTTATGGTATATCAACTATTGTAACTTATTTAATACCGAATCCTCTTTATACGTATATATTAAATATATAGGTTTTGGTTTGCTTGGGTTTTATGGCATATCAACCTTTGTAGGTAATTTTATGCAAAATACTATATATATATATATATATATATATATATATATATACTGAATATAAAGTTTTGTAAACACGTTTTGTTGATAACATTGTTTAATGAGTCTAACTTAATTTTATATACCCAGCTAAGTATTGCTATCAAATATGAATAATTCTATTTACTATCAATCATTTGTTTGCAAACAGTTAAATTTTTTCCAATATTGTTATAAAACCGTCACAATTCAGCATTTGTTGTTTGTTTGTAGACATTTAAATAGTTTGTTGGTTATTTCATTTTTAATCTGTTTATGCTCTTTTATAGGTCTATCATCATCTTGCCCAGTCAGCTGGGGTTGTAGAATACACCGACTGCTTCTTGGCTGAGGGGTAAGACTTACTCAACGAGTGTCCTCCATATGACACTCATCATCATCATCATCATATCGCGCTGGTAGCACGGATATCCCTGACCCTCTCTCGCCACTCCTCCCTATCGTTCATCGCCCTAGGTAGGTCTTCAGTTTAACATCCCGTATCCTCACATAGCTGCTGAATGTACGTTCGTGCTGGTTGTCCTGCTTTTGCGCGGCCATGTGTGGGGATCCATAAGAGTACATCTCTTATGAGTTCATCTCTGCTTCTCCAGCAGTGTCCTGCATGTCTGGTTCGTCTAACTTGAATAGTTTTCATGATAAAGGGCAGGTGGCCGTACAGTTGGTGTCTTGTGGGGTGTTGCTGCCAGGACTTGTTCAGGATTGCACGCAGCATTCTTGTGTAATTGCCATCTAGCTTCTTCTCCAGCCGTTTTGTTAGCGTCCATGTAGTGCAGCCATATAGCAGTATCGATGTGACCTCTGCCTGGAAGAAACTGCGTTTCATTTTATCGGTTAGGTCTGATTTCCATATAATCGATAGCCTATTGATAGCTGTCCATGCTTTCGTTAACCTCGTAATCTAATATTAAGGTTCGTCTAATTCTGGAGTTTTGGAGAATGCAGAGTGCCTCTGAATTCCTGGATATGACACTAAACAACCTGATGGCGAGGTTCCAGCAATGCTAGAGATTTAGGGAATGCGGAGTACCCCTTCATTACAATCGCTCCCAGGTCCACTCTGGCCCGGAGTGGTAGCACCTGATGGGGCCCATCTATGGGTTAAATAGAACTAACAGCATACTTATGCTAAACTGAATTTTTTGAGTAAACTGAATAGCTTGAAATAGAAATGTTTTTGACAATTAAACCGTACTTACATTTAAACTGCGTGCTTACGCTTAACTGAATTATTTGAAATGGAACTGTTTTTCGACATTAAAACTGTATTTATACTTAACTGAATTGTTATATATAACTGCTTGAATAGTTTGAAATGGAAATGTTTTTGACAATTAAACTGTGTACTTATGCTAAACTGAACTGTTTTCAATAGAACAGATTATTTACATAAAAATGGATTTGGCGTTAAATAACCTACAAAGGTTGATATGCCATAAAACCCAACAAATCAAACAAAACCTATCATCATCATCTTGTTGTGCCATCAGCACAGATATCCCTGACCCTCTCTCGCCACCTATCCCTATCATTCATCGCTTTCGGCAAGTCTTAAGGGCATCACCCCGTATCTACACAGACCTGCTGTATGTAGGTTCGAGCTGGTCGCTCTGCCTTTGCTCGTCCATGTGAAGGTGTCCACTGGAGTACATCACTTATGAGCTCGTCCCAACTTCTCCAGCAGTGTCCTGCGTGTCTTGTCCGTCTAATTTTGATAGTTTTCGTGATAGGTGGTAGGTAGCCGTACAGCTGCTGCTTTGTGGGATGTTGCCTCCAGGATTTGTTAAATATTGCTAGCAGCATTCTTGTGTAGTTGCCGTTAAGCCTTTTCTCCATACTATATAATACTTTAAATTCTATTCAAAATTAAACCATTTTTTGAAGACAGTGAATTGATTCCAAGTATTGCCATTAAACACCAATTTTTATCTTTAAATGTATTCATTCGTTTGCGGACAAGCGGTTCCAAGTATTGATATGTATCAGTAATTATTCAATTAAACATCCCTAATTTATTAAACTCGGGAAAATGTTCAAACAGTTCTATTTCCAATTATTCAATTTAACATAAGTCATTTGTTGTACTCAGTTTAAATGACAAACAATTCTATTTGATCTATAGAGAGTACCCTATCAGTTGCTGTCACTCCAGACCAGATCAATGGCAATGAAGGGGTACCTCACATTCTTCAAATCTCCAAGGCTGGAGCCTCGTCACGAGATGGTTTTGAGTCACTCGTAATAGATGGTGTCTTACTCTTGTACAGAGATGCAGTCGGTAAATTCTACAGCCCCTGCCGACTGGGTTCTAGTATATGTGTGTATCTATGCATATATATATATATATATATATATATATATATATATACAGACCTATATATATCTGTGTGTGTGTGTGCGTGTGTGCGTGTATATATATTTGTGTGTGTATGTATATGTGTGTAAATATCGGTATATCTGTGCTTCTATAAATAAATGTGTACCTATCTCTATATGTTTGTGTGTGTGTGTGCGTGTGTGCGTGTATATATATTTGTGTGTGTATGTATATGTGTGTAAATATCGGTATATCTGTGCTTCTATAAATAAATGTGTACCTATCTCTATATGTTTGTGTGTGTGTGTGTGTGTGTGTGTGTGTGTGTGTGTGTGTGTGTGTGTGTGTGTGTCTGTGTCTGTGTCTGTGTGTGTCTCTGTGTGTGGTCGCGCGTCTGTGTGTGCATCTGTCTATGAATATGTGTGCCTATATGTCTATGTATATATCTATACATTTATATATGCGTATGTGTTTGTATGCATCTATATATATATATATATATATATATATATATATATATATATATATATGTGTGTGTGTATGTGTTCGTAGGTGGTTGGTATCAATATATATATATATATATATGTGTGTGTGTGTGTGTGTGTGTGTGTGTGTGTGTGTGTGTGTGTGTGTGTGTGTTCGTAGGTGGTTGGTATCAATATATATATATATATGTGTGTGTGTGTATGTGTTCGTAGGTGGTTGGTATCAATATATATATATATATGTGTGTGTGTGTGTGTGTGTATGTGTTCGTAGGTGGTTGGTATCAATATATATATATATGTGTGTGTGTGTGTGTGTGTGTGTATGTGTTCGTAGGTGGTTGGTATCAATATATATATATATATATATATATATATATATATATGTGTGTGTGTGTGTGTGTGTGTGTATGTATTCGTAGGTGGTTGGTATCAATATATATATATATATATATATATATATATATATATGTGTGTGTGTGTGTGTGTGTGTATGTGTTCGTAGGTGGTTGGTATCAATATATATATATATATATATATGTGTGTGTGTGTGTGTGTATGTGTTCGTAGGTGGTTGGTATCAATATATATATATATATATATGTGTGTGTGTGTGTATGTGTTCGTAGGTGGTTGGTATCAATATATATATATATATATGTGTGTGTGTGTGTGTGTATGTGTTCGTAGGTGGTTGGTATCAATATATATATATATATGTGTGTGTGTGTGTGTAAGTGTTCGTAGGTGGTTGGTATCAATATATATATATATATATATATATATATATATATATGTATGTATATATATATATATATATATATATATATATATATATATATATATATATATAAGTCTGAGTGTGCAGGTATCTACCGATACATACGTGTGTATCTATCTGTGTGTATGTGCAGCTTGTTCGCGTGTATGTGTGTGCATCTGTGTGATTGTGTGTCTATATATACATGTGTCTGTCTGTGTTTGTGTTTTTCTGTCGGTAAATAATGTTATTTTATTTCTATTTTATTTTTTTATTCTATTTTGATCAAATTTGATACACAGTGTTTAACAGAAAGAAAAAAAAACATGATTTCTAGAAAAATAAAATTACAAGAATCAAGACACCGTAATAAATAAACAACAAAAAAAAATCTTCACTACAAAAGAAACTGCCAAATAATAATAATAATAATAATAATAATAATAATAATAATAATAATGCAATAAACAGCAATAAACAGCTAGAAATGGACTCTTGATGTCTTTGAGATAATTATATTGATTCCGAAAGTAGGTGTTAGAGCTCCTCTTTTAGAGAAGTTCCTTCTTTAACTATTCATGCTTGCAAAAACATGGTTGTTGCTGATCCGAGCCAATGAGCTGGCATATAGTACTTGAACAAGTATTTTACACCTCATGCAGTCAATACATACGTGTAAATGAAAACTGTTCTATGCCATCTGATTAGTGATTAGTGTTCTGCGACAACGAAACAAAAACAACAACAAAAATGACGATTAGTCTTAAGAAAAGCAAGACGCGAGTGTGTTGGAGGGGGTTGGAGAGCGGGAGGGAGAGTAAGGTGGAAGACTGTGAGAGAAGATAAGGTAGAAGGAGAGAGAAGAATGAAGTGAGAATAGAAAGGGTAATAGGGAGGGAGTTTAAAAAGTAAAAGGGAGGAGGGTGAGTAGAAGTAGCAGAGAGAAAGACGTAAACGAGGGTGCGAAAGACATTAAATTCTCGGATTAAAAAAGAAGAAAGAAGAAAAAAATGAGGATGGGGAGGGAAGTAAGGAAAAGTGTTTTAGAAGAAGAAGAAGAAGAAGAAGAAAAAGAAGAAGAAGAAGAAGAATTAGGAAGACAGCGAGAAGAAAAAGATGAATAAGAAAAAGAATTAGGGAAAGCTAGAAGAAGAAGAAGAAGAAGATAAATTAGTAAGAGGGCTAGAAGAAGGAGATGAAGAAAAAAAAAGAATTAGGGAAAGCTAGAAGAAGAAGAAGAAGAAGAATTAGGGAGAGTAAGATGAAGAATTAGGAAGAGGGAGGGAAGAAGATGAAGAAGAAAATGAATTAGGGAAAGCTTGAGAAGAAGAAGAAGAAGAAGAAGAAGAAGAAGAAGAAGAAGAAGAAGAATTAGGGAGAGTAATAAGAAGAATTAGGAAGAAGGCTAGAAGAAGAAGAAGGCTAGAAGAAGAAGAAGAAGAAGAAGAAGAAGAAGAAGAATTAGGGAGAGTAAGATGAAGAATTAGGAAGAAGGCTAGAAGAAGAAGATGAAGAAGGAAAAGAATTAGAGAAAGCTAGAAGAAGAAGAAGAAGAAGAAGAAGAAGAAGAAGAAGAAGAAGAAGAAGAAGAAGAATTAGGGAGAGTAAGATGAAGAATTAGGAAGAGGAAGGGAAGAAGATGAAGAAGAAAATTAATTAGGGAAAGCTTGAGAAGAAGAAGAAGAAGAAGAAGAAGAAGAAGAAGAAGAAGAAGAAGAAGAAGAATTAGGGAGAGTAATAAGAAGAATTAGGAAGAAGGCTAGAAGAAGAAGAAGGCTAGAAGAAGAAGAAGAAGAAGAAGAAGAAGAAGAAGAAGAAGAAAAAGAATTAGAGAAAGCTAGAAGAAGAAGAAGAAGAAGAATTAGTGAGAGGGATAGAAGAAGAAGATGAAGAAGAAAATGAATAGAGGAAAGCTAGAAGAAGAAGAAGAAGAAGATATCGTGAAGAAGCAAAAGAAGGAAATACAAAATAATTTAATAGAATTATATATATATATTCAATTAAAAAAAGGTGAATTTTAAAGGATTTTTTTTTCATTTTTCAGTTTTTATTCACAAAAATGTAAACTATTCATTGATGGAAATTCTATAGCATTTTCTTAAATCTTAAAAAAAAGTATTTGTTTTAAGGCTATTCAAAAGACCAACAAATCAAAAAGAGAGTTCCAGCCTTAAACAGAGGTTTGTCATCAAATGTTTAGCCGCTAAAAATTGCAAACCAGGATAAATTTACACAAGAACGGGTCATGTGTACAGAGGAGCTTGTCTTAAAGAAAAGAAAATTTTAAAATGGCCTCTACATGAATTTGGTTCAACGAACCAGACTAGAAAAGATAGTCTACGGAGAGGAAACCCACAGACTCTCCGGTAAAGCAAAAGTTCCTGGTGTAGCGGTCTTCTAGTATATGAAAGTAACCATCGCTATTGATTTCTTTAAAAATAGTTGCCTCTGTAAATAGGTAGAACTTGGGTAAAGTGTTCGCTAATGGTCTGGAAGACGTAGGTTCAATCCCAGTTCGCGTCATACCAAAGACTTTAAAAATGGTACTTGATACCTCCTTGCTTAAAACTCAGCATACGTATCAAGGGTAAAGCGGAACAATCAGGGGAAAGGAGTAGCGCCCTCCCCTACATCGCGGTGTAGTAACTATTGAAAAGGGAACCTTCTGGATGTCCTCAACACTGGTCGGTAAAAAGGCAAAATTACCCTTATTGATTGAATGACCCTCGTATGTATATATATATATATAATGATAATATTTTGTCTACATGAACATTAGGGTCGCTTATTGATCGAATGACCCTCATATATATATATATATATATATATAATGATAATGTTTTGTCTACATGAACATGAGGGCCACTTATTTGGCAAGATATTGCTTTTTAGAATGGATTGGTTTATCGGACTTCTGTTTCAAGTTTAGTAAGCTGTCGTTGATTTTTTTACCCGTTAAATTTGTTAAATGTTATCAGAATCCACGCAACCCCAACAGCTTAAAATTATCTCTAGAAGAAACTTTATTGAATCTAAAAAAAATAAGACAGTCAGTTCTAAGAAAGAAAAATACACAATACTAGTTTAAAAACGAACAGGGATAAGACATTCAAAAAGCTTAGTTTTTCGACGTCCAAAAGCGTACCAATCCGGACATCAAAAAAGCGTAACTATCCAGACCACCAAAAGTATCCCTAACCGGATATCCGAAAAACGCACTGATCTAGACATCCAAATAGTGTAATGATCTCGATATCCAAAATCGTTTTATTCAGACCTGCAAAACTCTTTCTATCCGGACATCTAAAATGTGTAACTATACGGACATCCAAAACCAAACGTTTCCAGACCTCTAAAAGTGTCCCAACCCGGATGTCCAAAAAGCGCACCTATCAGAACATCCAAAAACGTACCTATCCGGACATCCAAAATTGTTCCTATCCGGACATTCAAGCAGCGGACCTATCTGGACCTCCAAAAAGCGGATCTATCCGGGCATCCCAAAACAGGATGTCCAAAACTGAAATTATCCGGAGATCCAAAAGCGTACCAATTCGGATCTCCAAAAATACGACTATCCTGATATATATATATATATATATATATATATATATATATAAGTAAAGTTGACGACCGCAGTCGAGGGTGTTCAGAAGGCTCCCTTTTCAATGGCTACTACGCCGAGGTGTAGGGGAGGGCGCTACTCCTTTCCCTAGATTGCTCCACTTTACCCTTGATACGTACTTTATATTGCTGAGTGTTAAGCAAGGAGATATTAAGTACCATTTTTAAAGTCTTTGGTATGACTCGACCTGTTACTGAACCCAGATTTCCCGGACCATTGGCAAACACTATACCCACTTGGCCAATGAACCGGTATAAACAGTATTTGGCTTTCTATAACCCATAATGGTTTATATACCATAAAATACGGCCAAACTAAAGTAGTGTCCAATGTATAGCATCAAACAACACCTGACTGTGAAGCTCTTGTCTTGGAGCTATGGGGAATAAGGCGAACCCCTTCATTAACATTAGTTTCAGGTCTACTCTGGTCCGGAGTGGTAAGTACCTGTTTGGCTCCCATCTATGTGTCAAATACAACTACTAATTTTTTTGCTAGGAATTATTATGATTAATGATTTGAAACCATAATGCTGTGGGCAAATTATTCGTGTTAGATATGAATACTTGAAAAATAGAATGAATACTGTTGAAGGAAAAAAAAAACTTGCAACCATTTAATTTCGCGCAAACAAATTATCAATATTAATTATTATTATTTTTATTATTTACTCCTTTAGAGTTTTTCACATCAGTGTTAGCTGATGGTTTCTCACAGGAGTTTGAGTGACAGCAAGTCTCCTCAAGTCTCCAGGACTCGTCTCAGGATTCTGGCCGTTCTTAGCAATGCTGTCGTTTGGATAGTCTCTACCCGTCCACTAACTTCCAAGTCCTCCAGGCCTTTTAATAATACTTTAGTTATTGTGCCTAAGGCACCAATCACAATTGGCACAATCATTACTTTTCGTGTTCCACAGCTTTTTCAATTCTCAAGCAAGGTCGAGGTACTTATCCTTCTTTTCACTTTTCTTCAGATTTATTATTATTATTATTATTATTATTATTACATGGCAATACATGGAAGCATTTAACTGTGTACAAAAAAAATTGATTAATATTAAGTAGACATGTGTATTTGATAGCAATACTTGAAACCATTTAACTGTGTGCAAGCAAAATATTAATAATAAATAGAGTTGTCATTATTATTATTATTATTACATGGCAATACTTGGAAGCATTTAACTGCGTGCAAAAAAAATGATTACTATTAAATGAAATTATTTGTATTTGATGGTTTAACTGTGTGCAAACAAATCATTAATATTAAATGGAATTCTTTTTATTACTTAGCTATACTTGAAACCATTTAACTGTGTGAAAACAAATAATTGATATTTAATGTAATTATTAGCGTTGGATAAAAATACTTGAAACCATTTAACTGTTTGCAAACAAATAAATTCTGGCTTGTTCAAAAATAATGTTAACTACAAACTTTTCACTTACGCAGGTAATAGATATTATAATACATGGAGGTAATTGGTATTATGATATATATTATATATATATATATTATATATATATCATATATATAATATATTACATATATATATATATATATATATATATATATATATAATGTATATTTTATATATATATATATATATATGAGGATCATTAAATAAGTTTCCAGACTTCAATTGTATGGGCACTTTTATTGATAATAGACACATAAAACTCTAGTCCCCATCGAAGTAATCTCCTTCAGCTGCAATGCACTTGTTGTACCGTTACAACAACTTCTGGAACGCCCCATGGAAGTCCTCTTGTGTGAGCGTGTCAATGACCTTCGTCACAGCCTCTTTCATCTCCTCAATTGTCTCATAACGACAGCCTCTGAGCTTAGGGAATAACTAAAAGTCACGAGGAGCAAGGTCTCGACTACAGGGAGGAACTGTCTTGATGCCCATCTTGGTCAAATAGTCTTTGACAAAGATGGAGTTGTGGACTGGTGCATTGTCCTGCTGGAAATGCCACTGACCCGATTTGAACGGTGCTGACCTCTTCCCAAGCAATCTCTTCATGAACTCCCTTAAACCTCAACATATTAACCCTAACCCTAACACTTTTGGCTAATCAACTCTGGTCGACTGACTTCCTTACTCCTCCTACACCTCTAATCCCCCTTCAAAGACTCCCTGCCTT
>OY757944.1:14165191-14180191 GCA_963585895.1 Sepioteuthis lessoniana
TCTAAGATCAATTGTTTGAAATAGAACTGTTTATTTGTATAAAAATGGATTCGGTAATAAATAACCTACAAAGGTTGATATGCCATAAAACCCAAACAAACAAACAATCTCCTGTTCTCCATACACTTGAACGTTAACGTGAGATAATATCTGCATCAGCCAATGATCAGTCGAAAATGTGAAAGCAAAAATGACAAAAAAACTGGAAAAGAATCCAAAAATGTGAAGGGTAAAAAGATATGGGAAGAGAAGCATAAGAAAATATGTGAAGAGGAAAATGACCAGTGGGAAGAGAAACATGAAGAAAAATGTGAAGAGAAAAAAGAACTAAAATCTGAAGAGAAAAATCACCAGAAATGTGAAGAGAAAAGTGAACAAATTAAATATGAAAAGAAAAATGACAAAAGAAAAATGAACAAAAATGTGAAAGGAAAAATATCAAAAAATGTGAAGGGAAAAATGACCAAAAAAATTGTTAAAGTAAAAATAACCAAATTATGTGAAGAGAAAAATCGCCAAAAAAATGTGAAAAGGAAAATGACCATAAAAATTGTGAAGGGAAAAATGAACAAATTATGTGAAGAAAAAAATCCTCAAAAAGGTGAAGAGGAAAATGTACAAAAAATATGTGAAGAGAAAAATCACCAAAATGTGAAAAGGAAAATGACGAAAAAAATGTGAAGAGTAAAACCAACCCAACAATTCTAAAAGAGAAATGATTAAAAATGTGAAGAGAAACGAGACCAGAAAAAAACGTTAAAGGAAAAATGAACAAAAAATGCTACAAGAAAAATGATAAAAAGATATGAAGAGAAAAAAGAGCAAAAACTTTTAGGAGAAAATGAGCAAAAACGTGAACAGAAAAATGACAAGAAGATGTGACGAGAAAAAAATGACGTATGTGAAGAGATAAATGATCAAAATATGTAAAGGGAAAAATCAAAGAAAAAATGTGAAAAGAAAAATTACTAAAATATGTAAAAAATGACCAAACATATGAAAAGAAAAATGACCGAAAATGTGAAAAGAAAAATGTCCAAAAACTGTGAAAAAAAAATGATCAAAAAATGTAAAAAATGTGAAACAAAATGACCAAAAATGTGAAAAGAAAAATGATAAAAAGATATGCAGAGAAAAAAGAGCAAAAACCTTAAGGAGAAAATGAGCAAAAACGTGAACAGAAAAATGACAAGAAGATGTGACGAGAAAAAAATGACGTATGTGAAGAGATAAATGATCAAAATATGTAAAGGAAAAGATCAAAAAAAAAATGTGAAAAGAAAAATTACTAAAAAATGTAAAAAATGACCAAAAATGTGAAAAGAAAAATGTCCAAAAAATGTGAAAAAAAAAAGACCAAAATATGTGAAAAATGTGGGGAAAAATGACCAAAAATGTGAAAAGAAAAATGACAAGAAAATGTGAAAAAAAAAAATAACCAAAAAATGTGGAAAAATATGAGAAAAAAATGTGAAAAAGAAAATGACCAAAATTTAAAGAAAAAATATCCGAAAATATGGGAATAAAAAATAGCGAAAAATGATGTGTTGAGAAAAATAAACAAAAAGTATATGAAGAAAGAAATGACTGAAAAATGGAAGGGAAAAATGACCAAAAAATTTTAAGAGAAAACCAACAAATTAAAAACAAATACTTCGGTTATAATAAATAAAATTAGATTTGTGATTGTTTCTTTCAAGAAAATGAAGACTGAAGAACGACATTTTTTTTATTTGATTATGTTATCAAATTCCGGCTTCTTTTGACGCCGGTGAAAAAAAGATAAAAAGCTCAAAAATGACAAGAGGACCAACCTTGAGAACCTGGTGCGATTTCTCGCAAGATTGTGTGGAAAAATAATTTATCGCGACCTCTTTCTTAAAGGAAATAAGTACCAATCGTCAACTTAAATCTTAAAGGGATTTAATGGATTCTGGGGCGAAACCACTGACGATAAATGTCATTTCGAATTGATTAATTGCTTTTAGTGAGCGTGTATTCACCGAACTCCTCTGTTCGGGCAGAGATATATGACACAAGGCCAATTTTTAAGCAAATTTTAACAGGTCTGAATTTAGATTTCTTTTTTCCGGCATTAAGAAAAAATATGCCGAAAATTGAAAATGATCTATTTACCAATAGCTGGAGTAAAAATAATTGGATTCATCCCTTTGCGTGGGGTGGGGGGGTGGGTAGCGATACGTGAAACACAAACAAACTTGACCAGGACTTGAACTCGATTAGCTAGGTCCATTTCCTGCTTTTAGCTTATAAAAAGAAACTGACATCACAAAGTAAGCACTCCGCTCTTTCCTTTTTGTTTATATTTACAATATTTTTAAGAAATTAACTTAAATTGTTGAAACAAAGAAAATAAAGCAATGGTTCTAAATTAAATGGCGGGTCAAATGTTTTTTTAAATAAATACGTCTCTTCATAAAATGTTCGAGAAAAATGTTTCTCTGTAAAATGATTTCAAATAACTTGTTGCGTGGTGGGGAATATTGCTAAGTAAAATGTTTCTTAGATAAATGTTTCTTAGATAAATGTTTCTTGATAAAACGTTGGGTAAAATGCTTCTTAGTAAAACGTTTCTTTATAAAATGTTTCTTAATAAAAATTAAAGGAGCTTTTTGCATATAGATTTTGTTCATTCAGTTTTTACTGTTGCGATTCCATGCGTTTTTTTATTATTTTGCTTTTGTTTTTATTTTTCGTTTTTTGTTTTGTTTTTATATTAGCAGTTGTTGTTGTTGTTGTTGTTGTTCTTCTTCTTCTTCTTCTTCTTCTTCTTCTTCTTCTTCTTCTTCTTCTTCTTCTTCTTTCAAAGTTTTCTCTACAAGAATAACTTCAAGAGTAATTTTGTTAAATATTTTTGTGGTATATTGTCAGGAAAAAGTATATCAAAATCTTGATAATGTTTTTTTCTGATCGTAGCTTTTTTTCTAATTATATTGTTTTGTTTTGTTATATTTCTTGTTGTTTTTCTATCGTGGGTATTTTTTTTCTTCACGCTTTCTGTGTGAGAATCTGTCTAAGCATTTTTATCAAATAATTTTTTGAGTATATTGTGGGGATAAATTTGTTTATATAATGTAAGAAAACATTATTATTAGGTTTCTTTTTCCTTCAGTTTTCACTGTTCCAATTATTATTTTATTTATTTTTTTATTTTTTTATATTTTTTTATTTTTTTGCCCACTCGGCTGGGGCTTCAGAATACACCGACTGCATCTCTGCAGAGGAGAAAGACTCCCACCAATGAGTGTCCTAACATATGACACTAAACAATCTATTGGTGAGGGTCTAGTAAGGCTGAAGTTTTGAAGAATGTGGAGTATCCCTCCATTGCCATCACTCCCAGGTCCACTCTAGTCCGGAGTGGTTGCATCTGATAGGGTCCTATCTATGGGTCAAATAGAACTAAACTGTGTAAATACACTAAACCATATTGTTTAAAATAATTGTTTTTACATTTAACTCTGTGTTTAAAATATGTTCTTATGTTAATCTGATTTGTTAGAAATAGAACTGTTTTGACATTTAAACTGCGTACTTATGTTAAACTAAACTGTTTAGAATAGAACTGTTTTGAGGTTTAACTGTGTGTAAACAAAACTGTACTTATACTAAACTGAATTATGCTTTCTTTTTTATTTTTGTATATTTGTTGTTTTTGTTTTTCAGTCTTTTTTAAAAATTTCCGATGCAAAAATAACGTAAGGTTGTTTTTATTAAATATTTTATGTATTTTATTTGTATTGTAACAATTCCTCCGAAATATAAACATGTTGGTACTACAATATAATTGCACTACTGAGACTCTGAAGAAACGCTGGGAGAAAAAGCGAGATGCGAAGTACACGACGATGTTGCGTGCTCTTTTTTTTTTTTTAAATACTGCATGGAGCACCCAACAAAATAGCGGCTGTACGGTCACTTACTTCCCATCTCACAAACCTTCAAAGTATCAATTTACCAACCCCTCCCGACAGGCAGAATGTGACACAAGGCCAATTTTTTACACGGACAACAGGTTTCAATTCAGAGTTTTCCGTCTCCTAGACTTGCTGCCGAAACAAAGCTAAAGACCTAGTCTGCCCTGTTATTTACTCATAGCTGGAGGGAAAATTATTGGATTCATACTTTTCCTAATGGTACTAGTGCTATGAGAAATGCAGTCAACCTTGTCCAGAGTTTGAACTCGCACCGCCGTGTCCAGTAGGACGGACAAGACACGTTGGACACTGCTGTGAAAGTCAGAACGAACTTTTAAGCGACATTCTTCTGTGGACTCCAAAATAAGGACACACCAGTGTGAGCCGAGAAGCTAAAAAAGAATCTGTTCGGACACTGGTTGCCATCTAGGAGACTTCCCAAAAGCGATAACTGAGAAAGAGAGAGAGAGAGAGAGAGAGAGAGAGAGAGAGAGAGAGAGAGAGAGAGAGTCAAGTGAATGTGTGCTGTCTGAACGCTTTCATCATGAGAATGATGATTTTGATTATCTTGCTTTTTTTTTTTAGGTTTTCTTTGTAAAAAAAAAACGGATTGGCTGTGAGCTTCTCTTCTTTTTTGCTTTTTTTGTTTATTTTTGTTGTTTGTTTGTTTTTTTTTCCTTTATGTTTCTTTTCTTTTTCTTTTTCTTTTTTTTTTATTTTATTTATTCATTTTATTTATTTATTGTTACTTGGTCGACAGACGAAGCCGCACATCTCCTTCGTTGTCAATTAAAAATTCATACCGAACGGCAAATTATTGTAATAAAAATGAAATCCACAAAAGAGGAAAAAAATGATTTTTCAATTATTGCCTTATGAAGTTAACATTGTTTCGTAAAAGATTTCATCAGATTCTGTCAAGGTATATATATATATATATATATATATATATATATATGTGTGTGTGTGTGTGTGTGTGTGTGTGTGTGTGTATAATTTGTGTGACACTTGAGAGATTTATCGATTTAAACAGTTACTAAGTCCTATATACGTAATCACGTCTAAAATTATTGTTATATCTCTAGCTAGAATAGGCAATAAATCTCATTAAAATGTTTAATTAAATGTGAGTAATTGCTTTAAAAAGATAAATAATTCGTCATTTTTTTCATTCTTTTAAGATGCTATTCAACTAGATACATCTTCTATTATATTACAATCTATGGTAATTATCGAGAGCGATGGCCAATAAACAATACTGATGGATCTAATTGCCCAGTCGGCTGGGGCTGTAGAGTACTCCGACTGCACCTCTGCAGAAGGGTAAGACCCTCCCCAATGAATGTCTGAGATATGACACTAACCAATCTGATGGTGAGGTTCCAAGGCTGCTGGAGCTTTGGGGAATGCAGAGTACCCCTTCATTGCTATTGCTCCCAGGTCCACTCTGGCCCGGAATGGTAACACCTAATAGGGCCAGCTACAGTGGGGATTGGAATGCACCCTACTAAAGCCTGATTGTCACAACTGGTGAATTTCAAAAATGCAATGATAGCAGTTAAAAGAACGATAAGCAATAAAATTCTGTTTTAAACTTGGAAAAAATGACGCCACAGAAACATATGGAATGCTTTCGATTACTTTTGGAGCATCTTGCATGAATCGAGCATCAGTTTTTGAGTGGCATATGAGATTCAAGGAAGGCAGGGAGTCTATGAGGGATGATGAGAGGTGTGGGAGGAGTAAGGAAGTCAATACACCAGAGTTGATTGGCCAAAGGGTTAGGCTTAGGGTTACTATATTGAGGTTTTAAGGGGGTTCAGGAATAGATTTCGTCGGAAGAGGCCAGCACTCTTCAAATCGGGTCAGTGGTATTTCCACCAGGACAATGCACCAGTCTACAACTCCATCCTTGTCACGGACTATTTGACCAAGATGGGCATCAACACAGTTCCTCGTGGTGTAAAGAAAGCGATTGACAGCAGAATCGTAGGAAGCGAGTTCGTATTCCAGTCCAGCTATTAGGTTCACTTTCGGGCAAATACCCTTGGGAAAGGTATGAACCCCCTTATTCCTTGGAGGTGCCCGTGGTGTAATGGTTATCGTCGTAGGAAATGGAAGGGCGACACGAGTTCAAATCCTGGACGAGACTGATTTGTCACGTGATAGCCCACAGAGACGATAGAGGTAAGATTAATACTATCCTCCCGTTGAATTAACAGTATCTAGCCGTCAAAAAAAGTGACCGTTAAGGAAGAATGTAGGTCACAGAGGGGTATCAACAGGTGTTGGTACTTAGTAACCTCAGGTCGCCGGACACCAAGGGGGAGAAGAGAGAAGCCAAATGATTGGCTGGGACCTCAAAACGGAAGTGGGGACCCCTTTCCCTCAGCGGAAGTAAATAGTAAGAAAGGCTAGTTTTTGAGCAGGGTTCGTAGCGGGCAGACGAACTATAGCCAGTATTCCGGGTTGAAGACAAAAGTATACCTGAGACACGAAGGACCCCAGGTTCTTCAAGCCAGTGTAAAAAAATAGAATAAAGTCTATTAGCCCGTGAAAGAAATAAGATTCTCCAGTGGAACACCATCGAAAAATAAGATAAGTAACTTTGGGGCCATTTCTCCCTTATACCCAAAATTGTATACCACTCTCTCTCTCTCTCTCTCTCAACTTGAAGAAAAACAAAAGTCAAGAAAAGACATTTATATTCGTGGACTGTCCAATTATTATATGTTTTGACACTTTGAAAGTGTATATAGCTGTAGTAAAGGAATTCATGTATTTATGTTACCACGTGGTCTATGTTGTTCTTTGCCGTTCTACTACGAATTTGTTGTTGTCACATTTCCTTTTCAGCTTCTATTCGCCTTATGTTATCTTGCTTAGAATTGTCCTATAAATTCCCTTAAAATATCACACGGGAAACCGGAGTTGCCGACTACTACAATATAATATTATTACGAGTAAAACCAATAGGTCCATATTCTTCTGTTGTCTAGGGGGAAGAAGTTTAGCGGCCTGGTGGGTGTGTGATAGTGTGAAACTTGGAACCCCTTGCCAGCGGCGGTCAGTCTGGCCCTAAATTAATCCCTCACGTAATATGCCAGTTCTTATATGCCTGAGAGAAAAACTCTGAACGAGGACTTATTATATAGGGGATCAAGTGCCAACCTGCCCCGTCTTCACACGTGCGAAAATAAAAGTCCCGTTTTGGGATTTTAGTCAATTTGCCGTCACAGATTGCATTTCACATAGCACTAATACCCTTGGGAAAGGTATGAATCCAATTATTCTCCCTCCAGCTATGGGTAAATGGTAGAGCAGACTGGGTTCTTCAGCCTTGGTGAGGCAACCAGTCTAGAAGGAAAACTCTGAATTCAAACCTGTTAAACTCCACTTAAAAATTGACCTTGTGTCATATCCTGCCTGAGCGGAAGGGCTGGGTAAATAGGATCAACACAGTTCCTCAGCCTCCCTATAGTCCAGAGCTTGCTCCCTTATTTCCTAAGCTCAGAAGCTGTCGTTATGAGACAACTGAGGAGATGAAAGAGACTGTGACGAAGGTCATTAACTCGATCGCACAAGAGGACTTCCATGCGGCCTTGCAGCAGTTGTCGGAACGGTACAACAAGTGCATTGCAGCCGGAGGAGATTACTTCAAAGAAGACTAGAGTTTTATGTGTGTACTATCAATAAAAGTGCCCATACGAAAAAAGTCTGGAAACTTATTTGATGATCCTCGTAACCGTATGTATACAAAAAACCGTATTTAAACCAATTGTGTGTTAACGAAAGACAGTACCTACGCTAAAGTGAGCTGTTTGAAATTAAGTGAAACCATTTAACTGCAAAAAATGTTCAGTCTTGTTTAAAAATGTTATCCTCAAAATGTTTTTAGAAATCCTATATTTAAGAAATTTATAAAATGATTTGGTATTAAATGACCAACAATGGTTTATTTTCCATAAAACCCAACGAAACTAAATCTGATATATTTAATGTATGTCCCGGGAGACCTGGGTTCAATCCCAGGTCGTGTCATAGCAAAGACTAAAAAAATGGTACTTGATGCTACCTTGCTTAACACTCAGCATTATAAGGTAAGCATCTAGGGTAAAGTGGAGCAATCCAGGGAAAGGAGTAGCACCCTCCCCTACATCTTGGTGTAGTAACTATCGAAAAGGGAGCCTTCGGGTCACCGTCGACTACGGTCGCCAACAACAACAATAAAAAGGATTTGGCATTAAATAACCTTCAATGGTTGATATGCCATAAAACCCAACCAAGCCAAATCCTATAAATCTAATTTATATAAATTAGTGGATTCGGCATTAGATAACCAATAATGGTTGATATGCCATAAAACCAAACCAAACAAAACCAAGCCAAAGATTTTGCAAGCATCTGAGAGAGCTGCGTACTCTTGCAAAAGAAAAGAACCCCTTGGCTTCAAATGAAAAGAGACTGAATCCTGCTGCAGGATGTTTCAAAATACTGCAGAGGAAAAATGAAGCAAAATATACAAGACCAATAGGGACGGATCGTGAGAGAGAAAGTCGAGGGTATCCATGCTTTTTAGCAGCCTCGATAATAATGATAATAATGTATATCTTTCAGTATCATGACTTCACACTGGCTTTTGTTTTTCTTACTAACTGCTTCTCGAACGGACCCGCACTTTTTCATGTAGATAAAATATTTTAATGTTATATATATATATATATATATATATATATATATATATATATATATATATATATTTACTAATCAATTATCTACCAGTATTCACGGTACCAGAAAAAAAACAAAAAACCCCTGGCCAGGAACAAGAGAAAAAAATATCTCGAATCACGGTCCAGAGGAAAAAGAAAAAAGTTTTTTGGGGTGAAAAAGAAAGAAAAGACCAACCTCGTCCTACTCCTTGAAAAAAATCAAGGGGTACAAAGTCAGTGGCCAAAAGAAAACCAAAAAACCCTCCGCGAATACTGCAATGCTATAATTACTAAAGTGCTCAACATTAAACAATGGAGCCAATTATATATATATATATATATAAAATTAATTTAAATCGCTAGTCGAAAATCTTCTACTAGCGATTTAAATTAATTTTATATATATATATATATATATATATATATATGTGTGTGTGTATGTGTGTGTGTGTGTGTGTGTGTGTGTGTGTGTGTGTGAATACAAATATGAAAAGCGAAATAAACCGGGGATGAGTTTATTTATAATTGAATCTTGTGCCTAGGTTAACGTTCTGTTTCTTTATTAACCTTTATCGGGGCAATGTTAACCTGTGATTACATATTGATTTATACATATCTTTTTAATCCCCCTATATGATAACTAGCAACACACTCCACACTACCTCTTTCTTTCTCTTAATTTTCTTCCTTTTCTTTCTTTCTTTCTTTCTTTTAACATTTTCATCTTTCCTTCTTGCGAAATTACTCTCTTTATTTTCATCCTTTCTTTCTTTCTTTCTTTCTTTCTTTCTTTCCTTCTTACCAGTGTACATCTCTCTCTTTATTTTCTTCTTTCTTTCCAGTAAAACCTCTCTCTGTCTCTCTCAGTCTCTCTCTCTCTCTCTCTCTATATATATATATATATATATATATATATATATTTCTTACTTTTTTTTCTGGCAACATATCTATCTTTCCTTTTTCTTTATTGCAACATCTTACTCGTCTTTTTTCTTTTTTCTTTTTTTTTTATTAACGTCCCTTAATTTTTTTCTTTCTTTTCTTTCTTTCTTTTTTTCTTTATTTATTTATCTTCTTTCTTCCTTGCTCTCTTCCTCACTCTCTTTCTTTCTTTCTTTCTTTCTCGTAACATCCCTTTCTTTATTTTCTTCTTTGTTTATTTCTTTATTTATTTTCTTCTTTCTTCCTGTCTTTCTTTTTTTCTTTCTTGTAAAATCCTTTTTATTATTGTCTTTCTTTCTTTGTTTATTTTCTTCTTTCTTTCATATTTTATTAATTTTCTTTTTTTTTATTCTTATAAAATCCCTTTCTTTAAATTCTTGTTTTTTTTTCTTTCCTTTTTTCTCATTTTTCCTTCTTTTAGCGTCTCTCTCTTTATATTTTTCTTTCTTTCTTCCTTTCTCAGTTTCTTTCTTTCTTTCTTGTAGCATCCCTTTCTTTATTTTCTTCTTTCTTTCCTTCTTTCTTTCTTTTAACATCCCTCTCTTAATTTCTTCTTTCTTTCTTTCTGTCTTTTAACATCCCTCTCTTGGTTTTCTTCTTTTTTCTTTCTTTCTTTTTCTTTTTTTCAATCTTACTTTTTTTTTCTTTTAACATCCCACCCTTCATTTTCTTTCCTTCTTTCTTTTTTTCTTTCTTTCTTTTCTTGCTAAATATTTTTCTTTGTGGACTTCTCTGGGTTCTTTCTTTCTTTCTTTCTTTCTTTTCTTGCTAAATTTTTTTCTTTGTGGACTTCTTCTTTTCTTTCTTTACAATAGCTTCATTTTACTAACTACTCCTTCATTCTTTATTACAGCCTTTCCCTCTTTTTTTCTTTCTCTATTTCTTTCGAGTACTATTTTTCCTTTTTGTCTATTACTTTCTTTCTTTCAAATAATTTCGCTTTATTTACTTTCATTTCTTTCCATTCTCATTTTCCTGTTGCTATCCAAATCTGTAATCGAATCTTAGTATTGATTATTCACCTTAAATTAACCCCACTACGTGTTTAGGTATAACTAAGTACGCGTTTATATATATATATATATATATATATATATATATATATATATAAACGGGTAGTTAAGTATACCTAAACACGTAGAGGGGTTAATTTAAGGTGAATATATATATATATATATATATATATATATATATAGAGAGAGAGAGAGAGATACTCCCCTACCCCCGTAGGGTTGAGTTCTCTAGCGAATGAAGTAATCGTGTTGCCATTAGCGTTTATTGCAAGTCTCTTCATATATGAATTGAGGTCTCGGTAGCCGTTAAACGGATGTATGTAAACAATAGTAATTGTGATTCACAACCGTTTAAAATTTACTTCACTGCTACTAGCTCCTTGTGGCTGAGTGGTTAGAAGCTTGGATTGGCTTTTGAGTCAACCGGGTTTCGATCCCGGCTACGGAAAGCTAATATGTCTAGCCACACTGATGAGTTCTTATAGAACGAAACAGATCTGTCTGTGGATTATATATATATATATATATATATATATATCTCAAACCGGCTCTAGTGGGTAGAGTGTTCACCAATGGTCCGGGAAACTGGGGTTCATTTCCGGGTCGAGTCATACCAAAGACTTAAAAAATGGTACTTGATAACGCCTTGCACAACACTCAGCATTATAAGGTACGTACCAAGGGTAAAGTGGGGCAATTCAGGGGAAGGAGTAGCGCCCTCCCTATACCTCGGTGTAGTAGCTATTGAAAAGGGAGCTTTCCGGTTACCCTAGACTACAGTCACCAACTTTACTTTACTTTACATATATTTTCGAAAGGATAATAATTTAATATCATATATATTTGATAAAATAATCAATATTGATAATATAGTCTTAAATATTAGGAGGAATTATTCTATGTACTGCACCGTTTTAGTATATGTAAACAAATATTTAGCAACTTGATTAAATAAATTTATATTTGAAACTACTCTTTGATTTAGTAATTATGTTAAAAGTTAGGAATTCTTAGATAGATTAATCCAATATCTGTTACAATATTAATACAATTATTATTAATTATATATTATATTAATTATTGATTATATATTAGCTAATTATTAATTATTATTAGTTAATAAGAATCATATTAAAAGTTAGGAATTCTTACATACATTAATCCTTGCCCAGTCAGCTGGGGCTGTAGAATACACTGACTGCACCTCTGCAGAGGGGTAAGACCCCCCCCAACGAGTGTCCTGGATATGACACTAAACAATCTGATGGTGAGGTTCCAGCAATGCTGGAGCTTTGGGGAATGCGGAGTACCCCTTTACTGCCATCGCTCTCAGGTCCACTCTGGCCCGGAGTGGTAGCACCTGATATGGCCCTATCTATGGGTTAAATAGAACTAACAGCATACTTATGCTAAAATGAATTAAGTAAACTGAATAGCTTGAAATAGAAATGTTTTTGACAATTAAACCCAACTTACACTTAAACTGCGTGCTTATGCTTAACTGAATTATTTCAAATAGAACTGTTTTTCGACATTAAAACTGTATTTACACTTAACTGAATTATTACATATAACTGCTTGAATAGTTTGAAATGGAAATGTTTTTGACAATTAAACTGTGGACTTATGCTAAACTGAACTGTTTTCAATAGAACAGATTATTTACATAAAAATGGATTTGGCGTTAAATAACCTATAAAGGTTGATATGCCATAAAACCAAACCAAACCAAACCAAAGATACATTCATCCAATATCTGTTACAATGTTAATCCAATTAATTTAATTATTAATTATTATGGTTGAATTAACGATCAATATGCTAATTCTTCCTAATAAAAAAAAAGGAAAATTTTTACGATATGTTTCGTGATTAGAAATAGACATTTGGTTAAATAAATATAAATATCTATAAATATTTTTTAGACTACGTGTATTATATTTTGGACGCTGACTAAACGGTTGGAGAAGAAGCTCGACGGCAATTATACAAGAATGTTAAGAGCAATATTGAACAGGTCCTGGCAGCAACACCCCACACGGCGCCAACTGTACGGCCACCTACCACCTATCACGAAAACTATACAAGCTAGACGAACCAGACATGCCGGACACTGCTGGAGAAGCAAAGACGAGATCGTAAGTGATGTGCTCCTGTGGACCCCCGCATATGGCCAATCAAAAGCAGGACGACAAGCTCGAATATTCGTACAGCAGCTATGTGATGATACGGGATGTAACCCCGAAGACCTGCCGAAGGCGATGAATGATAGGGAGACATGGAGAGAGAGGGTCCGGGATATCCGTGCTAGCCGCACGTCATGATGATGGTGATAATGATGGTATACAATAATTTCAACGAAATTAAGAGATGATTTTTTTTCATACTTTCTATAATTGAGGAGGAGGCCAGTGAGAGAAGGGTACAAAGTCTTAGCACTCCTTCTGAAGCCAAGCCTGGGTCTCTTTGGACTTGTGGGCCGGCGCCGAGTCCTGCTGCCACACCCAGGGTCTGTCACCGGCCATCTGATTGCACCAGGGGATCACCACACTCTTCAGCACATCCAGGTACACTTTGGTGTTGACTTTCAAGCCTACTTCGAAGATGTCAGGTGGCATGATGTGGCCCTCACTTGAAACCACACCAAAGACCATCACCCTTGGCACGTCCCTGTTATTCGTGGCAATCCAGATTTGCATTTTGAGGGTGCTGGCAATGGTCCTGTTGTCATAACTTGGATCGGTAGGGAGCATTAGTTGTACAGCGGCGCCGTTGTACAGAGATGCCGTCGGTGTATTTTACAGACCCAACCGACTGGGTCACAGGACACTCGTTGGGGGAGTCTTAACTTTCTGCACAGATGCAGTCGGTGTTAATCTGTAGACCCAGCTGACTGGGCCATGTCATTACGGAGAACCAAGTCCAAAACAATTTTTCAAAGATTCATTCTGGTTATACGCCATTGCGAGATGAGTCCAGTCTAGGAGACTAATCAAACCTCGATCACATAACTTTAAGGAAATTAGTGGAATTCAATCCACGCAAAAGTACTCGAGAATTAGAAACTGACCTCAGCAACCACAACCAGTCGCCACTTTTAAACGACAGGAAAAATGAGCAAGATAGGTGATTAGCTTCCTCATACTCTTAGTGAGAACAATAAAGAAAATACCTAATCTGTTGAGACATGTCTTCTTTCAAGGCAGAGAAATTAACCGTTTCACAAGAATATCATTGAAGGTGACAAAAGATGAATCATTTAAGACAATATTGAACACAAAAACAATTGGTTTACAAAAATCTTACAAGGACCCGAAGTTTATTTGGTGAAGTAAGCAACCCCCGACTTTAACTCTCTCTCTCTCTGTCTCTCTCTCTATCTCTCTCTCTCTCTCTCTATCTATCTATCTATCTATCTATCTTTTGATGACATTTCCATACAAATGTAAATATTTATATATATATATGAAGAAAAATTTATTTCCTTATTTACTTCCATAGGTATATATATATATATATATATATATATATATATATATATATATATATAGGGGGCGGGTAGGCAGCAGTCGTTCATTTAAGCATGTATATATATATATATATATATATATGGGGGGGTAGGCAGCAGTCGTTCATTTAAGCATGTTTGATTAAATAGTAAAGCCATATTTTGTCTGTATTATTTAATTAAGATCTTTTCGAGTTTCCTGGTAAGTGTCTTGTTTTCAGGTTGGAATTGATGGATGAATTTACCAAAATTGTCCTGAACGTTTTCGGACCCTTCATATGCCATCATATGGGGTTGTTTGCATGTTTAAAGAGTGTTTTTTTCAATGAGTTTTGAAAATTTGTTTTTTTTTTTGTTTTTGTTTTTTATAACATAACAAAACTATGTTAACACAGAGTTGGATAAAATTGAGTTGCTGATGAATTTTTTAAAAAAGAACTCTATCAACTGGAATAGAATATTATCAAGAAATACGGAATTAAAAAAAAAGAAAAAAAATTTAAAGGCATTTCAAAAGATTGTCGCTATTTACAAAATTAATTCTATTGATTTTAGGTTTATTTGTTTTTATATGTAGGGCATTTTAGTTGTAGTTTATCAATTTCGTGCGCAATTATCGTTGTGTTTTCAACTAGAATTTTTCAAAATTTGGATTTGGGAATAGGATAGGTTTTAAGATGTAAAGCTTTGGACCTAAAATCATTAAGGTGCATCGTAAACCGTCTTGAAAGAGTTGTAGTGGTAGCACCAACATACGCACTATTTCCTTTGGAGACACAGTCTCCGAAAGGATATATATATATATATATATATATATACACGGACGTGCGAGTGTACGACGACCTGATTGAACTTATCTACAACAGCTCAGTACGGACACGGGATGT
>OY757944.1:14185191-14337691 GCA_963585895.1 Sepioteuthis lessoniana
ATACCATATTAAGTAGCCCATCTCTGGGTAAGACCCATCTTTCTACGCGTGTCCTGAATATAACACCACACAATCTGATGGTGAGGATTCAGTAATACTAGAGCTTTTGGGAATGCAGAGTATCCCTTCATTGTCATTGCTCCCTGGTCTACTCTGACCCGGAGAAGGGGCACCTGAAAGGGTCCTATGTATGGGTCAAGTAGAACCATTGACATTTAATCTGAGTGCAAACAAATGACTTATAATTCATAGTAAATAGAATAATTCGTGTTAGATATTAGTACTTGAAACTATTCAATTAAATGCAAAAGAATGACCTCGGGCTCGTTTTATAATGTTTATCAATCAAACGTTAACAAATGATACATATTTAATAAGTATGTATAAAGAGAATTTGGTATTGAGTAAACTAAAACGGTTGATATATGATAACACCAAACCAAACCAAATCCTCTATATTTATTATATATACACAAAGGGGATTTGGCATTAAATAACCTACAATAGTTGATATGTCATAAAACCAAACCCAACCAAATCCTATATATTTAATGTATAAGTATAAAGAGGATTTAGCATTAAATAACCAACAATAGTTGACATACCATAAAGCCAAACCAAACCAAACCAAATCCTATATATTTGATATATATGTATAAAGGGGATTTGGCATTAAATTACCTACAATAGTTGATATGCCTTAAAACCAAACCAAACCACATCCTATATATTTGATATATATGTATAAAGGGGATTTGGAATTAAATAACCTACAATGGTTGATAAAACTAAACCAAACCAAATTCTATATACGCGGATCATTAAATGAGTTTCCAGACTTTTTTCGTATGGGCACTTTTATTGATAGTACACACATGAAACTCTAGTCACCTTCCAAGTAATCTCTTTCGGCTGCAATGCACTTGTTGTACCGTTGCAACAACTTCTGGAAGGTCCTATGGAAGTCCTCTTGTGTGAGCGTGTCAATTACCTTCGTCACAGCCTCTTTCATCTCTTCAATTGTCTCATAACGACAGCCTCTGAGCTTAGGGAATAAGCAAAAGTCACCGGGAGCAACGTTTGGACTATTGGTCATATAGTCTGTGATAAGGATGGAGTTGTAGACTGGTGCATTGTCCTGGTGGAAATGCCACTGACCCGATTTGGACAGTGCTGGTCTCTTCCCAAGGAATCTCTTCCTGAACTCCCTTAAAACCTCAACATAGTAACCCTAACCCTAACCCTTTGACGAATCAACTCTGGTCCATTGACTTCCTTACTCCTCCCACACCTCTCATCATCCCTCACAGACTCCCTGCCATCCTTGAATCTTTTATGCCACTCAAAAACTGATCCTCGATTCATGCAAGATAGTCGAAAAGCAGTCTGAAGCATTCCATACGTTTCTGTGACATTTTTTTCTAAGTTTATTGCATATCGTTCTTCTAACTGCCTCACGTCCAGATTACATTTTTGAAATTCACCAGCTGCGACAATCAGGCTTTAGTAGGGTGTATTCCAATTGCTGCTGTAGCTGTTCATTTGAACCTGAAATCAAAAATTGGTCAGTCATCTCATAAGATGTATAGCAATAACATAGTGAATTTTCAAGAGTCTACGACAATTTTAAATGCCTGTACAAAAAAGTCTGGAAGCATTTAGAATGTACCACGTATTTAATATATATGTATTAAGGGGATTTGGCATTAAATAACCTACAATAGTTGATATGCCATAAAAGCAAACCAAACCAAACCCTATATATTTAATATATATGTATAAAGGGGATTTGGCATTAAATAACCTATAATGATGGATACGCCATAAAACCAAACCAAACCAAAACAATAAGTATTTCTCTGGTATTTTAGCTCGTAAACCCAAACACTTCGAGAGGCTCCATCTTTATGGGTATGTATTTACAAATATCTGGTTTATTGGCCAAGTGGGTAGAGTGTTCGTCAATGGCCAGGGAGACCAGGGTTCAATCCCAGGTCGAATCATACCAAAGACTTAAAAGTGGTACTTGATACTTCCTTTCTTAACACTCAACATTAAGAGGTACGTAACAAAGGTAAAGTAGAGAAATCCTGGGGAAGGAGTAGTGCTCTCCCCTACTCTTCGGTGTAGTAGCAATTGAGAAGGGGGCCTTTGGGTCACCCTCGACTAACCTTATTTACCTATAGGATGATTTTCCAGCCCTATATTTGATCTTGTGTCCTGCCTTGCAATGATGAGACTGGTTTCGATGTAAATATCAATTGTAGACTATGCCTTTTTAATATTTTTATCAAATAATTCTCGAGAAAAAGACCAAATTGATCACTAAGACGAAACACAGAAATCATTAATAACTAACTGTCTCCACCAGTTAAAATACATCCAGTTTTTTTAAAATAAATTGTCGTTACTCATCAAATCAAAATAACTGTTGGTCACAAATGATGTAAACAACAAAACCAATAAGATAGATAGATAGATAGATAGATAGATAGATAGATCCGTCCATATTTATAAGTAATGTACCTATGTAATAAGGAGTTCCAGAGAAAAGCAATAATACTAACAAAGTTGTTTTATGAGCTCTGGTAAAAAAATGTAATGATAATACCAAAATTGCAGTATGGGCACTGGTAAAAGACATTAAGTTTATAATAACCAGAAGGACACGTGGTACAGTGGATAAAGACGTTGATTAGATCCAGTGATAAACTCAAAGAATGTGATTTCAATACTCGTTGAAGGCAGTGGAGAAATAACAGGAGATAACTGATAACTAACATGGCTCGTGGAACCAGAAGAGTCAACCCCGGTAAGCGAAATAAAGGGTTAAGTTCGACATTCAAACCGCCTAAAGAAGGCCGGAGCGTACAACTGCCGAAACGCTGTGATAGACATAGCGACAAAGAAGAGTCCAATGGGCAATATATATATATATATATATATTGTCGCCCACAGACAAACTGTTTTGTTGTATCACAACTCTTTTAACGTTGCTACACACAAGAGATGCTTCAAGCTGGGATCGAAACCCGGCTGACTTTCTGTGCCCAACCCACTTGGAGGAGCATATATATTGTCATCCATAGGCAGACTCTTTCGTTGTATCACATCTATTCAGTGCGGCTACTCACGCAAGAAGCTTCAAATTGGTATCGAAAGCCGATTGATGTAAAGTCAGTCAGATATCTTACCCCACAGACATCGTCAGCTTAAACGAAAGAATTTTTTACGTATATATTTTTACCCACCCGCTATCCGCTACCGGAGTGCTCATTTCATGAGAGCTTTTGCCTTTACACGTATGTAGCAGCCGGCAATTTCCCATTCGAGTGCTCAACCCAGGAGGGAAGCATATATATGAGTAAGTTTTAACCCCAATCCCCCCACCCACAGCTTCAGGTCGAATATTAATTACCACTTCTGTTCTTCTACAACAATGGTTCTGGCTTTAAATGACCTATGAAGATTGGTATACCATTAAAAAAAGAGAAACCAAATCCGAAAATGAGATTAAGCCTTGTGCACACACGCACGTACATCAAATATGTATATATATATGTATATATATATACTTACGATGTACGTGCGTGCGTGTGTAAATTGCTTAATCTCATTTTCGGATTTGGTTTCTCTCTCTCTCTCTCTCTCTCTCTCTCTCTCTCTATCGCGGAATAAATTTGTGTGTGAAAATGAAAGTGAGCGAGTGTGTGCTTTTGTGTGGGTACGTGTGAATAGATTACTTTAAATGGTCAAAACTACTCAATATATATATATATATACACTACAAGTCAAAGGTATTAGGACACCCACAAAATGTTTTATTTCTGATTCTAAAAGTGTTATTTTCAATTAAACAAGTTACTCTCTATTATGTTTATTTGTCGCTGTCTCCCACCAGACACGACTTGACACATGGTCAAAAGCCCGAAGGCCGATTAAAGTGGGGATAAAGGGGAGGGGAAGGTCGAAAACGAGCCGAGACTCGAACCCTGCTGGTCTATGCTGCTTATCGGCTCACTTGGTACAATGCGTGCCTGATGAGGCAAGCAGTTTTACGAACCCAAATGTGGGTCCGAGCACGTATGCCGGGTTATGGCTTGAACTAGTCAGCAAGGTCGAGTGCCATACATAGATTTCGAGAAAATACAAGTTTTCCTCTGTAACTTTGACCTTAGTATGACGAGAAATCTTTAGAATTGATTTAAAGGCGTTTTTTTCTCTTGTACAAAAAATAAACTTTCCCAGAAGTGGATTGTACAGTTAGGAGACATCAGGAAATGGTACAAACAAGACAAAATGTAAGGCTTGTTTGTTTGTTTCTGTTTTATGGCATATCAACCTCTGCACATTATTTAATACCAAATCTATTTTAGACAATTAAACAGTTCTATTTCAAACAATTCAGTTTAGCATAAGTACACAATTTACTGGTCAAAACATTTCTATTTCAACCTATTCAATTTAATCGAACAGTTCTATTTCAAAAAATTCTGTTTAGTATAAGTATAGTTTTTGTTTACACAGTTGAATGTCAAAACCGTCCTATTTTAAACAATTCAATTTAGCATACAAAAGCAGTTCCATTTCAAACAATTCAGTTTAACATAAGTACGCAGTTTAAATGTCAAAACAGTTCCATTTCAAGGAGTTTAGTTTAACATAATTACACAGTTTAGTTTTATTTGACCCATAGATAAGACCCTATCAAGTGCTACCACTCCGAGCCTGAGTAGACCTCGGAGCGATGGCAATGAAGGGGTTACATCACATTCCCCAAAGCTCCATCACTGCTGGAGCCTCTCCATCAGAATGTTTAGTGTCATGATTAGGACACTCGTTGGGGGAGACTTGCCCGTCTGCAAAGATGCAGTCAGTGTATTCTACTGCCCTAGCTGACTGGGCAACAAAAGCAATAACAAGAGCAGAGGACAATTTCATCAAGTCAACAACCATGTAAGAAGACTTTGTGAAATTGGCCTATATTGCAGAATTGCGGACAGGAAACTACTAAAACAAAACTACTTATGCTAATTTTAGTTATAAGAAATATAATTCTTTGACCATTTAAATCTCTGAAATCAAATGACTAATTGAATTCTTAATAATCTATAGCAATACCTGTAACCATTGTTCAAACGAATAATTTTTAACATAATTCATTTATTTGCACAAACTTTAAATGGTCAAATGGTTCTACATGACCCATAAAAACAACTCTATCAGGTGCTACCACTCAGAGCCAAAGTGGACCTGGGAGCGATGGCAATGAAGGGGAACTCCGCATTCCCCAAAGCTCCAGGATTACTGCAGCCTCAATATCAGATGGTTTAATGTCATATCCCAAAAACTCGTTGATTGGTCTTAACTCTAAGTCAGCGTATTCTACTGCCCTTATATAAATATATATATATATATATATATATATATATATATATATATATATATATATAACACCTGTATTGCAATAGTTACCGTCGGATGAAGTAGAATCGAAGACTTCTACCGACCTAAGAAAAGGAAAACTCAAAATTCAAACCTGATGATCTTCCCATAAAAGTTGATCTTATCTCACATCCTGCCCGTATGGAGGGATTGAGTCATTATATATATATATATATATATATATATATACATTGACAAAATCGCTCTGCAGGAGAAGTATGTAACATAGGGTCAATTTTTTAAATGAATTTTAACATGATCCAACGCAGAGTTTTCCTTCTCCTTGACTGGTTGCCGAAACAAAGCTAAAGAACCCCGTTTGTCCTACTATTTATCCATTGCTGGATGGGGGATGATTGGATTCATACCTTCCTCAAGAATATTAACGCCATGTTAAATATGATTAGCCTCGTCAAGGATTTGAACTCGCGTCGCTATATCCATTTCCTATGATGATAACAATTATTCCAAGGGCACCACCTATATATAAACATGCAATGTATTCTAAAAAATAATATATATATATATATATATACATATATATATGAATGTATATGACTGTGTGTGTGTGTGTGTGGATTAATAGATTGATAAATTTACACACACTTATATATAAATACATACATATATATATATATATATATATATATATATATATATATGAGATAGATTTTCATGTATAATTGCAACCTTGATCGAAATCACATGATGTCAGAGTAATTGATTCGCTCGATTTGTCACGGGGCTCGGTTGGGCTGGAGCCCTCACCCCTGCCAGTACTGACATTATGATGTTAATATGTTAGTCCTGTTTTATATCAAAACTTTTCCCGCCTCCTTCCGCCCCCACGACACACCCCAAACGCCTCACGCTGGCAAATGCCCAAATCTCGTCATTTCAATGTTATTTATTCTATTGACGTCAAAACGATTTGCTAAACGAGTCTGTACTGTCTGTAATCGTCTAAAGTTGCAATGACCCCCCGGGATCCAGCAGATCGCATTGCAGGGCGGCTGGGAAACTCGATGGTGTCCCGGAGTAATCAAGAAACATGTAGTGTGATTTTCGGTCTTTAGTGTTTGTAGACAAGAATAATGAAATGAGTGAAGTAAAGAAAGAAACAAACAAACAAACCACGGAGAAAGAAAGAAAGAAAGAAAGAAAGAAAGAAAGAATTAATTCACAACGACATAAAGCAAAAAGAACATATTTTAAAAGATTATATGATGCAAAAGGAAAAGAAAAAGAAATATATACAAAAAATAAAAATAATTGAAATATACAAATAAAAGAAAGAAAGAAAGAAAGAAAGAAAGAAAGAAAGTTAAAATCACAAGATAATACATTTTTTTAATATAAGAGAGAGGTTCAAATAAAAGAAAGAAAGAAAGAAAGAAAGAAAGAAAGAAAGAAAGAAAGAATACTTAGAAGATAATATATTTGAAATATAAGGTAATGAATAATAATAATAATTATTATCATTATTATTATTATTAAAAGAAGAAAGAAAGAAAGAACACTTAGAAGATAATTTTTTTTTAAATATTAGGTAACGGATGAATAAATAATAATAATAATAATAATAAAAAGAAAGAAAGAAAGAAAGAAAGAAAGAAAGAATGCAATATAAAAAAGGATTCACAGTTTCATGTAAGTAAACGATTAACTAAGTAAAATAAAAATAGAAGCACGAAGCAGCAGCAGCAGCAAGACAAAAAAACAGCTACAATCACAAATGATGAAAACCATTCATGTTTTTAACACAGCTGAAAGCGAAAGTGAAAGTAGACAGAGAATATAAACGCATAAATAAAATTGATATTAAATAGTCCAACTTGACAAAGAAAAAAAAGGCAAGTGTCTGTAGCGTGAGGTCAAAATAGAGAAGATAGTGTCAAGATAGGCCTGTTGAGATTCTCGAAGCTGTGCCAGATCGAATAAAGAAAACGAGACCAAAAGCGGGAATATGAATGATTGGGTCGCTCAAAAACGTATAGTGATTCTGAAAGACAATATATCCAAAGCTTGGTTATATATATATATATATATATATTAAGGAAATAACCAGCAACAAAAGAGCAGCTACACAGCCACATACCTCTCATCGCAAAAACCATCCAACTAAGACGAACAACGCATGCTGGATATTGCCGAAGAAAGGATGAACTAATAAGTGATGTTCTCCTGTAGACTCCTACACATAAACATTCTTGCGTTGGCAGACCAGTAATGACTTACATTTCATCAAATCAGTGTGGACACTGAATTCCAAGAGCGATGGACAGTTAGTATGGATGGCGCAAGTGGTTCAAAGGAATACGTGCTGTCGAGAATGCTCGATAACTGTATATATATATATATATATATATATATATATATATATATATATATATATAAGTACTGACTTACAGTGATACTGCAGATGCAGTGGTTTTACAATGACAAACTTAATATCTGCAGTAAAATAAAAATGTATTATAACTGATGTAAATATTGTTACACACTGTAACTGCTGTAATCATCGTTAGGAATGAATTTGCGACCCAATATATATATATATATATAGAGAGAGAGAGAGAGAAAGAGAGACAGACAGACAGACAGAGACAGACAGACAGAGAAAGAGAAAGGGAGAAAAAGAGAGAGAGAGAGAAATTGAAAAACAAAGTAATCAAATGTAATGAATTTATTGTGAAAGAAAGTCGACGCTCTAACGTTTCGGTTTAAACAAACCTTCACCAGCCCATAACGTTAAAGTATCGACTTTCTTTCACAAAATATTCACCACTTTGGATTACTTTTTTTTCAGTTTGTCTCCATACTGTCAGATTCTTTTCCATTATCTACTTCCATATATATATATATATATATATATATAGTATATTTTTAAAAAAAAAAAAGAACGAGATTCAAATAAAAGAAAGAAGATAATAAATAATGTACACACACACACACATATATATATATATATATATATATATAGTTTGTTTAGAGTCAGTTAAATGTTTTCAACATTGCTATTCAACACTTCAAATTTTTATTTAAAATAACAATCCCTAGAAAAAGATTGAACATTTCTATTAGACCCATTTATGGGATTCTAAGTGGTACTACCACTCTAGCTCAGTGTGAACCTGGGAGTCATAGCAATGAAGATATATGCTATATTCCTCAAAGTTCCAGGATTGGTTACTCACCATGAGAAGAGGTTAATAGGCATAACCAGGAGGCTAGTTCTATTTAACCAATACACGGGACCCAAACAGGTACTAGCAGTCTAGGTCAGAGTGGACATGGGAGTAATAGCAATGATGATATATTCTATATACCCCAAGGTTCAAGGACTGGAGCTTCACTATGATATGCAGTTTTTAGTCATACACAGGACACTCACTGGGGGGAGGATACTACCCGTCTGCAGAGGTGCAGTGGGCATATTCCTCAGCTGTAGCCGACAGTATATATATATATATATATATATATATATCCAGAGATAGTGAGAAAGACTTTGTTATTGTTTCTTATTGTTTTCTTATGATTTCTGCCGCCATTTCCTTTCCTCTAATCCTGTTTATTTTGCTTCATATCTTGTTACCTCCCTCGTGTGATTATGGTAAATCTTAATTTCGACCTTCTAAACCGTCTGATGTAATTCCATAGTCACTCGAGAGAGGAGCAATGAATTGGAGATTCAGGCTAAACAAAACGATATTGCCAGCTGTGAAAAGAAAAAAGAAATCATAAAATTTACGATTAAATACAATCATATACTGAACACTTCAGCCAATATATATATATATATATATGCATAAACGCATATATGTACATACGCACTCACATATATACATACATACACACATAAATACATACAATATAGCCTATAAATATGTACACCTCCAGCAATTGTTTATAAGATAAGTTTTCTTCGTAGACAAAGATTTTATTATTTCTAACGAAATACTACGTAGTCGAAGCTGTTATTATTAAATATTGTTCACGAATAAAAACCATAGAATTCAAAATCATAGGGACAAAGATAATTCTATTTCTAAGGAAAAATTATTTATTCAAAATCGATATTATGAGGTATTATCAATAATCACACTTTGTAGCATTTTGATTCCCTGTAATATAATCGCCGAGGGATTTCGTTTTATGCCTTTGGGTTTAGTTAGGCTGAGAACCTTTCGGCTCAGCACATGGGTTAGTTAGGTACAAACTTGTGCACAGGTGCTGACGTGCGCTTGGGGAGGATGTATCATTCAGATATGTCAAAATAAAAATCCCAGAGAGGGGTTGTGACCAGGGACGTGAATAACGTCATGCACCGAAAGCGTGCGCGGAGGATTTGGGGGAGATTTGAGAACTAGACTCCGAACGGGAAAGGTCGACTTTCGGGGCTCGCTGAGACCAGACGAATTGGTGCGCTACGGGCGCCGCACGTGATGGGGGGCAGATGGTAAAGTCATCATAGAAAGATTGTGCATCTCTCTTCCTTATGTCGAAAAACCTTTTAACTCAAAGGTAATAAAAAGTTTCGTACCTGAACTAAGAAGTCGTAAGTGTTTTTCATGTTTCGGGATTCCTATGTTCTATGTATATATGTTATGAACATTGGATGTACGTTTCACATATCCGTATCTGGCTATGGTACATCCCTAACCAAATATACAACAGTCCTAAAATAAATAAAACCCTGTGTATTCTGCAGTCCAAGCTGCCTAGGCTAAAAATTTGGTCAGAGAGTACTTAATGGCGATATATATATATATATATATATATATATATATATATATATATATATGTCATCCACAGACAGACTGTTTTGTTGTATTACAACTCTTCAGCGTGGCTAGAGATACTGGATGCTTTAAGCTGGGATCGAAACGTGAGTTTTGTGTATACATCTTTTTAAAAATAAAAAAATAAAAAAATTGATACACTTCTTAAATTTCTAAATTTTAAAGGTCACATTTTTCGTCTAATTGTTTTCATCCTAATTTTATATAGCGTGAGGTATAAATGCCCTTAATTTTCACTCCAAGCTGTATGTTAAAGAGTACTACTACGATTCAATTTTTTAAACGGAGTTTTACAAGTTTAAATCCAGAATTTTGCCTCTTCCGATGTGGTTTGTCATACTATAGTTAAAGAGTCCAGTCTGCCCTACTATTTACATATTCGAATGTCTGAAATTGAAATATTCGAATGTCTGAGTTGACTTAAAATATTCGAATGTCTGAGTGGACTTGAAATATTCGAATGTCTGAGTTGACTAAAAATATTCGAATGTCTGAGTGGACTTGAAATATTCGAATGTCTGTGTGGACATAAAATATTCGAATGTCTGAGTGGACTTGAAATATTAAAATGTTTGAGTGGACTTAAATTTTAGAATTTCTGAGTGGACATAAAATATTCGAATGTCTGAGTTGACTGAAAATATTCGAATGTCTGAGTTAACTTAAAATATTCGAATATCTGAGTGGACTTGAAATATTCGAATGTCTGAGTGGACTTGAAATATTCGAATGTCTGTGTGGACATAAAATATTCGAATGTCTGAGTGGACTTGAAATATTCGAATGTCTGAGTTGACTTAAAATATTCGAATGTCTGAGTGGACTTGAAATATTCGAATGTCTGAGTTGACTAAAAATATTCGAATGTCTGAGTGGACTTGAAATATTCGAATGTCTGAGTGGACTTAAAATTTTAGAATTTCTGAGTGGACTTAAAATATTCGAATCTCTCAGGGGACCTAAGATATTTGAATGAGTTTCAAACAAAATCAAATTAAAATGTGCAAACATTTTATGGACATCAGAGGTTTGTTTGCCAAGAGAGTTAAAAATTATCAAGCGAATGATAGAAAATCGATTTTGGGATTTATAAACACTTCATAAACAAAACCAATATATATTTGTGTTGTGTGTTGGGCAAGCAGAACATTAACGATGAGTTCGATTATCACTGAGTGATAAAGACTTCTAGGTTCGAGTTATCTGCGCCTCAGATTTTACCATAGCGAGGTCGGCTTATAGACTGTTGATCACAAGTTCGATTCACACCGAGCGAACCACATTTCTAGCCTTGCGCGAAACTCATAAATAGTTACAATTTAGTAATCTGTGCCTTCTGTGATGACATAGCGAGTGTGGTTGATAGACCATTGATAGTGACTTTAATTCTTACAAGAGCATGCGCATTTTGGTGTCCCCGTGGTGTAATGATTAAAGCACTGGACTGCAGGATTTTAGTACGTGAGTTCGAATTCCAGTGGTGCTATTAAGTTTATTTTCGGACAAATACCTTTGGGAAAGGTATGAACCTCCCCTATCCTACCATCTATGGGTAAAATAGTACCACTACTGTTCTTCAAGAATGATAGATTTGGTATTAGATAACACGAGAATGTTGATATGCCATTAAATAACAAATAAACAGACAGACACGCTTTGGGCCTAGTCCTAAACCAAGTTAAGATTAAGAAGTGAAAAGATGTGAAGTCAACGTAGCATAAGGGTTAAAGTGCTGGACTTAGAAAAATGATAGAAAATGTGTCTTTAAAAAAAAAAGAAAGATGAATGAAAATGTGAGATTTTTAAAGAAAAAGAAAAAAAAGAAAGATGAAAGAAAATTTGAGTCTTTGAACGAAAAAAAGATAGAAAAAAATATGAATGAAAATGTGAATTTTTGAAAGAAAGAAAGAAAGTAAGATGAATGAAAATTTGGGTCTTTGAAAGAAAGAAAAAAGAAAGATGAACGAAAATGTAAGCTTTTGAAAGAAAGAAAGAAAGATGAATGAAAATGTGAATTTTTGAAAGAAAGAAAGAAAGAAAGAAAGATAAATGAAAATGTGAATTTTTGAAAGAAAAAAAAAAGAAATAAAGTAAAAAGATGAATGAAAATATGAATTTTTGAAAAAAGAAAGAAAGAAAGATGATTGAAAATGGGAATTTTTGAAAGAAAGAAAAAAAAGAAATAAAGAAAAAAGAGGAATGAAAATGTAAGTTTTTGAAAGAAAAAAAGGAAGAAGGAAGATGATTGAAAATGTGAATTTTTGAAAAAAAGAAAAAAAGAAATAAAGCAAAAAGATGAATGAAATGTAAGTTTTTGAAAGAAAAAAGAAAGAAGAAAGATGATAGAAAATGTGAATTTTTGAAAGAAAAAAGAAGAAAGATGTAGAAAAATGTAAGTTTTTAAAAGAAAGAATGAATGAAAGAAAGAAAGAAAGAAATTAAAGAAAGAAAGAAAGAAAGAAAGGTGAATGAAAATGTGAGTTTTTGAAAGAAAGAAAGGTGAATGAAAATGTGAGTTTTTGAAAGAAAGAAAGAAAGAAAGAAAGACGAATGAAAACGTAAGTTTTTGAAAGAAAGAAAGAAAGATGAATAAATGAAAATGTGAATTTTTGAAAGAAAGAAAGAAAGAAAGTAAGATAGATGAATTAAAATGTGAATTTTTGAAAGAAAGAAATAAAGAAAATAGATGAATGAAAATGTGAATTTTTGAAAGAAAGAAAGAAAGAAGAAAGATGATTGAAAATGTGATTTTTTGAAAGAAAGAAAGAAAGAAAGAAATTAAGAAAAAAGATGAATGAAAATGTGAATTTTTGAAAGAAAGAAAGAAAGAAAGAAATAAAGAAAAAAGATGAATGAAAATGTGAATTTTTGAAAGAAAGAAAGAAAGAAAGAAAGAAGAAAGATGATTGAAAATGTGAATTTTTGAAAGAAAGAAATAAATAAATAAATAAAGAAATAAAGAAAAAAGATGAATGAAAATGTGAATTTTTGAAAGAAAGAAAGAAAGAAAGAAGAAAGATGATTGAAAATGTGAATTTTTGAAAGAAAGAAAAAAATAAATAAAGAAAAAAATGAATGAAAATGTGAATTTTTGAAAGAAAGAAACAAAGAAAGATGATTGAAAATGTGAATTTTTGAAAGAAAGAAAGAAAGAAAAAAGATGAATGAAAATGTGAATTTTTGAAAGAAAAAAAGAAAGAAGAAAGATGATTGAAAATGTGAATTTTTGAAAGAAAGAAAGAAGAAAGATGTAGGAAAATGTAAGTCTTTGAAAGAAAGAAAGAATGAAAGAAAGAAAGAAAGAAATTAAAGAAAGAAAGAAAGAAAGGGGAATGAAAATGTGAGTTTTTGAAAGAAAGAAAGAAAGAAAGATGAATGAATGAAAATGTGAATTTTTGAAAGAAAGAAAGAAAGATGAACGAATGAAAATGTGAATTTAGAAAGAAAGAAAGAAAGAAAGAAAGAATGAATAAAAATGTGAATTTTTGAAAGAAAGAAAGAAAGAAAGAAAGATGAATGAAAATGGGAATTTTTGAAAGAAAGAAAGAAACAAAGAAACAAAGAAGCCATTGATGATCTATACACTCGGGTAACTGAGGTAAACGACCAGTCACGTATCCCTTATTAATTGCATGAAAAAATCTTCGCCCTGATTTTCTCTGCCGTTGTTTCATTTGGGAGCAATCGTTCAAGTATTTCAAAAACTCCAGTCTCACCCACAGCCGCTGGTGTTAGGTTGCTTGCGCCCCCATGAAAATCGACCAAGATGAATGGGCAAAACAATTGAAGAAAAATATTACGGAAGACCAAACGTGCTACAAGATCGAACGTGTTCATTCAGCCCATAAGGATAAAAATAAGAGTTTTCAACAACGATCGAATTAGCGACGTCTTCAAAAGGTCAACAAAACGCTGACTGGTCATTGCTCTGCAACAGACCCTGGTTGTGTAAAACAGAAGAAAAGAGAGTCTCAGTGGCTTGTGGCGTAATGACTAAAACGTTGCATTGCGGCCGCTAACCCAAACGAGTTCGAACATCAGCCACGCTATCATCTTCACTTTCAGAGGTACCCGTGGTGTAATGGTTATCATCGTAGGAAATGGACACGGCGATACGAGTTCAAATCCTGGACGAGGCTGATTACATTTCACACAACACTAATACCCTTGGGAAAGGTATGAATCCAATTATTCTCCCTCTTGCTATGGATAAATAGTAGGACAGACTAGGTTCTTCGGCCTTGGTGAGGCAACTAGTCTAGGAGAAGGAAAAACTCTGAATTGAAACCTGTTAAACTCCGCTTAAAAATTGACCTTGTGTCATATCCTGCCCGAGCGGTGGGGTTGGTAAATAGGATCATCTTCACTTTCGGACTAATATCCTTGGCCCGAAGTGGTAGCACTTTATAGAATCCTGTCTATGGGTCAAATAAAACTAAACTGTGTACTTATGCTAAAGTGAATTGTTTGAAATAGAATTATTTTAACATTTAAACTGCGTACTTGTACTAAACTGAATTGTTTTAAATAGAACTGTTTTTACAAATAACTCTGTGTAAACAAATTATTGATATTTAATTAAATTGTTTGTGGTACATAGCAATACTTGAAAACGTTAAACTGTGTGTATAGTAATTAGAATTATTCGTATTTTCATAGAAATAAGTGAAACCAATTAACTGTGTGAAAAAATGAGCTTAGGCTCGTTTAAAAATGTTATGTACAAAATGTGCTTAGAAATCGTGTTTAATGTATCTGTATAAAAGGATTTAGCATTAAATAAGCGATAATGGTTGATAGGACATAAAAGCAAACGAAGCCAAACCAAACCAAACCAGATCCTATATATTTGATATATATGTAAAGAGGATTTGGCATTAAATAACCGACAATGGTTGATAGGACATAAAAGCAAACTGTTGTATAGCCATGACCATGACTAACTATACAAACTCATATGCATACGAAATAATAATGACGACACAATAATAACGACGTGCAACACAGTCTTTCAGAAAAATATACCTCTCACTTTATTTGAAAGTTTTGTGTGTGCGATGGAGTTGGAGACTGAACAGAACTGCAACATATTGACCCCCACTCTTATGACCATAACCGCGTTTCTTTCCCGTTCTCCTGTGCTGCTCAACCGGATGCCCGGGGGTCCCTTCTGCCGGGTGCTGGCTTTCTCTACCACATCTTGTCTCCAAACTCTCCGATCTCCAAACTAACTGACTTCCTGTCTTCACCGATTTAAATAATATTTCCATCGCCCACTTAATCTTTGGAATGGCATGTTTGATCGTCATCAAGCGGAAATAACTGTCCTGCAGTTCACAGGTCACTCTCTTCCGGTGCATCAGTCTGCAACTGTACAGTGGGATTTTAACCCTGTCCCCTATTGTAAGCCAAGCTCGCCCACTCCAATGGAATATGCACTTCCGCCGTCTTTGGAATGGCATGTTTGGCGGGGTCGGAGGTCAATATACAACAAAACGAAGCCAAACCAAACCAAACCAGATCCAATATATTTGATATATATGTATAGAGGATTTGGCATTAAATAACCGACAATGGTTGATAGGACATAAAAGTAAATGAAGAGTGGGGTCTTACTTCTCTGCAGAGATGCAGTTGGAGTATTCTCAAGCCTCAACCGATTAGGCTGACATGCGGAAGTACACGTTGTGTGTACATAGAGATATAAATGATGATTGTATCATTTAGTATGTATCCAATATCATGTATTCGAATCTACGATTTTATCAATATGTTGTTATGCGGGCACAATATTACAATACTTTGAAAAGGGTATTTAAAATTGAAACTATTCGTTTGTGAAACTAGTTCCGTTACTTTTCAGACACACCACTTACGCTGATTGTACCCCCTACCTGGATTATGATCCCCCTCAAACGGAGAGTTTTAAGTTTAATACGTAACTGCATCTGATGGTGAGGCTCTAGAACTGGGAAGTAAAGAGCGATACTTTTATTGCCATTAATCCCAGATCCACTCTAACTTAGAATGGTACTTACTATCTGTTTAGGTTCATATATTTGAGTCAAATAAAACTGTTGTGAAATTATTCATATTCGATTTGTCAGTGAGCAAAAAAAAAAGTCTTTTAAGAAATAACTTCACAAAAAATGTAAATATGAAACATCTAATTTCGGGAAATAATCATAATCAATCAATAATAATATATGAATTATAAAATCTATTCCTTCTTTTATGTACGTTTTAAAATGGCTACTATTAGTGTAAAACTTTTTGTTTTGCTGGTTTGGAAATTTATTTTAAAAATAGACTTGCTGGTTTCACTTATCTAGATATGTATATCGACAATTGTTCTTTGATTGTTTTTTTTTGGGGGGGGTTGTTTTTTTGAGGGGGTGTGTTTGCTTGTTTGCGTGTTTGTTTTGTGGGTGTTTTTACGTTTGTGGGGGTGTAATTATGTACGTGAGTGCATTGTGGGTGATTAAGTTCGTGTGTATCACTTTTATCTAATTGAATCTACGATGCTACCGGATACGTTTTTTTTAAGGGTTTTTTTTTTCTTTTTGTTGTTGTTGTCATTATTGTAGGCTTTTGTTGTTGTTTTTTATTTTTGTTTTTTGTTTTTTTGCTTTTGTTTTTCGATAATTTTTGTTTTGCTTTCATTATTTTATTATTATTATTATTTTTTTTTATATGTAAGCTTGTTCAATCTTCCAAGTAAATTAATAATTATGTTAAGTGACTATGTCCGACGTGACTTACACATCTGTGGCCCAAGAAAAAAATTTTTTTTTTTTACTTTCATAGGTAAGTGTTGTTTATTTTATCTAATTTTATTTTATTTATTCATTTATTGGAGCAATGGAACGGGGTGTGGCGCGTTGTAACGTAATAGCCAAGGGATTTCGGTTCATGCCTTTGAATTTAGTAAGGCTGAGAACCTTTCGGCTCAGCACATGGGTTAGTTAGGTGCAACCCTTGATGTAGGTGGTAACGCGTGCGCGGGGCGGACGTGCCACTCAGAGATGTCACAATAGCCCGAGATGACGGAACGGGGTGACAGGGTGCGAGTGACGTCACGCACCAGAAGTGCGCGGAGGTTTGTGGGAGATTTGAAGAAAGTGGGGAGAGTTGAAAACTAGACGTCAAACGAGGAGGTTCGACTTTTGGGGCTCACTGACGCGAGACGAATTTGCGCGCCGTGGGTGCCGCGCGAGAGAGGGGCCAGATGAAGAAGCCAACATAAAAAGATTGTGTCTCTCTCCTTATGTCGAAACCTTTAACTCAAAAGTAATAAAAAGGTTTCGTACCTGAACAAAGAAGTCGTTACGTGTTTTCGAATTTCGAGATTCCTATGTTCTTTATATGTTCTATCGTTATGAACATTATATGTCTATTTTGCACGTGGCGTTAATTGTGGCTATAGTACAACACATCTGTGGCCCGAGAAAAAAAATTATTTTTTTTTACTTTCATAGGTAAGTGTTGTTTATTTATTTTATTTTATTCTATTTATTGCATCAATGGAACGGGTGGGGGCGCGTCAATGTTTATTTATCCATTTCATTTTATTTCCTTTTATTCTATTTATTTATTTTTGCACACGACACCAACACACAATTGTCTGCGTATCAAAAAGAACAACAAGTAAGCTCACGGAACATTCTTATTCTTGTGATATTATTAATAAATAAGTACACACAGTTTAACTTAGTCTGGCACAAGGTCAATAGATACGGAACACTATGAATTTTATTACCGAAAAAAATTCCAAGACGTGGCGTAACAGTCAAAGGAAGTCTGGAGAAGGCTGGTTCGGTTTCACTTCTCGCTAATGCCCTTAGTAAAGTTATGAATTCATTTGTTCTTCTAGCAATGAGCAAATAGTAGTGCAGGTAGAGTTCTGCAATCTTGGTAGGGTAACCAGTCTAGGAGAAGGAAATATTTCAATTCAGACCAGCCTAACTCCGCTTAAAACTTGATCGTGATTGTGATTTTGTATGACCACGTACCCAAAAATCTTTAACAAAAATATCTTTGAGACCATTGCTTCAAGACAAAACCATCTGGTGGTTATATAGTTGAGTCTGGTATAAGGCTATCTAATTGGAGCACCAAAAATATATTGAGTTCATAGTTTAAATATGCTGTAAAAATGATTTGATAATCATTGGTAAGCAGCCTTTGAGATTTGAAAAAGAAATCATTCGATCGGCGGTCGAGAATGAGGGAAAATTTACTCATCCAAAATTATTTTATCTGACTGAATCTATTTTCAGTCAATTATCATCATGTCATGCCATCAGCACAGATATCTCTGACCCTCTCTCATCACCCCTCTCTATTGTCCATCACTTCCAGCAGGTCCTCAGGGCTATATCCCGTATCTCTGCTGAGCTGCTGTATGTATGTTCGAGCTGGTCGTCCTGCTTTTGCTCGCCCATGTGAAGGGATCCACTGAAGTACATCACTTATTAGCTTGTCCCTACATCTCCAGCAGTGTCCTGCATCTCTGGCTCGTCTAACTTTGATAGTTTTCGTGATGGGTGGTCGGTGGCCGTATAGCTGCTGCTTTGTTGGGTGTTGCCTCCAGGACTTGTTCAATATAGCTCGCAGCATTCTTGTATAGTGGCCGTCAAGCTTTTTCTCCATCCGTTTAGTTAGCGTCCATGTAGTGCATATTGCAGTATCGATACGAGCGCAGCTTGGAATACCAGGTTGAGTCATTCCAAAGCCTCAAAAAATGATACTTAATCCTATTTACCAACCCCTCCGCTCGGGCAGGATATGACAAAAGGTCAATTTTTTAAGCGGAGTTTAACAGGTTTGGATTCAGAGTTTTCCTTCTCCTAGACTAGTTGCCTCGCCAAGGCTGAAGAACCCAGCCAACTGGAGGGAGAATATTTGGATTCATACCTTTCCCGATGGTATTAGTGCTACGTGAAATGCAATCAGTCTCGTCCAGGATTTGAACTCATGTCGCCGTGTCCATTTCCTACGACGATAACCAGTACACCACGAGAACCTCCTATCAAAAAATGATACTTAATGCTGCCTTGCTTTATACTCAGTATTATAAAGTAAGGATCAAGGGTAAAGTGGAGCAACCCAGGGAATGGAGTAGCCCCCTCCCCTACATCTAGGCATTTTAGCTAATGAAAATGGAGCCATCAAGTCGCCTGCGACTACGGTCGCCAAATTAACTTTACTAATATATACGATGTGCATACGATAAGTTTCTGACCTTTTTCGTATGGGCACTCCCTTAAAACCTCTACATAGTATTTCTTGTTGACTGTCAGTTCAGTGGGAATCCAGTGCATGTAGATCATGCCAGTGCTGTCAAAAAAGGAAATCATCAAAAGTTTGTGGGTGATTTGCTCTGTTTGGCCTTCTTGGGTCTGGGAGAGCCAGCATGCTTCCACAGGGAACTCTGTCTTTTGGTGTCTGGGTCATTGCAGTAGATTCAGCTTTCATCGTATGGCATTTTTCCAAGTTTAAAACAGAATTTTATTGCATATTGCTCTTCTAAAATCCAGATTGCATTTTTGAAATTCACCAGCTATGACAATCAGGCTTTAGTAGGGTGTATTCCAATTCCTGCTGTAGCTGTTCATTTGAACCTGAAATCATAAGAATTGGTCAGTCATCTCATAAGATACCCAGCAATAACATACTGAATTTTCAAGAGTCTACAACAATTTTAAATGCCTGTACAAAAAATCTGGAAACCTATTGAATGCACCACGTAGTATTAAATATTCTTATCAAATACAAATAATTTGCCGTCGTATGATTTCAAGTATTCCCATCTTATACAAATAATTCTAAACTTCAGATTTATATGACCAGTAGATGAAATTTACAGGTACACCCACTCTGGTTCAAAGTGGACCTGGTAGTAATAATAATGATGGATCCTAGACTCTCCCCAAAGCTGTAGAGCTGAAACCTAACTACTGAATGCAGAGTTATATCATTTTCAGGATATACTGCGATGAGTGCGATCATCACTGAGAGCCTTAAGTATGAGATTTTGTGCTAGTCCGGGTGAAGCTTAGTAAATACCTCAGCCAATCACCTTGGCTGTTAAATATGCCGACTGCATCTCTGAAGAGGGGTATATTCCTCTCCCAATCAGTGTCCTTGATAGGACACACGACCATCCGATGATGAAGCTCCAGTCTTGGAGTGTTGGAGTATTTGGAATACCCCTTCATTGCCATTGTTCACAGGTTCACTCTGATCTGAAGTGGTAGTCTCTGTTAAGGTCCCATCTATGGACCAAATAGAAATATCTACTTATTCAGTAGACTTTAAACCATTTAACTGTGTGCAAACAAATGAACTCTAGCTCGTTTAAGAATATTTCCTCCAAAATATTCGTTTACAAATTATACATATATATATATATATATATATATATAGGCTGGAAAGATAAAATTGCCGCGCTAGAAAAGACGACATGATTCCATTTCCGTTTAATGAAAACCGTTTGTTTTTTTTTCGTTGGAGACCATCTACTAGTTGGCCAGTTATGTACAAATCCCAAGAGAGATAGGAGCCTTTTACAGGGTGGAACGATAAAATTGTCGCCTTAGAAAAGACGACACGATTCCATTTCCGTTTAATGAAAACCGGTTTTCTTTTTTGTTGCAGACCATCTACTAGTTGGCCAGTTGTGTACAAATCCCCAAAGCGATAGGAGCCTTCTATCATGTCTGAAAGTGACATAATGCTCAACGAGCGAGATCGGAGATACGCCGCTGTACAACTCATGCCCTCTACCGATCCAACTTATGATAATAGGACCATTGCCAGCACCCTCAAAATGCAAATCTGGATTGCCACGAATAACAGGAACGTGCCCAGGGTGATGAAAATAAAGTTTCCGGCAACGGTTATGGTCTTTGGTGTGGTTTCAAGTGAGGGCCACAAGTAGGCTTGAAAGTCAACACCAAAGTGTACCTGGATGTGCTGGAGAATGTTTTGATACCCTGGTGCAATCAGGTGGCGGGTGGCAGACCCTGGGTGTGGCGCCGGCCCACAAGTCCAAAGAGATCCAGGATGGTTTCAGAAAGAGTGCTACGACTTTGTACCCTTCTCTCACAGCCCCCCTCTTCCCCCGACCTAAACCCGCTGGACTACTTCGTTTGGTCATACGTCGGGAATATCACCAACATGACCTCCACAACACCAAAGCCAGCCTAATCGCCGCCATCCGCCGAGTATTCACTTGTGAAAAAGGCATGCTCCCGGTTCCGGATCCGTATCGAGGCGGTGATTGAGGCTTACGGCAGCTACATTGAATAGATATCAGCTCTACTACATAATCAAGTTACCTGAATTGATTCTTTCAATAAAAACTGTAAAATAAAGCTGTTGTGTTGTTTTCTTTAGGGCGACAATTTTATCGTTCCACCGTGTGTGTATATATATATATATATATATATAAACAGGATTTGGCATTAAATAACCAACAAAGATTAATATCCCATAAAATACAACCAAACAACTCACCAAGTAACAAACATAACCATCTGATAGCAAGGCCATAGTTCTGGAGTTTTATCGAGTTTGGAATATCTCTTCATTGATATGACTCCCAAGTTCACTCTGACCCGGAGTGGTTGTACCTGTTAAGGCCCATCTATGGGTTAAATCGAGCTCTTACATCATTTACTATTGTGATGTGGTATGCCCCTAAGAAGGAAGAAGTAAGATTTAATTTCCATTCCCCTTCTGTGTTTGAACTAACAAGCCAAGCGACTGACTGCTGAGGCAGTTACAATGCAGGTCAAAGCTATCTGCACTCCGTAACCCCAAATTGGTTGGAGGAAGAAGGGAAAATAGGTCATTGAGTAGCACGACCGGATGAGGTGGGGGAGTAGGAATGAGCCAAATGATTGGCCGAAGCCTTTAGCGCCGAAATCAGGACCTTTTCGTCAGGGGAAATTGGGAAAAGGATTTTCCGTTTTTAGGACGGAGGTCGCCGTGAAAGGACGTGCTGACTGATGCCAAAAAACTCCGGGCTCGCTCGCCCGCAAAAAGAATCCAGAGTTTTTGGACAGACATCGGCAAGAGATCCTAAGTTAGCCCAGCTCCGGGTAAAGAGTGGAACAGAATCTTTGGACAGAAGATAACAGTGCCTTCAGTCAGATTCTATAGAATGCCGCTCGCCCGTAAAAGAAAGGAATCTGCGAAGTAAACCCTTCGAAAAGCTAAGTACAACTTAAAACTGTTTTTTCTTCTACCCTTCCTAAATATTGAAATTATATGCACTCTCTCAAGTTAAAGAAGGAAAAATATAAAGAAAAGAAAAGAAAGAAAGAAGAAAGAAAGAAACGAAAAAAAGTAGAAAGAGAGACATTTGTGTTTAAGACTGTCTGCTGGTGTGATATAGGCCGCACCTTAAATATTTGTTTGGTCCTCACCTATTAAAATTTTGTTATAGTTTAAATGTTCCCTTATGTTGAAATCTATTCGTTGTGTTGTTTATCTATAGAGTTGTCTTCTTTTGCACATATCTTTTTCAGTTTCATTCGCTTCAATTTATTCTCGCTAAATGTCTTATTCGCCTTAAAAACATTATGCAGGAAATTGGAATTTCCGACTGCAGTAAATAATAATTTGTCTTAACCTAGAAGTCCATGTTTTCCGTTATCCGAGGGGGTAGGAAAACGAAGGGACTTGGTGGGTATGTGTAACATGAAATTGGAATCCCCCTTGACTGCTTCGGGCTGAGTCTAACCCCAAATTAACCCCCACTTTATTTGCCAGTTATCTTATGCCCGAAATAGGAGTCTTGACTAGGACTTATTTTGCGAGGGGTCAAGTGCCAAACTGCCCCGACGTCACACGTGCGTAAAATAAACTCGCGTTATGAGTAAATAATTTATGCCCCGTTACACTATGCTCTAACCCATTTACCAACGCAAACAAATAATTAATAATAAATTGAATTATTAGTGTTCGATACCAATACTTTAATCCATTTAACAGTAAACTTATATAAACGAGCCCTGTCTCGTTTTAAAATCTTATCTAAAAATGCTTGTTCACAAATGGAGAATTGGTAGATTTGGTTATTCTGACAAGATGATTAAAATAAGTGGAAAAGTGATGCATTAAACAGTTACAACCGGTTGAGTAGTAATATTTCCTTCTTTATCGAAAGAAGAACTTCTTTAGAATTCTGAAGAAGTTCTTCCTTGAATAAAGAACGAAGTATTTCAGCTAAAACGGCTGTGTTTGATTTATCCACTTTTCCACCTATTTTTATCACACACATATATATATATATATATATATATACATGCATACACACATATATATATATATATATATATATATATATATATATATATAGCTACAGGATTTGGCATTAAATGTCCCTCACGGTTCGATATGCCATAAAAGCCAACCAACCAACCAACCAACCAACTAAGCAGCTAAATAAGTTACTGCTCCTGTTGATAAAAGCAAAAATATATACATATATATATTATGGGATTCTTAATGTGGATTGAACTCGGTAACTAGAGCTTTGAAAAATAATTCAAAATCTATCGTCTTACGATATGCGCCTTAGTAGAGCCGTAAACGATTTTTCAAATTGTACATCAATTTACAAACAAAAAAAAACAAAAAAAAAACGCCCATTCATCGTCGCTGAAGTCAAAAAGGCTATACATAAAAACCAATTACATTATTTTTGTTCCCCCCTTTTTTTTTCTTCTTTTGGGTAGGGATATTTTGTTTGGTATAGCTTTTTCTTTTCTTTTCTTTTTTCTTTTTAAGGCATCCGTAGAAGATAATGGGGAACAGTAATGAAACTAAGAAGCAAAATGAAGACGGGCAACTGGGGGCCGATTAAGTCCGGATGGAGCCGAAAAGTGCCGAGAGGTGCCGTTGAACGAAGGAGAAAAACCAGAGAAATGCAATTGCTGCCAAACGTTGGTTCGTCTGGAATTTATCAGCCTCGTTCTAACTAACTACTGCTGACTTGACCAATGGATAGACAACAAGAGTATGACGTCAGATTTTGATATCTATATTTTTACTTGGGTTTTATCATATATATATATATATATATATATATATATATATATATATATGGTGGGGTATTACGCTCTCATAGGTTTATAATACAGCTTTGTTGATGTAAACACGTTCGTAATATTTATTTGTTCTTCGAATTATTACGTGTTACACGCATTTTTTTTGGGCTATCATTGTTTACTGTTTTCATTATTATTCTTATCATTATTATTATTATTACATATATACTCCTTTAGTGTTTTTCTCATTAGTGTTAGCTGATGGTCTTTCACTGGAGCTTGAGTGACAGCAAGTCTCCTCAACTTTCCAGGACTCTTCTCGGTATTCTGACCGTTCTCAATAATGCTGTCGTTTGGATGGCCTCCACCTGTCCGCCAACTTCCAAGTCCTCCTGTCCTTTTAGTAATTCTTTAGTTACTGTTCCAAACGCACCATTTACAATTGGTATAATTGTCACCAACATGTTCCACAGCTTTTTCAATTCCCTAGCAAGGTCGAGGTACTTATCCTTCTTTTCACATTCTTTCAGTTTTATTTTGTGGTCAGCCAGGTCAGCAAAGTCAACCATTTTGCAAATTCTTTATTATTATTATTGTTATTAGGTCTGGTTTTCTGGCCGAGATTAGGTGATCCGTCTGTACGTCAAAGTCCTATAGGAGTTTATGTGTGTCATTTTCTCAGACAGGTGCCAGGTTGTGCATATACCATTTGTTTGTATGGTCAAATTTAAATTTCTTACACATCTTCATGTGGATCACTTTGCCGACCCAATCCTGTCTAGTCTTATATTCCTTCTGCGCTAATTTGCTGCATTTGCTTATTATGTGATTTATAGTTTTATCTCTGTCACTGCATAGTCTACATTTGCTATTTTGCTGCGTCTTTTCTATTCTCGCTTTGATATGATTGGTTCTTATTAAGTTGGTTTGTGTTGCTATTTGGTGAGATTCTGTTTTTCTCTTAAAGTTTCCTTTTCTTAGTCATGTCCTGGTTTTGTCAAGTAAGATGTTGTTTATTAGTCCTTTAAAACGCCCATAGAGTTGTTTTTCTTCTCATTTTTTGTTTCTTAGTTGTTATTCTGTTGTCCATCGAGTTGTCAATATCGTTTCTCATGGCTATAATCAGTCCTCCTTCGTGTTTTTCTATGTAGTCTTCGAGTCGTTGTATCGATGCTGTCTTCAGGACTGGCAAGTTCTCTTCTTCCTTCTTTTTTTTTATACATATAGTCTGTCAACGTCGTCTCTGGAATGTAATGCCTCTTGCATAGTCATAAGTTTTCTTGTTCTTTGGTCCATTTGTTTAAGTTCATCTCTGGTCCACTTCAGAAAGGCACAGCCCAGGTATTTATTCCTTTGATAAGATTTCGGCTAGAGAGTTTTGTCTCCAGTAGTTTTCTAGTTCTCCTGAGATATTCTTTTTGAATTTTGTCTTTCATTTCCACTTGTTTGATGGTGTCAGCCTCCAAGATGCCCAAGTATTTGTAGGTTTCGTTTTCTTCGAGCGTTCTAATGTTCTCTTAATTTGGTAGTTCCATTCCGTCAGTTAGATGTCGTTTACCACTTTTCGTTACAAACATGGTATATTTATCTATGTCAAATTCCATTGCTATTTCTTGACTACATTCTAACTGTGTGCATTAGTTTCCAGTTCTTTTTCATTTTTGACAAATAGTTCGATGTCATCCATGTACATTAAGTGATTGATTCTTTCCTGCGATCTACTAAGTTTGTATCCGGCAATGCATTTTCTGAGTATGTGGTTAAGTGGCATCATGGCAATTATGAATAGTAAGGGTGATAGAGCATCTCCTTGAAAAATCCCTCTTTGGATCTTTGTTTCAGCTAAGCTTCATCATCCTGCTGTTAATTCCACTTTCCAGGTTTTTCTGGTTTTCTCGATAAACTTCGTGTGATATTTTGTACACTTTAAGGCAGTTTATTATCCAGCTTTACAGAACCATATCGTATGCCTTTTTGTAGTCAATCCAAGCCATAGCTAGATTTTTCCGTCTGGTCTTGCTCTTGTTTAGGATGTGTTGATCTAAGTAAAGTAACTCTGCTGTGCCTCTGGATCCTTTGTGGCATCCTTTCTCTTTCTCAGGGAAACAGTCCGTGGCTTGTTAGCGAGTAGTTTGTGCGGTTAATATTTTCCACATCATCGGTAGGCAAGTAATGGGTCTGTAATTGTTTGGAGCGGTTCCTTTACTTGGGTCCTTTAGATCATTGTGGTCTTTCTTTTGGTCATCCAGTCAGGTACTTTTTTGCTCCTTGTAAGCATCTGTTTATTTCTAGTGCTTGTCTGTCGTGAATGGAGGTGAATTTCTTCAACCAGAAACCATGTATTCCATCATGCACTGGCGTTTTTCAGTTTGATTTTTTTTAGAGTCGTTTTAAGTAAATCAATGTGTATTTCCGCTTTCGGGCCTTCTTCCAGTCCTTCTAGTTCTCTTGTCTTATCGTTTATCCATGCAGCCTTTTCGTTATGTTTCTTTGGTTGACATATCTTAGTCCAAAATCGTTCGGTTTCTCTTGCATCCGGTTGTCGGTATGTTTTCGTGTCATCTCCTCCTAGTTGTTGATAAAATTTTCTTTCGTTGTTTTGGAATGTCCTGTTTTGTCTGTATTGTAATTATTCTTTCCTTCCTTCCTTTTATCTATTCTTGTAGCCTTACTTTTTATTTAACGTCTTGGGAGAATTCTGGCATTCTCTTTATTCATAACCAAAATGAATACAATTTTAAACGTTTTCTAGTACGCAACTTATGGATCAGATACCAAAAGTAACAACAAAACTTCAATACTGATGATATTAATGATAATGAAGAGGTAGAGGAGGAGGAATTGCTGGAGGAGGATAATGATGATGATAATAACTTGAGAAAATTATAATCCTTCGCAGAAGCAACATATATTTTTATTATCATTTAATACTGTGGAGAGTTTTTCACCTGAGTTTTAAGTGATGTTTTTTTTCTGAAGACTAAATGACAGCAAGTCTTTTCAGGTCCCAGGACTCTTCTCAGTATTCTGGCTGATCTATGGTTTAGATGGTTTTGGTTTGGTTTCTTTGTTTAATGGCATATCAACTTCTTGGGTAATTTAATGCCAAAGCCATCCTTTGAGAAGAACAGGAGAGGTATCATTTAACCCATAGCTAGGAGGATGAAGGAGTTTCCCTTGGATATTTGTCCGAAAAGAAACATAATAACGCGACTGGAATTCAAACTCGCTTACTACGATTCTGCCGTCCACTATTTTAACCAATACACCTAGGGGATAACCCCTCTATATGGTCTTGATTCTTCCTTGAAGTGAGTAAAGTTGACGACCTTAGTCGAGGGTGACCCGATGGCTCCCTTTTCAATAGCTACGACACCGAATGTGTAGGGGAGGGCACTAATCCTTTCTCTGGACTGCTACACTTTACTCTTGATCCTTACCTTATAATGTTGAGTGTTAAGCAAGGCAGCATCAAGTACCATTTTTGAGTCTTTGGTATGACTTGACCTGGGATTGAACCCTGGTCTCCCGGACCATTGACGAACACCTTACTCATTGGGCCCGGTTAATCTCCAGTTTTCACAAAAGTCTGAGTGACAACAGGTCTTCCCAGGTCTCCATGACTCTTCTCAGTATGTATTCTGGATGATTTTAACAGTGCCGTGGTCTGAATGGTCTCGATTCTTCCCCTGATCCCCAGTTCTTCTCCAATCTTTTTGCCAGGCCTTTGGAAATTGTTCCAAGGGCTCCTACAATGATAGGACTCACTGTCACCTTCATATTCCCCCGAGGGTGGCATACGGAAGTTGTTTGTTTCATTAACGTATAAATATGATTTTCATCATGATGAACATTTTTTTATTATTATAAACTCAACAGCTGAAGGCAGAGTCCCCGTGGCTTGGGGCTAAAATACTGGATTGTGGCCTCGAAGTATGCGAGTTCAAACTCAAGTCGCGCTACTGAGTTCACTTTCGGACCAATACCTTTGGTTAAGGCATGGACACCTTATCACTCTACTATGGGCTAAACAGTTTTACAGCTGTTCTTCTACAAGGATACTTTAGGCATTAAATAACCCATTAAGATTGATATGCTATCAAACAAAGGAAATAACCATCAAAAGCAGGTTATTATTCCACTCCTTGTTGGTTGGTTGATTGAGTTTTTATGGTACATCAACCTTTGTAGGTTATTTAACGCCGGGTCCATTTTTATGTAAATAATCAGTTTTATTTCATACAATTCAGTTTAGAATGAGTACACAGTTTAATTGTCAAAAACATTTCTATTTCAAACTATTCAGTTTATTCAAACAGTTCTAATTCAGCTAATTCAGTTTAGAGTATGTACAGATTTTGTTTACATAGTAAAATGTCAAAACAGTTCTATATATAACAATTCAGTTTAGTGTAACCCACTCCTGGTGGGTTTTTTCTAAATCCTCCTCAGGTCTCCAGGACTCTCCTAAGTATTCGAGCTGATCTTATTTTGTGGTCTACATAGTTTCGATCCTTCCTCTCCTGTTCACTGATCCTCTTTTCCAGGCCTTCGAAGATCGTTCCAAGAATTCCGGCTATGATAGATATCACCGTCACCTTGATATTCCCCACCCCCGGGGGGTAGCGCATAAAAGCCGGCTCTAGTTCCATACGTTGGTGCACTCAGAATCCCCTAAAAATTTATAACTATTTCGAATGTATATTTTTGTCAGGCGTCGGAAGGCCTAACTTTTTAAAAATGGGTGTCGAAGACTTTTTTTTAACAGGGTGAGAATGAGATTAAATTATTTCCTTCTCAGTGGCTCGACACTTGTCTGTGATAATGAAGAGTCGAAGTGCACACGGGGAAAGAGGATACCATCTACTTCTCGCAACGACTACCAAGAGAGTGGTTAAGGGTTATGATACAGACACCATTTTACAGATAGAATGAGAGTACAGCATAGAGATTGAAAGGAAAATCTTAAGTCAAAAAGAAAAACGTTTATCGATATGTCTGTAGCAATTTCCGAAAATTTGGGTAAAATCGTACCAAGAATGGTGGAGCCTTAACTATACGAACATACGAACATTTGTTGAAGATATGTAATATATATTGCCGTCGGTTTTGACGGCACGGGTACACGTTACAAAAAAAAGCCTTTATAACGAAAGTTTTATGTAATAATACAAACGCGAGTAAATTTTGTTTATGTCTTGAAGCTCTCGTACATCTGAAGTTGATCGTATTCGACTCTTAAATGCATTAAGTTTGGTCACCGCTGGCAAACAGAAATACATACGACAAAACTTTTGCAACCGTTATACTTTACAGGTTGGGGGAGTTACCGAACATAGTTGCTCTTGTACTGAACTCCGACGTCGTAGTAAGCGAGTTCAAACTCCAGTCGTGATATTACCATTACTTTCTGGTGGATACCCGAAAGAAAAGATTACTCCCCTTAGCCTACCGGATATGTGTTAAATACTGACACTGCTGTACATTTTTTTTTTTTTTTCTAAGTCGAGGAATTAATATTGTTAATTGAATTACCACGACCTGAAAATCCGCCGGACACCTATGCACGACATACGGGAACACTGAACAAATGTTTCGACCTTATTAGGTCTCATCAGTAGTGAATACAGTAATCTCCACCACTGGAGACTGAACCAGCGACCACAGATTGCAGTGCCGAAACTACAACTGAGCCACCAGTTCATATCGCACACAAGTGACGCCAAATCAACTAGTGATGGTAATTGCGCGGCCAAATAACCTAAATGTGTCTTGCAAGTTACATCCGTATTCTTTCCAGAGGACACGGTCACTCACCCTGGTGACACTGCTGTTCTTCTACACGGTTTGGTTTGGTTCGGTTTTATGGCACATCAACCATTGTAGGTTACTTAATGTCAAATCCATTTTTATACACATACGCAGTTGTATCTCAAAAAATTCAGTTTAGCATAAGTACATAGTTTCAATGCTAAAAACAGTTCTATTTCAAACAATTTAGTTTAGCATAACATAGTGTTTCAATATCAAAAACAGTTCCATTTCAAACAATTCAGTGGAGGTGCCCATGGTGTAATGGTTATCGTCGAAGGAAATGGACACGGCGACACGAGTTCAAATCCTACACGAGACTGTTAGCATTTCACATAGCACTAATCTCCTTGGGAAAGGTATGAATCCAATTATTCTCCCTCCAGCTATGGGTAAATAGTTGGGCAGACTAGGTTCTTCAGCCTTGGTAAGGCAACTAGTCTAGGAGAAGGAATACTCTGAATTCAAACCTGTTAAACTCCGCTTAAAAATTGACCTTGTGTCATATCCTGCCCGAGCGGAGGGGGTGGTATGTATGATTTCAAACAATTCAGTTTAGCATAAGTACAAAGTTTAGTTCTATTTGACCCATTGATAGGATGCTATCAGGTGCTACCACTCCGGGTCAGAGTGAAGCTAGAAGCGATTGTAATTGTTGTATAGCCGCATATATATACATATACATATATATGCGGAACATAATCAAACATAATGTCGAACTTCAATGAATGAACGAACACACTTCTTTATAAAAATATGTCTCTCACACTTTATTCTCGAAAGGGTTGATGTTGGTTGTGTGTGAGAAGTGAGTTGGGGACACACTGCTACATATTGACCCAAAGTTCTTCTGACCATTGCAGCACTTCTTCCTCATCTTGGTTGGGGTTGCTCAATCGTGGGTCACTGAGGGCCGCAAGGCCTCAGCTGGCATCTTGTCCCCCAACTGACTCCAACTCCAACTGGAACTGACCCAAGCCGTCTGTGGCACCTGGTTATATAATTGTCTCACGTCACCTGCTTCCGCTGTTCCTCCACTTATTTACACAGGTGCATCTCTTGATTGACGGCTCGGTCGAGGGTCAATGAAGGAATACTCAGCATTCCCCAAAGTTCTAGCATAACTGGAACCTCACAATCAGATAGTTTAGTTTCATATCCTGGACGCTTTTCGGAGGTGGGGGGATTACCCCTCTGCAGAGGTGCAGTCAGTGTATTCTACAGCCCTCTCCCCAGCCCACGGGGCAACGTCTAGTTGGACAGAACTTTTACACAATTGTTGCATTTGTACGTAATACACAAGCGTATACGGCCTAAAATTCTTATTCAATATTCTCACACTCTATATAGCGAGAGAAATAACCGTTATACAGAAAGGAGTATGAAAGAATTTATAGACAAAACAATAAAGTTATTTAGAAGTCACAATTGAATTCATTGGCTTGTCAATATGCCATTGATTTTCCTATTTCTATTTAACTATCAAATAGTTTTCCTATCTAACAATTTATCTGAGCATCTATTAATATCTATCTATCTATCTATCTATCTATCTAAGCACAGATCTATCTATCTATCTATCTGTCTGTCTGAGTACATTTCTATCTATCTATCGATTTATCTATCTATCCTGTTCAGTTCCTATCTATCTGTCTATGTTCCTACGTGAGCGTGTATTTTAATCTAGCTGTCTATAAGAGCACGTTTCTATCTATCTATCTATCTATCTATCTATCTGTTCTTATCTATCTATCTATCTATCTATCTATTTGTCTGTCTATTTGTCTTTTTATATATATCTCTTAATTTATTTCTTTTTAAGTAAGTATCTGCATCTATCTATCTATCTATCTATCTATCTATCTATCCTATTCAGTTCCTATCTATCTATCTATCTATCTATCTGCCTATGTTCCTACGTGAGTGTGTATTTCAATCTATCTGTCTATATGAGCACATTTCAATCTATCTATCTATCCGTATTTTATTGTTCTTATCTATATATCTATCTGTCTATCAATCTATTTGTCTGTCTTTCTGTCTTTTTATCTATCTCTCTTAATTTATTTCTTTTTAAAGTAAGTATGTATCTATCTATCTATCTATCCTATTCAGTTCCTATCTATCTGTCTATGTTCCTACGTGAGCGTGTATTTCAATCTATCTGTCTATATCTGCACGTATCTATCTATCTATCTATCTGTATTTTATTATCTTCTTATCTATATATATATATATATATATATATATATATATATATATATATATATATGCCTATCTATCAATTTGTCTGTCTGTCTGTCTTTTTATCGATCTCTCTTAATCTATTTCTTTTTAAGTAAGTATCTGCTTCCATCTATCCATCTATCTATCTATCTATCTTAATTGATTTCTATCTATGTGAGTGTTTGTTTCAATCTCTTAATGTTAGTTTGTTCTTATCTATCTGAGTTTCTGTTTCTATCTATCTACCTATCTATCTATCTGTCTTAGTTTGTTCCTCAAAATATGAGATTCTGTTTCTATTTATCGATCTATCGATCTATGTTAGTGTATTCTTTTTCATATCTCCCTTTCTTTGTGACCTCATCCTCCGAAAAGTGAAAGAAAGAATATTCACCATTAGAATAAATACCTTGCTTTTCTTAAAAGTTCAAATCTCAAAATTCAAGTTTAGTTAAATATGTCACGAAAATGAAACACATGATCAACTTCTGTTTCAAGGCAATTTCACAGAAACATTTAACAAGTTTACGCAGACTAATTGATTCCTAGTTTTTACCCCAGACATAGATCTTTATGCGACACTGGACATTTCTGGTTGAAGCAGAGATTGTACAAAAAGACAGCTAGTTCTTATTAACCAGTTTTCTAAGACTTTTTCGCTATCTAAATTCATTCTTCTTAATCTATCTATCTATCTATCTATCTATCTATCTATCCCAGTCTATGAATATCTATCTATCTATCTATCTATCTATGTCTGATCCTCTCTGCCTTAGTCTGTTGCTGTCTATCTATTCTAATTTGTTCGGCCATGTATTTGTCGATCCTAATTTCTTCCTCACTCTGTCTTTTCCTCTGCCCATATCAATCCAGCTTAGTCTCTGCCGCTATCTATCTATCTATCTATCTATGTCTGATCCTCTCTACCTTAGTCTGTTGCTGACTGTATCTATCCTAGTCTGTGCTGCCATCTGTCAATCATAATTTCTTCCCTACTCTGTCTTTTCCTCTGTCCATAGCCATATTTACCAAACCCCTCCGCTCGGGCAGGATATGACACAAGTTCAATTTTAAGCAGAGTTTAACAGGTTTGAATTCAGAGTTTACCTTCTCCTAGACTAGTTGCCTTACCAAGGCTGAAGAACCTAGTCTGTCCTACTATTTATCCATAGCTGGAGGGAGAATAATTGGATTCATACCTTTCCCAAGGGTATTAGTGCTATATGAAATGCAATAAGCCACGTCTAGGATTTGAACTCGTGTCACCGTGTCCATTTCCTACGATGGAGATCACGGTATGCACTGCTGATGAGACCCAATAAGGTCGAAACAGCTGTCCAGTGTTCTGTATGTCGCATAGAAGTGCTTGTCGGATTTTCTAGTAATTCAATTAACATATATATGTATATATATATATATATATATATATATATATATGTATCATCCACAGTGATTGTTTCATTGAATCACAACTCTTCAGTGTGGCTAGATACGTGAGATACTCAAAACTGGGATCGAAACCTTGAGCTGAATTTTATGCCAACCGGATATTCTAACGCACAACCTCGAGGGAACTCAGGGTGAGGGAAGGGATTTTAACATATATGTATCATTTTTTTTCGTTTATATATATACGCTTAATGACTACCGAGTGCTTTATTCGTTGGAAGAGCTTTTCATTATGCGAGTGGCAACAGGTATTTCCTTCACTCCTCGCAGGAGCAGGTATATTGTTATCCTAAGACAGATAGTTTCCAGGCATCGCAACTCGTTAGCGCAGCTAGACACTTGAGATGCCCAAAGTTGGTGTCGAAACCTGTCTGACTTATAAACCTATATATTGACATTTACCCTAGCCTGCTACTTTCAAAGTTTGCTAATGTCTATTCATATTAATCTATCTATTGGAGTTTGTACATATCTATCTATCTATCTATCTATCTTAGTCACATCATATCTATCTATCTATCTATCTATCTTAGTCCTTTCACATCTATCTATCTATCTATCTATCTTCTTTCTTTATTTTCTTACTTTTAAATTTCTGAATAATTCTAAGAATTTTTAAAGCTTCTCTCCCCACCTCTCTCTCTCGCACTTTCTCTCTCTTTCTCTCTCTCTCTCAAAGTATTTTTGAGGATTTCTCTCTGTGTGCTCTTTATACTCTTTCCTCTCTAGCCTTAACCTCTCTCTCTCTCTCTCTCTCTCCCTCTCTCTCTCTCCCTCTCTCTCTCTCTCTCTCTCTCTCTGCTTCTGATACATCTACCCTTATTCCTCTCTTTATCTCTTATTCTCTTTTCTTTCCATCTTTCTTTGTTTTTCCTTCTCTCCTTCCCCTCCCTCTCATGTTCCTCTCTCTCTCTCTCTCTCTCTCTCTCTCTAACATTCAGTCCTCCTCTCTATTCACTGAGCAAAATGCTCACTCGTCCCAATTTTCTTTCTTAATTTTAGCCAATTACTCCTTTCTCTCTCTCTCTCTCTTTCTCTCTCTCTCTATTTATCTATCTGTCTATCTATCTATCTATTGATCTCTTTTCTCTCCCTCTACCACTTTCTGACCCTCTCAATGTCAGAGCTGTGCGTTTTATAGTCTAATTAAATGTGTAATACTACACCGTTTGTACTAACTCCACCGTTCTATAACGCCTCTTGCAACTTTAACTCGTCCCTGGAGACCGCTTCCGGTACTTGTATCACCGAATAGGACAAATCAAGCGACAGCTCAAACCAAATCGAGGCTGACTGCATGGCGGGAAACTAAGATGGATTGGTAACAAAATGGCTTCTGCACTTCACTTTTTGGCGCCTTTTATTCGCCTTTCAATTTTAGTTTCACGTTTTTTGTTTTTTCGTTTTTCGTTTGTTTGTTTTGGGTTTTTTCCCCGTTTTTCTGGTCTGCTTTTTTTTGTACCTTTTAAAGTTTTTTTTCTTCTTTTATTTGGTTATTTTTTGGGAAGAAATTTTTTACATCTTTTCATAGATTGAATGGTTTCATTTTTGTTTTTGTGCTTTTTGTTTTGATTTGTTTTTTTGTGCATTTTTCTTTCTTTTTTTTTCCGTCTTTTTCTTTTTATTTTATTTAAAAATAATTTTCTATTCTTTCTTTCGCCTATTTTAACTCATTTCTTCTTTTTCTTTCTTTATCAATTTACTCTTTATTCTTTTTCTCTTTCATTTTTTCATCGGAGATTTGACCACTTCATTTCTTTTCTCTCTTCTTCTTTCGTTCCTTTTATCATTTTATTTCTTTTTTTTTCCCTTATCTTATCTTTCGTACATATGAATATTCCTTGCTTTTTTCTTTTCTACAGCAGTTAAAAATTCTATCTATCTATCTATCTATCTATCTATCTATCTATCTATCTATCTATCTATCTATCTCATTCTGTTTCTATCTATCTATCTATATATCTATCTATCTCATTCTGTTTCTATCAATCTATATATATATATATATATATATATATCTCATTCTGTTTCAATCTATCTATCTATCTATCTCATTCTGTTCCTATCTATCTATCTATCTATCTATCTCATTCTGTTCCTATCTATCTATCTATCTATCTATCTCATTCTGTTCCTATCTATCTATCTATCAATCTATCTATCTTTCTTTCTTTCTTTAGATCGATCGATCGATCGATAATTTTTCTTTGGCTTTATTTTTTTCCTTTTATCATATTCATTCGTTTTTTCATTCTTTTCTTTATCCTTGATAAATTGGACCATTTCCTTCATTTTTTTCTTTCCACCAAATCTATCTATCTATCTATCTATCTATCTATCTATCTCAGTCTATTTATATCTACCTATTCTCTCTGTGTGTCTACTTCGATCTATCTGTCTATCTATTTTAGACTGCTCATATCTATCTATCTATCTATCTATCTATCTATCTATTAGTCTGTTCTCATCAATATATCTGTAAGTCTACTCCAATCTCTCTCTCTATCTATCTATCTATCTATCTATTTATCTATCTATCTATCAATCACTCTATCTATCTTCTAAACGTTATCTCTCTTTTATATCAAACTGTTTTCTTATTTTTCTTTTTCTTCTTCATCTCTCATTCATTATTTATTTGTTCTTCCTTTTTATCAGTATATGTGATTCTTTTTTTTTTTCATTTACTTTTTCTTATCGTTTTTTTTTTTCCTTTTCTTCTTTATTTCCTCATTCTTTTTTCTTTAACTTTTTTCTCTTTCTTGCACACAATTTTTTTCTTTTTTATTCGTCTTCTTTTTCTTCTTCTTGCATTCATTTTCTCTTTTCTGTCACATATTACTTTAGGTTTGCTTTTACTATATATATATATATATATATATATATATATATATATATATATATATATATATATATATATATTACTTATTCTATAATTCTGACGAAGGGAATAACGTATTCTTCAGTGTAAGTGAGTGTGTGTAGTGATTGGTTTGATTTCTTTGTTTAATGGTACATCAACCTTTGTGGGCAATTCAAAGCCAAAGCGATCCTTGAAGAATAACAGTAGTTGTACTATTTAACTCAAAGATGTGATAATGAACGAGTTCGTGCCTTTGTCAATGTATTAGTCCGAAATTGAACTTAATATCGTTACTGGAGTCCGAACTTTCTTACAACAATGTCGTAGTTCTGCACGGTAGCCACTACTCTGCTGGAAATCTCCCAACATACACACACACACACACACACATATATATATATATATATATATATATATATATATATATATATATATATATACATATATATATATATATATATATATATATACGTATGTATATGTGTGTGTGTGTGTTTAAAAAACAAGAAATTTAGAAATAGTATACATTTCCATAATAGACCTATTTCGCTTATTCAAGCTCGTCAGGTGGAATTCAGATTTTGATCTATTATACAAATGAATACTTTTTCTAAATTTCTTGTTTATAAACAAAAATATATATTTTGCTCTTCGGGTTATTTTATATTAAATAGCCGTGTATTTCTTTCTTTGGATACTCACAGTCATTATATATATATATATATATATATATATATATATATATATATATATATATATATATATATAACTTTTTTTGTCATTTTTCTTTACTTCTCATTGACAGGATTTTTATTTTCTTTTTTTTTTTCTTTTTAGTTCTTATCAATTGTCGTCCAAGCATCTGACATCTTCTGTCTGTCAACTTGATTCATTCCGACAAGAATGACTTCAAAATTAGGTGCAATTGCAGACCCCAATAATTTTGCCTTTTTTTTAGATGGGAGGTTTCTTTCTTTTCGAAGATTACTCTCAAGACAATTATAATGGTAAGTTTTCTTCAAACTTTTCTTTTCCTAAGCTTCTTTCTACCTTTTTTTTTATTATATTTTGCAATTTTCTTTTATTTTTCATTCTTTTTTTTTTCTTTTTAACATGTTTTGCAATGCTGTCGTCTAAATTCATTTTCTTTTCATCACTTTTCGTATTTCTGTGCTTTTTTTTCCTTTTTTTTATTATTCATTCGTCTCTGTTTTTGGGGGTATTTTTTCTATATTGTTTCTTGTTTAGTTTTTGTTTATTGTTTTGTTTTGTTTTTTGTTGTTTTTTATTTGTTTTTTTGTTTTGTTTTGTTATTTTGCTGAATTTACTTTTTTTCTTCTTCAAATACCTTAACTTTCTTTTTTAGATTTCTTTTTTCTATATTTTTTCTTTGTCTTTTATTTTTACACTTTCATTTTCTTTTTCCATTCTTTTTCTTTCATTCTTTCTTTCTTTTTTTTTTTTGCTCTTTTTTTCATGTCTTTATTTAATCGCTTTTCCTATTGTTTTTGTTGTTTGCTTCTTAATTTTTTTTCGTTATCTTTTTTCATTCTTCCCCGTTTCTTCTTTCAATTTTTTGTGTTTTTTTTTTCAGCGTGTTTTTTTTTATATCTGTCCTTTTTCTGTCTTTTGCTTTCATTCTTTCTTTGATTTTCTCTCTCTCTCTCTCTCTCTCTCTCTCTCTCTCTCTCTCTCTCTCTCTCTCTCTCTCTCTACTATATATATATATATATAAACATTAGTGGGCATAAAGATCAGAACGATGTTAAGAAAAAGTTTGAATGTGAAATAACTTTTTATTCTAAAGGTTCATAGAACATTTTATCAGAGAAAATAAGGATATAAAGGTAAATTATATAATTATATATTATATAATACCAATTATATAATTTCCAAATTACTGGCTCATTGGCCTAATGGATAGAGTGTTCGCCAATGGTCCGGAAGACTTGGGTTCAATCCCAGGTCGCGTCATACCAAAGACTTTACAAATGGTACTTGATACCTCCTTGCTTAGCACTCAGCAATATAAGGCACGTATCAAGGGTAAAGTGGAGTAATTAAGGGAATGGAGTAGCGCCCTCCCCTACACCTGAAAAGAGAGCCTTCTGGTCGCTGTCGACTCCGGTCGCCAACTTTACATACATATAATTCCAAAATATAAAGTTCAATAAACTGATAAAGTTATAAGAATAATTATATAACATTCGAAAAAAAAATAGATGATCAAAACTTCACAACGATTAACAAAATCCTACAATTATCATATTTACCCAACCCCTCTGCTCGGGCAGGATATTTTTTAAGCGGAGTTTAACAAGTTTGAATTCAGAGTTTTCCTTCTCCTAGGGTCAATATGTAGCAGTCTGTCCCCGTCTCCAACTCACCTCTCACACACAACCAACATCAACCCTTTCGAGAATAAAGTGTGAGATATATTTTTATAAAGAAGTGTGTTCGTTCGTTCATTGAAGTTCGACATTATGTTTGATTATGTTCCGCATGTATATGTATATGTATGTGGCTATACAACAATTGCGATCGTTTCTAGCTTCACTCTGACCCGGAGTGGTAGCACCTGATAGGGTCAAATAGAACTAAACTTTGTATTTATGCTAAACTGAATTGTTTGAAATCATACTTATCACCCACTCCGCTCCGGCAGGATATGACACAAGGTCAATTTTTAAGCGGAGTTTAACAGGTTTGAATTCAGAGTATTCCTTCTCCTAGACTAGTTGCCTCACCAAGGCTGAAGAATCCAGTCTTTTCTACTATTTATCCCTTGCTGGAGGGATAATAATTGAATTGGTATTAGTGCTATGTGAAATGCAATCAGTCTCGTCCAGGATTTTGAATTCGTGTCGCCGTGTCTATTTCCTACGAAGATAACCATTACACCACGGGCACCTCCGACTATTATAATAGATACATCATATCTAACTAAAAATAGCGTCCATAATTCATTAGTACTTGATGTGTAGACCTTTACTTTCAAAAACAGCTTGACATCTTTTGCTATACGAGCGAATTAATGTCTTGCATCAATTGATATTTCTCCCATTCTCCATTCAAATTCGGCCATAGGTCTTCGATTTTTCTTGGATACTTTTCCTTAGCTCTTTCATTTATTAACTTCCGAACATTCTAAATAGGATTCATGTCTGGGTTTTGAGCAGGCCACTCTATAACAGTAACATCCGCCACAGAAAGGAACAGACTTCGCAATGTAACACAGAACGTTATCTGGCATAAATACAGCGGGTTGATTAATTGCAGTTCTCAAATTAGGTACATGTTTCCTCAATAGGTCTTTGTATATAGTTGCGTTAATTTTACCGTGTAGCCTCATAAGAGTTCCTGTACCAGCCGTAGAAATCATGCCAAACACCATCACATTTCCTCCTCCAAATTTAACGCTGCTTTTAGTGCACTGAGGCGAATAGAATTCCTTAGGACTGCGTCAAATGAATCTTCTCCCGTCACAACCGAACAGATTAAACTTTGACTCATCGCTGAAATGAACACAATCTCACTGTTCTTCTGTTCATATGACTTGTTCAGCGGCAAAGTTCAATCGGCTCATTTTTTTCTTTTTAGAAATGTAAGACTTTGTAGAAGCAACTCGACTGTTCAAATCTATTTCATTAAGTCTTCGGTAAATAGTGTGCCTTGACATTTTAATGCATTAGCTCTTTTAGAGATAGCGGTTGTTGTCGCAAATCTATCCTTTTTTGATTCATTACCAATCCATCTGTCTTCCTTTGCGGTAGTTTTCCTCGGCCTGCCAAGGGGTTTCTTGGCTTCACATGACTGAGTTATCTCAAGTTTTCGTAAAATGCTATGAATAACAGTTTTAGATTACCCCACAGTCTTTGAAATATCCCCAATCGAGAGTTTATCTTCATTACGTAACTTGATTATCAGTTTTCTAAGTTCCAAAGATGTCATATTTTTTTTGCCGTATTTACAGTACAAGAGCCGGTGTAATTCAGTAAAATACCCTACTTTATATTCTTCCCCTAAATTTTTTCTTAATAATGCAAAATAATTATTAAATTTTACGGATTTATTTAAACTTTCTAATGTTTTTGATCATCTATTTTTTTTTCGAATGTAATATAATTATTCTTATAATTTTATCAAAATAATTTTATTGATGTTTATATTTTGGAATTATTTAATTTAACTTTGTATTCTTATTTTCCTTGATAATATGTTCTATGAAGCTTTAGAATAAAAAGTTATTTCACGTGTAACCTTTTTCTTTATATCGTTCTAGTCTTTATGCTCAGTAGTATATATATATATATATATATATATATGGGGTTTTCTTGAATTTAGTACTGGGCCTTTTTTTCTTTTCTTCATCACTTTTACTTATCTTATATTTTTTATTTGATTATCCTACATGTTTTTTACTTCACTTCCTTTTTTTTCTTCGTGCTAAATTTACTTCTACGAGCTTTTTTTTCATTCTTTTTTTCTTCCTTTTTTTCCTTTGTGCTGAATTTACTTCTATGAGCTTTTTTTTTCATTCTTTTTTCTTTCTTTTTTTTTCTTTGTGCTAAATTTACTTCTACGAGCTTTTTATTTTTTATTTTTTTTCTTCCTTTTTTTCCTTTGTGCTGAATTTATTTCTATGAGCTTTTTTTTCTTCATATATCTTTAACCTTTGACTATTTAAACTGAGTGCAAACAATGGACTTATGCTAAATCGAATTGTTGAAAATAGAACTGTTTGATAATTTACCAGTGTGTAAGCAAATAACCGATATTTAATTGAATTATTCGGGATATAAATCAACAGTTAGAAACATCTATGAGCAAAAGATTGACCTTAGACTCATTTAAAATCAAGAAAATGTGTTAATAAATGATATATTATTAGCATATGTATAAAGAGGATTTGGCATTAAATAACCTACAATGGTTGATATGCCATAAAACCCCACCAAACCAAATCCTATATATTTAATATATATGTATAAAGAGAATTCGGCATTAAATAACCTACAATGGTTGATATGCCATAAAACCCAACCAAACCAAATCCTATATATTTAATATATATGTATAAAGAGGATTTGGCATAAAATAACCTACAATAATTGATATGCTATAAAACCCAACCAAACCAAATCCTATATATTTGATATATATGTATAAAGAGGATTTGTCATTAAATAACCTACAAGGGTTGATATGCCATGCCATAAAACCTAACCAAACCAAATCCTATATATTTACTATATATGTATAAAGAGAATTCGGCATTAAATAACCTACAATGGTTGATATGCCATATATATGTATAAAGAGGATTTAGCATTAAATAACCTACAATGGTTGATATGCCATAAAACCCAACCAAACCAAATCTTATATATTTAATGTATATGTATCAATAGGATTTAGCATTAAATAACCTACAATGGTTGACATGCCACAAAACCCAATCAGACCAAATTTTTTTCTCGTGACTGTTTTTTTTTCTTCTTTTTCATTTGCTTTTTGTATTTATTTACACGTATTCCTTTCGTCTTTATTATAAGTTTCTCCCTTTCCTTCACCTTTTCTTTTTTTTCCTTTCATATATATATATATATATATATATAAGGTGTAATTAAAAGATAATTTTTTTTTCATTTTAGAAATTAAAATGTAAATGAAGACGTGTTCAACTAACATAATAAAGACGTCTCGATTACTGACTTGCAGTTAACAGAGTTAAGTAACTGATAGAAATAAGGGGTGATGTTAAAACTGCTCTCTTGACAAATCAGTTCCAGTTCTCATTAATTGTTGGTCACCAGTTATTGGTGAAAGACGTGTTTGTGCAAGTGCAATCCTCGCCATACTTACTTTATCTAGATATGTGTGACTTTTTTTTTTATTTCCGGAACTTTTTTCTTGTTTTCTGACTTTTTTCGTGTTTCCCGCCTTTTTTCTTGTTTCGGGATTTTTTTCTTGTTACTGGAACTTTTTTCTTATTTCCGGAACTTTTTTCTTGTTTTCCGATTTTTTTCTTGTTTTCCGACTTTTTTTTTTGTTACCGTACCTTTTTCCTTGTTTCCCGACTTTTTTCTTGTTACCATGCCTTTTTTCTTGTTTCCCGATTTTTTTCTTGTTTTCGGACTTTTTTCTTGTTTCCGGACTTTTTTTTTTTCCCCGACTTTTCTCTTGTTGCCGGACCTTTTTTCTTGTTTCCAGAACTTTTTCCTTATTTCCGGAACTTTTTTCTTGTTTCCGGACTTTTTTCTTGTTTTCCGACTTTTCCTTGTTTCCCGACTTTTTTCTTGTTTCCGGACTTTTTTTCTTGTTTCCAGAAATTTTTTCTTATTTCCAGAACTTTTTCTTGTTACCGGACCTTTTTTTCTTGTTTCCGGAACTTTTTTCTTGTTTCCAGAACTTTTTCTTGTTTCCCGACTTTTTTCTTGTTTTGGGATTTTTTTCTTGTTTCGGAACTTTTTTTCTTGTTACCGTACTCTTTTTCTTGTTTCCCGACTTTTTTCTTGTTTCCCGATTTTTTTCTTGTTTCGGGATCTTTTTCTTGTTTTGGGACTTTTTTCTTGTTACCGGACTCTTTTTCTTGTTTCCCGACATTTTTCTTGTTTCGGGGTTTTTTCTTGTTTCGGGACTTTTTTCTTGTTACCGGACCCTTTTCCTTGTTTGTCGACTTTTTTCTTGTCTCCCGACTTTTTTCTTGTTTCTCGACTTTTTTCTTGTTTCTGTATTTTTTTTTCTCGTTTCTGGAACTGAAAACGGTAAAATCTGAAAATTTGAAAACACCAAAAGAATCAAGATCATCAACCTTAGCCGCTATCAAAGTAAGAGTTATACCTCTGTCGTTCTTGATGATTAAGAGTTCACCTCTCTAAGGAAAAGGGAGGATGGAGCTTTTTATCCATCTCTCTGTTGTATTCTGATTACATACGACGTTGTAGTAAGTCATCAAATTCTTTGTCTTTCACACTTCTGGATGTACGTGGTGCTTTCAATATGTTTCCAGACTTTTTTGTATAGGCATTTAAAATAGTCATTGACTCTTGAAAATTCAGTAGGCAATAACATACTGTATTTTCAAGAGTATGAGATGACTAGACAATTTTTATAATTTCAGGTTTAAATGAGCCGCTACTGCAGCAATTGGAATACACCCTACCAAAGCTTGATTGTCACAGCTGGTGAATTTCAAAAATGCAATCTGACACTTTAGAAGAACGATATGCAATAGAATTCTATTTTAAATTTGAAAAAAATGCCACAGGAACGTATGGAATGCTTCAGACTGCTTTTCGACCATCTTGCATGAGTCGAGCATCAGTTTTTGATTGGCATAAAAGATTCAAGGAAGCCAGGGAGTAATGAGTGATGATGAGAGGTGTGGGAGAAGTAAGGAAGTCAATGCACCACAGTTGATTGGCTAAAGGGTTAGGGTTAGGGTTATTATATTGAGGTTTTTTAGGGAGTTCTGGAAAAGATTCCTTGGGAAGAGGCCAGCACTCTTCAAATCGGGTCAGTGGCATTTCCAGCAGAACAATGCACCAGTGCACAACTACATCTTTTTCACAGACTATTTAACTAAGATGGGCATCAAGACAGTTCCTCACCCTCCCTATAGTCCAGACGTTGGTCCCTATGACTTTTGCTTATTCCCTAAGCTCAGAGGCTGTTGTTATGAGACAATTGAGGAGATGAAAGAAGCTGTGACGAAGGTCATTGACACGCTCACACAAGAGGACTTCCATGGGGCCTTCGAGAAGTAGTTGGAACGGTACAACAAGTGCATTGCAGCCGGAGGAGATTACTTCGAAGGGGACTACAGTTTCATTTGTGCAACATCAATAAAAGTTCCCATACGAAAAAAGTCTGGAAACTTATCGTAAGTTATCAAAATTCCTTGTCTTTCATATTTCTGGATGTATTTCATCGAGGCCGGCAGCTTTTCTACTTTTAACTTTCGTTAGCAATATGATGAGTTCTTTTTGCGTAAACTCTAATAGTTCGTTGTCTAGTTAGTTATGGATGATTTTTGTGATATGTTTATCAGCAACTTTCTGGGAGTTTCCAAGCAGATTCTAGAAAAGTTCTTTCCACATCTGTTGTCATTCTTCTTGGCTAGCAGGTTTTAGTTTTATTAGTAAGTACACAAGTTTTAGAATGTATTGCTGAGCGAACGTAGACATTTTGTCCGAAAGAGTATATGAAGGTGAGAAATGAGATTTACTCAAACTTAGCAATTAGCAAGCTAAATATTTTGCGGGATTATGGAACCCTCAGAAATGCCTTTGTTTTGACAAATATCAATGAGTAATAACTAATAATATCCGTTTTGAATATGTAATGTTGTATTAGAAATGATAAAATTCCGAGATCATTTGTTTAGGACAAGAAACAATCTTTTTATAGAATAAATGAGTGATCCTCCCTGACTGCGAGGCGTGGAATATGCTGATTGTATCCCCTGCAGATACGGAACCCTTCCAAAATGGGTTTCCTGGGTAGGATGCTAAATGATGATGAGTTTGAGTTTACAGATATGGGGTTTAGGGGAGTGTTAAATCAGTCCTCCATTGCCATTACTCTCAGGTCTACTCGGGCAGTACCTGTTTGGTTCTCACCTTTGGTCAAATAGATTGTTTAAAAATCATTCGTATTAGATTGGAGCAATCGCAAAAAACGCGATTCCCTAACCTTTCGGCATAGAATAACCCTAGACAGTTTGATATGCTGTTAAAATCAATCGGTCTATAAAAAACAACAACGAAACGTTGCGTAAAAGACTGTAAGTGTTTGATAGATGCCTCGATAATGGCGAGTTCCAACTCCTGCGGGAGATCCTTTATAATATTATTATTTAAAACTCAACCTAGACATTAACACGCGACTAGCAAAAGCATGGACAGCTAACGGTAAGCTATCAGTCATATGGAAGTTAGACTTGACCGATAAAATAAAATGCAGTTTTTCCAAGCAACGGTCGTGTTTATAATGCCATATGGTTGCACTACATGAACGCTAACTAAACGCATGAAGAAAAAGCTTGACGGCAATTACACAAAAATGCTGCGAGCAATATTGAACAAATCCTGGTGGAAGCACCCCAAAAAGCAGCAGCTGTACGGCCACCTACCGCCCACCACAAAAACTATTCAAGTTAAACGAACCAGACATGCAGGGCACTGCTGGATAAGTAAGGACGAACTCATAAGTGACTTACTCCGGTGGACCCCTTCACATGGACGAGCAAATGAAGGACGACCAGCTAGAAACTATATACAACAGCTCCTTGCCGATAGAGGATGTAGCCTTGAAGACCTACAGGGAGCAATGGACGATAGAGACAAGTGGCGGGAGAGGGTCAGGAGGATCTGTGCTGGCAGCGTAACATGATGATGATGATGATGATGAAACTCAACACATATTCCCCATCCCTGTCAACACATTGTTGGAATTTTCACAGGTGCTTTCAGTAATATCAGTTCTGCTTCTCGATTAAAGATACCCCGATAGAAATATTAACTTTTATGTTAAAATCCCCGGAAGAAGATTCCTAAAATGTGTTGACAATAAGGGTGAACATATGGAGACTGTTTGAAATTATGACATAATGGTAATCCTATGAGAGTGTTATAGTTTTAAAATTTTTTCCCGTATATATGTTGTGTAGCCAAATGAAGAAGCAACAATACTTATTCATAAAAAATATACATCCCTCTTTTCTTGATAATAAGAATCGAAACGGTGCAAGTGAAAGAGACAAACAGAGCAAAGACGAAGAAATCGGGCGCAGGACTGCTACATTTGACCTTCTAATAATCCAATATTATAATCCAATATATTGTAATCCAATATTCAAAAACCCACTTTGCATTTCGCCAATCAAGGTTATCTTTCAAGGCAAGGCTACTTGGGGACCCAACAGAGCCGTGCCGAAGCGCTTTCTGTTCTCACTGCCCGCTTCTCCTGACTGACCACCTGTCCTCCAGGGGTTGAAACTATGTGGCCCCATACAATATTCATAACGCCCACGCGTCCTCCTTCCAGTTTCCGATACGCATGATCCGTTTCCGTTGTCACTTTGTTTACACTGGTGCATTCTACTTTCGAAATCTCTTATTGATGGGCCTGTCAAAAGTCAATATGCAACATATACACGAAAGATAATTCAAACGTCACCTTCTTAGTTACGCTTTTCTGAAGAAAATAAAATTAAGGTGAAATTTAAATTGTTTTTACTTTTTATTGTTCTCTTCTGAGGACTCTTTGTCGGACACCTTTAAGTCGATTGTTTGTTCTCATCTATATATATATATATATATTCGAGAAAAATAGTCTAAGGGTTTGACTATTAAGTAATAATCCAAGGTGAATAGGAATATCCAATTGAGCATTTAATGTCAACGGCTATCGAATACATAATTAATTTCAGTTTAAAAACACATCGAAATTCACGTGCAGAGCAAAAGCATTTTTATGAAATTAAACGAAAGAAAATTCAATTTTATAACTCCATTGTATTTCATCCATCTGAAGAAGGTCATTTTTTAGACCTGAAATAAATTTATAATGGTATTGCAAACCTGAATTTTTTTGCTTAATTTCATAATATATATATATATATATATATATATATATTCAGGAAAAATGGAAATAGATCCGACTGTACGTAAATATAAAATATGAAAAATCAAGATAGTTTAAGGATTTTTTATTTACATAGGAACAAAAATGCCTACGTACGTTCCGGTTTGTTTTTATGTGTATGTTTGTATGTGTGGGTGTAAACCATCTTCAGGGCGATGTTTATTGATGATGTTATGTCTCATCGAAGTATAATTTCGTTGGATATAATTTTTGAATGAACCATAACATCTCATATTATTATCACCCAGTAGATGGTTCAAATAAAAGCTAAATGTTGACTTTTTATTCATATGTAAATATGAATATTTTGTTTTTATGTATTTCATATTTACTCACACACTGACACACAGACACAGACATTAACATATACAGACATGCTCTCACACAAACACACACTTTTATATATATATATATATATATATATATATATGCATGTGTGTGTGAGTGAGTGTGTGAGTGGGTGTGTGTTATCTTCTTTTTACTGTATTTTCCTTTTCTTTTTGAAGATACACTTCCAAAAAACTAACATCCAACTTTTTTACTTATTTGTCTTTACACACACACACACACACACACACGCATATATATATATATATATATATTTGAAAAGTAAATAATTTTTAAAAGTTTAGGTGTCAAATCTTCGTTTAATATATATATATTATAATTATTAATATATATATATATATATATATATATATATATATATATATATATATATATATATATATTGTAGATACTCTTACGAAGAAATATATATATATATATATATATATATATAACTATGTTGGTTGTCACTAAATCACTTTGTAGGTTTGTGCCGAACCAAGTGCAATATAATATTTCATTTTTTAACTGCCTGATGATAGTTGTTTTGCAAAAACCTCCATGAAAACCAGGGGTCACAGTCTAAATTCCATGAATTAAATATATATATCTAATATATATTTATTTATCATTATATATATATATATATATATATATATATATATATATATTTATATATCAAAACGGTAAATAAGTAAAGAAAAAACTTGAAAGTCAGTTTTTGTAAAGTGTATCGAAAGAAAAAGAAAAAAAAAAAACTCCGAAAAGTACCGTCTTTCTCCACAGAAAAAAGAACTAAATCAAAAACTCCTAACGAAAATAACAAACACCACAAAAGCAATAACTGAGAGTCTATGGCGGTTTAAGAGTGAGAAATCTAACGACTGTGGTCATTGATGATAGCAGGGGACGGGAAACCTCGTGGAATCTCGTGAAGGCATGTCAGCGAGATCCAATTGTGAGTAGTGTAATTGGCGGGACGGAAAACCAAGATGGCGATAGACAGACAAAATGGCGACTAATAATGAATCGACTGGCGACCGCTTTGACGATCCGAGATAAACTCTCCAAAAACCCTATTGGAAGTGACAAGAGAACGATATGTCTGTATTACTACGTAGCTTCACCAATCAGGCATTTGTATTTATCAGTGTTTAAAGTTCAGATGACCTTATTTTCTTCCCTATTATCTACGAGTTTTCTTTCTCCCACATATTTTTATAATTATTATTATAAGCCAATGTACAAGGCTCGGCCGGCTGCTTTGTCACTTCGTGACAGGCACGCTACGCTCACACCCTTCGTTGCTTTTTCAAGGTTTCACTCTGCTAAAATAATCTAATCACAAACCGAGAAAAAAGGATGCCTGGTATCTTCAGTACCAGCTGAAAATGTTTTTTTAAATAAATGTTCTATAGCTGTAATACATATATAATAAGTGACATAATCAAACATAATATACGAACTTCAATGAACGAACGAACACACTTCTTTATAAAAATATATCTCTCACACTTTATTCTGGAAAGGGTGATGTTTGTTGTGTATGAGAGATGAGCTGGAGACAGGGACAGACTGCTATATTGACCCAAGGTCTTCTCGCGACCATAGCAGCACTTCTTCCTCATCTTGGTTCGGGTTGCTCAACCGTGGGTCACTGAGGGCCCAAAGCCTTCTGTCTGCCACTGGCTCTCACTTCGGCATCTTGTCTCCAACTGACTCGAACCGTCTGGGCACCTCGTTATATTATTGTCTAACATCCACCTGCTTCCGCTGTTCTTCCGCTTATTTACACAGGTGCATCTCTTGATTGACGACTCGGTCGAGGGTCAATATATATCATAAAAATTAGATTTTTACCTGGTATCTGCAACTTTTTAGCTTGTATCTGCTACTTTTTATGTGGTATCTGGTACTTTTTTGCTTGGTATGTAGTACCTTTTACTTGATATGTAGTACCTTTGTGTTGGTATCAGGGACCTTTTACCTGGTACCTGGTACGTTTTACTTGGTATGTAGAACCTTTTGTTGGTATCTGCTACCTTTTTGCTGCTATCTGCTACCTTTTTACTTGGTATGTAATACCTTTTACTTGTTATGTAGTACCTTTTTGCTGGTATCTGGGACCTTTTAGTAGTATCTGGTGCGTTTTACTTGGTACCTGGTTCCTTTTACCTGGTATGTAGTAGCTTTTTGCAACGAACTAGTACCTTTTACCAAGTACCTGATAATTTTTAGTTGGTATCTGGTACCTTTTAGCCGGTATCTGGTAAGTTTTACTTGGTATCTGGTACGTTTTACTAAGTATCTGGTACCTTTTAGCTGGTATCTCATACTATTCACATATCGCCCTATAATTTAAGCTTTTTATTTTATTTATTTATTTATTTATTTATTTATTTTGCAATTCATCGCTTCACTGTAGATGACTGGACTATTAAAAGAAAGAGTAAAAAAGATTCGCCAGACGGAATAATTTGATTTATACAGAGATTATTATATCACTCCTTACGAAATTTCTCACTAGAATATGAGTGACAATAAGTTTTCTCAAATTTCTAGAACTCTTCTCAGTATTCTGGCCGATCTTAATGCTGTACTTTGTATTGTCTCGCCTCTTTCTTCAATTTACAGCTTTTCCAATTCCCTGGACCAAGCCTTCGGAGATTGTTCCGAGTGCACCAATTACAATTGGTATCACCGACACTCATGTTCCACAGATTTTTAGTACTCCAGCATGGTCTAAGTACTTATTTCTCTTTTCGTTTTCTTTTTTTATTTCAATTTGTTGAGTGTTGCTTCCATGCGCTTCGTTAGCGTCCATGTGATTCATCCATACAGTAGTTTTGACATAATCACAGCTCGAAAGAAGTCCTGTTTTATTTTTCCAAGAGATCAGATTTCTATAGGATCAATAAGCCAATCAGGTCTTTTATTTCCTTGCTTTTTTTTACTATAGAAATGAATTAAACATCAGACAAAAAGAATTCGGTAATAAATTTTGCCTAATTATATCTGTTTTCCTTGTTAAAATTTTCCACAAGAACATAAAAGCCTAGTGTGTTTGTTTTAGACGAAAATTAAGTTTTATGAATGATTGTGAATAATTTTATTCGTTGTTGGTACTGCATCGTGTATTGGTAATCATTTTATTGTAGAAATCCATTAAAAATCAGGAAGAAAAGGGATTGTCAGTGGCCAGGAATTCTTATAAGATTTTCTAACTAAATACTATCCTCCTATGTATAAAGCAAATACATTACTAAGTGTTTTACTTTGCAAAACCATTAAGAATGAGAAAGAAAAAGACTGTCTAGACTCGTGAATTAATACAATATTTACTAAAAGATAGGGCTATCATAAATTTGGTTTGTTTCGGTTTGGTTTTATGGCATATCAACCATTGTAGGTCATTTGAAGACAAATCCTTTTTTTACATATATCAAATACATGATTTCTATTACAAATTTGGTTCGGTTTGGTTTTATGGCATATCAACCATTGTAGGTCATTTGAAGACAAATCCTTTTTTTACATATATCAAATACATGATTTCTATTACAAATTTGGTTCGGTTTGGTTTTATGGCATATCAACCATTGTAGGTCATTTGAAGACGAATCCTTTTTTTACATATATCAAATACATGATTTCTATTACAAATTTGGTTCGGTTTGGTTTTATGGCATATCAACCATTGTAGGTCATTTGAAGACGAATCCTTTTTTTACATATATCAAATACATGATTTCTATTACAAATTTGGTTCGGTTTGGTTTTATGGCATATCAACCATTGTAGGTCATTTGAAGACAAATCCTTTTTTTACATATATCAAATACATGATTTCTATTACAAATTTGGTTCGGTTTGGTTTTATGGCATATCAACCATTGTAGGTCATTTGAAGACAAATCCTTTTTTTACATATATCAAATACATGATTTCTATTACAAATTTGGTTCGGTTTGGTTTTATGGCATATCAACCATTGTAGGTCATTTGAAGACAAATCCTTTTTTTTACATATATCAAATACATGATTTCTATTACAAATTTGGTTCGGTTTGGTTTTATGGCATATCAACCATTGTAGATCATTTAAAGACAAATCCTTTTTTTACATATATCAAATACATGATTTCTATTATAAATTTGGTTCGGTTTGGTTTTATGGCATATCAACCATTGTAGGTCATTTGAAGACAAATCCTTTTTTTACATATATCAAATACATGATTTCTATTACAAATTTGGTTCGGTTTGGTTTTATGGCATATCAACCATTGTAGGTCATTTGAAGACAAATCCTTTTTTTACATATATCAAATACATGATTTCTATTACAAATTTGGTTCGGTTTGGTTTTATGGCATATCAACCATTGTAGGTCATTTGAAGACAAATCCTTTTTTTACATATATCAAATACATGATTTCTATTACAAATTTGGTTCGGTTTGGTTTTATGGCATATCAACCATTGTAGGTCATTTAAAGACGAATCATTTTTATACATATATCAAATATATGAATTCTAAACACATTTTGTTGATAACATTTTTAAGAAGCCCGATCTAATTTTTTTACCCTGTTAAATCGTTTCAGTTAATTTCAAACAACTCAATTTACCATAAATACATCTTTTTCTTTACAACTAGTTAAACGATAAAACAGTTCTATTTAAAACCACCCAGTTGAGCATGTCAGCAAAGTTAAATGGCTCCAAGTTTTGCGACGTATGACTAACAAATCAATTAAACATCAGTCATTTGTTTACTCACAAATGTAAAAACAGTTCTCTTTCAAACAATTCGGATTAGCTTAGGTACAGTTTTTTGTTTACTCACAGTGAAAAGATCAAGCAGTTCTATTTCAAACAATTCAGTTTAGCATAAATAAACAATTTAGATGTTAAACACTTTTATTTGACCCTATCAGGTGCTACCACTCAGTACCACAATGCAACTGGAAATGATGGCAATAAAGGGGTACTCAGCATTCCCAAAAGCTCCAGCATTACTGAAGCCTCGTTATCAGACTGTTTAGTGTCATATCAAGGACACTCGTTGGGGGAGTCTTACCTCTTTGCAGAGACGCAGTCGGTGTATTCTACAGCCCTAGCCAACTGGTCTCCGATAATTGAGTGTCCTATCCAGGACACTCATTCGAGGAGTCTAACCCCACAGCAGAGATGCAGTCGGTGTATTCTACTGCCCCAACCGACTGGTTTCAGATTGCTGAGTGTCATATATCAGGACACTCATTCGAGGAGTCTAACCCCTCAGCAAAGATGCAATCGGTGTATTCTACTGTCCCAACCGACTGGTCTCAGATTGTTGAGTGTCATATCAGGACACTCATTTGAGGAGTCTTACCCCTCCGCAGAGGGGCAGTCGGTGTATTCTACCGTCCCAGCCGACTTGGCCAGTTTATAAATTTAATTAGCAAACTGTTATCAAGGGTTCATCAAAATAAATTTTTACATTCTGTTCCTCGTATCATAGCTATTCTATTATTTTGCGTCTTCTACTTCCCAATTATTATCTTTTACTCCTTTAGAGTTTTTCACATCAGTGACACCTGATGGTTTCTCACAGGAGTTTGAGTGACAGCAAGTCTCCTCTCAAGTCTCCAGGACTCGTCTCAGGATTCTGGCCGTTCTCAATAATGCTGTAGTTTGGATTGTCTCGACTCGTCCGCCGACTTCCAAGTCTCCTAGTCTCTTTAGTAATCCTTTAGTTACTGTGCCAAAAGTACCAATTACAATTGGTATAATTGTCACCTGCATGTTCCCCAGTTTTTTCAATTCCCTAACAAGGTCGAGCTACTTATCCTTCTTTTCACATTCTTTCAGTTATTATTATATTTATTATTATCATTTACCCCTTTAGAGTTTTTCACATCAGTGTTAGCTGATGGTTTCTCACTGGAGTTTGAGTGACAGCAAGTCTCATCAAGTCTCCAGGACTTGTCTCAGGATTTTGGCCGTTCTTGGCAATGCTGTTGTTTGGATAGTCTCTACCCGTCTGCCAACTTCCAAGTCCTCCAGGCCTTTTAATAATCCTTTAGTTATTGTGCCTAACGCACAAATCACAATTGGCACAATCGTTACTTTCATGTTCCACAGCTTTTTCAATTCTCTAGCAAGGTTGAGGTATTTATCTTTCTTTTCACTTTCCTTCAGATTTATTCTGTGGTCCGCCGGAACAGCAAAGTCGACTATTTTGCAAGTTCTCTTTTTTTTTTTTTTTTTTTGTTGATTAGTCTGGGGTCTGGTCTTCTGGCCGGGATTAGGTGATCCGTTTGTATATTAAAGTCCCATGGGAGTTTATGCGAGTCATTTTCTAGGACAGGTGTTGGGTTGTGCATATAGCATTAGTTTGTATGGTCGAATTGAAATTTCATGCACATTTCCCAGTGGATCACCTTGCCGACCCAGTCGTGTCTCGCTTTATACTCCTTCTGTGCGAATTTGCTGCATTCGTTTATTATGTGATTGATAGTTTCGTCTCTGTCACCGCATATCCTACATTTTCTGTTTTGTTGCGTCTTATCTATCCTTGCTTTATTATTATCATTATTATTGTTATTATCATTATTATTATTATTATTATTATTATTATTATACAGGTCCATGGTTATAGTTGGTAGAGTGTTCGCCGATGGTTGAATATCAGGTCGAGTCATACTAAAAATTAAAAAAATGGTACTTGATGCTTCCTTGCTTAATACTCAGCATTATAAGGTACGTATCAAGAGTAATTGAAGAAATCCAGGGAAAGGAGTTGCGCTCTCCCTTATAAGTCATTGTTGTAGAAATTGAAAAGGGAGCCTTCATGTCGCCCTCAACCACGGTCGGCCTACTTATTATTATTGTTATAGTGACTGAATTTTTCTCATCAGCAGACGCTTGTCCTTTTTCATTACACACTGGGTAATTACTATTTTCTTCTAGTCACCAGGACTTTTCTCAGTATTCTGGCCGATCATAACAATCCTGTAGTTTGGATGGTCTCTGCTCGTGTTCCGATTTTCAAATCTTCCAGCCTCCGAACCAAGCCACTGGTGACCGTATTGAGAGCAAGAATCTAATTTGTATCACCGACACCTTCGTGTTCCTTAGCTTTTTTTTAGTTCTCAGGCAAGGTCAAAGTACTTGCTTATCTTTTCATTTTCTTTGATTTCCCCTCTGTAATCAGCAGAAACAGCAAAGTTAACTATTCGGCAAGTTATTGGCCAAGTGAGTAGAGTGTTCGCCAATGGCCTGGGAGACCTGGGTTCAATCCCAGGTCGCGTCATACCAAAGACTTTATAAATGGTACTTGATACCGCCTTGCTTAGCACTCAGAGATATAAGGTACGTATCAAGGGTAAAGTGGAGAAATCCATGGAAAAGAATTGCGCCCTCCCCTAAACCTCGGTGTAGTAGCTATTGAAAAGGTAGCTTTCCGGTCGCCCTCGACTACGGTCACCAGCTTTACTTTTTTATTTTTTACTAAGTCTTGTCTTCTGGCCGGAATAAGGTGGTCTGTTTATATCTCTAAATCCCAGGGGATTTTATGCATCTCCATTGCCTTGATATATTCTGGTATGCCTAAACCATTTGTTCGTATGGTCAAATTTCAATTTCTTGCACAATTCCCAGTGGATCACTTTCCCCAACCAGTCGTGTCTAGTCTTATAATCTTTTTGAGCTAGTTTGCTGCATTCGTTTATTGTGATTAATCGTTTCGTCTCAATCACCAAATAATATTATTATCATTACTCCTTGCCCGTTCGGGGTGTCCTGGAGGTGTAATGGTTAAAGCGCTTAACAGCGGAATCGTAATGAGTGAGTTCGAACTCCAGTCACGCTATTACGTTCACTTTCAGACAAATACCATTTAGAAAGGTACGAACACCCATTATCCTCCCAGCTATGAGTTAAATAGTACCACAACTGTTTTTATACAAGGGTGGGTTTGGCATTAAATCACCCACGAAGGTTGATATGCTATTAAACAAAGAAACCAGACCAAACCCTCGCGAGTTTTTCCCACCAGTCATCTCATAAGATGTCTAGCAATAACATACACTTCTTTTAGTCCTCGAGCAAGGTCCAAGTGTTTGTTTATCTTTTGACTTTCTTTTATTTTACACTTTGTTGTCACTCGGGATATCTTTTAGATGACTTTTTTTTCCTGTTAATTAACTCTAGCATCGGTCGTCTGGTCGGGTTTCAGTGATCTGCTTGTACACGGTGCCTTCAATAGGTTTCCACACTTTTTTTTGTAAAGGCAGTAAAAATTGTCGTAGACTCTTGAAAATTCAGTATGTTATTGCTAGACATCTTATGAGATGACTGACCAAATGAGTCTGAGTGACTGGAGTCTGAGTCACAGTGAGTGTTCTCAAGTCTCCGGGACTTTACTTAGTATTCCAGCTGATCTTAATCTTGGAGTTTGGATGCTGCCATCTTTTGCTCTTTTCCTTACTTCCCACCATCCCCAAATCCTTTACATCCAGAATTGGTAGATTTAGCAGATACTACACGTTGATCCTAAATAGGAAAGTCAAATAATCATACATAGAAACACTTGGAATTCAAATATTCATGTATTTATATATATTTATCAGTGCTGTTCTATTAATATATTCTTTTGTCTTTTCCCCCTCCCTCTCCAGTGTATGGAAGCTGATGACTCAGAGGAACAATCCTAGTAAATACCATGAAGCCTGGCATCAACTACAATTAGTATCACAGTCTCAATTATGTTCAACAGTTCTTTTAGTCCTCGAGCAAGGTCCAAGTATTTATTTATCTTTTGACTCTCTTTTATTTTACACTTTGTTGTCAGCTGGAACGTCTTTTAGATGACTTTTTTCCTGTTAATTAACTCAAGGATCGGTCGTCTAGTCGGGTTTCAGTGATCTACTTGTACACGGTGCCTTCAATAGGTTTCCACACTTTTTTCGTACAGGCATTAAAAATTGTCGTAGACTCTTGAAAATTCAGTATGTTATTGCTATACATCTTATGAGATGACTGACCAATTTTTATTAACAGCTACAGCAGGAATCGGAATACACCCTACCAAAGCCTGATTGTCACAGCTGGTGAATTTCAAAAATGCAATCTGGAAGTGAGAACACTTTAGAAGAACGATATACAATAAAATTGTATTTTAAACTTGGAAAAAAAGACACAGAAACGTATGGAATGCTTCAGACTGCTTTTCGACCATCTTGCATGAATCGAGCATCAGTTTTTAAGTGGCATTAGAGATTAAAGGAAGCCAGGGAGTCTTTGAGGGATGATGAGAGGTGTGGGAGGAGTAAGGAAGTCAACACATCACAGTTGTTTGGCCAAAGGGTTAGGGTTAGGGTTATTATATTGAGGTTTTAAGGGAGCTCAAGAAGAGATTCCTTGGGAAGAGGCCTGCACTCATAAATTCGGGTCAGTGGCATTTCCACCAGGACAATACACCTGTCCACAACTGCATCCTTGTCACAGACTATTTGACCAAGATGGGCATCAAGACAGTTCTTCACTCTCTCTATAGTCCAGAGCTTGCTCCCTGTGACTTTTGGTTATTCCCTAAGCTCAGAGGCTGTTATGAGACAATTGAGGAGATGAAAGAGTCTGTGACGAAGGTTATTGACACGCTCACACAAAAGGACTTTCATAGGGCCTTCCAGAAGTTGTTGGAACGGTACAACAAGTGCATTGCAGCCGGAGGAGATTACTTCGAAGGGGACTAGATATTCCAGAGTGTACTATCAATAAAAGTGCTCATACGAAAAAAGTCTGGAAACTTATTTAATGATTCTCGTATATCAAATTCCCAAAGATTCGTTTGCGTCTAAAACAGATTCTGGTTTATGCATATACCACCTAGTAGCACGATGAAACTTCAGTCTCTTGCACAATTCCCAGTGGGTCATCTTTCCCTCCTAGCATATATTCCCTTTGTGCTAGTTTGCTCAATTCACTAATTATGTGATTAATGTTTTCATCTCTTTCTCCACATAACCTACACCTGGGATTCGGTAGCGTATTATCAATTTTTGCTTTAATACAATCGTTCTTTTATGAGTAGTTGTAGTAGTACTTGGAAAACTGGGAGTGGTGGTGGTCGTAGTGGTGGTCGAGTTCCCAATAGATATTTTGGGGTAAAATAGGTTAAATAATGAAAGTATTATACGTGAATCTTTCGTTGCTCCATTCATTGTTTATGTTTTGTCATTTCCAGTAGCTGGATTTGCCGAAGATTTTTATGACGACGATAACGAGCATGGCTTTAAAGAAAATGGTTCTGAGTCACGAAACGAAAGAAAGAAAGGAAGAAAAAAAAATGAAAAAAAGAAACCACAGAAAGAAAGAAAAAACAATCAAATACTAAAAGAAAGAAAGAAAGAAAGAAAGAAAGAAAGAAAGAAAGAAAGAAAGAAGCAAACCAAAAAAGGGTCCAAAAAAGAAAGAATCAAATAAATAAAAATTAACGGATATGAGAAAGAAAGAAATCAATCAATCAATCAAACAATTAATCAATCATCAAGAAAGAAAGAAAGAAAGAAAGAACAATCAAATACTAAAAGAAGGAAATAAATAAAGAAAGACCTAATTAAAAAAAGGGGCCAAAGAAAGAAAGAAAGAAATAACAATCAAATACTGAAAGAAAGAAAGAAAGAAAGAAAGAAAGAAAGAATCAAATGAAAAAAAGGGGCCAAAGAAAAAAGAAAGAATCAAATACTGAAAGAAGTGAAAGAAATAAAAGAAATGAAAGAAAGAAGAAAAGAAAACAATCAAACACTAAAAGAAAGAAACAAACAAACCAAAAAAGGGTCCAAAAAAGAAAGAATCAAATAAATGAAAATTAAAGGATATAAGAAAGAAAGAAAAAAAGAAATCAATCAATCAACCAATCAGAAAGAAAAAAAAAAGAAAGGAAGAAAGAAAGAAAGAAAGAAAGAACAATCAAATACTAAAAGAAAGAAAGAAAGAAAAAATGAAAGAAAGGAACCAAAGAAAGAAAAAAAACAATCAAATACTAAAAGAAGGAAAGAAAGAAACCAAAAACGGAGCCAAAAAAGAAAGAATCAAATAAATAAAAACTAAAGGATATAAGAAAGAAAGAAAAAAAGAAATCAATCAATCAATCAATCAGAAAGAAAGAGAGCAAGAAAGAAAGAAAGAACAATCAAATACTAAAAGAAACAAAGAAAGAAACAAAGAAACAAAGAAAAGGGGGCCAAAGAAAAAAAGAAAGAATCAAATACTGATAAAAAGAAAGACAGAAAGAAAGAAAGGAAGAAAGAAAGAATCAAATTTAAAAAAGAAAGAAAGAAAGATAGAAAGAAAATCTGTACTGCCTAAAGAGAAGTTAATGTTGATAAAGAAAAAAAACGAGAGAAAGAAACAATTAAATAATCCTGCTACTTTAGGTAAGGAAAAAGGAAACTGAAGAAAAAAAACGCTTTAGGAATGGGATAAAAACCAGAAAATAAATCGACAAAAAAAAAGAAAAAAAAAAGAAAGAAAAAGGAAGTAAATAAAAGAAAGAGAGAAAGAAAGAAATGGTAAAAGAAAGAAAGAAGGAGTAAAAAAAAAAGAAAGAAAGAAAGAAAGAAAGAAAGTTGTTTTTTTATGGTAAGCTTAGAAAAACCCACAAAAGAGTATTGGTAATCATTTTCTATTTAACATGACGCTATGAAAAACGATGTCTTTAAAATAGATAGCGTGATTATACTCCATCGACACGGGACCATTCCGTTATATAAACCAGCCCTCAATGAGAGAAAAGACAAAACAAACGGTGAATTAATAATCCGTCCCGGAGGAACAATAGTTCCGTTTCTATTCAATTTAGATCAAAGCGAATCAAGGTAAAACGACCTTAAGTTTGAAATTGAATCGGAATAGAAAAATATTCGGGTTGGTGGCGCAAAAGAGAAGAGAAAAAAATCAGATTTTATTTTTGTTTTAATTGTTTTTTTATTTTGTTTTTCGGCGGGCGTCAAAAATGAGATCCAATTCGATTCCATGACAAATTAACGTCTTTTTTCCCCTCTCTTTTAACACAATGTTTCCCAGTTCAAAAATGGTAAAGGAAATATCTTTCTAAAATAGTTTTTCTTTTTTTTTTTTTTTCAATAAATTCTTGTTTATAGTTTACACAAGGTGCGGCAGATATACCTCCCACATTTTAAACTATGACCTGAGTGGTGTAAGTAAGCTTAGGAAAATGGTAATTGTTGCTCCATCTGTTGTATATTGACCTTCGACCAGGCCAAACATGCCATTCAAAAGTGATGCACCGGAAGGAAGTGGCACATTACGATGGCAGTTATGAGAAGAAATCGCGTAGGCGGGCTTGGTTGAAAAATGGGACAAGGTAAAATCCCATGGTACACTTATAGACTGACGCACCGGAGGAGAGTGACCTCTGAACTGCATGACAGTTATTTCCGCTTGATGATGATCAAACATGACAGTCCAAAGACGCCGGACGTGGCATATTCCGGCCTGGCTAGCCATGAAAATAGATATTGAGTGGGCGATTGAACTATTATATAATTCGGTGGAGAAGGAAGTCAGTGAGTTGGATTCAGATGAGTTAGAGACAAGATGCGGTAGAGAAAGCCACCACCCGGCAGAAGGGACCCTCGGGACCCCCGATTGAGTTTGGAGTTGGAGATCAGATGAGTTAGAGACAAGATGCGGTAGAGAAAGCCATCATCCAGCAGAGAGCTGGGCCCCCGGGCCTCCGGTTGAGCAGCCCTGGAGAACGAGAAAGACACAACGCTGATGGCCATAAGAGTGGGGGTCAATATATTGCAGTTTCAGTTCGTTCTCCAACTCCTTCTCACAGACACAACCCTTTCAAATAAAGTGAGAGGTATATTTTTTTAAAGAAGTCTTCGCTCGTCTTTATTCATTGCGTCAGTATGTATTTGGCATGTATATATATATATATATATAATGGGGACTATACAACACATCTTACTATTTTTTTTTTTTAGATACAGTTAGTTACGATATTGATTTGGACCGGAGCACACCAAGCATTTGCTATTACGATATTTTTAAAAACTGCTAAACCTATAATAGCTACACTGAGAGCTTCTTGTGCTCACTTCATGTTAGGTCGGAATAATGCTGTTCCGGAAAGAAAATTAACTCAGCTATGGATTGAAAATTCTATCCAGAACAGTATCATTCCGACGTAACATAAAATGAGCACGAAAAGCTCTCTATGAAGATATTACAAACTTACCAGTTAAAAAATCCTTTCTCCTTTGATAGTGCAAAGGAGATAAGCCATTCCATAAAGTGCATTTTTTTTATATACGAGGTGCATACGATAAGTTTCCAAACTTTTTTTGTATGGGCACTTTCATTGATAGTATACACATGAAACTCTAGTCCCCTTCAGTGTAATCTCCTCCGGCTGCAATGCACTGGTTGTATTGTTCCAACAACTTCTGGAAGGCCCCATTGAAGTCCTCTTGTGTGAGCGTGTCAATGACCTTCGTCACAGCCTCTTTCATCTCCATAATTGTCTCATAACGACAGATGAAAGAGGCTGTGACGAAGGTCATTGACATGCTCACACAAGAGAACTTCCATAGGGCCTTCCAGAAGTTATTGGAACGGTACAACAAGTGCATTGCAGTCGGAGGATATTACTTGGAAGGGGACTAGAGTTTCATGTGTGTATGATCAATAAAAGTGCCCAGACGAAAAAAGTCTGGAAAATTATTGAAGGCACTTCGTTACACTGTCATATCAATTAGAAGGCATGCTTCTCTTTTATAGCCCTTAACGACGATATATGGTCTTGGCCCAGCGGTTAGAGTGTTCGCCAATGGCCCGGGAGACCTGGGTTCAATCCCAGGTCGAGTCATACCAAAGACTTTAAAAATGGAACTTGATACCACCTTGCTTAACACTCAGCATTATAAGGTACGGTTCAAGGGTAAAGTGGAGCAATCCAGGGAATGGAGTAGCGCCCTCCCCTACACCTTGGTGTAGTAGCTATCGAAAAGGGAGCCTTCGGGTCACCCTCGACTATGGTCGCTAACTTTACTTACTTTGGATAGTAAAGTCTAAGAAAATAGCACCTTCTTTAGCTTCTGTTAATGGTTCTATGACATTATAATTAATAGTAGTAGTCTTAGTAATATCAGTAGTGCTTTGTAGTAGTAGAACACTCAACCCACTAGGCTCATTCGTGTAGTGGGTAGAGTGTTCACCAATGGTCCGGGAGATCGGGGTTCAATCCTAGGTCGAGTCATACTTAAGACATAAGAAATGGTACTTGATACCTCCTTAACACTCAGCATTATAAGGTGCGTATCAAGTGTAAAGTGGAGCAATCAAGGAAAAGGAGTAGCGCCCTCTCCTACACCTCGGTGTAGTAGCTATTGAAAAGGGAGCCTTCTGGTCGTCCTCGACTAAGGTCGCCAACTTTACTTACTTACTTTTAGTAGTAGTACTTGTTGTTGGTGGTGGTAGTTGTTGTTGTGATGGTGTTTTGCTGTTGTTGTTGATGAAGTAGTACTATTTGAAACCATACAATTGGTTGCAAAAAGACTGACTTCGGCGTTAAATAACCCAAGTAGGGCTGACATGTCGTTTAGTTTAGTTTGGTTTAGTTTCTTTGTTTAATGGCATATCAACATTTGTAGGTCATTTGATGCCAAAGCCATTCTCCTAGAAGAACAGTAGTGGTACTATTTAACCCATAGATGGGAGGATAAGGAGGTTCCTACCTTTCCCAAGGGTAATTGCTCGAAAATAAACGTAATAGCGCGACTTGAGTACGATCTCGCTTACTACGATTCTGCAGCCCATCCCTTTAACAATTACACCACGAGGACACACCCCTGATATGTCGTAAAACCAAGTGAAAAAAATTATGAACATTGCCTTGTGCCAAACTTGGTTAAGTCCAATATTTGTAAGTTTTTAATCATTTGTTATTTTATTATCGAATTAAAATCTTAGCTTAAATATAGAGTTCTAATTTTTTATTTGATTTTTTAAAAAATTAACCAAAAGTCCGTAAAATAACATGCATTGAAAGCATATAATCACTAACTTTCCTCACTGTAGATTTTGGGTAAAGACCCAGGGAAGAAATCTAAAAAGAAAAACGAACATAAAGCTGAAAATTAAATAACAATCATAACGATTAACAAGCTGGCACAAACAGAGTATATGACTAAACACGATTGGGCGGGAAAGGTGATCCATTGGGAATTATGCAAGAAAATTAAATTTGCTTATACTACCAAATGGTATACGCACAAACCAGAAACCGTCCCTGAGAATGAGACGTATATAATCGATTGGGATTTTCAGATACAAACAGATCACCTGATCCCAGCCAGACAACCAGACCAAGTGATAGCTGACAAAAAAAGAGAACCGGACGAATAATGGACTTGTCTGACTTGGAGGAGCACTGAGTGAAAATCAAAGAAAACGAAAAGATAGGCAAGTACTTTGACCTTGCTAGAGAACTAAAAAGCTATGAGACGTGAAAGTGATAATGATATTAATTATAATTGGTACGCTTGGAACGATCCCCAAAGTATTGGTAAGGAGACTGGAAGAATTGGAAATCGGAGAACAAACCCTGAACATCCAAATTACAGAATTGCTGAGGTCAGCAAGGATACTGAGAAGAGTCTTGGAGACTTGAAAAGACTTATTGTTACTCAAACTCAGGTTTGGTTTGGTTTGGTTTGTTTGGTTTTATGGCATATCAACCTTTGTAGGTTATTTAACGCAAAATCCATTTTTATGTAAATAATCTGTTCTATTGTAAACAGTTCAGTTTCGCAGTTTAATTGTCAAAAACATTTCTATTTCAAACTATTCAAGCAGTTATATGTAATAATTCAGTTAAGTGTAAATACAGTTTTAATGTCGAAAAACAGTTCTATTTGAAATAATTCAGCCAAGCACAAGCACGCAGTCCAAGTGTAAGTACGGTCCAACTGTCAAAAACGTCTCCACTTCAAGCCATTCAGTCTACTCAATTCATTTTAGCATAAGTATGCTGTTAGTTCTATTTAAGCCATAGATAGGGCCCTATCAGATGCTACCACTCCGGGCCAGAGTGGACCTGGGGGCAATGGCAATGAAGGGGTACTCCGCATTCCCCAAAGCTCCAGCACTGCTAGAACCTCACCATCAGATTGTTTAGGACACTCGTTAGGGGGGTCTTATTCTACAGCCCCAGCTGACTGGGCAAAATCAAACTCAATTTAAAGACCATCAGCGTTAGCTAATGTTAAAAACTGGCAAGGACCAATAATAATAATAATAATAGTATCAAAATTGGAAAGCGCGAGGCAGTGATAGCATACTTGGATTCTGGTTTAAAGAATTTTCGTCCATGCATGATAGACTGGCTCTTCAATTGAGTAGATGCCGAGAAGAAGCAAAAATACCCGAAAAGAACCACCCCTAGCAACTGTAGACCTATAAAGGAAGGATGCAACAAGGGTACATGGGGAACTAGTGATCCTATTTAACCAACCCCTCCGCTCGAGCAGGATATGACACAAGGTCAATTTTTTAAGCGGAGTTTAAGAGGTTTCAATTCAGAGTTTTCCTTCTCCTAGACTAGTTGCGTCACCAAGGCTGAAGAACCTAGTCTGTCCTACTATTTATCCATAGCTGGATGGAGAATAATTGGATTCATACCTTTCCCAAGGGTATTAGTGCTATGTGAAATGCAATCAGTTTTGTCCAGGAATTGAACTCGTATCGCCGTGTCCATATCCTGTGACGATAGCCATTACACCACGGACACCTGCGGAACTAGTGTTCTATAGTGCATTGATTAGCACATTCTTAGAGAGCGCCAAGCTAGCGAAAAATGTGGCCATTGCATAGATTGACAAGAAGGTCAATGATATAGTCACGCAATCTTGTATTGTAAAATCTCAAAAATATACAAGGTATTCGAGAAAGTCGTACAATTCATCTCAGAAGCAATGAGAATCTGAAAAATGAAATTTACTGCAAGCAGAAGGATAAAACTTAACAGAGGTGAAAGTCTAAGGGAGGCATCTCCCAGGAAGATGTGAATTTACCTCTACTATTTTGTAATAGCAATATTCGCAAAAAGTGCACTTGGAGTAACAAATTAGCCAGATTACAAGAAAAGCTTAATCACCTTATGTACATAGACCGATAAAATGAAGCGCAGTTTCTTCCAAGCAGCGGTGGTGTCGATACTGCTAAATGGATGCACTGCATGGACGCTAACTAAACGTATAGAGAAAAAGCTTGACGGCAACTACACAAGAATGCTGCGAGCAATATTGAACAAGTCCTGGAGGCAGCATCCCACAAAGCAGCAGCTGTACGGACACCTACCACCTATCACGAAAACCATCAAAATTAGACGAACCAGACCTGTGGGACACTGCTGGAGAAGTAGGGACGAGCTCGTAAGTGATGTACTTCTGTGGCAGAGCAAAGGCAGGACGACCAGCTCGAAACTACATACAGCAGCTCCGCGCTGATGCGGGATGTATCCCTGAAGACCTACCGGAAGCAAATGACGATAGGTAGGGGATATCCGTGCTGATAGCGTGGCATGATGATGATGATGATAGACGATATGAAGTTATCTGCAAAAAATAAAAGGAATTGAAGACACTGATACAAATAAAAGCAGTGCAAATAGTCAGTATATAGGAATGAAATTTGGTATAGAAAAATATGCCAATCATTTGATGAAAATTGGAAAAAGACGAAGTACTCCCAAATCAAAAAAAAAAATCAGTGTTCGAAGAAAAGAAAATTCAGAAATTCTTCGGAACATTGGAAGCGGATACCATTAAACAAGCAGAAAGGAAATAAATAAAAAGAAGGGTATCTCAGACGTGCGAAATTGCTCGAAAACGAACTCTACAGTCGAAATCTCATCAAACAGATAAACACTTAGCAGTCCCCCTTGTAAGCTACTCAGGACCATTTGTAAATGGACAAAGGCAGAACGCAAACAAATAGCCTAAGAGACCAAAAGATTGATGACAATAAACAAGTCTTTACGCCCAGAAGACAGATAGACTATATGTGTAAAAAAAAAAAAAAGAAGCGGAAGACGATTCACTAGTATTGAAGAGAGAGTGGATGTATTCGTGCAAGGACTTCAATATTTTTTTAAAAACAATTACATAAACTAATAACAGCATAGATCAACAACAACAAAAAATCGGAAAAAGTATGACGGTACCCCCTGGGCGCCCCGAATACGTCATCTTCTTTAAACCATTTCACTTCTTGGTCCGTGATCAACTAGTGGTTCCGATAGGGGCATCGCACATTTCTTCATGGCTACAAGAAATACAATCAAGGGAGTGGGAGGAAAGAGAACAAACGAACAAACGAACAATATGCTTGGGTTAACACAAAGTGCAGAAAAGAGGAGTTATGCAACATTGCATTCCCTTGTGCATATGTAGACTAACGCTAGCGTGGATTTCTAGCGAAATTTCTACAAAGCAACTAAGAATGCTAACCCATCTTGACCAGTCTTCTCTCACTGCTCTGGACTCTCTCTCATGCCGACTGGTCACTTCTGCTGTCCGGTGTCGACTGGCCACTCGCGTCACCTTCCACCAACTCCTTCTCTGAGTTCCCGTTGTCCAACTCCTCTGGCCTTCCCTTCCTACTTCCGGTCGCGTCGAGATCGCGTGCTCAGGCCTTTGCTTGGTTTCGCGCCAAAACAGACAAAGGGATCGTCTGCTTGGCGGACCGCCTACATAGTGTTACAAATAAAATGGACAGAAAAACAACTATATGGATACTTCAAGAGAAAAATTGGCAAAATCTCACGAGAAAACCTGGGCATGGTCACGCAAGGGAAACCTTAAGGTACATATTGAATCTCTTCTGATAGCAGAAAGCGACACCATAAGGACCAGTTATAAGAGGCCAAAATCGATAATATGCTACAGAATTGCAAGTGTAGATTACGAGGTGACGGAGACGAAGCAATAAATCACAAAGTAAGCAAATGTATGTAGCAAACTAGCGCAAAAAGAGTATAAGGCTAGACATAATTGAGTGGGAAAGGTGATACACTGGGAATTGTGCAAGAAATTCAAATTTGTCCATTCTATCAAATGGTATATGTTTAAAGTAGAATCCGTTCTAGAGAATGAGACGCGCAAAATTCTCTTGGACTTTGAGATACGAACGAACCACGAAATCCTGGCAAGGAGACCAGAACTAGTAATAGTTAACAATTAAAAGAGAACATGCACAAAAAGTAGAATTTAACATCCTGTCGGACAACAGATTGAAAATCAAAGAAAATGAAAAGAGAGATAAGTTCTTGGACCTTGCCAGAGAACTAAAAAGCTTAGGAATATGAGGGTAACGGTGATACTAATTTTAATTAGCATGATTATAATGGTCCGAAAAGGCTTGGTAAAAGGACTAGAAGAGTTGAAAATCAGAGGATTGCATTGTTGAGATCGGCCAGAATACTGAGTAGAGTCCTGGAGACTTGAGGAGACTTACTGTTACTCAGATTCCAGTGAAAGACCAATAGCTAACGCTGATGTGAAAAACTTGCAAGTCAAATAATAATAATTAAATATGGATATTTTAAGTGACAGACTAAGAACACTGGCCATGAATTGATCTTGACACGGTTACGAAGAGGAAACTTATAGAGAGAAATAGAATCTCTTATTATATCAGCACAAAATACTGTCATAAGCGTTAATCAAATCAACGATAAACATTGACAATGCGCAGAAAAACGGCAAGAGAATTCTTTTTTATGGGAGTGATGAAACAGTTGATCACATAAGTAAATACAACAAATGAGCACAAAAGGAACGCAAGGTAGGAAAAGCACAAAAGGATTCACAAGATAGGAAAAGGGATCAAGTGAGAATTGCAAGAAACTGAAATTTCATCGTACAAAAATGGAAATGCCAGGAGGACTGTTAAAATAAGCAAGAATACAGCGAAGAGTCCTAAAATTATTGCTCAGAATTCAGTGGAAAACCATTAAAATCAAATACTCAATTGAAAAATATAAGGAAATCTATATTTGAGCCAATTCTTTAAAACCGTCATGGCTAGAAATCAAGAGATAATAAAAATGTGGACTATCAGGAAGACCTGGGTTCAATCCCAGGTCGCGTCTTACCAAAGACTTTAAAAACGGTACTTGATACCGCCTTGTTTTACGCTCAGCAATATATTTCAGCAATATAATATGCGTAAGAAGGGTAAAGTGGAGCAATCCAGGGGAAGGAGTAGCGCCCTCCCCTACACCTCGGTGTTGTAGCTATTGAAAAGAGAGCCTTCTGGTCACCCTCGATAAAGGGAGACAACTTCAAGGTCCTGTTCACGTAGCTGCCAAAATTTTAAAAAAAACTCCACAGAGTCGAAGTTAAATTGGCTATTGTCTTGATGCTTTCGTTGGTTTTATGGCATAGCTTTTATGCTGAAATTATTATTTTTGTAAGCAATTTCAACCAACCACATAATAAGCGAATGCAGCAAATTAGCACAGGAAGAGATTAAGACAACACACGATTGGGTGGGCAACGCGATCTACTGGGAATTGTGCAAGAAACTGAAGTTTGACTAAACGAACAAATGGTTTATGCACAACCCGGAATCCATCCTGGAGAATGAGACGCATAAACTTCACTGGGATTCTGAAATACAAACGGATCCCCTAATCTCCGCTACATCAACAAAAAAAGAGAACTTACCGAATTGTGGATTTTGCTGTCCCGACTGACCATTGAGTAAGACTGAAAGAAAGCGAAAAGAAGAATAAGTACCTAGACCTTGTTATGGAATTGAAAAACTGTGGAACATAAAAGTGACGATTATACCAGTTGTAAGTCACCAAAAAATTGATACAACTACTGGAGGACTTGAAAATAAGTGGATGAACGTAGACCATCCAAACTACAGTACTATTAAGATCGGCCTGAATACTGTGAAGAGTCCTGGAGACTTGAGGAGACTTACTGTAATTCAAGCTGATGCTGGCGTGAAAAACTCTCAAAAAGTAAAATAATAATGATAAGCTATGCAATAATGATAAACTATATCGAAAAAAATATGGTTGCAATAAATGAATGCAACTGAATAAATACAAGAACACGCTCGACTGAGAGAGGAAGTTGATCTACTGGGAACTGTGCAAGAAACTGATATTTCACCATAGTAACTAATGGTACATATAATGCTTTTAGAGGACGGCATGTCTCGCCTTTGTATACTTTGCCACAGCTGTATGGGATGGAATAAAAGCAATTCTTAGACATGTTGTATTCTGTTGGGATTTGATTCGGAAAAGATGTTTAGGATGAGTTGAACCTCTCCTGAAGGTTGTCCTGATATCATATGAACTACATATTTTTTCAATTTTTTCTACCAAGCCTTTGCCATTGGGTAGACAGACTCTGGTAAGTTTTCGGGTTCTATCCTCTGTCTAGAGAACTAGATTTCTTGAAACTGATGTAATCCTCTTTGGGTAATTGTTTCGATGGAGAGTGTCTCTTAATTTGTCAATTTCTTCTGGATTTGCATCGTTACTACTGATGGCTTTTGCTCGGAGTTGTAGACAACGGACGATTCCTTACAATTTAAAGAAAGACCACCTTTCTGGACTACGTCTTTCCAAAAGTCCTGGAGTTGACCATGTCCTCTGTAAGAGTGCTGATGGAACTTACAAGACACGGGTTTTTGGCCGTGTAATTACCATTACTAGTTAATTTTGGATCGCTTGTGTGGGGTGTGGACCAGTAGCTCAGTGCTAGAGTTTCGGCTCTTCGTTCTGTGATCGCTGGTTCGATCTCTTTTGGAGGAGATCAATGTGTACACTGCTAATGTGACCTAATACGGTCGAAACAACTCTCCAGGAGTTCGGTAAGTTACGCGTAGTGTTTGCTGGATTTTCTGGTTATGGTAATTCAATTTATAAAATAATTCCTCCACGCAAAAAAATGTACACTCTATGGCTTTAAGTATTCCTATCTAATACGAAAAAATTTTAAGCAGATCTGTTTTGGCCCAGTTAGCTGGGGCTGCAAAATACACTGATTACATCTATGCAAAGGTGTAAAAATCCCCCAATGAATGTTACGGATATGACACTAAACGATCTGAGAGTGAGGCTCCAGTAATACTCTAGCTTTCGGAAATGCAGAGTACCCTTTTATCGTCGTCGCTCCCAGGTTCACTCTGACCTGGAGTGTTAGCCCTTCATCCTATTTACCATCCACCCGGCTTTCGTTGGTGCAATGGTTATCGTCGTGAGAGATAGACACAGTGACACGAGTTCAAATCCTGGATAAGGATGAGTGCATTTCACATTGCATTAATACTCTTGGGAAGGTGCCCGCGGTGTAATGGTTATCGTCGTAGGAAATGGACACGGCGACACGAGTTCAAATCCTGGATGAGACTGATTGTATTTCACATAGCACTAATACCCTTGGTAAAGGTATGAATCCGATTATTCTCTCTCCAGCTACGGGTAAATAGTAGGGCAGACTAGGTTCTTCAGCCTTGGTGAGGCAACTAGTCTAGAAGAAGGAAAACTCTGAATTCAAACCCGTTAAACTCCGCTTAAAAATTGACCTTGTGTCATATCCTGCCCGAGCAGAGGGGTTGGACACCAGGAGGTTCCGTGGTGTAATGGTTATCGTCGTAGGAAATGGACACGGCGACACGAGTTCAAATTTTGGACGAGATTGATAGCATTTTACATAGCACTAATACCCTTGGTAAAGGTATGAATCCAATTATTCTCTCTCAAGCTATGGGTGAATAGTAGGACAGACTAGGTTCTTCAGCCTAAGTGAGGCAACTATTCTAGGAGAAGGAAAACTGAATTCAAACCTGTTAAACTCCACTTAAAAATTGACATTGAGTCATATCCTGCCCGAGCGGAGGGGTTGGTAAATAGGATTAATACTCTTGGGAAAGCTGTAAGTCCTGTCATTCTCTCACCAGTTGTGGGTAAATAATAGGGTAGCCTTCAACTCCGTATAAAAAAATTGACCTTGTGTCACATTCTGTCCTTGCTGCAAGGTAGGTGAATATATACTCACCCCCTTTTTTGAGGAGGCACCCCTTGGTGTGTCGTTAACCCGGCCAACAACGCTGGGTCGTGGGGTGGGGAGAAATGAATTTTTAAAAAAGTAAATACAGATGGAAAAAATAACATCAAATAAATAAAATGCAAAAAAAAGCGAGAAAGAAAAATAAATAAGAATAAATGAAAAAGGAAGAAAAGAAGAAAAAGAAGAATCATAATAGGAGATGAGACACCGGAATCCATTTTGTTGTCTCTGTTCTCGGCTTTTACGGTTCCATCAAATTGATATTAAATATGGCGTCGATGATGGGAAAAGCGGCCATTTTGAAACTTCTCAGTGAATTTATTTGATCTTTTTTTGGTGCAATACTATTTTCTCCAAGTAAATGAGATTTGGCACACGACTTGTTTTTTATATTCTTCCTTTTTGGGACACTTTTGTTTTAATACTATTTGATTCGTTAAAGTTTTTTTTTCTTTTAATGAGATTCCTTTCTTTCTTGGCTTGGACTCATTCTTTATTTATTTATTCATTTTGACAAATTATTTCTTTCTTACTTTCTTTAAAGCCTTTAACTAATTCTTTCTTTCTGTCTGTCTGTCTTTCTTTCTTTCTTTCTTTTGACTAATTCGTTCTTTCTTTCTTTCTTTCTCTCTTTCTTTCTTTCTTTCTTTCTAGCCTTTGACTAATTCTCTCTTTCTCTTTTTTTTTTCTAATTCTTTCTTTCTTTTTTTCCTTTCTTTTTTTCTTTCTTTCTTTCTAGTCTTGGACTCATTCTGTCTTTCTGTCTGTCTTTCTTTATATCTTCTAACAAATTCTTTCTTTCTTTCTTTCTTTCTTTCTAGCCTAGGACCCATTCTTTCTTTCTTTCTTTCTTTCTTTCTTGCCTTTGACTAATTCCTTCTAAACTTTTTTCTTCTTTCTAACCCGTTTCAATTTTTTATTTATTTCTTTTTTTCTAGCTTTTGACTAATTCTTTCATTTTTTTTCTTTCGATTATAGTCGAATTTTTGGCAACGTATGGTCGACTTTCTGACGACTTTCACTTTTTATATTTTTTTTTTTTTACTCTGATGGAAAATTTAACTGAGAAGTTTTTGATTAAATTTGACTAATCTTTAATTGTTTCAACACCAATTCATTACATGCGTCCAATGGTGAGGCTCCAGTTTTCTAAGATTTGGGAATATATAGTGTTCCTTATTTGACATTACTCTAGGGTCTATTATAACTCAGCGTGATAACATCTGATTGGGTCCTGTCTATGGGTCCAACTGAAGTGTTTATTCATTTAACTATGTGAAGATAAATGATTTGCGCTAAATTGCATTGTTAGAAATAGGACTGATTGATCATTTATGTGTCTGGCTTCTTTGGCTTCTTTGTTTTAATGGCATATCAACCTTTGTAGGTTATTTAATGCCAAAGCCATTCTCCTAGAAGAACAGTGGTGGTACTATTTAACCCATAGCCGGGAGGATAAGGGTATTTGCCTGAAAGTGAACGTAATTGCGCGACTGGAGTACGAACTCGCTTACTACGATTCCGTAGTCCATCGCTTTAACCATTTCACCACGAGGACACCCCCTCATTTACTTGTGTGCAAACAAAGAAGAGGTTTTAATTGAATTATAAGCGGAACCATGTAAATTTGTTTGGTTACTTTGTTTAATGACATATCAACCTTCGTAGGTTATTTAATGCCAAAGCCATCCTTCTAGAAGAACAATAGTTGTACTATTTAACCCATAGCTGGGAGGATAAGGGTATTCATACCTGTCGCCTGGGTATTTGTCTGAAAGTGTACGTAATAGCGTGACTGTAGTTCGAACTACGATTCCGCAGTCCATTGCTTTAACCATTACACCCTGAGGACACATCCATTTAACTTTGTTGACTTACGCTAAATTGAAGTGCTTAAGATAGAACTGTTTGATCATTTAACTGTGTGTAAACAAATGACTGCTGTTTAATTGAATTATTAGTGATACATAGCAATACTTGGAACCATTTAACTTTGTTGACTTATGCTAAATTGAAGTGTTTGAGATAGAACTGTTTGATCATTTAAGTGTGTGCAAACAAGTGACTAATGTTTAATTGAATTGTTAGGTTTACATCTATGAGTCAGATAGATTTTGTTTAAAAATTATTTATATTCGATAAAACTGGGTGCAAAAAATGGTTCGTATTAGATAAGACTATGTGCAAAAAAACTCTTAAGAGATAACAACACAAAAAAATGTACATATGAACATACTATGAACACGATTTCATAACCTCTAGGCATAAAATACCCCTAGACAGGGTAGCGTGCACTTAAAATAAATCAAAAAATGTGACAAAAATGTGTTTATTTTCTCCTCTTTTTTTGATTTTCTTTCTTTCTTTCATTCTTTATTTATTTATTTTTTTGACATCAGTTTTTTTTTCTCTTGAGCCCATACCATTTTTATATATATTTCTTATATTTTATTTCCTTTTTTAATTTTCTTTTTTTTATTCTTGTTTTTCTTTGTTTTTGTTTTTTTGTTATTTTTTAGGTGGGGGAGGATAAAACATTCTCCCAAGGGATATCTAAGGTATGACACGAAACTGCGTCTCATCGTGAAGGTCCAGTTCTAAAAATCGGGAGAGTTATGGAGTAAGGTTTTATTATTCCCAGGTTTTGTGCATTTTATCAGTCATCTTTCCATCACTTTTCTCTTCCTTCCTTCCATTCTATAATCTCTCTCTCTCTCTCTCTCTCTCTCTCTCTCTCACACACACACACACACACACACACACGCACGCTCTCTCTTTCTCTCTCTTTCTCTCTCTCTCTCACACGCTCTCTCTCTCTCACATGCTCTCTTTTTCTCTCTCACACACTCTCTCTCTCTTTCTTTCTCTTTCCCCTCTCTCACACGCTCTCTCTCACACGATCTCTCTCTCTCTCTCTCTCACACACACACGCTCTCTCTCACACGATCTCTCTCTCTCTCACACACACACACACACACGCACGCTCTCTCTCTCTCTTTCTCTCTCTCTCTCTCTCACATGCTCTCTCTTTGTCTCTTTCTTTCTCTCTCACACGCTCTCTCTTTCTCTCTCTGTCGCTTTCTTTCTCTTTCCCCTCTCTCACACGCTCTCTCCCTCTCTCTCTCCCTCTCTCTCTCTATCTATCTCCTCCTCCTCTCTCTCTCACTCTCCCTCTCTCACCTCATCTTTCACCGATATTCTTTTTATTCTCAATTCCTTCTGACTCATACATTTCCTATTTTTTATCTGCCATCCTTTCTTCATTTTTATTCACCTCTCACTCTTTCTGCCTTTCTCACTCTTACTCTCTCTCTCTCTCCCTCTATCTCTCTATCTCCTCCCTCTCCTCCCCTCTCTCTCCCTCTCTCTATCTATCTCTCTTACTCCCTCCCTATCTTCCTCCCTCTTTTTATTTTTCTCTGTTGTCTTCGCTTTCAATCTCTTCTAAATATTAATCATATGTTTCCTGCTTTTTATCTGCCATCTTTACTTCCTCTTTATTTTCTCTCACCCTCTCTCTCTCTCTCTCTCTCTCTCTCTCTCTCTCTCTCTCTCTTTCTCTCTTTCACAATTTTGTTCACTCACTCACTCTCTCGTTCGCTTTTTCACTCTATTTTTTCTCCTTTCCTTTCTTCCTCTTCTTTTATTTTTCCCTGTTTTCTTCATTTTCTTTCCATTCTATCTCATGAACATACGTTTCTTACTTTTTATCAGTCATTCAAACTCCCCTCTCTTTCTCTCTCTCTCTCTCTCTCTCTCTCTCTCTCTCTCTCTCTCTTACTATTTTATTCACGTTTCTTACTTTTTATCGACCATTCAAACTCCCCATCCCCTCTCTCTTCCCCTCTCTCTCTCTCTCTCTCCTTCGCTATTTTATTTTCCCTTTGTTTTCTTCATTTTCATCTCCTTCTAACTTATATACATACGTTTCTTACTTTTCATCGGCAATCCAAACTCTCTCTCTCTCTCTCTCTCTCTCTTCTTTTCTTTTCTTTTCGCTCTCTATCTTTCCCTCCTTTCCTCTCTCCCTCTCTTCTTTTTTCCCTTTGTTTTCTTCATTTTCATCTCCTTCTAACTCATATACATACGTTTCTTACTTTTTATCGGCAATCCAAACTCTCTCACTCTTTCTCTCTCTTTTTCTCTCTATCTCTCTCTCTTTTACACACACACACACACTCACATACACACACACACACACTTATTCTCTCTCTTTCTCTCTCTCTCTCTCTCTCTCACTTCCGCCATCTTTGCATTTCCTTTCAATTCCTTTTTCTCCTTTCCTCTCTTTTTTTCAAATAACTCCACAACTCACCGTATCTTGCTAAATCTTTCCTGTCTATTACCCAACACCTGTCTAGCATCTTCAATTCATCTATCGTTCATCTGTCCAAAACTCTTTTCCTTTTTGTCGTTCATAAGCCCATCTTCCTTTTCTCTTTTCCAGCTGTTTCTATTAATTCCGCCGACCAAAATAGAGACGCCGCAGATGACAAAAGCAAATCAGAAACAATTGTCACCTTTGGCATTGTCGCCATTACAAAGGTTTGACACTACACCGAAAGATATATGGCCGCCTTCGAACCCTTAAGAGGTACTTAAAATTGTCCGTTGCTTTTCGTAACACTTCGTCGTCTTTACACGTTCCCTATCTTACGAGCGGAAGAGTTCGTTGTTGAAGGTGATGAGTGGCGAGGGGCAAATTAGTCGGAAACGGTATAAGACAGAAGTTAACAACTCGAGCCTCGTTTTGGTGTTCGCTTCCAACATGGCGTCTGTTCGTTTGTTTCGTAGCGGCATCGTTAATTTAATTTTTTTTGTTATCTTTTTCTCATTTTTTGTTGTTTTTTTTTTTTTATATTTTTTCTTTTCTATTCTTTTTTCTTCTATCCTCTTTCTTTCTTTCCTTCAAGAAACTTTTTTTTTAAATTTCTCCTCTCTTCCTTTCTGTCTATTTCTTTTTCTTTTCTTTTCTATATATCCATCATTTTCGTTCTCCGTTTAGTTTAGTTTTTTTTTTCTTCTAATTTATTTATCAATCTTTTAATTTTTCATTCGCTTCTTATTTATTATACAACTTTTATCCTCTTTTTTCTTTATTTATTTTTAAGATTCTCATTCATCTATTTTTTCTTTTGTTTCTATTTCGTGTTTCTTTCTTCGTGTTTTTCTTCCATTTTTAATTGTTACATTTATTTGTAACAATGTCGTTCTTTTTTTTATTTCATGTTTTATTTTTTTTGTTTTTTCTTTTCTTCATTAATTTTATCTTTTATATTTTCCTTCAGATATTTTTAGCTTTCTTGTTCTTTCCTTTCTCTTTTTTTCATCATCATCAAATCTTCGTCTTTTTTTCTTTTCTTCATTTTCATATTTGATCTTTCTTATAATGTTCACAACTTTTTTTTTCCTTTGTTTAAAATCATACGTTTATTCTTCGTGATTTTCTTTCTTTCTTTCATTCTTTTTATCTTTCATTTTCTCTTTCCCTTTCTTTTTCCTTTCTTTTTTTTTTCTGTTTTTCGTGTTTTTCTTCCTTTTCTTTCTTTTAGGTACGGTTCAAGGGTAAAGTGGAGCAATCCAGGGAATGGAGTAGCGCCCTCCCCTACACCTTGGTGTAGTAGCTATCGAAAAGGGAGCCTTCGGGTCACCCTCGACTATGGTCGCTAACTACTTAACTATATTCTAGATTATTTTTTCATTATTTAACTTTCTCATGATTCACTTTTTTCTTCTCTCGCTTAAATTCCTTCATCAGCTCTTCGTGTTTTTCTTTCCTATTATCTTTTTCTTTTTTAATCTAAACTTTCTCGTTCTTCAATTTTCTTCTTCTTTTTTGTTTCAATATAACGTTTCCTTCTTCGTGTCTGTCTTTCTTTTCTTCATTTTTGTAATTCACTTTTGTTCCTTATCTTTAACTTTCTCGTTTTTCCTTTTTTTTTTTTTTCTTTCATCTAAATTCATTCCTTTGTTATATCTGGTTAAATATTTTCTATCTTTCTTTATTCACTATTTTTCAAATTTTTCTTCTTTTTTTTTATATATGATCCTCATAACTCATAAATTTTCTTTCTCTCATTCATTTTTATGCTTTTCTGCTTCTTCCATTTTCTTTCGCTCCCCTTTATCTTCCCTTTTTTCTTTCTTTGTTTTCATTATTCTTTCTTTATTCATTTTCTTTTTCTCTTTTTATATAGTTATCCTCTTTTTCTTTTTCATTCCGTCTTTTTTTCATCTGATTCACGTTATCAACCGTTTTATTACATTTCTTCTTCTTTTTCTTCTCTTTCTCTTTCTGGTTATCACTTATTTTCTTTCATTTCTTCTTTCCTATCTTGTTTTTATTTTTATTTTCATCTTTCTCGTTATCATCTTTACTAAAAATCATTTAGATTCTAATAACGCTAGATATCTAGTGAAACGTGTCAATTTATTTATGATCTTTACTATGATAATTGCATAGGAAATTATTTTATTTCATTTCTAAAATGCATTAAAAAATTTTTTTTCTAAAAAATTCATTGGAAATAATTTTTACTATGAAAATGCATCGGGAATCATTTTTACTATAAAAACGCAGTGGAAATTATTTTTACTATCAAAATGCATCGGAAATGATTTTTACTATAAAAAATGCATCGGGAATCATTTTACTATTAAAAGTTATTTTTTCTAAAAAAAAATGCATTAGAAATAATTTTTACTATGAAAATGAATCAGGAATTTTTTTTACTATAAAAAAAAAAGCAGTGGACATTATTTTACTATCAAAATGCATTGGAAATGATTTTTAATATAAAAATGCATTGGAAATGATTTTTACTATAAAAATGCATTGGAAATTATTTTACTATAAAAATGCGTTGGAAATGATTTTTATTATAAAAATGCATCGGGAATAATTTTACAAGTAAAAATAATTTCTTCTAAACAAAAATGCATTGGAAATAATATTTACGATGAAAATGCACCAGGAATCGTTTTTATTATAAAAAAAGCAGTGGACATTATTTTTATCATAAAAATGCATAGGAAATTATTTTTACAACAAAGAAATAGTATTGTAAATGATCTTTGCAATAAAAATGCATTGGAAATGATTTTTACTATATTTTTACAATAAAGATACATTAGCAATAATTTTTACGATAAAAACCATTAGAAATTATTTTTACACTAAAAATTCCTAAGTCAATAAATTTCAGCGTAATATTGTTTTCACCATGAAACTTAAAAGTAAAGGAAAAGTTTATACGTTTTATTTTGGCTTTATTTAAACGAACCAGGGCGAGTGGAGACAATCCAAACGACTTCATTATTAAGATTGGCCAGAATACCAAGAAGAGTCCTGGAGACTCGAGGTGACTGGTTGTCACTCAAACTCAAGAGGAAAACCATCAGCTAACACTGGAGTGAAAAACCCTCAAAAGAGTAAAATAATAATAATAATAATAATAATAATAATAATTGAAAATGAAAGACAAGATTCGAAAAGAATATCTTGGGAGAAGTAGAAAACCACTCGAGACAAAACTCTCCAGCAGAAACCTCATCAAAGGAATAAATACTTGGGCTGTGCCCCTCGTAAGATATTCGGGACCCTTTCTCAAGTGGACCAGAGATGAACTTAAACAAATGGATCAAAGAACAAGAGAACTAATGACCATGAATCAGGCATTACATCCCAGAAACGACGTTGACAGACTTTACGTGTTGCATTCAATAAGTTACCAAACTTTTTTGTACAGGCATTTAAAATTGTCGTAGACTCTTGAAAATTCACTATGTTATTGCGATACATCTTATGAGATGACTGACCGATTTTTATGATTTCAGCTGCAAATGAACAGCTACAGCAGTAATTGGAATACACCCTACTAAAGCCTTACTGTCACAGCTGGTGAATTTCAAAAATGCAATCTAACACTTTAGAAGAACGATATGCAATAAAATTTTGTTTTAAACTTTGAAAAAAATGCCACAGAAACGTATAGAATGCTTCAAACTGCTTTTGAAGCATCTTGCATGAGTCGAGCATCAGTTTTTGAGTGGCATAAGAGATTCAAGGAAGGCAGGGAGTCTGTGAGGGATGATGAGAGGTGTGGGAGGAGTAAGGAAGTCAATATACCACGGTTGATTGGCCAAACGGTTAGGGTTAGGGTTACTATGTTGAGGTTTTAAAGGAGTTCAGGAGGAGGTTCCGCCGGAAGAGGCCATCACTCTTCAAATCGGGTCAGTGGCATTTCCACCAGGACAATGCACCAGTCCACAACTCCATCCTTGTCACAGACTATTTGACTAAGATGGGCATCAAAACAGTTCCCCACCCTTCCTATAGTCCAGACTTTGCTCCCTGTGTCTTTTGGTTATCCCCTAATCTCAGAGGCTGTCGTTATAAGACAATTGAAGAGATGAAAGGGGCTGTGACGAAGGTCATTGACACGCTCACACAAGAGGACTTCCATGGGGCCTTCCAGAAATTGTTGGAACGGTAGAACAAGTGCATTGCAGCCGGAAGATATAACTTCGAAGGGAACTATAGTTTCATGTGTGTACTATCAATAAAAGTGCCCATAAGAAAAAGTCTGGAAACTTATTTAATGATCCTCGTACGTATCTAGAAAAGAGGGTGGAAGAGGACTTGCCATCATCGAAGACAGCGTTGATGCATCGATACAACGGCTCGAAGACTACATAGAAAAACACGAAAGAGAACTGATTACAGCCATCAGAAACGATACGGACAACACGATAGACGATAAAATGACAACAACTAGGAAACAAAAATGGGAGAAAAGACAACTCTCTGGCCGTTTTAAACGTCTAATAAACAACATCTCACACCAGAAACCCTGGATCTGGCTAAGAAAAGAAAAGCTTTAGAGAAACGGAATCTCTCCTAATAGCAGTATAGGACAACGCCATAAGGACCAATCATATCAAAGTGAGAATAGATAAGTCGCAACAAAACAGTAAATGTAGGCTATGTGGTGACAGAGACGAAACGATCAATCACATAATAAGCGAATGCAGCAAATTAGCATAGAAGGAGTATAAGGCGAGATACGACTAGGTCGACTGGGAATGTGCAAGAAATTTAAATTTAACCATACAAACAAATAGTATATGCACAACCCAGCACCTATCCTAGAAAATGACACTCATAAATTCCTATGGGACTTTAACATACAAATGGATCACCTAATCCCGGCCAGAAGACCAGACCTGATAATAATCAACAAAAAAAAAAAAAAGAGAATTTTCAGAATTGTCGACTTTGCTGTCCCGGCGGACCACAGAATATATCTGAAGGAATTTGAAAAAAAGGATAAGTACCTCGACCTTGCTAGAGAATTGAAAAAGATGTGGAACATGAAAGTGACGATTGTACTAATTATGATTGGTGCTTTTGGCACAATAACAAAAGGATTATTAAAAGGCCTGGCGGACTTGGTAGAGACTATCCAAATGTCAGCATTGCTGAGAACGGCCAGAATCCTTAGACGAGTCCTAGAGACTTGAAGAAACTTACAGTCACTCAAATTCCAGTGAAAAACCATTAGCTAACACTGATGTGAAAAACTCTAAAGGAGTAAAAAAAATAATGATAATAATAATAATAGACCATACGAACAAATGGTATATTCACAACCAGGAACTCGTCTTGGAGAATGAGACGCTCAAAATTCTCTGGGATTTTAAAACAAACAGACCACATAATCTCGGCCAAACGACCAGACATAGTAATCATATTTACCCAACCCCTCCGCTAGGGCAGGATATGACACAAGGTCAATTTTACGCGAAGTTTAACAGGTTTGAATCCAGAGTTTTCCTTTACCTAGACTAGTTGCCTCACCAAGGCTGAAGAACCTAGTCTGTCCTGCTATTTACCCATAGCTGGAGGGAGAATAATTGGATTCATACATTTCCCAATGGTATTAGTGCTATGTGAAATGCAATCAGTCTCGTCCGGGATTTGAAATCGTGTCGCCGTATTCATTTCCTACGATTATAACCATGATGACCAGACATAGTAATAGTCGACAAAAAAGAGGGCCGGCCAAATAGTCAGCTTTGCCATCCCAGCTGACCAGAGTAAAAAAAAGAGAAAGCAAAAAGAGAGATAAGTACAAAGACCTTGCAGGAAAACTAAGAAGAAACATGGAAAATGAAGATGACGGTGACACCAATTGTATTTGGTGAACTTGGAATAATACCTGAAAGATTGGTTAAGGGACTGGAAGACATAAAAATAATAGGACATCCAGACTTGAGCATCACTAAGATCATCCAGATTACTGAGGAGAGTCCTGGAGACTTGCTTTGACTCAAACTCCAGTGAAAGACCATCAGTTAACACTGGTGGGAAAATATCTCAGATGAGTAAACTAATGATAATAAAGATGGAGTAACATTTTTGCTTCCTTTCTGTGTCTGTTTTTCTTTTCTTTTTTTTTTTTTTTTGATAACGTCATATTTTTATAGACCCTTTCTATAAAAAAAGGCGTCAGTTAAGCTATTTAAGTATGACGGCTCATATATCAACGAAGAGCCAAGTGAGACAGAGTTCGAATAAGGAATCTTTATTTTTAATTATCGGCGTTAAATGATTGTCTTTAATTGGTTGACACAGTCGGTGTAAAAACGGCGCGAAAATGTGATTGGTTAAAGAGGAAATTGAAATGGAATAATAAAGGGAGAAAAAGAAAAAGATTTATTGTAGAAGAAGAAGAAGAAGAAGAAGAAGAAGAAGAAGAAGAAGAAGAAGAATGTAAAAAAATTGAATGAAAAAGATACCGAATGAAAAATATTGAAGAAGAAGAAGAAGGTAAAAATTTGAATGAAAAACAGATCGAATGGAAAATATTGAAGAAGAAGAAGAAGAAGAAGAAGAAGAAGAAGAAGAAGAAGAAGAATGTAAAAAAATTGAATGAAAAAGATACCGAATGAAAAATATTGAAGAAGAAGAAGAAGGTAAAAATTTGAATGAAAAACAGATCGAATGGAAAATATTGAAGAAGAAGAAGAAGAAGAAGAAGAAGAAGAAGAAGAAGAAGAAGAAGAAGAAGAATGTAAAAAAATTGAATGAAAAAGATACCGAATGAAAAATATTGAAGAAGAAGAAGAAGGTAAAAATTTGAATGAAAAACAGATCGAATGGAAAATATTGAAGAAGAAGAAGAAGAAGAAGAAGAAGAAGAAGAAGAAGAAGAAGAAGAAGACGAAGAAGAAGAAGAAGAAGGTAAAAAAATTGAAGGAAAAACATACTGAATGGAAAATATTGAAGAGTCTGAATGAAAAAAAAAAGGAGAAAAATTGAATTTTTTAAAATTAACCACGTAAAAGAACGAAAAAAAGAATAAAAATGGTAAATGATTGAAAGAAAAAAAGAAAAGAAAAGAATGAAAAAAAAAAAAGCAAATACTATGAAGAATACTGAATGAAAAGGAGAATGAATAAAAACAGAAAAATAATACAACAAATTGAATGAAAAACGGATAAACGATTGAAAATTTTATAATAATGGTTGGCTGGTTCGATTTTATGGCGCATCAATCGTTGTTGGTTATTTAAAGCCAGATCTCATTTACACATATAATAAATGTATTTGACGCAAATAGCTTGTAGTTAACATTCTAAACAAGTCAGAACTAATGTTTACAAACAGTTAGATAGATTTAAGTATTGGTTTGATTTGATTTGGTTTTATGGCATATCAACCATTGTAGGTTATTTGATGCTAAATCCTCTTTAAATATACGAGGATCATTAAATAAGTTTCCAGACTTTTTTCGTATGAGACTTTTATTGATAGTTCACACATGAAACTCTAGTCCCCTTCGAAGTAATCTCCTCCGGATGCAATGCACTTGTTCTACCGTTCCAACAATTTCTGGAAGGCTCCAGGGAAGTCCTCTCGTCTGAGCGTATCAATGACCTTCGTCACAGCCTCTTTCATCTCCTCAATTGTCTCATAACGACAGCCTGTGAGCTTAGGGAATAACCAAAAGTCACAAGTAACAAGGTCTGGACTATAGGGAGGGTGAGGAACTGTCTTGATGCCATCTTGGTTAAATAGTCTGTGACAAGGATAGAGTTGTGGACTGGTGCATTGTCCTGGTGGAAATTCCACTGACCCGATTTGATGAGTGCTGGCCTCTTCCCAAAGAAACCTCTTCCTGAACTTCCTTAAAACCTCAACATAATAACCCTTACCCTAAACCTAACCCTTTGGCCAATCAACTCTGGTGTATTGACTTCCTTACTCTTCCCACACCTCTCATCATCCCTCACAGACTCCCTGCCTTCCTTGAATCTCTTATGCCACTCAAAAACTGATGCTCGATTCATGCAAGATGGTCGAAAAGCAGTTTGAAGCATTCTATACGTTTCTGTGGCATTTTTTACAAGTTTAAAACAGAATTTTATTGCATATCGTTCTTCTAAAGTGTCCTCACGTCTAGATTGCATTTTTGAAATTCACCAGTAGTGACAATCAGGCGTTAGTAGGGTGTATTCCAATTCCCCCTGTAGCTGTTCATTTGCAGCTGAAATCATAAAAGTTGGTCAGTCATCTCATAAGATATATAGCAATAACATTCTGAATTTTCAAGAGTCTATGGCAATTTTAAAAGCTTGTAAAAAATGTCTGGAAACTTATTGAAGGTACCATGTAAATGTTAAATATATAGTATTTGGTTTGATTTGGTTTGGTTTTATGGCATATCAACCACTGTAGGTTATTTAAAGTCGAGCACAGATTATTCTTAATTATTTGATATATATGATTTGTAAACATAAGTCAACTAAGTTAAATCGTTTTAAGTATTGTTATGTATCCCTAACAATTCAATTAAGCATCAATCATTTCTTCTATTTCAAACAATTCAATTTAGCATAAGTCAACAATGTTAAATCATTCCAAGTATTGTTATTTATCGCTAATAATAATTAAATTAAACATCAGCCATTTGTTTACATACAGGATTAGTTCTGTTTCGAACAATACTATCAGGTCCTTCCATTCCAGGCCAGAGTGAACCTGGGAGCGATGGCAATGAAAGGGGTACTCTGGATTGCCCAAAGATCAAGTGTTACTTAAGCCTCATCATCAGATTGTATCATGCCATATCCTAGACTATTGTAGTTGTTGTTAGGGTACTCCTCTGAAGAGATGCAGTCAGTGTACTTTACAGCCCCAGCTTACTGAATTAGAGTTTGGGGGAATATAGAGTACTCTTTCATTGACATTCTGCTATCGATCAAACAGAACTGTTCATTCTGAGCTCAATTTTTGCACACAGTTAAATAACTCCAAGTATTGCTATGGTTTGGTTTCTTTGTTTAATGGCATATCAACATTTGTAGGTTATCTAATGCCAAAGCTCATTCTCCTAGAAGAACTGTAGTGGTACTATTTAACCCATAGATGGGAGGATAAGGGGGTTCATGCCTTTCCCAAGGGTATTTGCCCGAAAGTGAGCGCGACTGAAGTACGAACTCACTTACTACGATTCCGTAGTCAATCGCTTTAACCAATACACCACGAGGACATCCTCCAAATATTGCTATATATTTCTTAGAATTTAATTAAACATCAGACATTTGTTTGCACACAGTTAAATGATTAAGCAGTTCTATGTCTGACAATTCTATTTATCATAAGTCTTTTGTTTGAACACATAGATAGGACCCTATCTGGTGCTACAACTCCGAACCAGAGTGGACCTGGGAGCGATGCCAATGAAAGGTTAATCCATATTCCCCAACCTCCAAAGATAGAACCTTGTCAACAGGTTGTTCAATGCCATATCAAGGACACTTGTTGGGGAGGTCTTACAGTTGTATACTCACATAAGAAATATACATATATACACATATACATGCAGAATACATATTGACGCAATAATAAAGACATGCAAAGACTTCTTAAAAAAAACATACCTCTCACTTTATTTGAAAGGTTTGTGTGTGAGAGGGAGTAGGAGACTGAACAAAAACTGCAACATATTGACCTCCTCAGCCCCTCCGGACATCGCCATGTGTCGTTCTCGTTCTCCTGGGCTGCTCAACTGGAGGCCTGGGGGCCCAGCCTCTCTGAGACATCTTCTCATTCCAGCATCTTCTCACCAACTGGTCTGACTTCCAAACTTACGGACTTCCTGTCTTCACCTAGTTATATAATAGTTCAATCGCCCACTCAATATCACCCCATAAATGGCCATCGGGATATGTCACTTCCACTGTCCTGGGAATGGCATGTTTGATTGTCATCAAGCGGAAATAACTGTCATGCAGTTCACAGGTCACTCTCTTCCTGTGCATCAGTTTGTGGCTGTACCGCGGGATTTTACCTTGTCCCATATTGTCAGTCAAGCCCGCCTACGCAATAGGAGTATGCAACTTCCGCGTCTTTGGAATGGCATGTCTGGCCGGGTCGAAGATCATCATACAACATTACATCTCTGCAGGGATGCAGTCTGTGTATTCTACAGCTCCAACCGACTGGTCTTGTTACATTTGTTTGCGCACAGTTAATTAGTTTCAAGTATTGCAATGTAACTTTTATTTTTACAAGTTTTATTTTCACAAAATTAAATGTATTGCTATGTAATACTAACAATTTAATATCTGTCATTTGTTTGCGCACATTTAATTAGTTTCAAGTATTGCTATGTAACTATAATAGTTTCATTTGCACACAATTCATCATCTCATCATCTTGTCATGCCATTAGCACGGATATCCCAGACCCTTTCTCGCCACCTCTCCCAATCGTTCATCGCTTCCGGCTGGTCCTCAGGGCTACAACCCGTATCCTCACAGAGCTGCTGTATGTAGGTTCGAGCTGGTTGCCCTGCTTTGTAAAAATTGCCATGCAATACTAATAATTCAATATCAGTCATTTGTTTACACACATTTAATTAGTTTCAAGTATTGCTATGTAACTCTAATAGTTTCATTTGCACACAATTCATCATCTCATCATCTTGTCATGCCATCAGCATGGATATCCCAGACTCTTTCTCGCCACTTCTCCCTATCGTTCATCGCTTCCGGCAGGTCCTCAGGGCTACAACCCGTATCCTCACATAGCTTCTGTATGTAGGTTCGAGCTGGTTGACCTGCTTTGTAAAAATTGCAAAGCAATACTAACAATTAAATATCAGTAATTTGTTTGCACAAAGTTAAATGATTCAACAGTTTTATTTGATCCATCGGTGGGGCTTTAACCGTTACGATCACTCCAGGTTAAAATGGACTTGACATTAAGGATAATGTAGGAGTACTCCAAATTCTCCAAAGGTCCAGGACTGGAGCCTAACCATCAGATATTTTTGTGTCAAATACAGAACACTCTGTAGAGATGCAGTCGAGGTATTCTACAGCCTCAGCCGACGCAAATGCAACGGGACTCGGTGAAATTTTGAAGAAAAAGATCTTATTCAAAAGGACTTTTTTTTTTATTCTTGAATGAAAAATGGAAAAAAGATTGTATGAAAAAGAAATGAAAAAGAATTTTTAAAAGATTGAATGAATGATGCATAAGAGACTGAGCAAAAAAAAAGGGATAAATAAAAAATCGAATGAAAAAAAGGGTGAAAAAAGATTAAACGAGAAAAGAATGGACAAAGAAGTGAATGAGAAATTGACAAACATTGAAAGAAAAAAAGGATGTATAAAAAAACTGATGATAAAAAAGGATTAAAAACCAGATTAAATCAGAAAAGAATTGATAAAAGATAGAGTGAAGGAGAAAATGAAAAAAATTGATTGAAAAAGATTGAAAGAAAAAGTTTAAAATTTTGAATGAAATTAAATAAGAAGCTAAATTTAAAATATGAATGGATGAAATGAAAAAGTTGATGAAAAAATATTGAATGAATAAAGGATGAATAAACGTTTGAGTGAAACCTTGATAAAAATTGGATAAAAAGGATAATGGATAAACGATTGAATGAAAGAGAATGAAACACTGAATGAAAAATGGATAAACGATTGAATGAAAGAGAATGAAACAATGAATGAAAAATGGATCAACGATTGAATGAAAGAGAATGAAACATTGAATGAAAAATGGATCAACGATTGAATGAAAGAGAATGAAACATTGAATGAAAAATGGATAAACGATTAAATGAAAGAGAATGAAACATTGAATGAAAAATGGATAAACGACTGAATGAAAGAGAATGAAACATGGAATGAAAAATGGATAAATGATTGAATGAAAGAGAATGAAACATTGAATGAAAAATGGATAAATGATTGAATGAAAGAGAATGAAACATTGAATGAAAAATGGATAAATGATTGAATGAAAGAGAATGAAACATTGAATGAAAAATGGATAAACGATTGAATGAAAGAGAATGAAACATTGAATGAAAAATGGATAAACGATTGAATGAAAGAGAATGAAACATTGAATGAAAAATGGATAAACGATTGACTGAAAAGCAATGTAACATTGAATGAAAAATGGATAAATGATTGAATGAAAGAGAATGAAACATTGAATGAAAAATGGATAAACGATTAAATGAAAGAGAATGAAACATTGAATGAAAAATGGATAAACGGTTGAATGAAAAAGAAGATGGATAGAAAACCAAATGAAAAGAAGGGTGTATTGAAGTTTGAATGAAAAAATGAGTGTAAGTTATTGAACGAAAAAAAATTGATCAAAACTGGAATGAAAATAGATTGATGAAAGAATGAAAAAAAATTGAATGAAAATGAAGATTAATAAAAGATGGAATGGAAAAGAAGACTGATAAAGAATTGAATGAAAAAGATTGATGAAAAAATGAATGAAAAAGAAATGAGGTTGGTTGGTTGGTTGGGTTTTTATGGCATATCAACCTTTCAAGGTTATTTAACGCCAAATGCATTTTTATACAAATAGTTCTATTTAAAAAAGACAATTTAGCATGAATACACAGTTAAATTGTCAATAACATTTCTATTTCAAGTTATTCAGTTTAGTCAAACAATTCTTACTAAAACAATTCCGTTTAGTACAAGTAGAGATTTTCTTCACACAATTAAATGTCAAAACAGTTCTACATTAAACAATTCAGCTTTGTGAAAGTACAATTCCATTTCAAACAGTTCAGTTTAGCATAAGTACGTAGTTTAAATGTAAGCACACAGTTTAATTGTCGAAAACATTTCTATTTCAAACTATTCTGGTTAGTCAAACAATCCAGTTTAGCATAAGTATGCCGTTTACTTCTATTTAACCCACGGATCAGGTGCTACCATTCTGGGACAGAGTGGACCTGGGAGCAATGGCAATGAATGTGTGCTCCACTTTCTCTAAAGCTCCAGTATCACTGGAACCTCACCATCAAATTGTTTAGTATCATATTCAGGACACTCGTTGGGGGGGGTCTTACCCCTCTGCAGAGGGCAGTCGGTGTATTCTACAGCCTCAGCCGACTGGGTAATACACAGAAAATGTCAAAACAGTTTCATTTCAGATGATTCAGTTTAGCATAAGTACACAGTTTAGAGGTCAAAACATTTCTATTTCGAGCAATTCAGTTTAGCTTAAGTACACAGTTTAAATGTCAAAACAGTTCTATTCTAAACAATTCAATTCAGCATAAATACGCAGTTTGAATGCCAATACAGTAAACTCGACTCTCGGTGTATTTCTATTCAACCCCTACATAGGACCCTTATCAGGTGCTACCACTTCTGGTCAGAGTGGACATGGGAGCGATGGCAGTCACGGGGTACTCCGTATTCCCTAAAGGCCCAGCGTCACTGGAACCTTACCATTAGATTGTTTAGTATCATGTCCAGGACATTGATTGGGGGTCTTACCCATCTGCAGAGAAGCAGTCGGTATATTCTACAGCGTCAGCCGACTGGGGAAAGAAAGAAAGGAAAAAGATTGAATAAAGAAGAAGATTGATGAAAGAATGAATGAAAAAGACGAAACATTGAATGAAAAATGAATGAACGATTGAATGAAAAAGATGAAACATTGAATGAAAAATGAATGAACGATTGAATGAAAAAGAATTAAACATTGAATGAAAAAGAATGAAACATTGAATGAAAAATGAATGAACGATTGAATGAAAAAGAATGAAATATTGAATGAAAAATGAATGAACGATTGAATGAAAAAGATGAAACATTGAATGAAAAATGAATGAACGATTGAATGAAAAAGAATGAAACATTGAATGAAAAATGAATGAACGATTGAATGAAAAAGAATGAAACATTGAATGAAAAATGAATGAACGATTGAATGAAAAAGAATGAAACATTGAATGAAAAAGAATGAAACATTGAATGAAAAATGAATGAACGATTGAATGAAAAAGAATGAAACATTGAATGAAAAATGAATGAACGATTGAATGAAAAAGAATGAAACATTGAATGAAAAATGAATGAACAATTGAATGAAAAAGATGAATAGAAATAGAAAAGTGAAAAAAAGGAAGAGTGTATTAAAGTTTGAATGAAAAAATCATGAAAAAGACAATGAAAAAGAAACGAAAGAGATTGAATGTAAAGGAAACAACAGAAAAGTAAACGAGAATATTGATTTTTTTTCTTTTGTTTTGCCCAGTCGGCTGGGGCTGTAGAATACACCGACTGCTTCTCTGCAGAGGGGTAAGACCCCACCCCTAACGAGTGTCCTGGATATGACACTAAACAATCTGATGGTGAAGTTCCCACAATGCTGGAGCTTTGGAGAATGTGGAGTACCCCTTCATTGCCATTGCTCCCAGGTCCACTCTGGCCCGGAGTGGTAGCACCTGATAGAGTCCTATCTATGTGTTAAATAGAACTAACGGCATACTTATGCTAAACTGAATTGTTTGACTAAACTGAATAGCTTAACATAAAAATGTTTTTGACAATTAAACCGTACTTACATTTGAAGTGCGTGTTTGTGCTTAACTGAATTGTTTGAAATAGAACAGTTTTTTCGACATTAAAACTGTATTTTTACTTGTTACATATAACTGCAACTGTTTTTGACATTGAAATTGTATGTACACTAAACTAAATTGTTTAACAAAGAACTATTCTAACGTATAACTGTGTGTAAACAAAATCTGTACTTTTACTAAACTGAATTAGCTGAAGTAGAATTGCTTGACTAAACTGAATAGCTCGAAATAAGAATTTTTTCTTTTACAATTAATCTGTACTTACATTTAAACTGCGTGCTTTTGCTAAACTGAATTGTTTTAAATTGAAATATTTTTGACACTGAAATTGTTCTTACACTAAACTGAATTGCTATATATAACTGAATAGTTTGAAGTAGAAATGTTTTTTTCTTTTTTCTTTTTCTTTTCTTTTTTCTTTTTTCTTCTTTTTTCTTTTCTTTTTCTTCTTTCTTTTTCTTATCTGTTTCTATTCTTTTTCTTTTTCTTTTTTTCTTTTCTTTTCTTTTTCTTCTTTCTTTTTCTATTTTTTCTATCTTTTTTCTTACAATCTTTTTTCTTTTTCTTTTTTTTTTGCTTTTTTCTTTTTTTTCTTCTTATTTCTTTTCTGTATCTCTTTCCTTTTTCTTTTCTTTTCTATTCTTTCTTTCTTTTTCTTTCCTTTTATTTTCTTTCCTTTCTGCTTTTTTCTTTTTCTTCTTTCTTTTTCTTTTTTTCTTTCTTTCCTTTGTCTTTCTTTCGGTTTTCTTTTCTTTTTTCTTTTTTTCTTTTCTGATTCTCCATTCTATTTTCTTTTCTTTTTCGTTTTTTCTTTTCTTTGTCTTTCATCTTTCGTTTTTCATTTCTTTTTTTCTTTCTTTTCCTTCTTTTCTTTTTTTTCTTTCTTTTCCTTTTTCATTTTTCATTCCCTATTTTTCTTACTTTTTTCTTTTCATTTTTGTCTTTAATCTTTCGTTTAAATTCGTGAAATTACCTTTCTCCATTAAGTTCTTATCTATGGTATATATATATATATATATATATATATATATATATATATATATATATATATATATATATATATGTAACATATTGACCCTCGACCTAGCCGTCAATCAAGATATGCACCTGTGTAACAGCGAAACAGGTGCATCCAGTCGAAGATAACTAGTGGACGTGGTTGAATTCGGTGTAGATGCGTACGCTCACAGGAAGCAAGTGGATGTCAGACAATTATATAACCAGGTGCCACAGACGGCTTGGGTCAATTCGAGGCAGTTCAGTTGATCTCAGTGACCCACGGTTGAGCAGACCAGTCAGAATGAGGAAGAAGTGCTACTATGGTCAGAATAACTTTGGGTCATTATGTGGCAGTCTGTCCACGTCTCCAACTCACCTCTCACACATAACCAACATCAACCCTTTCGCAACCCTTTCGAGAATAAAGTGTGAGAGGTATATTTTTCTAAAGAAATGTGTTCGTTCGTTCATTGAAGTTCGTCATTATTGTTGACTATGTTTCCGCATATATTGTGTATATGTATATGTATGTTTGTAACTAGACAACATATATATATATATATATACACTGAAAACATTTATTGAATAAAAAACTATTCTACAATTTCTTTTCAGATGTTCTTTCTAAGCATTCACCTTTTTGTTGGTTTGTTTGTTTGTTGGATTGATTAGTTGGTTGGTTGGTTAATTGGTTCAGTTTTATAGCGTATCAACTTTCGTAGTTGTTTTAATCCAAAATCTTGTTTATACATATATATTAAATATATGATTTGTAATCGATAACTTCATATATAGCATTTTAAAACAAACCTGTGTTCATTTGTTTGCACACAAATGGTTTCAAGTATTGCTACACAACACTAAAAATTCAATTTAAGAACAGCCGTTTGGTTTGGTTTTATGAAATATCAACTAATTTATGTTATTCAATGCCAAATCCTCATTATACTTATATATTGAATATACAGGATTTGGTTTGGTTGGTTTTTATGGCATATCAACCATTGTAGGTTATTTAATGCCAAATTCTCTTTATACAAATATATCAAATATATTGGATTTGGTTTGGTTGGTTTTTATGGCATATCAACCATTGTAGGTTATTTAATGCCAAATCCTCTTTATACAAATATATCAAATATATTGGATTTGGTTTGGTTGGTTTTTATGGCATATCAACCATTGTAGGTTATTTAATGCCAAATCCTCTTTATACAAATATATCAAATATATTGGATTTGGTTTGGTTGGTTTTTATGGCATATCAACCATTGTAGGTTATTTAATGCCAAATCCTCTTTATACAAATATATCAAATATATTGGATTTGGTTTGGTTGGTTTTTATGGCATATCAACCATTGTAGGTTATTTAATGCCAAACCCTCTTTATACAAATATATCAAATATATTGGATTTGGTTTGGTTGGTTTTTATGGCATATCAACCATTGTAGGTTATTTAATGCCAAATCCTCTTTATACAAATATATCAAATATATTGGATTTGGTTTGATTGGTTTTTATGGCATATCAACCATTGTAGGTTATTTAATGCCAAATCCTCTTTATTCATATATATTACATATATTGGATTTGGTTTTGTTGTATTTTATGGTATATCAACCATTGTAGGTTATTTAATACCAAATCCTCTTTATACATATATATTAAATATATGTGATTTGGTTGGGTTTGGTTTTATGGCATATCAACCAGTTTAGGTTATTTAATTCCAAGTCCGGTTTATGCATATATATTAGATATATAGGATTTGGTTTGGTTTGGTTTTATGGCATAGCAACCATTGTTATTTATTTAGTACTAAATCTTCTTTATACCTATATATCAAATATTAGGATTTGGTTTGGTTGGGTTTTATGGCATATCAACTATATAGGTTTTTTAATTCCAAATCCAGTTTATACATATGTATTAGATATATAAGTCAACAAAGTTGAATGGTTCTAAATATTGCTATGTATCACAAGCAATTCAACTAAACATCAGTCATATGTTTACACACAGTTAAATTATCAAACCGTTCTATTTCAAAGAATTCAATTTTGCATGTCATTTCTTTACACCCAGTTTAAACATTAAACAACTTTATATGTCCCATTGAGGAGGTGCTCGTGGTGTAATGGTTATTAGGAGGTGCACGTGGTGTAATGGTTATCGTCGTAGGAATTGGACACGGCGACACGAGTTCAAAACCTGGACGAGACTGATTGCATTTCACATAGCACTAATACCCTTGGGAAAGGTATGAATCTAATTATTCTCCATCCAGCTATGGGTAAATAGTAGGACAGACAAGGTTCTTCAACCTTGCTTAGGCAACTAGTCTAGGAGAAGGAAAACTCTGAACTCAAACCTGTCAAACTCCGCTTTAAAATTTTGACCTTGTGTCATATCCTGCACGAGCGGAGGGGTTGGTAAATATGGTATATGTCACATTGATATGACCCTATTAAGTTCGATCACTCATCTGAGTGGGGTCTTACTCCTCAGCAAATATGTATTCTTCAGTCCAAGCCGACTGGATTTATTTCGATTCGTGAATTGTCCAAGATGTATTCTCCTTATTAACTATAACCTACCTTAATGTGCATCTGTAACATATCCACGTCCAAAAATACAACTAAGATACGAATATGTGAAATGTACGTAGGGAATCCCGAAATACACGAAATTGGTTCGGGTACGAAACTTTTTAATACCTTTTTGAGTTTAAGGTTTTTCGACATGAGGAGAGAGAGAGACATAATTTCTTTCTCTGCTGACTTTTCCATCTGACCCCACCACGTGCGGAACATTTCGTAGACCCCAACTGGTCTGGCCTCGGCGAGCTCCAAAAGTCGACTCTCTCGTTCGGAGTTTAAATCTCAACTAACTGCTTTTTTTCAAATCCCCCAAATCCTCAGCGCTTCCGGGCATGATGTCATTCACGTCCCCGGTTCCATTTACTATATGGGGTTTTTATTGTGACATCTCTGATTGTCACATCTGCTCCGCGCGCGCGTGAACACCTGCGCTCAATGTGTACACCTAACTAACCCATGCACTAAGCGAAAGGTTCTCAGCCTAACTAAACCGAAAGGCAAGATATATAAAACGAAATCCCTCCGCAATAATATTACACATCTCTCACTGGTGTCAGTTGGGTCTTAGAACTCCCTCATACAATCACTTTTCTTTACCTGGTTCACCTCCCTGAGCGGGCACGACTGTCTTTTTGTAACTAATTTGCAAACGTTAGTTGCCAAAGATTATCAACCCAATATTTCTTTATCAAATCGGTAACCTAGACTTTTAAATGCCACTAATTTTGCCTTTTTTTTATAATCTATTTAGTTGTCCAAATAATATTAAGCAATCAAGATTTTCTGATCAGACTTACCTGGTCATTCCTTTAATGAGAAAAAATATCAGTTCCCTTCTTTGACAACCTTCTAAAACATCCCATGTGGCTTTCAACGTAGTCTAGCTGTCTGTTTTTTGGGTATGTAATGTTTGTTTTTTGTCCAGTATCTTAGATCATTGCAAGAGTATGATCATACCCCAGTCTACTAGGTCACCTTCCTTAACCCGATTGTCTAACTACAGTGTCTCATGGGTCATTTAATGTTTGCGGTTTCCAATGATTTTTTTTCTTTGTCCAAATAATATTCAAGCAATTAAGATTCTCTTAAGAGAACAATTCATGTTTTTCACTATGTCTACTAACTATCAATTGATTTCTCCATCAAATTCTAGCGTCTCTTATATATTTGAAAATATATACATAATCATATATATATATTATTAATCATTTACACATACAAATACACAATTATATATATATATATATATATATGCATATATACATATATATATATATATATATATATACTTACACACACACGCATACATACTAGAGAGAGAATGAGGGAGAGAGATTAGCTTATTATTTTTATACATTATATTTGTATAATATATAATTCATATTTATTATTTTATATTCATGTTACATATATGTAAAATGCCAGCGTATTTGCCATCGCTAAGGATCGAAATAAAGCCAATAAAATGATTTTTAGAACTAAACTCTACCACCACCACCCATATATATATATACATATATATAGTAAATAATAAGACTTAAAAAAAATGAACCAGTCGGTTGGGGCTGCAGAATACACCGACTATTTCACGGCCGACGGGTAAGACTCTCCCCAACACCGGTCGTCCGGGATATAACATAAAACAATTTGCTGAGGCTCCAGTAATGCTTAAACTTTAAGGGATGCGAAGTACCTCTTTATTGCACATAGTTCGCAGGTCCATTCTCGCCCTAAGTAGTAGCACCTGATAGGGTCCCATCGATGAGTCAAATAGAACTAAACGTTGTTCTTCTGTTCTGAATTCTTTGAAATAGAACTGTTTATATGAATAAAAATGGATTTAGCATTAAATTACCTACAATGGTTGATATGCCGTGAAACTAAACCAAACCAAACTAGATCAAAGACTTAAAAAACTAGTGTTTTCTTAACATTTTTCAGATATTACACGAAATACCTTTATCATATATATTTATATATATATATATATATACATATATATATATATATATATATATATAGCTCGTAGCATTTTTGTCCGGTTCCCGTCTAACTTTTTGTTTACAAGCTTAGGTTTGGTTTCTTTGTTTAATGGCATATCAACTCTTTTTAGGTTATTTAATGCCAAAGCCATTCTCCTAGAAGAACAGTACTGGTACTATTTAACCCATAGCTTAGTCTGCATCTGTGTGGTACATCCATTTAGTAGAATTGACTTGACTAGTGTTTGGGAAAAATACGTTTTATTTAATCGGATCAGTCAGATTTCAATAACCTATTGACAGCTGTTCATGCCTTCGTTGGGCGCACATTGATGTCATTTTCAAAAAGTGTGACGCTGCCACCGAGATACGGGAACAAATCCTGGAAGCAACATACTACAAAACGGCAACTGTACTGCCACCAACCTCCCATCTCACAAACCATTTAAATAAGACAAACAAGGTGTGCGGGACACTGCTGTAAGGACGAACTCATAAACGACGTTCTCCTCTGGACCCCTTCATACGGACGAGCAAGTGTTGGTCGACAAGCAAGAACAGCTCCGTACGGCCACTGGATGTAGTCAAGAGGAACTACCAGAAGGATAGATGGTAGGGAAGAATGGCGAGAGTGAGTCAGGGAAATCCACGTTAGCAGCATGACATGAAGATAATGATGATATATCATCATCATCATGTCGCACCACCAGCGCGGATCTCCCTGACCCTCTCCCACTACCCTTGTCTGTCGTCTATCGCTTCCGCTAGGTCTTCAAGGCTACTTTCTGTATCGGCACAAAGTTGTTGTATGTAGATTCTTAGCTGGTCGTCCTACCTTTGCTCATCCATGTGAAGGGGTCCACTGGATTATATTAATTATGATTTCGTTCCTACTTCTCCTGCAGTGTCCCGCATGTCTGGTTCGTCTAACTTGGATAGTTTTCGTGATGGGTGGTAAGTGGCCGTACAGATTGCTGCTTTGTTGGATGTTGCTTCCAGGACTTGTTCAATATTTCTCGCAGCATTCTTGCGTAGTTGTCATTAAGCTTTTTCTCCGTACATTTAGTTAGCATCCGTGTAGTGCATCCATACAGCATTATCGACACAACTGCTGCTTGGAAAAAACTGCGTTTTATTTTATCGTTCCGGTTTGACTTCCATATGACCGATAGCCTATCGAAAGCTGTCCATGCCTTTGCTAGTCACGTGTTGATGTCTGTCTCGGTTGACGAGACACTGGTTACTTGGTAGGTTAACTTGTCTACTAGTTTCAGAGAGCTACCGTTTAATGTGGTGATGTCGCATGTTTGATTAAAGCACATATACTCCGTCTTGTGTGAACTGGTATGGAGGCCTATGCCTGCAGCTGCTTGTTCCAGACTATGTAGCAGGATTCACACACACATACAAACACACACACTCATATATATAATATATATATATATATATATATATGTGTGTGTGTGTGTGTGTGTGTGTGTGTGTGTGTAAAGAGAGAGAGAGAGAGAAATAGAGACAGACAGAGATTGAGAAGGAGATATCATCGCAACTCATAAGGATGTAAGTGTGAGTGCCGTCAGTGAAGTTCGAACTCACAACAATTTTTGTGGAACTGAATTCTGACATATATATATATATATATATATATATATATATATATATATATATATATATATATCAGAATTCAGTTCCGCAAAATTGTATATATATATATATATATATATATTTGATTACTTTTTCTGCTGGTCAACCACAAATTAAACACTAACGTAACTAATTGGTGAATAGAGATAATTAATTCCTTCTGAGTGATTAAACGTGGAATTGTTAATTAATATTGCCAGCTTCGGGTCACGGGTTCAAAGCCTGGCATGCCCGAACGCGACAGCCATTCCATTACGGAAGTAGATTCTGTTACCGAGGTGTAAATAGAATTTGCCTACATTTCAAAAAGAAATTGCTCTCTAGAAGGGAACACGCAGTGTTGTTTGCAATAGTTTCGATGCCGTTACGTCTCGAAAGCCGACCGAACAAAATAGTCGGTCTGTCCAAAAATGGACGCGAAATTCTTATTATCACATGACATTTTCTTAGTCAGGAAAAGGTAGAAATATGGATTTCATTTCTTTACGCAGCATGATTATTGTGAAATTATTGACCAATTAATTTTATTGTAAAAATCATTTCCGCCGAATTTCAATGGTAAAAATAATTTTAAATGCAATTGTTATAGTAAAATAATTAAATAGTAAAATAATAATTTCCTATGTATTGTCATAGTAAAAAAGATTATAAATAAATTATTATAATATAAATCATTTCCTAAGCAATTTTATGGTAAATTTCATTTTCAGTGCATTTTTATAATGAAGATAACTTCCTATAAATCTTTATAGGAAAACCATTAACCAAAGCATTTTTATAGTAAAATCATTTCCAATGATTTCTTTAAGGCATAATTCTTAGCCAATGCATTTTTATAGTAAAATCATTTCCAATGATTTCTTTATAGAATAATCCTTAGCCAATGCATTTTTATAGTAAAATCATTTCCAATGATTTCTTTATAGAATAATCCTTAGCTAATGCATTTTTATAGTAAAATCATTTCCAATGATTTCTTTATAGAATAATCCTTAGCCAATGCATTTTTATAGTAAAATCATTTCCAATGATTTCTTTATAGAATAATCCTTAGCCAATGCATTTTTATAGTAAAATCATTTCCAATGATTTCTTTATAGAATAATCCTTAGCCAATGCATTTTTATAGTAAAATCATTTCCAATGATTTCTTTATAGAATAATCCTTAGCCAATGCATTTTTATTGTAAAATCATTTCCAATTAATTCTTTATAGAATAATCATTAGCCGATGCATTTTTATAGTAAAATCATTTCCAATGATTTCTTTATAGAATAATCCTTAGCCCATGCATTTTAAAGTAAAATCATTTCCAATGATTTCTTTAAGGCATAATCCTTAGCCAATACATTTTTATAGTAAAATCATTTCCAATGACTTCTTTAAGGCATAATTCTTAGCCAATGCATTTTTATAGTAAAATCATTTCCAATGATTTCTTTATAGCATAATCCTTAGCCAATGCATTTTTATAGTAAAATCCTTTCCAATGATTTCTTTATTGAATAATCCTTAGCCAATGCATTTTTATAGTAAAATCCTTTCCAATGATTTCTTTATAGAATAATCCTTAGCCAATGCATTTTTATTGTAAAATCATTTCCAATTAATTCTTTATAGAATAATCCTTAGCCGATGCATTTTTATAGTAAAATCATTTCCAATGATTTCTTTATAGAATAATCCTTAGCCAATGCATTTTTATAGTAAAATCCTTTCCAATGATTTCTTTATAGAATAATCCTTAGCCAATGCATTTTTATAGTAAAATCATTTCCAATGATTTCTTTATAGCATAATCCTTAGCCAATGCATTTTTATTGTAAAATCATTTCCAATTAATTCTTTATAGAATAATCCTTAGCCGATGCATTTTTATAGTAAAATCATTTCCAATGATTTCTTTATAGAATAATCCTTAGCCAATGCATTTTTATAGTAAAATCCTTTCCAATGATTTCTTTATAGAATAATCCTTAGCCAATGCATTTTTATTGTAAAATCATTTCCAATTAATTCTTTATAGAATAATCCTTAGCCGATGCATTTTTATAGTAAAATCATTTCCAATGATTTCTTTATAGAATAATCCTTAGCCAATGCATTTTTATAGTAAAATCCTTTCCAATGATTTCTTTATAGAATAATCCTTAGCCAATGCATTTTTATAGTAAAATCATTTCCAATGATTTCTTTATAGCATAATCCTTAGCCAATGCATTTTTATTGTAAAATCATTTCCAATTAATTCTTTATAGAATAATCCTTAGCCGATGCATTTTTATAGTAAAATCATTTCCAATGATTTCTTTATAGAATAATCCTTAGCCAATGCATTTTTATAGTAAAATCCTTTCCAATGATTTCTTTATAGAATAATCCTTAGCCAATGCATTTTTATAGTAAAATCCTTTCCAATGATTTCTTTATAGAATAATCCTTAGCCAATGCATTTTTATTGTAAAATCATTTCCAATTAATTCTTTATAGAATAATCATTAGCCGATGCATTTTTATAGTAAAATCCTTTCCAATGATTTCTTTATAGAATAATCCTTAGCCAATGCATTTTTATAGTAAAATCATTTCCAATGATTTCTTTATAGAATAATCCTTAGCCAATGCATTTTTATTGTAAAATCATTTCCAATTAATTCTTTATAGAATAATCATTAGCCGATGCATTTTTATAGTAAAATCATTTCCAATGATTTCTTTATAGAATAATCCTTAGCCAATGCATTTTTATAGTAAAATCCTTTCCAATGATTTCTTTATAGAATAATCCTTAACCAATGCATTTTTATAGTAAAATCATTTCCAATGATTTCTTTATAGAATAATCCTTAGCCAATGCATTTTTATTGTAAAATCATTTCCAATTAATTCTTTATAGAATAATCATTAGCCGATGCATTTTTATAGTAAAATCATTTCCAATGATTTCTTTATAGAATAATCCTTAGCCAATGCATTTTTATAGTAAAATCCTTTCCAATGATTTCTTTATAGAATAATCCTTAGCCAATGCATTTTTATAGTAAAATCATTTCCAATGATTTCTTTATAGAATAATCCTTAGCCAATGCATTTTTATTGTAAAATCATTTCCAATTAATTCTTTATAGAATAATCATTAGCCGATGCATTTTTATAGTAAAATCATTTCCAATGATTTCTTTATAGAATAATCCTTAGCCAATGCATTTTTATTGTAAAATCATATCCAATGATTTCTTTAAGGCATAATTCTTAGCCAATGCATTTTTATAGTAAAATCATTTCCAATGATTTCTTTATAGCATAATCCTTAGCCAATGCATTTTTATAGTAAAATCATTTCCAATGATTTCTTTATAAAATAATCCTTAGCCCAATGATTTCTTTACAGAATAATCTAACTTGAATAGTTTTCGTGATAGGGGGCAGGTGGCCGTACAGTTGGTGTCTTGTGGGGTGTTGCCGCCAGGACTTGTTCAAGATTGCACGTAGCATTCTTGTGTAATTGCCGTCTAGCTTCTTCTCCAGCCGTTTTGTTAGCGTCCATGTAGTGCAGCTATATAGCAGTATCGATGTGACCGCTGCCTGGAAGAAACTGCGTTTCATTTTATCGGTTAGGTCTGATTTCCATATAATGGATAGCCTATTGATAGTTGTCCATGCTTTCGCTAACCTCGTTTTGATGTCCTTTTCAGTTGATTCGACGCTGCTTCCTAGGTAAGTGAATTTGTCTACTAGTTTAAGAGGGGTTCCTTTTAGGGTGGAGATGTCCCCCGTTTGATTATAGCACATATATTCTGTTTTGTGTGCATTAACATAAAGGCCTATGCTTGCGGCTGCTCGTTCCAAATTATGCAGTAGTGTTTCGGCTTGGTCGGGTGTATTTGCCAGTATCGCTATGTCATCGGCGTAGTCGGCGTCGGTAATTGTTGTTGCGGGGTACCATCTGCTTCTTTTCTTCGTCAGTTCGAAGCCATTCTCTCTGATTTTGTCAATCGATATTCTAAGTACTTAGTCTAGACCAAGGATAAAGAGGTACGGAGCCAGCGTGTCCCCTTTGTAGTACTCCTGCTACAATGTCGAAGTATTCTGTGTCTCCATTTGGTGATCGTACTTTTACTTTGGTGTTTCTATAGAGAATCGTTATTGCTGCTACGGTTTCTTTAGGTATGCCGTACACTAGTAGGATTTGTTCCATCTTTCCTCTGTGAATGGAATCGAAAGCCTTGGTAAAGTCAACAAATATTAATGTCGCTTGTAGGTTTTTTGCCCGTACACCTTCAAGGATTCTACGGATGGTTAAAACCCAACAAACACAAATGCCTTAAAACTAAAAACGGCACAATATCAATTAGCAGGCATATAAAGGAACAGACAGAATACATTCAAAATCAGATAGATAAGATTAGAGACTCGGTGGAAGATAGACAATCTAGGATAGCCTGGCAAACAATAAACGAAGTGAGTAGAAGAAAGAACACAGCCAAAGCAAAACTGAAAGCAGCAAACTAACAAGAATAAAACTGTAGAAACAGCACTTCGAAAACCTACTAGGAAACCCACCGAAAATAACGCATGAACCAATCACCAGAATAATTAGCAAACAATTAGACATTAAACTAGGACCGTTCACACAAGAACTCGACTTGGTTCTCAGAAAAATTAAAAATAAGAAAGCTGCAGGGCTGGACGAAATTCCCCCAGAAGTATGGAAGACCAGACAATTCGACGACATACTGCTCCGACACTGCAACGCAGTATACAATCAAAATCCGATAGATAGATGGATGAAGGGATGCATACTCCCCTTCCCTAAAAAGAGGGACCTCGGATTAGCCAAAAACTACCGAGGTATAACACTTACATCCATAGCAGCCAAAATCTACAATGCCCTACTACGAAACCGCATAGAACCCAAAATCGACAACATACTTAGGAAAAACCAAAATGGCTTCCGAAGAAATAGATCCATGACCTCACAAATATTAACCATCCGTAGAATCCTTGAAGGTGTACGGGCAAAAAAAAAAAAATTATCGTAACAAATCATTTCCAATGCATTTTTATTGTAAAATTTATTACCAATTCATTTGTATAACAAAAAACCATTTCCAATGCATTTTTATAATAAAAATCATTTCCAATGCATTTTTATAATAAAAATAATTTCCAATGCATTTTATAGCCAGAATTATTTCCTGTTCATTTCTATAGCAAAAAATCATATTCAATGCATTTTTATAATAAAAATCATTTCCAATACATTTTTATATTAAAACCATTCCCACTTCATTTATATAACAAAAAATCATTGCCAAAGCAGTTTTTGGAGTAGAAATCCTTACCAAGGTATATTTTAATAAAAATTATTTCCAGTACATGTTTTCAAAGAATAAATACCAATGCATTGATACTGTAAGAATAATTTTCCATAGATTTCCATTACAAAAGATCCTTTTTAATGCATTTTTATTGTAAAAATCATTGTTGAATGCGTTTTTATACTAAAAAAATCATTTCCAATGCATTTTTATTGTAAATTAATGTCCAATGCATTTTATAGAAAGAATTATTTTTTATGCATCTTTATAGCAAAAATCATTTCAAATGTATTTTGATTGGATGAGTCACTTCTAAACAAACATATCGAGTATAAAGGTGACTTCAACGTATTTTGATCAGATGGGTAAATGGGGTTTTACAGTAAAATTCATTTCCAAAGCATTTTATAGTAAAATAATTTTCCATATATTTTTTTTGATAAATTACTTTCAATGGACATATTAAAACAATTTCCATTACATCTATAAAACTGTATTTTATAATAAAAAGGCATTGGAAATGATTTTTACTACAAAAATTCATTAGAAATTATTTGTACAATAAAAATGCATTGAAATGATATTTACTATAAAAATGTATTGGAAATGATTTTTACTATAAAAATTCATTAGAAATTATTTGTACAATAAAAATGCATTGAAATGATATTTACTATAAAAATGTATTGGAAATGATTTTTACTATAAAAATTCATTAGAAATTATTTGTACAATAAAAATGCATTGAAATGATATTTACTATAAAAATGTATTGGAAATGATTTTTACTATAAAAATTAATTTGAAATTATTTGTACAATAAAAATGCATTGAAATGATATTTACTATAAAAATGTATTGGAAATGATTTTTACTATAAAAATTCATTAGAAATTATTTTTACAATAAAAATGCATTGAAATGATATTTACTATAAAAATGAATTGGAAATGATTTTTACTATAAAAATTCATTAGAAATTATTTTTACAATAAAAATGCATTGAAATGATATTTACTATAAAAATGTATTGGAAATGATTTTTACTATAAAAATGCATTGGAAATAATTTGTTATTATAAAAATGCATTAGATATAATTTTTACTATAAAAATGCATTGAAAATGATATTTACTATAAAAATGCATTGGAAATTATTTTTACAATAAAAAATACATTGGAAAGGATTTTTGCTATAAGATGCATTGGAAATGATTTTTACAATAAAAATGCAAAGAAATTTTTTTATTATAAAAATTCATTGGAAATTATTTTTACAATGAAAATGCATTGAAATGATTTTACTATAAAAATCTACTGGAAATTATTTTTACTATAAAATGCATTGAAAATGATTTTTACTATAAAAATTCATTGGAAACGATTTTGCTTTCTAATGCATTGGAAATGATTTTTACTGAAAAACTGGATTGGCAAATGCTAACAAAATACTTTGGAGATACTTTTACATAATATATCTTTTTAAAATGATTTCACAATTATATGGTTTGAATTTTTTATTATAATACTTTGTAGCAAATTTCGTCTTGACCTCATATTTTGACCGTCTATGAAGGTCAGCCAAATCAAATATTCCATCTTCATACGTTCTTTTTTAAATCTTGATGATTTTCAAGATTGTTTTGTTACCGAAACAAGAACTGCTGATTTCAACGTCTATTTGTGGCTGGTAGAATTGCTATTTGTTAAATGATATTTTCTTAAAATAAGACAGAAGAGACAAAAAAAGAAACGCAGGAGATAAACTAAAAATATAAATAAAATTACGCGCCACCTTGAGTTTTATTGACTGTGAGACACGCGGGAACCTAAAAATTGGTGGCACGTGAACGGGAAAGAAAGAAATTAACTCGTAACTTAATAGGCTGAGGGAAATGGCCGGCAAATTGTAAATGAAATACGTAAGTGATTTTCTGCTCTTTTCGCATCACAAAGCGCGCGAAAATGAAAATCGTTGCACCGCCAACGACTGCAATAACAGAAAGCCAAGAAACTGCAATGATGAATAAAAATAGGTGCCGAGAAAAATTTTTTAAAAGACGTATAAAAGAGAAAAGAAAAGAAAAGATGAAGGTTTCAATTTATGTTATTTGGCTTCATAGCATATCAACTGTTGATGCTTATTTAATTCAAAATCCTTGTTGCCCAGTCGGCTGGGGCTGTAGAATACACCGACTACTTCTCTGCAAAGGGGTAAGACCCCCACCAATGAGAGTCCTAGATATAACACTAAAAAATCTGATGCTGAGGTTCCAGTAATGCTGGTGCTTTGGGGAATGGGGAGTACCTCTTTATTACCATTACTCACAGGTCCACTCTGGTCCGGCGTGGTAGCACCTGATAGGGCTCTATCTCTGGGTTAAATAGAACTAACGGCATACTTATGCTAAGCTGAATTGTTTGACTAAACTGAATAGCTTGAAATAGAAATGTTTTTTGACAATTAAACCGTACTTACATTAAAACTGCGCACTTTTGCTAAACTGAATTATTTGAAATGAATGTTTTTTGACATTGAAACTGTATTTACACTAAACTGAATTGTTTAGTATAGAACTGTTTTGATATTTAACTATAGAACTGCTTGACTAAACTGAATATCTTGAAATAGAAATGTTTTTCACGTTTAAACTGCGTACTTATGCTAAACTGAATTGTTTGAAATAGAACTATTTTCATAAAAATGGATTTGGCATTAAATAACTTACAAAGGTTGATATGCCATAAAATCCAACCAACCAACCAACAAACCATCAAAATCCTGTTTATACTTATACATGATTTGTAAATTAATAACAGACTCATTGACCAAGTGGGTAGAGTGTTCGCTAATGGTCTGGGAGACCTGGGTACAATCCTAGGTCGCGTCATACCAAAGACTTTAAAAATGGTACTTGATACCTCCTTGCTTACCACTCAGCAATATAAGGTATGTATCAAGGGTAAAGTAGAGCAATCCAGGGAAAGGAGTAGCACCCTCCCTTACACCTCGGTGTAGTAGCTATTGAAAAGGGAGCCTTCTGGTCGCCCTCGACTAAAGGGAGACAACTCTACTTATTTTTAAATGAGTTACAACTAGTTTTTTTCCCCACGATTACATTGTCTCAAGTGTTGCTATCTAAAAATGATAGATTTACTCAATATTAATCACATTTGCCCGCAGTTAAATTGTTATATAATTACGGAATGATTTTTTTTATATTAATCCTTTTTCGTTAATTATATTTTATAATTCGGTTTGGTTGGGCTTTGAACTATTCGGCTCTTTGAGTACCCTGAGTACAGTTCAAGTTCGTGCACAGAGGATATGACAATCACAAATGTCATGATAAAAAAACCCGATAGGAAATGTGACTGGGGTGGGAATGACGTCATGCCCGGAAGCGATGGGCTGAGAATTTGGTGATTTTGAAAAAAGACGTTAGTTGAGATTCGACTCTGGCCGGGCCAGTCCAGCTGGGGGTTGACTGTGAACGATGTAGGAGACAGTTGGTTTGTCTGCCATTGGGGCTGACAGTTGACGTTGAAGTCTGACCATGGAGTTCTGCAGATCTCTACCCATAGAGATCTTGGAAGCTACGGGATGCGCAGCGTGTTTGTTGGGTCAGATAGTACAGTCAGCATAGTAAAAATTGTGTCTCTCTCTCCTCGTGTCGAAAAACTAAAGTCAAGAAGTTAATAAACGTTTCGTACCTGAACAACGGAGTGTCGCCAGGGTTTCGTATTTCCCTGCATCTGGATATTTGTAGAGTTGTATTGTGACTATACAACAAAATGGTTTCCAGTATGGCTATTTAACGCAAATAATTCTATTCAACTCAACTCATTTATTTGCACACAGTTAAATGATAGTAAATACAATGAAGGGATACTGCACATTTCCCAAAGTGTCAGAACTGGAATTTCACTATATGAGTGTTGAGTGCCATTATCAGGACACTCCTTACGGGACGTCTTACCCTTCCACAGAAGGCTAAAGACGAAGGGGTTGTTTTATTTGGTTGGGTTTTATGGCTTTTCAACCATTGTAGGTTATTTAATACCAAATTTTCTTCATACATACGTGGTGCCTTTAATAAGTTTCCAGCCTTTTTTTTTTTTGTACAGGAATTTAAAATTGTCGTAGACTCTTGAAAATTCAGTATGTTTTTGCTATACATCTTATGAGATGATTGGCCAATTTTTATGATTTCAGGTTCAAAGGAACAGCTACAGTAGCAATCATCCCTCACAGACTACCTGCCTTCCTTGAACCGCTTATGCCACTGAAAAACTGATGCTCGATTCATGCAAGATGCTCCAAAAGCAGTCTGAAGCATTCTAAACGTTTCTGTGGCATTTTTTTTTTCAAGTTTGAAACAGAATTTTATTGCATATCGTTCTTCTAAAGTGTCAGATTGTATTTTTGAAATTCACCAGCTGTGACAATCAAGCTTTACTAGGGTGTATTCCAATTGCTGCTGTAGCTGTTGATTTGAAGCTGAAATCATAAATATTAGTCAGCCGTTTCATAAGATGTATAACAATAGCATAGTGAATTTTCAAGAGTTTACGACACTTTTAAAGGCCTGTACAAAAAAGTCCGGAAACCTATTGAAGGCACCTCGTATATATATATATATACTCCGATCGAGTAGAACGTGACACAAGGTCAATTTTAGCTGAGTTTCACAGGTTTGAACTCTGAGTTTTCCATATTCAAGATCGGTTGTCATACAAAAGTTAAAGAGCACAGTCTAACCTACTATTTTATCCGTAGCCGAATACATACCTTTCCCAAGGGTATTAATGTTATGAGAAATGCGAAAAGACTTGTCCACTGCCTATTCGGCTAGAGCTGTAATATACTCCGATTGCTTCTTTTCAAAGGGTTAAGACCCACTCCAACGAGTATCCTGGATATATCTCTAAACACTCTGATGGTGAGGTTGCAGTAATGCTGGATCTTTTGGAAATGCGAAGTACCCCTTCATTGCTATCGCTCCCAAGTCCACTCTGGCTCGGAGTGGTACCACCTGATAGGGTCCAATCTATGGGTCAAATAGAACTAAATAGTATGCTAATGCCAAACTGAATTGTTTGAGATAGAAGTCTTTTTTGACATTGAAACTGTGTACCTGTGCTAAACTGAATTATTTGGAATGGAAATGTTTTTTATATAAAAACTGTGAACTTTTGTAAAACTGAATTGTTTGAAATAGACCTTTTTTGACATTGAAACTGTACTTATGTTAAACTGAATTGTTTGAAATGGAAATGTTTTTTGATGTAGAAACAGTGAACTTTTGCAAAACTGAATTGTTTGAAATAGAACTTTTTTGACATTTCACTGAATTGTTTGAGATGGAATTGTTTTTTTATGTATAAAAGTTGATTTGGCATTAAATAACCCACAATGGCTGATATGCCATAAGACATAACAAAACCAGACCAGCCTTGTCCGGGTCTTGCGTCAGCGTGTCCACTTCCTACATTAGTAACAATTACAAAACTGTCGCTTCTACTCCATTCGTGTCGTGTGTGTAATATTTACGCATTTATAGACTGTTGTAATATTCTATTGCGTTGTAGAAATAGGATTCTCTCTCCACGTATCCAGGCTGGCCGGATATATGTACATCTAGATAGCGACACAAACACCTGACCCTCGGATGGTGAAGTTAATATTGGAAACTTAATATCTGTATGCGTTTGTTTAATAATCAATACGAGAAAATAAACATATTCTAAACTCCTTACACACCAATGATTGATTTTTTTTCTCTTATTTGATTGGTCCGGGAGAAATTTCAGCTGACCAATGACAGCAAGCCATCCTGCCAAGTTTATTCCAAGGGAGGTAATTAGATTTTTCTTTTTCTATTTTTTTGTTCTAGTTTTTCGGGGGGGGGTTCTTTCTTTTTTTTTTGTTATTATTATTTTTTTCTTCCTTTTTTTTTTTTTTTTTTTTTTTGGCGGAGGGTTACATTTTTGTTCATTCTGACTGTAAGGTTCATTTGGTTAAGGCTTGCTTTTTGCGATCTGACTGTTCGTGGAGGCTTGACAAACACCCTTCAAATAAAAATGACCTGGTCAGAACCTGAGCAAGAGATCAGGGCATTTTCAGAGCATTTTTAACTGCTTATTTTTATTGCTTCTTTTATTTATTTTGATATCTTTCTTATTTTTGTCTACTTTGCTAATTTGGGTTTTTATAACGTTCAAAATGATGAGTTTGGGCAAAATGTTTGTGCTAAAGTGTAGAAAGAAAGGAAGAAAGAAAGAGAGAAAGAATATTGAAAGCAGAAGAAAGAAAGAAAGAAAGAAAGAAAGAAAGAAAGAAAGAAAGAAAGAAAGAAAGAAAGAAAGAAAAAATTTTGAAAGCAGAAGAAAGAAAGAAAGAAAGAAAGAAAGAAAGAAAGAAAGAATATTGAAAGCAGAAGAAAGAAAGAAAGAAAGAAAGAAAGAAAGAAAGAAAGAAAGAAAGAAAGAAATATATGGTCGAACATAAAAGAAAGAAAGAAAGAACTATATGTTCGTATGTATAAGAAAGAAAGAAAGAAGAAAGAACTATATGGTCGAATGTAAAAGAAAGAAAGAAAGAAAGAAAGAAAGAAAGAAAGAAAGAAAGAAAGAAAAAAAGTAAAAAGAAAGAAAGAAAGAATATTGAAAGCAGAGTAAAGAAAGAAAGAAAGAAAGAAAGAAAGAAAGAAAGAAAGAAAGAAAGAAAGAAAGAAAGAAAGTAAGAATCATACTCGAAAGAAAGAAATGATAATGACAGAATGAACAAGAATGAAAAAATATATCCCAAAGAAAGAAAATGAATGAAAGAAGGAAAACATCGAACTCTTCTTCTTCTTCTTCTTCTTCTTCTTCTTCTTCTTCTTCCAAAGACTTCAGCCATATATATTCCTGCTGAACAATTTTCCAACCTTCTCAGCAGATTCACAACCATCCTACTTTCGATACCACATTTCGGTACAGACCTCCTTTCTTCCCTTTCTAAGAGATCACTCCTCCTATCTTCCCTTAAATTCCCTGACCTCTTGACTCTGACCCTTGACCTTCACTAATAATCTTAACTCCTCTCCGACATTAATGACACCTTTCAGCAAACGGCAATGGCCAAATTCGAATCTATCCTGAAACACTTCTCCGGATGGGCCCTTTCGACTTTAAGGGAGTTTAAAAAATCCCCATTTTGTCGAATTTGGTGACGACCCATCGTTAATTTGACCCCCCCCCCAGTTCTTGCCTATCCTGCAAGGGGCAGGGAGTGGCTTCTCCTTGCCCCCAATCATTTATTACTGTTCCCGTTTGGCGAGAATGACGTGGATGATGTCACGTGACCATTGGCAATTCAGCCTTTTATTCTTTTTACTTTTTCTTTCCACTAAAACATGACGAGACGCTTCCGTTCTTTCATTCCATCTTCTCCGAAGGGATTTAAAAAAAAAAAAACGTAAATAAACAAAATAAAAAAAATAATAATGATGGACTTTCTTTTTTGTTGACCTCCGCTTCTAAACGACATAAATGACACTTCTTGTCGGTCAGTCAATTCTGATGGACAGCGAATAAAGATGAGTGGAAATAGATAAAAAGGCAAAAGACAGTAAGACGAAAAAAAAAAAAAAAAAGAAAAAGGAAAAACACACAAAAAGAAAAAAAAAACGAACCTATCAAATACATTAACTAATAATTATATCTAAAGGTGATGATCATCGTTTTTCAAGTTGGCTTGTTAGCAGAATTCTGTTTATACTATGGATGGACGAAAGAGAAACAATTTCTCAGTGTATCCCTTTCAATCTTTTTATATCTTCGATCGTTCTTTGGACTGTTCATATTTTTTTTTATCTAAAATAACTTTTTCTAAAAAAAAAAAAAGAAAAATAAACATATGAAAATAGACAACCCGTCAAACTTTTGGATTCATCTTATAAAAAGGTCCATGATTATAATGGGTCTTCTTTATGGTATAACCATTCCTGTGAATCATTTAATGCCGAATCATATATATATATATATATATATATATATATATACTTTCTTTAAAGAAAAAACAAAGACCGGTTATTTTAAGATTGTAAATTTATTTCCATGCTGTTCTTCGTTTCTGGTGTGAACCAAAAACACGAAGAAATATATAACGGGACTTCTTCGGATCTAATGGATAAATAAACCAGAATAGACACGGTGGGGGAGAGAGTTTTTACCAACCCTGATTTAACTGGACCGAATAATACTATATATATATATATATGAATATTTATATTTACATATATATATATATATATATATATATATATATATATATATATATATATATATATACATGTGTGTGTGTGTGTGTGTGTGTGTGTGTGTGTGTGTGTGTGTGTGTGTGTGTGTGTGTGTGATTTTTTTGTTAAGGAAAACCACAACAAATACTCATTTGGCTATTATGAATTAATTTCAGCTGGTCACTCCATATGAGTAACCAACCTCTTCAATTAGCCATCACTTCTTCTTTATTTATTTATCTATTTTTCATTCATTTATTGTTTTAAATGATTAAGAATCCATTAAAAGAATATTCTTATAACTTTTTCTCTCCATTATGAGATGGCTATCTGAAGAGGTTGGTTTCTCATACGGAGTGACCAACAAAAATAAATTTATGATAGCCAAATGACGGCCTGCTGAGTTTTCTTCCAATTATATGAATTTGCTCTTTATAAAATTTACAAATCTATATATTGAGAATAATACATTGAGCACTCCTGGAGATTTATAAGAATCTTTTTATATATTCCCAAATCGAATCATTCCCAATTCATATTTCGATATATATATATATATATATATATATATATATATATATATATATCGAAAGATGCGTTGGGAATGAGTCGATTTGGGAATATATAAAAAGATTCTTATAAATCTCCAGGAGTGCTCAATATATACTAACCAGCACTTAATAGAATTAATTTTCAAACCAGTGCTAACGTACTTAAATGTCTTTAGCTACTGGCACTATTTACAGAATTACATTTAAAAGCAAGCGCCATAATCTCCAACAGCAAAGACGTCCTTACACAGTAGTAATTTGCTAAAACAAAAGTTACATCACTTTTGTAACAGATTCTCCCCTGATGATGGCCCAAAGTCGGGCAGAAAGTACTAGGGATACATACAACTATGGACAATACCTAAATCAATTCCCCCCGAATACGATAAAAGTAATACAGGAATTCGAACGGATCCAAAAGAGAATATGTAGGCATAAAATGTCTATTATGTTTAATGAAATTTGCATTAACGAAGAAATGCTGCCTAAATATACATATATATATATATATATATATATAGGTGCATTCAATAAGTTTCCAGACTTTTTTCGTATGGGCACTTTTATTGATAGTACACACATGAAACTCTAGTCCCCTTCGAAGTGATTTCCTCCAACTGCAATTCACTTGTTGTACCGTTCCAACAACTTCTCGAAGGCCCCATAGAAGTCCTCTTGTGTGAGCGTGTCAATGACCTTCGTCACAGACTCTTTCATCTCCTCAATTGTCTCATAACAGCCTCTGAGCTTAGGGAATAACCAAAAGTCACAAGGACCAAGGTCTGGACTATAGGGAGGCTGAGGAACTGTCTTGATGCCAACTTGCTCAATAGTCTGTGTCAAAGATGCAGTTGTGGACAGGTGTATTGTCCTAGGGGAAATGCCACTGACCCGATCTGAAGAGTGCTGGCCTCTTCCCTATGAATCTCTTCCTGAACTCCTTTAAAACCTCAACATAATAACCCTAATACTAACCCTTTGGCCAATCAACTCTGGTCTATTGACTTCCTTACTCCTCCCACGTCTCTCATCATCCCTCACAGACTCCCTGCCTTCCTTGAATCTCTTATTCCACTCAAAAACTGACGCTCGACTCATGCAAGATGGTCGAAAAGCACTCTGAAGCATTCCATACGTTTCTGAGGCATTTTTTCCAATTTTAAAACAAAATTTTATAGCATATCATTCTTCTAAAGTATCAAATTGCATTTTTGAAATTCACGAGCTGTAACTATCAGGCTTTACTAGGGTGTATTCTAATTGCTGCTGTAGCTGTTCCTTGAAACCTGAAATCATAAAAATTGGTCAGTCATCTCATAAGATGTATAGCAATTTTAGATGCCCATACGAAAAAAGTCTGGAAACTTATCGTATGCACTTCGTATATATACATATATATATATATATATATATACACACACACACACACATATATATATATATATATATATATATGTGTGTGTATATATGCATATATATATAGAGAGAGAGAGAATTCTGATAGAACGAAACCGTCTGTTTGTGGATGAAATATATATATATTACCAGTGTTTGTTGTCAGTAATTCATTATGTGGTTTTGTGGCCAATCAAGCGCGATATAATTTAGTGAGTACTCAATATCTGAGATAGAGCTATAATAATAATAATAATAATAATAATAATAATAATAATAATAATAAATAAATAAACGAATACTAGATTTTATATTTTTAATGGCATGTAAGAAGAAGAGCATCTGTTCTCTAGAACAATTTTAAAAGTAAGCGCTACACACTGCAACGGTTCAGATGCTCTTCTTCTTACAAAGTAGTAATGTACATACAAAAGTTACATCACTTTTATAATACATCCTCTCCTGATGATGGCCCAAAGTCGGACAGAAAGTACTTTGGAAATAAACAATTATGGAAAATATATCAATTAATTCCCGTCGAATATCATAAAATCAATACGGCAATATGAAAGGATCAACAAGAAAATATGTTGTCAGAAAATATCTATTATATTCAATATTTATATATATATATATATATATATATATATATATATCTATATATATATATATGTTTTGTAAGCGAATAGTTTGCAGATAACATTATTTAAACGAGCTAAAGCTCATTCGTTTGCAAACACATTAATGGTTTCAAGTAACAGTAATATATAACAGTAATAACTGTAACAGTAATATATCACAGTAATATTAACAGTAATATATAACAGTAATATTAACAGTAATATATAACAGTATATAATATATAACAGTAATATTAACAGTAATATATAACAGTAATATTAACAGTAATATATAACAGTAATAACTGTTCAAGTAACAGTAATATATAACAGTAATAACTCATATTCATAATTAGTTTGCACACTGTTAAATAATTACTAGTAGTATTATCTAATGTTTGCACACATCTGAATCGTTATTGTTATCTAAATCTAATAACTCTATTTATCATTAATCATTTGTTTGCAAACAGTTTAATGGTTTCAAATATTGCTTTGCCCAGTCGGCTGGGGCTGTAGAATACACTGACTGCGTCTCTGCAGAGAGATAATACCCCCTCCAACGAGTGTCCTGGATATGACACTAAACAATCTGATGGTGAGGATCCAGCAGTGCTGAAGCTTTAGGGAATTCGGAGTACCCCTTCATTGCCATCGCTCCCAGGTCCACTCTGGCCCGGAGTGGTAGCAACTGATAGGGCCCTATCTATGGGTTAAATAGAACTAACAGTATACTAATGCTAAACTGAATTCTTTGACTTAACTGAATATCTTAAAATAGAAATGCTTTTGACAACTAAACCGTACTTACATTTAAACTGTGTGCTTACGCTTAACTGAATTATTTGAAATAGAACTGTTTTTCGACATTAAAACTGTATTTACACTTAACCGAATTGTTACATACAACTGCTTGAATAGTTAGAAATGGAAATGTTTTTGACCATTAAACTGTGTACTTATGCTAAACTGAATTGTTTTGAATAGAACAGATTTACATAAAAATTGATTTGGCGTTAAATAACCTCCAAAGGTTGATATGCCATAAAACCCAACAAACCAAACCAACAAAATATTGCTCTCCAACGCTAATAATTCTATTTAATATTAATCATTTATTTGCACACAGTTTAAATGGTTCCCAGCATTTCTGTTGAACACTAGTAATTCTATTTAATATTAATTATTTGCTTGCACACAGTTTAAATGGTTCCCAGCATTTCTATCTAACACGAGTAATTCTATTTAATATTAATCATTTGCTTGCACACAGTTTAAATGGTTCCCAGCATTTCTATCTAACACTAGTAATTCTATTTAATATTAATCATTTGCTTGCACACAGTTTAAATGGTTCCCAGCATTTCTATCTAACACTAGTAATTCTATTTAATATCAATCATTTGTTTGCACACAGTTAAAGAGTTTCAAGTACTGATAACATTAATAACTCTATTTCGTATAAATCATTTGTTTGCAAAGAGTTTACTTGTTTTAAGTAATAGATAATAATCGCTATCTAAAACTAATATTTCTTTTTCACTTAATGAAATTCTTTCAAGTATTGCTTTTTAACTCTAATCCTTCTATCTAATAATAATAATCCAACCGAAAAATTCTATGGACTAGTTGGTTGGTTGGTTGGTTCTGTGTTTTACGACTTATCAACCCTTTCCGGGTCATTTAATGCTGAATTAAGTCATTTTGATAAAAGTTTCAAACAAATCAGTTAAGCATGAATACAGTTTTTTGTTTACATATTGTTCAATGTCAAAACAATTCTATTTCAAACAATCCAGCTTAGTGTAAGTATAAATCTTTGTTTAACACAGTTAAATGTCAAAACTATTCTATTTCAAACAATTCAATTTAGAATAAGTATGCAGTTTAGTACTATTTAACCCATAGATAGGACACTATCAAGTGCTACAACTCAGGGTCAAAGTGGACCCGGAAGTGATGGCAATAAAGGGGTACTCCACCTTCCCAAAAGCTCTAGCATTCCTAAAACCTCACCATCAGATTGTTTAGTGTCGTATCCAAAACGCTCGTTTGGAGGGGGTCAGAGTGGACAAGTAGGTCAGAGTGGACTTGAAAGTAATGTTAATTATGGTGTACTCCACATTCCCCAAACTGCAATACTATAGCCTAACCATCAGAATCATAAACTGCTTTAGATGGTAAGACTCCAGTATTGCAGATGTCATATCTCTTTTGAAAAGTATGATAGATTCTGATTAGAATTTCACAGTTGTCACCGTTCTGTCGTAAACTGGGATGCTTAACAAATTATATTCAGAAAGAATAATCACGCTTCTAAAAATTATTATTTAGTTTCGAAATGAACATAAAATCGAACGGGTTTGTCTTCGTGGGTTTGGTTTGGTTTGGTTTGATGGTATATCAATGATTGTTTGTTATTTAATGCCAAATCCTCTTTATACATATATATAAAATATATAAGATTTGGTACGGTTGGGTTTTATGGCATATCCACCATTGCAGGTTATTTAATGCCAAAACCTCTTTATACATACATGTTGAATAAATATGATTTGGTTTGGTTGACTTAATGGCATATCAATCCTTGCTGGTTATTTAATGCCAAATCCTCTATATACATACATATTAAATATATAGGATTTGGTTGGTTCGGGTTTTATGGTATATCAACCATTGTAGGTTATTTAATGCCAAATCCTTTTTATAGATATATATTTAATATATAGGATTTGGTTGGGTTTTATGGCATATCAGCCATTGTAGGTTATTTAATTCCAAATCCTCTTTATACACTTATATTAAATATACAGAATTTGGTTTGGTTGGGTTTTATAGCAAATCAACCATTGTAGGTTATTTAATGCCAAATCATCTTCATACATATACGTGATGCCTTCAATAGGTTTCCAGACTTTTTTGTACAGGCATTTAAAATTGTCATAGACTCTTGAAAATTCAGTGTGTTATTGCTATACATCTTATGAGATGATTGACCAATTTTTATGATTTCCCGTTCAAAGGAACAGCTACAGCAGCAATTGGAATACACCCTCCTAAAACCTGATTGTCCCAGCTGGTGAATTTAAAAAATGCAATCTGGACGTGAGGACACTTTTGAAGTACGATATGCAATAAAATTCTGTTTTAAACTTGGAAAAAATGTCACAGAAACGTATGGAATGCTTCAGACAGCTTTTCGACCATCTCGCATGAATCGAGCATCGGTTTTTGAGTGGCATAAAAGATTAAAGGAAGAATGGTGTATCAAACATTGTAGATTATTTAATGTCGAATCTTCTTCATACAAGTATATTAAATATATATATCATTTGTGAACGCTTTTTGTAGATAACATTCTTAAACGAGCCTGCCCTCCTTTTCTGTTCACAGTTAAATGGTATTAAGCATTGCTATATAGCAATCACGATTGAACATTAGTCATTTGTTTGCACACACAGTTCGTTCTATTTTACCCATAGATAGAACCTAATCAGGGGCTACCACTCCGGGTCAGTGTGGACCAGGAAGCAATAGCAATAAAAGGATACTCCACACTCCCCAAATCTCTAAGACTAGAGACTTGCAATCAGATTGCTTAATGTCCTATCAGGTCACTGTTTGTAGCGGGGGTCTTATCCCTCTGCAGAGAAACAATCGATGTATTCTACCACCCTAGCTGACTGAGCAATCTTAATGGGGAAGTGGTTTACATGCTGGACTGTGACATCGTAGTGATGTAATATAATTGCGGAGGGATTTCGTTTTATATATCTTGCTTTTCGGTTTAGTTAGGCTGAGAACTTTTCGCTTAGCTCATGGGTTAGTTAGGTGCAACATTAACGCAGGGGTTCACGCGCGTGCGGAGGGGATGTGTCATTCAGAGATGTCAAAATAAAAGTCCCAAATAGGAATTGGGACCAGGGGATGTGAGTGACGTCATGCACCGGAAGCGTGAGCTGAGGATTTTGGGGATTTGAGAAAAAGCAGGGAGTTGAGTTCCTGCCTCCGAACGAGAGGGTCGAGAGTCAGAGCTGGGCGAGGTAAAACGAATTTGTGCGCTACGGGCGCCGCGCGTTGGTTGGGTTGAGAGCTGACGATGTAAAAGCAGTAAGCATAGAAAGATTCTCTCTCTCTCTCTCTCTCTCTCTCTCTCTCTCTCTCTCTCTCTCTCTCTCCTCATGTCGAAAATCCTTTAAATTCCAAAAGGTGAAAAAAAGCTTCGTACCTGAACCAATTTCGTGTTCTCGGATTCCTATATGTGTTTATGAACATTTTATGAACATTATGTCTATTTCACATATCTGTATCATGGGTATGTTACAGTGAGTTCGAACTCCAGACATGCTATTTTGCTCACTTTCCCTTGTACCAACCAACAATTAGTTTACACACTGTTAAATGTTTAAATAGTTTTATTTGTAACAATTCAATTCAATTCCAAGTATTACTATGTATCACTAACAATTCAATTCAGTCATTTTTTACACACACTTAAATGACCAAACACTTCTATTTCTATCAATTCAATTTAGCATAAGTCAACAAAGCTAAAATGGATCCAATATTGCTATGTATCACTAACAATTCAATTATACATCAGTCATTTTTTTACACACACTTAAATTGTCAAACATTTGTGTTTCTAATAATTCAGTTTAGCATATCATTTGTTTACACTCAAATCAACTGGTAAACAGTCCTAGTTTCATGTGTGTACTCTCAATATAAGTGCCCATACGAAAAAAGTCTGGAAACTTATTCAATGATCCTCGTATATATATATATATATATATATATATATATATATCGTATTCACTTCGTACTTATATGGCATCAAGTACGAGTAATTTTAGAACAGATCTATTTCACCAAAAGAAAGAAAACTGACAGGTACTATTATTCCTGGTAAAAGGGAACCTGGGAGTAATGACAATGAAGGGATACTCAGTACTTCCCCAGAACTGGAGGCTCACTATCAGATACTGTTTAGTGTCATAACCAGGACACCTCTTTTGGTAGGAAAGGTTTCACCTCATTCTGCAGGGGATACAGTCGGTTTATTCTAAGCTCTGAAGATTGGGTGGGGTACGAAAAAAACAAAACATTTCAGAAATATTTTGACATTTTTAGTAAATGTTTTTCAATGTAATTTCTAAACTTCCCGCCGAAAACCACCGCTTTGAGCAAAAAAAAGGCTATGGCTTATATAAATCGGCATGTATGCATTTTGTTCATCGTTAACTGTCAAAAAATAAAATTAATCTGATATTTTTCGCTGATGAAAACCAGGAATACTCATCAAACGGTTGTGTTTTGTGTATATATATATATATATATATATATATATATATATATATATATATATATATATATATATTGTCATCCACACACGGAATGTTTTGCTCTATCAGAACTCTTCAGTGTGGCCTACACACGCAGGACGCTTGAAGCCGGGATCGAAACCCATCCAACTTTACGTCTTTAAGTCTCAGACCGCTTGACCTACAAGCGGACCACGTTGGCTTAAGGAATTATTAAGGTATTTATTTAGCAACAGCAGCAGCGTCCGTTTGTTTACATTTTTTAATACCCTATCGGCTACCAGAGTGCTCAATTCTTTCGAAGAGCTTTGCATTATGCGAGCGGCGACCGATAATTTCTTCGCCAGAGTGCTCAACCCCCATGGGGGATCTTATGCGTTTTGTTGATTATTTTCAAGGAGTACTTATGTTTTTTTGTCTTTTCTTTTTTATGGAATTTTTCTTCTTGGGTGTCAGTTTGTGTAATATTTTTTTTTATTTTCAAATTGTACCATCTGGGTCTTTTTCACACCATCAGAATTATTGGGTGGTTGGTTATGTTTTATGGCATATCAACCTTTGTAGGTTATTTAATGCCAAGTTCTGTTTTTACATATGTTAAACCTATATGTTTTTTAAAGCCAGATACATTTTTATACAAATAATCAGTTCTATTTCAAACAATTTAGTTAGGGATACAAAAACAGTTTAATTCCAAAAAAATCAGTTTAGTATAAGTACGTAGTTTAAATGTTAGTACACAGTTTAATTGTCAAAACATTTCTATTTAAAGCTATTCAGTTTAGTCAAACAGTTCTATTTCAAACAATTCAAAAATTAGCATAAGTACGCAGTTTAGATATCAAACTGTTCTATTTTAAGAAATTCAATTTTGCATAAATACACAGTTTAGTTCTATTTGACCCGTTCATAGGGTACTATAACGTGCTACCACTCCGGGCCAGAGTGGAACTGGGAACGATGGTGATGAATGGATACTCTGCATTCCCCAAGGCTCCAGCATTATTAGAAAGTTACCATCAGACTTTTTAGTGTAATATCTAGGACACTCGTTGGTGGGGGGGGGTCTTACCCCTCTACAGAGAAGCAGTCGGTGTAGTCTACAGCCCCTGCCGTCTGGGCAACAGAATTATAGAATAGTTATAAAAATTATATATATTATTAAATTTATATAATCTATTTCTAGCCCATGAGGTTAGGTTTATACGGTTGCATAACGCCGACTTTGGAAGACGTGGCCTTAGAGGTGACCGTGTCCTCGGTAGGGTAACATCATACTAAAAAAACGTACCTTCAAGACACATCAGGTTAAGTGGTCGCACATTACCACTATGACAAGTTAATTTGGGATCGCTTATGTGTGGCTTGGACCAGAGGCCCAGGTGTAGAGTTTCGGCATCTGCATCCTGTGGTGGTTGGTTCGATCCCCAGTGGTGGAGATCACGGTATGCACTGCTGAAGAGACCTAATAAGGTCGAAACAGCTGTTCCGTATGTCGCACGTAAGTGCTTGCTGGATTTTCTAGTCATGGTGATTCCAATAAATATATATATTATAGCTACTTAATGTTTGTGGGAATAGAAAAGCCTGGTTACTTGACAAATAAAAATGTGGCTGTTTAGTTTTTTTCTGGTGGCCACTTTATCAATTTCTTTTATACATATATACACACACACACACACACAATATTTCTTTTGTCAGAATTATCCTGATCTTGGTGAAACCTTGGTAGATTAGACATACATTTTTTTTTTAAATAGAGGAATTATATTATACATCTGAATTACCATGTCCAAAAAATCCATCAAACACAGGGCACTGCATACAGAACCACTGGACAGCTGTTTCGACCTTATTATGTTTCATCAGCAGTGTTTATCGTGATCTCCCCCACTGGAGATCAAACCAGCAATCACAGAATGCAGAGTCGAAACTCTACGACAGCTCTGCATTCTATGGTCGCTGGTTCGATCTCCAGTGGAGAAGATCATGGTATACACTGTGATGAGACATAATAAGGTCGAAACAGCTGTCCAGTGGTTCCGTATGTCGTGCGCAGTGCTTGAAGGATTTTTCTGATCCTTGTAATTCAAACGTATAATACGAGGTAGATTACTTCTGACTCTTTAGGTATTTAAATTACATATCTATATATGGAGGTGCCCGTGATGCACACGGCGAAACGAGTTCAAATCCTGGACGAGACTGATTGTATATTTACATAGCACTAATACCCTTGGGAAAGGTATGAATCCAGTTATTCTCCCTCCAGCTATGGGTAAATAGTAGGGCAGACTAGGTTCTTCAGCCTTGGTGAGGCAACTAGTCTAGGAGAATGAAAACTCTGAATTCAAACCTGTTAAACTCCGCTTAAAAAATTGACCTTGTGTCATATTCTGCCCAAGCGGTTGGTAAATATGATATCTATATATGTTGTATAACCACATACATACACAAATATATGCCGAACATAATCAACAATAATGACGACTTCAATGAACGAAAGAACACACTTCTTAATAAAAATATATCTCTCACACTTTATTCTCGAAAGGGTTGATTGTTGTTATGTGTGAGAGATGAGCTGCAGACGGGGACAGACTGCTATATTGACCCAGCAGTACTCTTTCTTATCTTGGCTGGGTTGCTCAACCGTGGGTCACGGAGGGACCAAAGCCCTCTGTCTGACACTGGCTCTCAATTCGGCATCTCGTCTCCAACTTACTCAAGCCGTCCGTGCCCTGGTAATATTATTGTCTTACGTCCACTTGCTTCCGCTGTTCTTCCGCTTATTTACACAGGTGCTCCCTTGATTGACGGTTCGGTCGAGGGTCAATACATAACATATATATATCATCATCATCAAGTTGCAGCGCTAGTATGATTTTCAGTGACTCTCTCCATCCATCACTGTCACCATTGCTCCCGACAGATTTTCCAAACTATATCGTGAGACAGCACACAGGTATTGTAGGTAAGTTTTTTGTGGTTAGTTAACAGTGACTCGTCCATGGGATCAACAGGTGAACGTCAGGTATGAGTTAATATTTGCTTCTCCAGCAGAGTACTGCATGTCTTGTTGGACTTAGTTGGATTTGTTTTAGAGATGAGAGGTAAGTGGCTGCACAGCTGTTGCTGTGCAGCCACTGGGGTGTTGCTGCTAAGATTTGTTCAATATAGCTCAGAGCTTTCTGAGCAGACTGCGGCTGCGGCAGAGCATGATATACACATTGGAATCATATATATATATATATATATATTCTTAGATATTTTTTCAACAGACAGGGAGAACGGCATTCAAGAAAACGAAGGTATTCAAGCACATTTATGATGGGAAATGAATGGATTTGTTTTAGAGATGGGAGGTAAGTGGCTGCACAGCTGTTGTTTCCTGGGGTGTTGCTGCCAAGATTTGTTTAATATAGCTCGGAGCTTTCTGAGCAGACAGCGTCTGCGGCGGAGCATAATATAGACATTGGAAGCATATATATATATACATATATATATATATATATATATTCTTAGATATTTTTTTCAACCGACAGGGAGAACGGCATTTAAGCACATTTATGAGGGGAAGGGAATGGTGTTAAGGACGAAATAAAGACCGTTCGGTGTCCATTTGCTGTAGCTGGTGATTGCCAAGCCGTTTAATAGAGGGCGCCGGTGGTTGTGGCTTGGCAGCAACGAAAGTGATTCAGACGCCATAAACGAATGTCAGTGTCGTAATTTTCGAGGCTGAATTTTATGGTGAAAAGCTGATTGTACAGAAGGACAGAAGTGTTAAAATTTTATATCTCAGACGAAAATGGAACTTAACCTATTGTAGACGTACCGACCAAAGAGAGATGTCAAACCTATGCGATGGTTTAAAACACAATCACACACACACACACACACACACACACATATATATATATATATATAATTAATATGCGAATGCGATGGTTTAAAACACAATTATATATATATATATATATAAGAATAATGTGCATATATATATATATATATATAGTAATATGTGTTGTTGGGCAGCAGTCTTTCATTGAAACATGTTTGAATAGATAATAAAGACACATTTTGTCTATATCATTTTATTAAGATCCTTTTAAGTTTCCTGATAAGTGTCTTGGTTTCAGGGTATAATTGCTGGATGAATTTACTAAAGTTGTCCCACGAGCTTTTGGACCTTTCATTTTAGTTTTAGTTTTAGATTTGCTGTAATAAATGGTACATGAAGCCTCCTTAAGGTGCCTCTGGTAGAGTAATGGATAGTAAGTTTGACTGGCAAACCTGCAAGAGTGAGTTCAAGTCTCATTGGATGGTCCATTCATTCGTCTTAGCGCCACATCTGAGTAAAAAGCTTAGTAAATGTCAGACCTATGCGATGGTTTAAAACACAATCACACACACACATACATATATATATATATATATATATATAATTAATACGCGTATACGATAGTTTAAAACACAATTATATATATATATATATATATATATATAAGAATCATCATCATCATCATGTCGCGCTGGTAGCACGGATATCCCTGACCCTCTCTCGCCACTCCTCCCTATCGTTCATCGCCCTAGGTAGGTCTTCAGGACAACATCCCATATCCTCACATAGATGCTGAATGTATGTTCGTGCTGGTCGTCCTGCTTTTGCACGGCCATGTGTGGGGGTCCATATGAGTACATCTCTTATGAGTTCGTCCCTGCTTCTCCAGCAGTGTCCTGCATGTCTGGTTCGTCTAACTTGAACAGTTTTCGTGATAGGGGGCAGGTGGCCGTACAGTTGGTGTCTTGTGGGGTGTTGCCGCCAGGACTTGTTCAAGACTGCACGCAGCATTCTTGTGTAATTGCCGTCTAGCTTCTTCTCCAGCCGTTTTGTTAGCGTCCATGTAGTGCAGCCATATAGCAGTATCGATGTGACCGCTGCCTGGAAGAAAATGCGTTTGATTTTATCGGTTAGGTCTGATTTCCATATAATCGATAGCCTATTGATAGCTGTCCATGATTTCGTTAACCTGGTTTCGATGTCCTTTTCGGTTGATTCGACGCTGCTTCCTAGGTAAGTGAATTTGTCTACTAGTTTAAGAGGGGTTCCTTCTAGAGTGGAGATGTCCCCCGTTTGATTATATATATATATATATGCAAATTTCATTAGACATAATAGACATTTTATGTCTACATATTTTCTATGGACAATACATAAATCAATACATAAATCAATTCCCCAACCCCGAATACGATAAAAGTAATACGGGAATTCGAACGGATCCAGAAGAAAATATGTAGGCATAAAATGTCTATTATGTTTAATGAAATTTGTATTAACGAAGAAATGCAGCCAAAATATACATATATATATATATATATATATAGTAATATGTGTTGTTGGGCAGCAGTCTTTCATTTAAACATGTTTGATTAGATAATAAAGACACATTTTGTCTATATCATTTTATTAAGATCCTTTCAAGTTTCCTGATAAGTATCTTGTTTTCAGGGTATAATTGCTGGATGAATTTACAAAAGTTGTCCCGCGAGCTTTTGGACCTTTCATAGGTCATTATCAAGGGTTGCTTTCATGTGTAAAGATTTTTTTTTTAGTTTTTTATAACATTACAAAATTACGTAAAAGCAAAGTTAGATAAAACTGAGATGCTGATGAATTTTAGAAAACAGAACCCTATAAACGAAAAAAGAATATTATCAAGAAATATAAAATATTTAAGAAAAAAGACCCAAACTATTTCAAAACATTGTCACTATTTTCAAAATTAATTCTATTGATTCTATTTTTTTTTTTTTTTTTTTTTTTTTTTTTTGGTTTTTATATGTAGGACTTCTAGGATTTGTAGTCGTAGCTTATCAATTTCGTGTGCTATTGTAGCCGTGATTTTCAACTAGAATTTTTCGAAATTTGGATTTGGGAATAGAATGGGTTTTAAGATGTAAGGCTATGGAACTGGAATGATTAAGGTGCATTTTAAGTCGTCTAGAAAGAGTTGTTGTGGTAAACCAACATACGCATTATGATAGAATATCATCAAGAAATAGGGAATATTTTGTGACGCGAAATTGTCTATAATCCCAAAACGGGACTTTATTTTCGCACGTGTGAAGACGGGGCAGGTTGGCACTTGATCCCCTACAGAATAAGTCCTGTTCAGAGTTCTTCTTTCAGGCATATAAGAACTGGCATATTACGTGAGGGAATAATTTAGGACCAGACTGACCGCCGCTGGCAAGGGGTTCCCAATTCCACACTATCACACACCCACCAGGCCACTTTCTTCCTTCCCCGAGACAATGGAAGATAATGAGCCTATAGGTTTTAGTTGTGATAATATTAATATTGCAGTAGTCGGCAACTCCAGTTTCCCGTGTGATACTTTAGGAATTAATTGGACAATTCTAAGCAAGATAACATAAGGCGAATAGAAGCTGAAAAGAAAGCATGAAGTAACAACATAGACCACATGGTAAAATGAAAATACATAAAATCCTTTACTGCTTATATATACACGTTCAGAGTGTCAAAACATATAATTGGACAGTCCACGAATATAAATGTCTTTTCTTGGCTTTTATCCTTCTTCGAATTGAGAGAGAGAGAGAGTGGTAAACGAAATTTGGGTATAAAGGAAAAATGTCCCCAAAATTACTTATCTTATTTTCGACGGGGTTCCACTGGAGAATTTTCTTCTTTCACGGGCTAATAGACTTTGTTCTGTTTTTAATACTGGCTTGAAGGATTTTGGAGTCCTTCGTGTCTCAGTTAATCTTTTGTCTTCAACCCGGAGTAAAATGGCTATGGTTCGTCTGCCCGCTATGAACCCTGCTCAAAAACTAAATTCTTCCTATTTACTTCCGCTGAGGGGAAGGGAGCCCCACTTCCGTTTTGGGGTCCCAGCCAATCATTTTGGCTTCTCTCTCTTTCCCCTTCCGATGTCCGGCGACCTGAGGTCACTAAGTACCAACATCTGTTTATCCCCTCTGTGACCCACATTCTCTCTTAACGGTCACTTTTTGACTGCTAGATAGTGCCAATTCGACACAGGAGGATAGTATCAGTCTTACCTCCTCGTCTCCGTGAGCTATCACGTGACAATTTTAAAGAAAAACTAAAACTAAAGGCATTTCAAAACATTGTCCCTATTTTCTATTGATTTTATTTTATTTTTGTTTTGTTTTTATATGTAGGGCTTATAGGATTTGTAGTCGTAGCTTATCAATTTCATATGCTGTTGTAGCGGTGTTTTCAACTAGAATTTTTCGAAATTTGGATTTGGGAATGGAACGGGTTTTAAGATGCAAGGCTATGGAGCTAGAATCATTGAGGTGCATAGTAAGTCGTCTTGAAAGAGTTGTAGGGGTAAGACCAACATACGTATCATTTTCATTGGACACAGTCTCCTAAGGGACATTTGAACATACGTGTATTTACGACGTTTGTCCAATCAAGAAGCTCAGTGGAAGGGGAAGATTTGGTTGAAATTTTTCGGTTGAAGGTTTTAGATTTGCTGTAGTAAATGGTACTTGAAGCCTCCTTAAGGAGCCTCCGGTAGAGTAATGGTTAGTAAGTTTGACTGGCAAACCTGCAAGAGTGAGTTCAAGTCTCATTGGGTGGCCCATTCATTTGGCAGGGTTAGGGTTAGTAAATAGTAGTAAACCAAAAAGCTTAGTGAATTACAACTTGATGCCTCCTTGCTTAACACACTGCATTATAAGGTAGGGATCATGGGTAAATGAAGCAAATTAAGGGAAAGGAGTGGCAATCTCCCCTACATTGAAAAGAGAGTCTCCGAGTAGCTCTCGACACCGGTCAGCCAAATACTATATATATATATATGGGAAGTGTTTTAAACCAAAGAACAGAAGCATATGTATTAACCCATCTCTCTACTCGAGCAGGATGTGATACAAGGAGAATTTCCTTAGTAGGGTTTAACAAGTTTGAGTTCAGGGCTTTCCTTCCCCTAGACTGGTTGCCATTCGAAGTTTAAAGCGCCCAGTTTCTCGTAATATTTACTTATAACTGAAGAAAGTATTTTTTTATGCATACCTTTCAGATGGGTATGAGCGCCATGTGAAACGCAAACCACCTCGTCTAGAAATCGAACTCGGGTTGCTGTGTCTATTTCCTGAAAAAAAATATTTACTCAGTCAATATATATATATATATATATATCGATCAATCTATCTATCTATCATATATATACAGGGTGAAACGATAAAATTGTCGTCCAAAACAAAACAACACTACAGCTTTATTTTTAAATTTTTATTGAAAAAATCGATTCAGCTAAATTGATTATGTAGTAGAGCTGACATCTATTCAATGTAGCCGCCTTCAGCTTCAATCACCGCCTCGATACGGATCCCGAACTGGGAGCATGCCTTTTCCACAAGCGCCGGCGAGAGCTCGGTGAATACTCGGCGGATGGCGGCGATCAGGCTGGCTTTGGTGTTGTGGGAAGTCATGTTGGTGACGTATCGAAGTAGTCCAGCGGGTTCAGGTCGGGGGAGGAGGGGGCCAGTGAGAGAAGGGTACAAAGTCGTAGCACTACTTCTGAGGCCAAGCCTGGGTCTCTTTGGACTTGTGGGCCAGCGTCGTGTCCTGCTGTCACACCCAGAGTCTGCGACCGGCTACCTGATTGCACCAGGGGTACACCACACTCTTCAGCACATCCAGGTACACTTTGGTGTTGACTTTCAAGCCGACTTCGAAGATGTTAGGTGGTATGATGTGGCCCTCACTTGAAACCACACCAAAGACCATAACCATAGCCGGAAACTTTGTTTTATCACCCTGGGCACGTCCTTGGGATTAGTGGCAATCCAGATTTGCATTTTGAGTGTACTGGCAAAGGTCCTGTTGTCATAAGTTGGATCGGTAGAGAGCATGAGTTGTACGGCGGCGCGTATCCGATGTCGCTCGTTGAACATTGTGTCACTTTCAAGACATGATAGAAGGCTCCTATCGCTCTTGGGATTTGTACACAACTGGCCAACTAGTAGATCGTCTGCAACAAAAAAAAAGAAAACCGGTTTTCATTAAACGGAAATAGAATCATGTCTAGGGCGAATATATTAACCAAGTAAAAATAATTTTTAATTCGTGTGTGTATATATATATATATATATATACACACACGAATACAAAAACTGTATACTTGGTCAATATATATATATATATATATATATATATATTAACCGAGTAAAAATATTTTTTAATTCGTATTAGAGTGTTCGCCAATGGCCCGGGAGATCTGGGTTCAATCCCAGGTCGAGTCATACCAAAGACTCAAAAAATGGTACTTGATGCCTCCTTGCTTAACACTCAGCATTATAAGGTACGGATCAAGGGTAAAGTAGGGCAATCCAGGGAAGGAGTAGCGCCCTCCCCTACACCTTGGTGTAGTAGCTATCGAAAAGGGAGCCTTAGGGTTACCCTCGACTATGGTCGCCAACTTTACTTACTTTATATATATATATATACAGACACGAATACAAGAAATTTTTTACTCAGTCAATCCGTCGGGACTTTGGCTACTCATTGCCCCTTATATATCCAGGAGACAACCTCAAATTTGCAGCACGGCACATGTACCTTTACACACACACATACTAAATGTCATTATACGACCACACACAAAAATACGTAAATATAACCTAAACAAATCCACACGTGGGCACACATAAAGAGTTGTACACAATCCTAACGTTCTTTTGACTGTATTTTCCGATTTCTCCAATATCTTTCTTTCTCTGCCAGATGATTGTTGTTTATAAGACGGAATGAAACATGAGTTCGCAGACAAGCTTCCATGCTATTAAATATATATATATATATATATATATATATATATATATATATATATATAAACTAATATACATTTACTTGTTATTATCATATAGTAGCTCTATCACAAATATTGAGCACTCTCCAAATTATAACGCATTTGGTCTGCTACAAACCCACGAAGTGAGATGATAATAACCAACACTGTTATATATATATATATATATATATATATATATATATATATATATAAAGATTTTTTACTTACAATGACCTAAGGTATGAATTAACTAAAAAAATTAAACGTGAAATCACATGAAGAAATATTCCAATATCTTATCACTTTTTATCTTATATATATATATATATATATATATATGTGTGTGTGTGTGTGTGTGTGTGTTTGTGTATTTGTGTGTTTGATTAGATACGACAGACATTTTGTGTCAGCCTATTCTAACTATGAGCCGTTCAAGTCTCCATTGTATGAGTCATGTAAATTTTGGAAGGAATAAATGTAGGAAGGGACCGTATTTGTCCCATGTACTTTCGGCCCTATCTGGAACCATCTTGGGGAGAGCGAAAAATGAATTGACAAGCTCAAAAACGCATCATATACATTTACATAAAAATGGTTTGGTTTCTTTGTTTAATGGCATACCAACCTTCGTGGTTTATTTAATGTCAATACTAGCATTATGGACGCACAGCAGTGATACCATTTAACTCATTGCTTTGAGGAAAAGGGGGTTCATAACATTCCGAAGGGTATTTGTCCAAAAATGAAAATAATAGTGCGATTAGAGTTTGAACTTTCTTACTTCGAGGCTGCAGTACAGCACTTTAGCTCTTACTTCACGGAACTGGGGGAAAATACCTATAACACTTTTGTGTTATTCTGTCAAATTTTACGCTTAACTCTTGTAAAATTATTTTCTTCCGTGAATTCCACTTCCTCTTGTGGTTCGGTTTACTCTTTATTAGAATGTTCCTCTTCTCCTCCTTTCTTCTTCTTCTTCTTCTTCTTCTTCTTCTTCTTCTTCTTCTTCTTCTTCTTCTTCTTCTTCTTCTTCTTCTCACGATTCTTGTTGCTGTTGTTTTCGTTCTTCTTCTTCTTCTTCTTCTTCTTCTTCTTCTTCTTTTGTTGCTGTTGTTGTTGTTTATCTTCTTTTTCTTCTTCTTCTTCTTCTTCTCACTATTCTTGTTGCTGTTGATGGTCTTCTTCTTCTTCTTCCTATTCTTCTTCTTCTTCTTCTTCTCACGATTCTTGTTGCTGTTGTTTTCGTTCCTCTTCTTCTTCTTCTTCTTCTTCTTCTTCTTTTGTTGCTGTTGTTGTTGTTTATCTTCTTCTTTTTCTTCTTCTTCTTACTATTCTTGTTGCGGTTGATCTTCTTCTTCTTCTTCTTCTTCTTCTACTTCTTCTTCATCTTCTCACGATTCTTGTTGCCATTGTTTTCCTCCTCCTTCTTCTTCTTCTTCTTCTTCTTCTTTTGTTGCTGTTGTTGTTCTTCTTCTTCTTCTTCTTGCTGTTGTTGTTATTGTTGTTTATCTTCTCTTTCTTCTTCTTCTTCTCACTATTCTTGTTGCTGTTGATGTTCTTCTTCTTCTGGTTTCTATTCTTCTTCTTCTTCTTCTTCTTCTCACGATTCTTTTTGTTGTTGTTTTCCTCCTCCTCCTTCTTCTTCTTCTTCTTCTTCTTCTTCCTTCTTTTGTTGCTGTTGTTGTTGTTGTTCTTCTTCTTCTTGCTGTTGTTGTTGTTTATCTTCTTTTTCTTCTTCTTCTCCTCACTATTCTTGTTGCTGTTGATGTTCTTCTTCTTCTGGTTTCTATTCTTCTTCTTCTTCTTCTTCTTCTTCTTCTTCTTCTTCTTCTTCTTCTTCTTCTCACGATTCTTGTTGGTGTTGTTTTCCTTCTTCTTCTTCTTCTTCTTCTTCTTCTTCCTTCTTTTGTTGCTGTTGTTGTTGTTGTTGTTGTTCTTCTTCTTCTTCTTCTTCTTCTTCTTGCTGTTGTTGTTGTTTATCTTCTTTTTCTTCTTCTTCTTCTCACTATTCTTGTTGCTGTTGATGTTCTCCTTCTTCTTGTTTCTCTTCTTCTTCTTCTTCTTTTTTTTTGTTGTGGTTGCTCTTCCTCTTCTTCTTCTTCTTGTCGGTGTTTTTTCCATCCTCTTCTTCTTCATGTTCGTGTTCTTGTTGTTGTTCTTTTTATTGCTGTTCTCCTTCTTTATCATCTTGTTGATCTTCTTTTTCTTCTTGACTGTATTCTTCTTCTTCTTCTTCTTCTTCTTCTTCTTCTTCTTGTCGGTGTTTTTTCCATCCTCTTCTTCTTCATGTTCGTGTTCTTGTTGTTGTTCTTTTTATTGCTGTTCTCCTTCTTTATCATCTTGTTGATCTTCTTCTTCTTGACTGTATTCTTCTTCTTCTTCTTCTTCGTGGTTGCATCCTTCTTTTTTCTTCTTCGTATTCCTCACATTCTTTTGGTCGGTCATCTTCAACCTCAAGCCACTCCTGCTTCTCCTTCTTCTTCTTGATTGCCTTTTTATTTTTGCTATTATTATTATTACTATTATTATTGCTTTTACTTCTCCCTCTTATTTCTCTTCTCTAACATATCCTCTTTTTCTATTCCTTTGCATAATCCTACACATCCTTCTCCTCCTTCTTCATTTGATTTTTTTTTCTCCAATTATTATTTACTCATTTTATTTTCCTTTAGTTTAGTTATCTTTATTCTCTCTCTTTCTCTCTTACCCCCTTCTCTCTCTCTCTCTCTCTCTCTCTCTCTCTCTCTCTGTGCCTCTCATTCTTCTAGTAAACGTTTCTTCCTCTCTCTCTCTCTCTCTTTCTCTCTCTCTCTATTTTCACTCCCTTCATTCTCCCTAGTCTATTTTTCTTCCCCCCGCTCTCTCTCTCTCTCTCTCTCTCTCTTATTTTTTATTTTCACTCCCTTCATTCTCCCTAGTCAACTTTTCTCCCTTCCTCTCTCTCTCTCTCTCTCCCTCTCTTTTTTTCCTTTCATTTTTACTCCCTTTATTCTTCCTAGGCAACTTTTCTTTCTCTCTCTTTTTATTTTCACTCCCTTCCTTCTTTCTTGTCAACTATCTTCCTCTCTCTCTATCTCTCTCCCCCCACTCTTTCTATTTTCACTCCCTTCATTATTCCTTGTCAACTTTTTCTTTCCCCACTCCTCTCTCTCTCGTTTTCCTTTAATTTTCTTACCCTCCATTCTCCCTAATCAACTTTCTCCCTCTCTCTCTCTCCTTTCATTTTCACTCCCTTCATTATTCCTTGTTAACTTATCTTCCTTCCTCTTTCTCTCTCTCTCTCTTTATTTCCTCTTTGCCTTCCCTTATTCCATTTCCTTCACGACGTTTTCCCGCCATCTAATTCTTCCTCTATTGTTTCCCTAATTCTGAATCTATCACCGCCACAAGGCTATAAATACAAGAACACATTCCCACCAGACAACTCACCACTAACCTGTATTAGTCCAGCGCTATGATTCACGTATTTGTTTCCTGCCATAGGAACAATTATGCTAATTGGATATAGTGTCGCCTACTTGAGCTGCGTGAATTAGTCTCTCTTTTTTGTAAGTTTTTACATTTTTATTTTGTATGGTTTGCTTGATACGATACAAAATGGCCGATTGCTTGTTGAAAAGCGCGCGTAAAAAAATAATCACGCTTAATTTACCCGGGAAGATGTTGGAAACATGGATTGTGAACTGTCTTCGAGAATGGGTCAGAAAAGTCTAGATAAGATGTATGACGTGTGGACAAGATGAGGTACCTATTAGAAGTTACACGCGTCCCTTGGGTGGGAAGGAAGGAAGGACGAAGAAAGGAGGGAAGGAAAGAACAAACAATTCGAGAAAAAGAAGAAACAAGTTTGAATTAAATAAAGATTTGAAAGTAAATCTTACATATGCGTATTAAAACTAACTAACCAGCCATCGGAGTTTAGAATACGTCTGTCTTTATCCCCGACAGAGGGATATGCTCCCTCTAAAAGGAGTACCCCGTCTAAGACAGTAAACTACATTTGATAACGCGGCTCCAAATCTGGAGATCTGTGGAGTGGTGAGTATGCCTTAATTACCATTACTCCCAGTTAAACTCTGACAGTGTTACGTATTGACCTTTCGGTTAGTTTGGAATTTCAAAACAGGATATTGCACTTGTGTAAACCAGAAATAGCGGAAAAGACGTTGAGTCGGTTGGCTTGGCTTAGGGTATGTCATCAGCCTGATGTAAAATTTGACGGGCTTCAAACCCGGCTTGGAGCGTCTAGCGTGTCTTCCCACACTGAAGAGTTATGATTTTTCGAAGCAGTCTGTCTGTGAAGGAAAAAATATATTGTGCACTGGTGTTTAGTTGCATTAAATACCCTTGGGGTTATTTTATGCCAAATCCTATATATATATATATATATATATATTGTCATCCAGAGATAGACTGTTTCGTTATATCAGAATTCTTCAATGTGGCTAGACATACTAAATTCCTGAAGCAGGGAACCAAACCCGGCTGACTCAAACGACAAAACCCAAGATTCTACCACACACTCACAAGGAAACCAGCGCAAGCGAAGGAAATTTAAACGCTTGTGCATCACATTTGTTTTGTTTACATATATCCGCTGAACGGCTACCGAGATCTCAATTCATTTGAAGAGCCTTGCTTTACGCTAGTGGCAACCATTACTTCACTCGCTAGAGAGCTCAACCCCACAGGAGTAGGGGAGCATATATATTATCATCCACAGACAGATTGTTTCGTTGTATCACAACTCTTCAGTGTGGAGCATGTTTCATTGAATAGTTAAGACAAATTTTGTCTGTATAATTTATTTAAGATCCTTTCGAGTTTCCTGATAAGTGTCTTGGTTTCAGGTCGGAATTGGTGGATGAATTTACCAAAATTGTCCCGAGTGCTTTCGGACCCTCATAGGCCATCATCAGGGGTTGCTTGCTTGTGTAAGGGGTGTTGATTTTTTAAATGAGTTTTGAAAATTTTTTATAACATAACAAGAATATGCGAACGCAGAGTTGGATAAAAACTGAGTTGCTGATGAATTCAAATACAGAACGCAATCAACGGAAATAGAATACTATCAATGAATACGGAATATTAAAAGAAATATTTTAAAAAAGAACAACACTCCTTACACAAGAAAGCAACCCCTGATGATGGCCTATGAAGGGTCCGAAAGCGCTTGGGACAATTTTGGTAAATTTATCCACCAATTCCAACCTGAAACCAAGACCATTATCAGAAAACTAGAAAGAATCTTAAATAAATTATACAGAGAAAATTTGTCTTTACTATTTAATGAAACATGCTAAAATGAACAACTGCTATCTAACCACACACACACACACACACACACACACACACACATATATATATATATATATATATATATAAATATAAATGAAATGTCACTGCTAACTTTATTTTGAAATGCGTTGTTCGAACTCATCTGTTTGCAATCAAGTAAAAGGTTTCAAGTATTGCTATCTGCTTACAAATTGGTCTTGTATCACATCTTGCCCGTGCAGCAAGACTAATAAAGACATATATGATGGAGGTGCCCGTGGTGTAATGGTTATCGTCGCAGGAATTGGACACGACGATACGAGTTCAAACCCTACGTGGCTAATTGCATTTCACATAGCACTAATACCCTTGGGAAAGGCATGAATCCAATTATTCTCCCTCTAGCTATGGGTAAATAGCAGGGCAGACTGTGTTCTTCAGCCTTGGTGAGGCAACTAATCTAGGAGAAGGAAAACTCTGAATTCAAACCTGTTAAACTCCGCTTAAAAATTGACCTTGTGTCATATCCTGCCCGAGGGGAGGGGTTGGTAAATATGTATATGATGCCCCCTACTGGCTCTGAGTGGATCAGGTAACACCGTGAAAATACTTTGAATCTTTTGTCAGTTGTTTTTATGCGCTAAGATGCACGCATGCTCGAATAATTGTGTCCATACTTGGACTCCTCTATTGCAGAATCACTCCCTCGTGTACACGGCTGATATGTGAAAAAAAATCTCGCCAAATTTGGGAATAAAATAATATTAGATGAGTACACAAAACCGTTTTACCTTGGTTTTTATTCTCAACACCACACAAACACACACACACAAACACAAACCAGATGTCTCAGGTTGAGAAAGGAGTTGGGCATCGAACTCACTGTTAGGAGTCAAGACAATCACGAACATCATAAGAAAGTAGCAGAGTAGATAAAGAAAATTTCTGAGAAAAATAATTTATCAAATATTTATTGTTCTTAAGTTTCAAGTTTCTATTTTTTTTTAAGTTTTATTTTTCTCATTTTGTTACATCAACGTATAAATATGGGTTTCACGATGCTGAACATTTTTATGACAATAAATGTTGTAGGTGACTCACCAATGACCAGAATAATAGACTCAACCAAAGGGTATATTAATCAAGAACTAAGCTGGTAGAGTGGGGAGCAACAGCTGTAGTGAGCACCTTGCCTGTCTTCGTGTATTCGTTGAACCAAGGAATCCCTCCTCAGAGATTTGGATACATTTGTGTGGCACCTCATATCTCCGTTTTGAGTTTTTTATTCATTGATCCCTAATAGTAAGTAAAGTTGGCGACCAAAGTCTAGGTTCATCAGAAAGTTCCCTTTTCGATAGCTACTACACTGAGGTGTAGGGGAGGACGCTATTCCATGCCCTGGATTACTCCACTTTACTCTTGATCCTGTACCTTATAATGCTGAGTGTTAAGCAAGGAGACATCAAGTACCTTTTTTGAGTCTTCAGTCATAACAATAAGCTAACGAGTATTTTTACACCGGGACTATTCAAGCTTCTGTAGTCTGTATAGTCTTGATTCTATCTCTGATCTCCAGTTCCCTAAGTTCTTTTTTTTTCCTGGCCTTAGGTCACTTTCATGTACCTCAGCTTTTTTTATCATTCAGGCAAGGTCCAAATATTTGTCTCTTTTTTTTGCTTTCATTTATTTTCACCCTATACTGCATTTGGTTGCGGTATAAAATTTTGATAAATATTTGTTAACTGGAAGGAGTGGTACAGTGTTTATTTTGTTGGTTAACATTTTTAATCATACGTTTTATTTGTTCATCAGCAATATAGTTTGGAAACCCGTTATTGATGAGAGCCTGTTTTATGTTTTCTACCTCTTTATAAGATATTGTCTTGGCGGATGAGATCAATTTGGTATGTGATATCAAGTTATTAATAATTGCTTTTTATATCTGAATGCATTACAATGATAAATCAAATGAAAAATATTAAAAACGATTCAATGAAACATACTCCCAACTGATCCTGATAGAAAATAAAATTTATTAGATACTATAATAACTTTAAAACCTCCAACTTAGTCATTAAAAATAATTCCACGCCCGCGATTGAAGTTTTGCAAAAAACCCACGTTATATATCAATTTAAATGTCCTTTTGGAAATTATCTCTGAAAACAACAATACATAATTCAGTTTAACCTCAACTACCCTATCAAGAAGACTTAAAATGCACCTTTCTCATACAAGTTCCATAGCACAAAAAACATTCATGCCCAACAACAGAATTATGGAAAACCCTTGCCGAAAACACAACAATATTAGAACATCAAAATAACAAGCAAAAACTACAGATTCTCGAGGCACTACATACAAAGTGGTAATGTACATACAAAAGTTACATCACTTTTGTAATACACCCTCCCCTGATGATGGCCCAAAGTTGGGCAGAAAGTACTTGGGAAATAACTAATTGTGGAGGGTTTGTCAACCAATTCCCGCCGAATATCATAAGATCAATACATTCGAAAGGATTAACCAAAAAGTGTGTAGACGAGAAATATCTATTATGCTCAATCAAATATGTATCAATGAAGAAATGTTACCAATATATATATATATATATATATATATATATATATATATATATATATATATGTAAAGAAAAAACACAAACCGGTCACATTAGGATTATAAATTTATTTCCATCCAGGATGGAAATAGATTTATAATCCTAATGTGACCGGTTTGTGTTTTTTTCTTAATGAAATTATTGCTCTGTAATGTCTGTTACATTGCGCTCTTTACCAGGAAACTTTAAAAATTCACTTTTGAATAGTTTTCTTGTCCTGATGGAATTACTCCTAACTCCGGTTTAACTGGACCAAATAATACCCCTACGTTGTCATTACTCCCAGGTCCACTCTGACCTAGAGTAGACGTAACTAATCGGGTCCTATCTGTGGGTATAATAGAACAAACTGTGTCTAAACAAAAGATTGATGTTAAATTGTGATTGTTATCTAGACATACTTGAAACCATTTTACTGCTTTCATAAAAAGGCTCAGGCTCGTTTAATAATGTTTTCTACAAACTATAGGTACGGCCACCTGCCTCCTATCTCGAAAGCTATTCAAGTTAAACGAACCAGACATGCAAGACACTGCTGGAGAAGCACGGACGAACTCATACATTCAGCAACTATGTGAGGATACAGGATGTCCAGAAGACCTGCCTGAGGCGATGAACGATAGGGAAAAGTGGCGAGAGAGGGTCAGGGATATCCGAGCTACCAGCACGACATGATGATGATGATGATATATATATATATATATATATATATATATATATATATATATATATATATATATTCAATATACATGTATAAACAGGATTTGGCATTAAATAACCTACAATGGTTGAGATGCCATAAAACCAAACCAAAACAAGCCAAACAAAAATAAAGGTTGTAAAATTTCTTTTATTAAAGTTTTGGATTATTATTCGTAAGCAGTACTTAGCCATGTTACCTACGGGTTGTAAGATGGTCATTATTAAAAATAGAGAATGTAGGGTAATTTTTATTAAATGTTTAAGATAATTATTCGTAAACAGTACTTAGCCATGTCACATGGGTTGTAAGATGGTCATAATTAAAAATGTTATTGCTGCTTAACTTCTGTGATGTGGCAAGAACCGATTCGAGACTTGACCGCAAATTTGATTCCATGTATTTGTTTAAACTTACAGTTGAAATAAATAAGAAGTATTACTTTCAGAATAACAATTTTTTTTTTTATTAAATTGTCTTAATTTTTTCATTTTTTTTCCTTGAAATTATTTGCTTTTTGGATCAGTGACTGAGCATTAAGCTCCTTGCTTTCGCCATCATTTAAACGGTCAGAGTCGACATTTCTCCAACTTTTACCTCTTTTCCTCTAATTCTTTGGGGCAAAGTCAGTTATGAGTGATCGGCTGATGTCACTCTCCAGTGGCACTTCCCACTAAAGCAGAAATGAAATATATTAAACAGTGAAACATTAAAGTGTCGACCCTTAGCCCGTGTGAAGGACCTTAAGTATATCTGGAGGACAGCGTTGAGCTGTCTCTCTCTCTGCATATATATATATATATATATACATATAACTTCTAGCATTGCGCACGACATATGAATAGCTAACAGTTCAGTTGATGATGTGATCGGCAAAATCGTTTCCAACTTTAATTTCTTAGAATTAGTAACGGCTCGTGGTAAAGCCACACTTTTTGGATGAGTTGATAATAGAAGAATGGTGCAGGGAATATGCCACCCATTCTCTGAACAAAACACCTCAAATCTTGAATTCAGAGTTTTTCAGCCCAAAGGGCCCACCAATGAGTGACATTATCACATTAAACCATGCGATGTGAACGGTAAGATCGCTTACAAATTTGCTTTCTTTAGAATTGTAACGGCTCGTGGTAAAGCCACACTTTTTTGATGAGTTGATAATTGAATTGTTTAAAATATAACAGTTTATTTGTACAAAAATGGATTTGGTATTAGATAACCTACAATGGTTGATATGCCACAAATACAAACCAAACCAAATCATATATATTTGATATATATGTATAATGAGGATTTGGCATTAAATAACCTACAATGGTTGATATGCCGTAAAACCCAACCAAACTAAATCTTACATATTTAATATATATGTATGAAGAGGATTTGGCATTAAGTAGCCTACATTGGTTGATAAGCCACAAGACCTAACCAAACCAAATCCTATATATTTGATATATACGTATTAAGAGGATTTTGGCATTAAATAACCTACAATAGTTGAAAGCCATAAAACCCAACCAAATCAAATCCTATATATTCAATATATATGTATGAAGAGATTTTGGCATTAAATAACCTACAAGGGTTGATTTGCTATTAAACCAAACCAAAACAAAGCAAGCAAACAAAACATAATTTTTGTATAAAATGTTTCTTTTGTTACGAATCAAAGATACTAGAATTTTATTATTTTTCATGGAACATCATTCCATTAGATCAGATATTATTATTTATTACTTATTGCCAATATAAAAGTAAAAGTAAAGTTGTCTCCCTTTGTCGAGTGTGACCCGAAGGCTCCTTTTTTATTAGATACTACACCGAGGTATAGGAGAGAGCGCTACTACTTTCCCTGGATTGTTTCACTTTCCCTTGATCCATGACTTATAATATTGAGTGTTAAGCAAGGAGGTATCAAGTACCATTTTTGAGTCTTTGGTATGACTCGACCGGGGATTGAACCACGGTATCCCGGGCCATTGACGAACACTCTACCGACAAGACCAATGGGCCTGTACAACATCTCTGGAATAAAAAAGCGCACTTTATGTAACGGTTATCGCTGTAAGAAATGGAATCAGTGACTCGAGTTCAATTCCTGATTACACCGGGGATTTCATGAATCCACCTCCTGCCCGGGCTATGGGTAATTAGTCGGGCAGAATAGGTTCTTTTACCCTTGTATGGCAACCGATCTGAAAGAAGGAAACACTGGAATCGAGTCGACGACCAGAATTCAATTCCTTGACGAGACTGCATTTCACTTAACGCTAATGTCGCAGGGAAAGGCATGAATCCACTTCCTGCCTTGGCTGTGAGTAATTAATAAGCCAGAATAGGTTCTTTAGCTCTGGTGCGGAAACCGATCAGAAAGAAGGAAACACAGGAATCGAGTCGATGACCAGAATCTAATTCCTTGACGAGGCTGCATCTCACTGAATACTTATGCCTCTGAGAAAGGCATAAACCCACCTCAACCCTGGTCATGAGTAAACGGTTGACCTGACTGGGTTCTTAATCCTTACTTGGACAACCAGTCAAGAAGAAGGAAAACTGAAAAAATTGACCTTGTGTCACATCCTGCTCGAAACGGAGGGTTTGTATAAATACAAACACTTTAGACTATTTCGGCCAAACACTGTTTTCTCACTGCGTGTCACGTGATATGAGAGATAGTATTTCTGAGTATCTTTGCTATTGGTTTTAATTACATATTATCACTAATTTCTTCCACGTGAAGAGGTCTCTCTCTCTCTCTCTCTCTCTCTCTCTCTCTACATATATATATATATGTGTGTGGCGACTCTAGCCTATTTTTGCTACTCGTGCCCCCCGCCCTCTGTCAAATTCAGTTCCCAACCCGTGGTCCGTGGACCCAAAGTAAGTCATCATAGTTGCTATTGTGTGATTCTCCATTGTATAGCACAGATTGACTAACGTACCCTGTGTTTTTTTGTAAACAATCAAGATACTATATAATTTGTAGTCTTGTTAATACAGTAGATAAGATAATTTTTTTCCTTTCAAAAGTATAGAAGAAAAGAGAAGATGTTCATTACTATGACGAGAAAAATATGTTCATTAGAATAAAAAAATTGATGACAATATATACAGACACAGCTAGTAGTTTCAATTTCACTTAAAATAAAGATTATTTGTTGAAAATGTATTCAAATAAACAAATTTTTGTTACAGAATGTAATATATGCAGCATTCATTAAAGAAATAGAGATCTGTTAGTGAAAAAACGAATTAAAACACGCCGTTTAACCAACATTTACCATAACGATGATGACGACGTCGGCGACGGCTATAATCTGCCATCCTCTCTCTCTCTCTCTCTCTCTCTCTCTCTCTCTCTCTCTCCAAGACAGGCGTCAGCAGTCACATTGTGCTAATTTTTTTGAGCACGGTATTCTGACTTGCTTTCGCCATTGGCTACAGCCAAAAGCGAGATTTCTCTAACATTACTGTTATTATAAGGGTCTTGTGCTTGGCACGGATTACGCGTGTTCAACATTATAGCCGATTTATGGGATGTTCAATGGTTCTGACGGTGGCCGGACAAAGAACGTTCGTTCAAAACAGCATCGTTGTATTATTCCCAGATATATGTATGAACTTTTGGCTACTTAGTTATCGAAACTTGAATAGATACGTAATTTAATTGAGATCAGACTAAGTATGTTTGCTTGAAATTAATGGATGATTTTTAATCCATTTTGAAAACATTGACCGAGTTATTGATCGTGCAAGGCACGAGTAGCACTAGACCCATCTCCGCCCCTGATATATATATATATAAACAAGGGAGTTCCCGTGAGGATGAAATTAATGTGATAAACGTCATCATTAGTCGTGAGCGAGTTCAGACTAACACTTTTTGGAAAGATATAAGTCCCCTTATCACCCCAAAATATTTTTTGAATTGTACGAGTACCGGTTTTCTACAAGGATAGCTTTGGCATTAAATAACACACAAAGGTTAATATGCCATTAAAACAAAAGAAACCAAAACGATAATTTCTTAGCATAATGTCGCTGAGATAGCTGGAGGAATGGTAACTGCAGGGCTAATGGTTTCGGGACAACACCAACGTGGTTGTCAGAGATAATGGCGGCGATTTTGGTTTACCGTTTGGTAGAGAACGTGCTCGAGGTAGATTTTCTTTGAAATCGCTAGCCGCAGTGCCAAACATTTGCGGTGGTCGGAACGCATCCTATTCGTTAGATTGAAACGCGGGAAAACTTCGTTACTCTATGATGAGTTCATTAGCGCCGCGCTTTTGTTGACGTCGGTACTCGTCTAATTTGGTCCCAAATTTTCTTTATGAGCCATCAAACAGCAGTCAGCTGACAACAGAAAACTAATCATTATTTTTCATTCCTAGCCGCGTTCCCTTGCACCATCAACATCGCTGTCTCGGCCGCCTCCAACTCATCACCACCTTCACCTCTTCTGTCTCTGCTGCCTTCCCTCTAAATAGATAATGTCACACACTTTTTGTTTCCTCCCTTCTTTCTCTTTCTCTTTTCCTATTACCTCATCACGTATCCCGACTTCCGTTTTCAATTACACCGTGAATTTTTACTTTCGTTTTTACGGCTACTTTTACTTTCGTTTTTATTGCTACTTTCACTTTCGTTTTAGACCACGCTTCAACTTTCTTTTCATATTTGGTACGAAATGCTTTTCTTTTCACTTCTGCCGAGCGTCGCTAACTGATCTGCTAATTTCACCATTTTTAAATGCCTAAACGTCCTATCAACTAGACGGCCATCTAGCCAACCAGAGAGCCTCTGATTCAAACACTCAACTAGTCAGTTAAGCAACTAACTTAGCAATCAGCGTTTATACTCTCAGGGCAAGCAGAGATATTCACGTCTTTTTAAAACATTTTCTTATTATATTTTTGCTTTATTATTTTTCAAAAACCTTTCATCAGAGAAATTGTTTTGCGAAATTATGATTAAAGTAAAACTTCGCAGACAAAACAAACATCTACATGTGAGCTTACATAAATCTATGCTCACAGCTGCATATCTAACTATGTACCTATTTATCTATTTCTTTTCTAATCTATCTATATTTATCTATGCTAGTTTCTTCACGTTTATCTGTCTATCTGTATTAGTTGACATCTATCTGTATATATGTCTCTTTTTATCTATCAGTCTGTTCATATCTATCTATCTATCTATCTATCAATGTTAGTTCCTGTGAGTCAGTTCATACCGATCTATCTATCTATCTATCTATCCCAGTCTGTTCATATCTATCTATCTATCTATCAATTACAGTCTGTTTATATCTATCTATCTATCTATCTATCTATCTATCTATCAGTGTTAGTTCCTGTGAGTCAGTTCATACCGATCTATCTATCTATCCCAGTCTGTTCATATCTATCTATCTATCTATCTATCTATTACAGTCTGTTTATATCTATCTATCTATCTATCTATCACAGTCTGTTTATATCTATCTATCTATCTATGTTAGTTTCTGTGAGTCAGTTCATACCGATCTATATATCTATCTATCTATCCCAGTCTGTTCATATCTATCTATCTATCTATCTATCTATCTATCTATCTATATTTATCTCTCTATCGATCGATCGCTAGATCAATGTTAGTTCCTGTGAGTCAGTTCATACCGATCTATTTATCTATCTATCCCAGTCTGTTCATATCTATCTATCTATCTATCTCAGTCTGTCCATATCTTTCTATCAATCGATCGTTCGATCCATCGATCCATCGATCGATGTTAATTTCTACGAATCACTTCATATCGATCTATCTCTCTTCATCCCATCCCATACCAATCAATCAAACAATCTATCTGCTTGTTTTTTATTATTTTTTGCATTGACCATTTTTCTGTGTGGTCAATATTTTGTTGCTTTTTCAAAGTTCTTTGAAGCCATGCTCATTATTTTGTGTGCAATGTCTCTCGTATTCTTGTTTAGTTTGGTTTATTTTGGTTGGGTTGGGTTGGATTTTATGACATATCAACCCAAGTAGATAATTTAATGCCAAATCCCCTTTATTCGTATATATTGCATATACTGGATTTGGTGTGGTTGAGTTTTATGGCATATCAACCACTGTACGTCGTTCAATGCCAAATCCTCTTTATATATATATATATATGTGTGTGTGTGTGTGTGTGTGTGTGTGTGTGTGTGTGTAATTTTGGTTTGTTTGGTTTAATGGCATATCAACTATTGTAAGTTATATAATGCCGAATCCTGTTTTGTATATATATATTCAATATGTAAGATTTGTAAACATATTTTGTCAGTAATATTCTGAAACGAGCATGAACGCTCTTTTACACACAGTTAAATGGTTTCAAGTATTGCTATATAACAGACACAATTTAACATCAGCCCTTTGCTTACACACATAGTCTGTTCTATTTGACCCATAAATAGAATCCTATCAAGTTCTACGACTCTGAATAAGAGTGGACCTGAGAACAATAGCAATGAAGGGTTCTCTGTATCTTAGAAGGTACGACTGGTGTAATGGTTATTTTCATAGGAAATGGACATGGCGATACGAGTTCAAATCCTGGACGATTTGGATTTCATTTCACAAAGCACTAACACCCTTTGGAAAGGTATGAATCCTCTTATTCTCCCTCCAGCTATGGGTAAATAGTAGGGTAGACTGTTTCTTTCATCCTTGGTTAGGAAACCTGTCTAAAAGAAGAAAACCTGTAAAACTCCGCAAAAAACTGACCCTGTGTCACATCCTTCCGGTGTGGAGGGGTTCGTTAATACTTACTCTGCATTCTTCAAAGTTCCAAGGCTGGAGCCTCACCATTAAATTGTTTAGTGTCAAAGTATCAGTTGGAGTAAAAAGCTTAGTAAATTATTATAAAGTTCAGGGGAGGGCACCTTAAATGGTGAAATGTTTAGCAAACTAAACTAGCAAACCTTCACGAGGGAGTTTGAATCTCATTGAGTGCCTCATTCATTCAGCCTTGAGCCACATCTGAGCAAAAAAGCTTTCTAAATCATTTTATCGCTTAGAAGGTGGCACCTTGAGTGGTGTAATGGTCCGCAAGCTAAACTATGAAACCTTCACATGTGAGTTCGAGTCTCACCGGGTGTCCCATTCATACGGCCTTGTGCCACGTCTAAGCAAAAAGCTTAGTAAGTTACAACTTCTGAATCGGATACAAAATTTAAATTTTAGTAATAACGGGGGTTTGATCTTGCTAAAATCAGAGATTTCTATGTAAGGTGTGCAAAAAGAGGTATGATTTTTAGGATTATTACTGCTTGAATGATTTTAAGAGCATGACAGTCCGTCTTGGGTTATTCTATACTTAGAGGTTAGGGAACCACGTTTGTTATTTACATATTTGTGCAGTTGTTTCTTAAGATTTTTTTGGCAATCGACCCAATCAAATACGAATAATTTTCAAACAAGTCTATTAGACCCATATATGACACCCTGAGAAATACTATTACTTCTGTTCAGACTGAACCTGGGAGTAAGGGCAATGAAGAGATACTCCACACTCTCTACATCTGGAGTCTCATCGTCAACTGTAGTTTTCAGCAGAAATATGACGTTTGCCTCGAGTGCTTTTATGCAGTAACGCATAAAAAAGATAAAACTGAAGGAAAACGAACCGAATAGATGACGGATATAGAAAGGATTTCAACATGAATGATATGCACGCGGAACCACCTTTCTCGTGTGATTACGCAAAATCAAGAAACGGTTGCTATGACATCAACAGCCTTGGAGTGGATCCTACCCCTTGGAAGAGATGCGGTTTGTGTATTCTACAGGCCGGTTGACTGGGCTATCACATCTTCAGATATGTCCTTATAATTGTTCTAGCGCCTTTTTTCTTTTTTTCTTTTTTTTTTTTTTTGTCAGTTTTGTTTTTGATATTATTGGTTGTTTTGATTAATCGGTCTTTTAGTGGAGGTGCCAATGGTGTAATGCTTATCGTCGTAGGAAATGGACACGGCGACACGAGTTCAAATCCTAGACGAGACTGATTGCAATTCACTTAGAACTAATACCCTTGGGAAAGGTAAGAATCCAATTATTCTCCCTTCAGCTATGGGTAAATAGTAGGACAGACTGGTTCTTCAGCCTTGGTTAGGCAAATAGTCTAGGAGAAAGAAAACTCTGAATTCAAACCTGTTAAACATCGCTTAAAAAAATTGACCTCGTGTCATATCCTGTACGAGCGGAGGGGTTGGTACATAGGATTAATTGGTCTTTAATCTTGTCTGTACATTCTTTGAAAACTTGGGTCGTAGCACCAACACATTTCTTAATGTTCATGAGACTTCATCTTCCTTCTTTTGTAGTTATATACAATCTGTCTACATCATCTTTCGGGTGTAAAATATTATGTATCATCCACAATTACCTCCTTCTGTGATCCATGTTTCTGAGCTCGTCTTTTGTCCATTTCAGGAAGGGTTTAGAATGTCCTATAGAAGTATTGCCGGGGAATGTATTTCTTTTATAAGGTTTCTACATCCAAATTTGATTTCTAATAGTTTCATCGTCCTTCTTCGGAATTATTTCCTGTTTTATCGTTAATAGTTAACCAACTTTAACTTCACTATCATTTTAAAAGAGTAAAATCTTCATGTATAACTGCAATATTATGCTCACCATTTCTATTTGGTAAAAGAATGTAACTTCACTCTCATTTAAAAAGGTAAAAATTTTAAATATGATTGCAATATTAATTATGCTGAGAATTAATTTTCTTTTCTTATTGCGGACTTTTTGTCCTCATCTGGGTAGTTTTTGTGTTGTTTCTTCTTTCACTACGTTTCGGCCAAATTTCACCTCTGGCCTTCTTCAGGTGATTTACTGGGACCTCGGATAGGAATGCTGAGTCTTGTAACCGTATCCCCAGTAATTACAGCCTTCCATGGTTGTTGTCTATCACACCACGTTTTTGACCTAGTAAACCTCTGGCCGGCTTAGGTAAGATTTGAAACCGCAATCTTCCGACAATGCTCACCTGGAACCGTAGAGACTCAACGCCACGGGCCCCGAAAGAAGAAACAACACAAAAACTACCTAGATGAGGACAAAAAGTCCGCAATGAATAATAAAAAAAATTAATTCTCAGATTAAGAAGCCTCATCTCAAATTGATTCCAATTAAAGAAATTAATTATGGCCACCAACTTTATATGGTACAAGATGTAATTTCACTATCATTTTAAAAAGATAAAAATTTTAAATATTATTGCAATATTAATTATGCTCTCCAACAGTATATGGTGCAAGATGTAACTTCGCAATCATTTTAAAAAGGTAAAACTTTATGCATAATTGCAGTATCAATTAAGGTCACCAACTGTAAATGGTACAAGAATGTAACTTCACTCTCATTTTAAGAAGGTAAAATATTTGATGCATAGTTACAATATCACTTATGATGATATAAGAGGATGGTCTCTTTGTGAGATGATGACGTAATCCTAAAATCTGTTGCACTTTATAAGAGGCTTTGATTTCATGAAAAACTTTTCGGGATTCTTTTATTTTCATATTTCATTCAGAGTTCAATATTCAACCAAGTGTTGTATAGTCACATGCCGATACATGCAGAATCATAACAACGACACAATAATAATGACGAAAGAGTTCTTATAAAAATATACCTCTCACTTTATTTGAAAGGGTTGTGTGTAAGATGGAGTTGGAAACCGATTATTATTATTAATCATGATAATCAATAATTATCTATGCTTTTATTTAATAGTTCTTGACCGTGGTTCCAGGTCCAATGAAATTATCTAAATGGCATTTTTTTTTTGTTTTTTTACAATTTTCTAATCTCTTGTATTATGTTTCTAAAAAGTGATTAAATCCAATGGGATAATCTTATGTTTTAATCCAATGGGATATTTTTACGGTTTGATATTGCTAGGGTTTAATATAATGGGATATTAGGACGATTTAATCCAAGAAAATATTTTTACGTTTTATCTAATAAAAGATTGACACACTTTAATCCAGTGGGATATTGCTACGGTCTAATCTAATGGGATATTGTCACACTTTAATCCAGTAGGCTATTGTTATGGTTTAATCTAATAGGATATTGTTACAGCTTAATTCAATAGAATATTGACGCGTTTAATCTAATGGGTTGTTGACACACTTTAATCCAGTAGGCTATTGTTATGGTTTAATCTAATAGGATATTGTTACAGCTTAATTCAATAGAATATTGACGCGTTTAATCTAATGGGTTGTTGACACAGTTTATTCTAATGAGATATTGTCACAATTCAATCTAATATGCTATTGTCACGGTTTAATCTTATGGAATATTACTGTGATGGATATTGTCACAGCTTAATCCAATTGACACTGTCTATTCTAATGGGATATCATAACATCTCAATATAATGGGATATTGGCACAGTTTATTCAACAGAATATTGTCAGAGCTTAATTCAATGGGATATTGACACGGTTTAATCTACTGGGATATTATAACATCTCAATCTAATAGGATATTTACACAGTTTATTCAACGGATTATTGTCAGAGCTTAATTCAATGGGATATTGACACTGTTTAATCTAATGTGATATTATGGTATTTTAATTTAATGGAATATTGACACGGTATGGTCCAATGAGATATTGACGCGATTACTTCTGATGAGAAATTGTCAAGGTTTATTTTTATGGGATATAATTATTTTTTAATCTAATGGGATATTGTGGTGTTTACGAAAGATAGTTTCTTCTTCTTCTTCTTCTTTTTCTTCTTCTTCTTCTTCTTCTTCTTCTTCTTCTTCTTCTTCTTCTTCTTAAAAATGATTTCATTATTTTCCTTTTTCTGTCTCTTCCTCTTTTGCTTTTTCTTTCTTTTTTTCTTTCTTTCTTTCTTTTTTTCTTTCTTTTTCTCTCTTTCTTTCTTTCTTTCTTTCTTTGAATTTTCTCTCAATTTACTGGTCTCCTGTTTATTTTTAAAGCAATTTAATCGAATGGGATATTGTCACATTTTGATATAATTCGATATTGTTACATTTTAAAATGATATTCTTCTTCTTCTTCTTCTTCTTCTTCTTCTTCTTCTTCTTCTTCTTCTTCTTCTTCTTCTATTTTAAGAAGAAGAACAATAACAAGAACAAGGAGAACAAGACCAGGAAATTGAATAAAAATCATTCTGTCAACAAATAATTGTTTTTTTAAATGAAATTTTTAAAATATTAATACCAAAAATTAGCTTCAATATATAAATTCTTTTTTCTTCGAATAGGTCTTACTTAGTAAAAGCAAATTAATGATTGGAAGGAAAAATCACCCAAAGAAACATCGGAACTTCTAATAGACAGAAAAGAATGAGAAAAATTCGAAGACGCAAGTTCACACAAGATAAATGTTCTATGGCAGGTGAAGATAGGAAACGATCCGAACAAAAGCAAAAAAAAAAAAAAAAAAAAAAGAAAAAGGGTAGAAAGTTAATGTAAATGGTTTGACAGTAAAGAACAAGACGGGAAATGAACGCGCTAAAAGGCAATGAGTTGATTGACTTACAAAGTATTTCACTTTCATTTTCACTTTCACTATCGTGTTGCCTGCCAGTATGATATCCATTTCATTTTGCCGACTGAACTCTGCTCTGTAAAAAGGTCATTGCAAGTAGGAACTTATATATATATATATATATATATATATATATATATATATATATGTGTGTGTGTGTGTGTGTGTGTGTGTGTGTGTGTGTGTGTATGTTTGTTTGCATATGTATGCATATATAGACATATAAATATACATATTCATGTACAAACACACAAATATATGTATGTGTACGTATATATACACATAGACACTTATATATACACACAAACACACGCGCGTACATATATATACGTGAGTGTTTGTCTGTGTCTATAACTGAGCTTATATATATATATATATATATATATATATATATATATATATATTATTTTGTTCTGCTTTCTTACTATACACTAAACGGCAAATGGTGGTGAGACTCTAGATCTTGACCTCTGGGGAATGGGGAGTACCCCTTTCTGCCATTACACTCAGTTCTACTCTGAGCTGAAGTAGTAATACCTGTAAGGGTCTCATTTTTGGTGCAAAAATTTTGGTTTTCAAAAGTATTGCATAGTATCACGGGAAAATATAACTGTTATATACAAATTATCATTTTTATGAATATTTATAATTATTATTTTTAATTATTATTATTATTAATAATAATTAGTATTATTTTCAATATTCATTTTTATCATTATTTGTTGATATTAATATTAGTTATTTATTTTATCATTATTAAAAATTATAATCAATTATTATTATTTATATTGTTTATAGTTATTATTTATTATTAGATATGATCATAAATAATTATGATTATTATTTAATTTATAAATTATTTTTATTATTCTTTCATTATTGTTATTTTTTTAATAATAATTATAATAATAATAATTAGCATCATTATTAATTATTATCATTATGAAATATTTTGGATTATTATTAATATTTTTATTAATTCTATCATTACATATTTCTATTATTATTATTTGTAATTATTATTAATGAATATTATCGTTTTTTTACGATTTAAATAATCAAATTACTACTATTATTATTATTATTATTATTATTATTATTATTATTATTATTTGATTGATATTATTCATTACTATAATCATTAATCATTATTATTCTTATGAATAACTGTTAAAGATCATTATTATTATCATTATTATTAATGTTAATTATTTTCATTACTATTATTGAATATTATTATTTTTGTTAAAATCATTTTCATTATCGTTATTTATATTTATTATTATTATTATTATTAATAATAATTATTTTAATAATGATTATTTTCTTCATTATTATTTCATTCCTATTCTATTAATAATCAATAATATTACTTATATTTTTAATCAATAATAATAATAATAATGATTATTATTATTATTATTATTATTAGTTTTAATAATAATAATAATAATTTCTCATTTGAATTTTTCACATCAGCGTTAGCTGAGGGTCTTTCACTGGAATTCGAGTGACAGCAAATCTTCTCAAGTCTCCAGGACTCGTCTCAGTATTCTGGTCGTATTGATAATATAGTCGTTTGGATGGTCTCGACTCGTCTGCCAACTTCTAAGTCCTCCAGGCCCTTTAATAATCCTTTAAATACGGTGCCAAAAGCACCAATCACAATTGGTACAATCGTCATTTTCATGTTCCTCAGCTTTTTCAATTCTCTAGCAAGGTCGAGGTATACATCCTTTTTTCACATTCTTTCAGTTTTATTCTGTGGTCAGCCAGGGCAGCAAAGTTGACAATTCTCTTTTTCTTGTTGTTGATTAGTATAATGTGTAGTCTTCTGGCCGGGATTAGGTGATCCGTATGTATGTCAAAGTCCCATAGGAGTTTGTCTGCATCCTTTTCTAGGACAGGTACTGGGTTGTGCATATATCATTTGTTCGTATGGTCAAATTTAAATTCTTGCACATTTCCCAGTGGATCACCTTGCCCACCCAGTCGTGTCTAGTCTTGTACTCTTTCCGTGCTAATTTGCTGCATTCGCTTATGTGATTGAACATTTCGTCTCTGTCACAACATAACCTACATTTGCTATTTTGTTGAGTCTTATCTATTCTCGCTTTGATTTAATTAGTTCTTATGGCGTTGTTTAGTGCTGCAATTAGGAGGGATTCTGTTTCTCTCTTAGTTTCATTTTCTTTCTTTGTCGTGTGAGATATTTATCATTATTATTCCTCTGGAGTTTTTCACATCAGTATTAGCAGATGGTTTTTCACTGGAGTTTGAGTGACAGCAAGTCTCCTCAAGTCTCCAGGACTCGTTTCAGTATTCTGGCCGTCCTCAGCAATGCTGTCGTTTGGATAGTCTCTACCCGTCCGCCAACTTCCAAGTCCTCTAGGCTTTTAATAATCCTTTAGTTACTGTGCTTAACGCACCAGTCACAATTGGCACAATCGTTACTTTCATGTTCCACGGCTTTTGTCATTCTATTGCAAGGTCGAGGTACTTATCCGTCTTTTCACTTTCCTTCAGATTTATTCTGTGGTCCGCCGGGACAGCAAAGTCGACAATTTTGGACAATATGGATAAGCCCCCCGTCGAGTCTCCTGGATATGTCACTAAACAATCTGATGTGTAGGTTCCAGTACAAGGGAATGTGCCATTACTCCAAGATCTCCCCTGACCCGAAGTAACGTCCTGCCTGAGGGTCAAATAGAAATACTTACCCATTTTCTATACTTAAAACCATTTAACTGTTCACAAATCCATATTTACCAACCTCTCCGCTCGGGCAGGATATGACACAAGGTCAATTTTTAAGCAGAGTTTAACAGGTTTGAATTCAGAGTTTTCCTTCTCCTAGATTAGTTGCCTCACTAAGGCTGAAGAACCCAGTCTGTCCTACTATTTACCCATAGCTGGAGGGAGAATAATTGGATTCATACCTTTCCCAATGGTATTTGTGCTATGTGAAATGCAATCAGCCTCCTCCAGGATTTGAACTCGTATCGCCGTGTCCATTTCCGACGACGATAACCATTACACCACCGTCACCTTTTCAATAACTGTTCACAAATCAATATATGATGCTAAGTAGAATTACTAGTGTTAGATTGCAATACTTTAAACTATTTAACTGTGTGCAAGCAAATGAGCTTAGGTTCGTTTAAAAATGTTACCTAAATACTTTTTATTCATAAATCATGCAAACTTCGTATATGTATAAACAGGATTTGGCATTGAATAACCTTCAAGAGTTGATATGCCATAAAACACAAGCAACCAATCAATACATATGTATTAAGAGGATTTGGCATTGAAACATAACAGTGAGCAAAACAAGTGATTATTATCAAATTGGAATTTTAAATTTAAACGATTTGATTGGACTATAGGGTAGAGTGTTCGCCAATGGTCCGGGAGGTCTGGGTTCAATCTAAGGTCGCGTCATACCAAAGACTTTAAAAAGGTATTTGATACCTCCTTGCTTAACATTCAGCGATATAAGGTACGTATCAAGGGTAAAGTGGAGCAATCCAGAGAAAGGTGTAGCGCCCTTCCTACACCTCGGTGTAGTAGCTATTGAAAAGGGAGCCTTCTTGGTCGCCCTTGACTACGGTTGCCAACTTTACTTACTTACTTATAGATTATTAGTATTTGATAGGAATACTTGAAACCCTATTGTGGTGCAAACAAATGATCATTAAGGTCAAATAAAAAAATGAGCTATGAAAAAATTGCAGCAGAACGTGGATAATATGGCTATGATTGCAATCAAACATATAGTAATGAATCAGATTTATACATATAAATAACCCATAGGGTGTTGAATGCCGTTAAATAAAAAAAACAAGCCCAGTCGTAGCATATGTCTTATAACTCTCCATTTTCCTCTATGCGCCTTTGGTGGTGTAATGGTTAGCAAGCTCGACTAGCAAACCTACACGAGTGAGTTCGAGTCTCATTGGGTGTCCCTTTCATATGGCCTTGTGCCACATCTAAGCAAAAAAAAAAGCTAAGTAAATTACCACTCTCCATTTTCCCCTCACTTCCAGTTTATTCATTTCATTTTTTTGTT